>JAOTQQ010000023.1:104089522-104226676 GCA_026546715.1 Gallinago undulata | reverse complement strand
TTGAGCGCCACAGGACACTGACAAAAACAAAAATGAGGAATTCAGGAGTTTCTCTAGACTTCATTTAAAATGATCACATTCTGCCCATCATGCTACAGCTGCCTTTCTTGAATTTTGCTCCGTAATTGGCAGTGGAAACCTTTGCTTTCTCCCTTATGGAATTTACATGTTCTGCTGCTCTTCCTTCAAGCAATGTAATTAAAGGAACCTGCTTAGCATAATTAATTTGCAAACCAGTTGGATGAAATGGGATTGTATCCCAAAGGCTTTTTCAGCATTAAGTGAAACTACTTCTTCAAGCGTACTGTAATCTAGAGTCTCCTGTTTATCAATTTCTTGCATTTTG
Organism: Gallinago undulata; assembly: GCA_026546715.1. NCBI lineage: Eukaryota > Metazoa > Chordata > Aves > Charadriiformes > Scolopacidae > Gallinago > Gallinago undulata. The sequence continues at coordinate 104,226,330 of JAOTQQ010000023.1, read as the reverse complement.
CATTTTAAAAGCTCTTCATTTTGAAAGGTGCTCCAATTGGCAGCCCAGCTGTGCTGCTGATGCAGACCTAGATGATACAGCTCATTCTGCAAACCACGTTCCCCAGAGTATCCAGCCTCTGAGCAGAGGGAGGCTGCGGAGTCAAGAGCTCTTCTACGTTGAGAAGTTTTTGCTGCAATCAACATCCTCACACCGACCTTATCTGAAACACCAATATGATGTTTGAAATGTTAAAGGAATACTACAATCTGTTCTGCACAGCCTACCAGAGGAATGCTGTGGGAATAGGGAAGGAGGAACACCTTCCCACTGGGAGAAGATGGGTGACCTTCACTCCTGGGTGACCACTTGGACCAGCTACCCTGCCAGCCAGGTCCCCCTGCCAAGAGCAGTTCTCCTCACTGCACCCAGACCTGGCATTATTGCTCCCTCAGGTTCAGGCTCTCCATCAGGGCAAGAACACAGTGAGGGACCCTTTAGTGCATCACCCTCACTGCACCCTCACCACCTGAGCAGATGAGAAATAGACCACAGCACCCGGCACAGAGAGCACCCAGAGCACCTTCCTGCAGCAAAGGCATGCACAGAGCCCCAGCCCTTCTGAGTGCTCCCCACAATGAACAGTCTACTAACTGTGGCATTCACTCTTAGCTTCTTTTTCATTATTTGCTTATATTTTTAACTGACAACCTGTCCCCTTCGGTCTGCAATGCAGAGATTTCAGATTTCTTGAGCTCCCTTCCATGACAAACTCATTTCCAAAGAGTGATAATAAAACAATCATTTACAGCATTAACAGCTTAGCTCTAGAGACTTTTAATTTCAATACAAACACCACAGCTGATAACAGCAGGCAAATGGAAAGCCCTACCCCCCAAACCTCATTTAAAGCTGATCATCCCAGATTAGAAAGAAAGAAGATTATTTTAATGATCTAACCTGAGAAAAGATCATTTGGGTTAGTTTTACAAAGAGGGGAATACATTTATGACATGATACTGATGGACAAGTGATCCAGAAAACATGGTCCAGTCTCCTTTGTCATGTCTTTCAACCACTTGAATTTACATGGGGATTTACTGACTTGATGTCTGGCATTCCAAGGATAGGGATTATTTTGTACTGAAAGACTGCTGTGTTGCAGTAAAGCACATATTAAACAAGGCTATAATGCAAACAAAAGTCATTTAGCAAGGTCATGGCTTCTAATGATTATATGATATTGCCTGCCAATATTATTTCTATTTAAGCCTGAGTTATATTGCTTTTATAGACAGTTCTTTTCTAATACAGCTATACTTTACTACTTCAGGTAGTGAACTGGTTGATGCTGCTCAAGATATCACTGATGGGGAACATTTGGGGCTGAAGTCACCAGATTACATCTGTTGATTCATGACTGGATGGAATGACCATACCTGATGCTGTCTGGGGCACTGAACTGTTCATTCATTGAAAATCAGACATGAACCACAGATAACTGCCAATCTAGCAATGCTGCTAAAAACTGGCAGCATTTGAGCAAATTTAGTTATCAAAAGGAGCTATTACCTATATTAATAAATTCCTCTTACACACACACACAATCATTGTAGCACATTACTGGAGCGTTAAGGGATACATCACAAGTAAAATCTATAAAAATAGTCTGCAGTGCATACCCAAAGCCTTGATTTACAAACTTACAACAGATAGGGAGATTTAGCAAAATCTGCATGTAAGACTATTAATTATGATCTACTAACAATAAATGTAAACAATAAATGTAAAATCAGAATGATAAGACAAAAATAAGGTAATACATTTTAATCTTAAATTATTAAGAGAATGGGAGAGAAACAAGAACTTGATTGCTTCTACAGGCCTCATAATCTTAATGAGTTAATATCAAAGACTTTATTAAACTCTTAATAATTGAGTTTCATTATTAAGTACAATATTGAACAAGCTATTAAACTTGTTAAATGGGGGACAGATAACCTCCTGAGCAGCAGACTTGGAGAATGTCATCATTGCATGCACACAATCGAGTGCCCACATGAGTCTTCTGATATCTAAGAAGGTTTCAGTGCATGTTGGTGTCTTTCCTCCACGAGAGTATGAATTGGCGTGCCTGGCCTCATGCGGATATTTGTTATATAAAACTTGTAAGAATTCTTTGGACATAGAATTTTAAGAATTCCTGGACAAAGATTCAAAACTCATTAGGGGAAGTCAAAAACACAGACGCAAATGTGCACACAGCTCAATCATATCATCTTTATTTCCTTAAGGAGGCAGCAAATATTGTCCAGACAGACTAACTCTAGGACCAACCAGTGACCTCAGAAAGAAGCTCTGACATTGGACAGACCAGTGCTGCTCCCCTTTCTTCAGCATGATGTAGAGGAGGTTGAGGGAGACTGACAAAGATGCATTAACACCAAATGTCAAGGGGACCTTACTGGGATTGCGAAAAACTAAGTTTAAATCCCCACCAAGTAGGGGTTAAGACAGCTGAACCCACAGTAGACTTTATGCACTGCACTGGGCACTACAAAGGAGGCAGAAACACTACTTTTGTGGCTTAAATTTCCTATGGGAATCAATAACCGAGGGACACAACTGTTTTCAGCCCAGGTCACGGGATGCAAGGATTCCTGGAAAACAGGTCTTAACCTAAAAGTGCCTCCTGGACATTTCTCACTGGAAAAGCAGTTCTCCCCTTAAAAGACTGGCTCAGGTGTCTCAGCTCACTCTACACATTGAATGGGCACCTAGACACACACCTAGTATGAATTAAAAAAGAAAAATTAATTCCTATTGAATCTAATCTGGTTAGGTCACTTCTACATTTTTTGTTGCTTTAACATTTATATTATGCTGGTACACCCAGGATGTCTTGTGCACATGGCATTTGTGTAAATCTCCAGCAGTACTTTTCTTCTATGCAGACTGTTCATGCTACTTTTTCCACACCAGAGCACTCCCAAGCAATTGGAAGCCCTTGCTGGGGAGGTGCTTTTATCTCCAGTGCTCCAGCACCGGATTTCACTTCTGCAGCCAGAGTATAGCACCAGGATGTTTAAGACATAGCACTGAATCACGTATCCCAGGTCTCTCTGTCTTGTCCAAGGCAGATAAAATACAGTTTTCTCACAAGTTAGCACAGAGAAAAGAGATCAAACCCAAGCAAACCCACTGCAATAAATGCAACCCTGACTAGTAAAAAATAAGTTTGCCGTGCTGAACAGCCACTGCTCACACAGTTTATTGATTACAGACATCACATGTCGAGTCCTCCACTAGCCAGAGAAGGAGGAATAACAACCACGTGTTCTTGGTTACACAACATCGTGCAGGGATAGCTCGCTCACACCAGTAAGCCTTCTTGCCGTAAAAGTGCTTTCATACACAAAAGGAAGATGTCTTTCAAAGATTAAGGCAATGAGAAGAAGACGTCCGCAATGAGTTCCAATATTGCTTCACAAGACCAGCCAATGATTTCTTTCTTTTTAATTTAGTGATGGGTGGTTCTGCAGAGGAATTAAAGATCATTTTGACAGTTGACTGAAATCATCACAGCTTTTGGACTCTTTTTTCCTTTTATCTGTCCGTTACCAGAACTGTCCATCTGACTGTGGCTTCTCTCTCTATTAGTAGACTGTTCTTATTTTACCAGTAGACTATTTTAGTAGCAAACTGTTCCTATTTTATCTGTAAGAGTAACAGCATGGCCAGCTTCGCAGCACTGTTTCTTACTCCTTCAACACAGGATAGCAATTTGCAGGGACACTTTTGGCTGATGGTTTGAAGAGAGCAGGAATGAAGATTACCTGCTTTTTCTGGATCTGCCCTGCAGTCCCAGCTTCAAAAGCTGCTGGTTCAGGAGTGATAACACAATCCCTGTCCCCTGGGGAGTCCCAGCTGGGGTCACCACGAGCACAGCTGACAGCACAACCACTGGCAAACCCAACTCCCTGCTGTCAGAGCAGGTACAGTAGAGGCTCTGCTTTCATCCAAAATCAGTAAGATTAAGGGGTCCATTCTCTTTGGTCATTAACCTAGAGGACACAATTCCTCCGTTCCCTAACAGAGCTACTGAAAAGTGGTTGCCTTGACTGATGACATCCAGATATGGTTTTTATAGAATCGCAGAATCATTTAGGTTGGAAAAGACCCCAAAGATCACGAAGTCCAACTGTAAACACTGCCAAGGCTGTCACTAAACCATGTTCCTAAGCACCACTTCTACATATCTTTTTGGCTGTTTTTTTTTGTTTTGCTTTGTTTTGTTTTCCTTACAGGTGTTTTATTTATGACCCATGATGCTATTTAGTCTTCATCTTATCTTGTATTTCAACTTCTCCCTGAGTACATTAGCTCAAATTCTTTCAGTTAAGTTAAAACATGAGCCCAAGTGAGATCTTTAATGGAAGTGCTGGCACGAGAAGTAATCAAATTATTTAGAGGTTTGTTTTTCTTCCCATGGCTTTTCTCCACTGGTGCCAATGACACAATCTCTTTATTCCAAGCACTTCAGGTTGGTGCCTCCAGGCACTGCTATTCAAGGAGTAATAAGATTCCTCTTTATGAATCATAACACACATGAGGAAAGAAAAAGGTAGCCATACTCTGTGAGATATCAATTACTGCTCTGAGAATAGCAGTAAGACTTTCAAATGAGATAACCACTGCTTCTCCTTACAGCTTTAAATATACTCCCACAAGAAAAGACAGTTAAGGCTCAGAATGCACTGTCCTTTAAACCTTTATTAACATACTATATTCAACAGAAATAATAAAGCACTGTGAGACACAGGAATCCAGAAAATCCAGTTAAAGACCCAGCATGGATATTAAAGAGAGCAGTCGCAAAGGCCAGGGTTATCCAAGGGATACTTGTTTCCCAGAGGTCCTCTGTACTCAACAGGGAGTGACGTGTTTCAAATCAGAGTGCTTAAATGAGATCCTTGTTGTGGGTGGTCCTAGGGAGGAGTCAATCTCTTTTCTGTAACTGTAAAGACATCTAGGAGACACTCATCTCTCACTTGGTGAAGGGCTTTGTCAAATTCTTTGGAAAGTCAAGTAAATGGCATCAATCAGATTATCTCAATAGACATGGTCACCTTACCTCTTTGGATACAGCTAAGAGGTGAGGAAGGAATACATCGTGTTGACTCTTCCCCCAGCAGATTGTAAATACATAAATCCCAACTTTTAAAATTACCGACTTCATACTAGTGATGCTGACAGGGGAAATACAGCTAAACTGGACATAGTTACCTGAGTGCTGAAGAAAAAAAACACACAACTGTGTTCAGTTAGAGTGAACCATTGATTTAAACTGATTTCTTGTATGTCATTTGCCATATTTTATTAATACAGTGCAGTTTTATTACAGAAAGATATACCAGTCCTAAATTTCTTAAATTATGTTACAAATTCAGTTGTTCTATTGTTTTCCACAGCCATAAATGCGTATCAATTTTTCTGCACAGTATTTTGTTTCATTGTTTTTCACAGCCTAAATATTTTGCTCCAAATGTCACAACAATTTTGTTGCCTTGTTTCAATAGTTTTGTTAGTAAAACAGTGTACACCAAAGTACAAGCAATACACATGAAAATGCTTTGTTTCTTACAACTCTAGTGTTAAGGGATTACATGTACACATATCATTTCCAAGGAAACCAAGAGAACTAAACAAAGTATTAGGAATTTACTGCATAAATTGCCTGACTAAAATGACATTTTATGATGTTATATTCTCATCAGACTGTCTCTTCTAAAGAAGAGTAACCATTTTGTAGGAAACTTCTCTAAATGCTTTAATAAAGACAGTTAAATGCTTTACTTGGCTCATAGTGTTATTCTAAAGGAAGGAATGCCTTAAAGAATTATAAAATGCCTTCAAAAGCAGGGAAAAATATGAACATACTTTGGGAAAGAATAAAGACCTTCTGCTTCTGTTGCACATGATGAAGATCTGATATTTTCTGTCCAAACAGTTTGAACTTGCTCATTGGCAGTGCTCTCTGTCCTACAAAAATTTATCTTCCCACTGTTAACACCATGCCAATGCTGCTGCAAAAATTCATTTACCTGTCCTGTCACTTTAACCTGCAACCTTCACAGAACCTCTTTCTTCACTGTACCAAGGCACAAACGTACACCAGCTCTTCAGTTCAAGCACTGATGTTGCCTATAACAACCTACAGTTTTGGCCAGCAGCATTATGCACTATCCAGTGCACACCCACTACAGGGTATTTCCTCCTCTTCACGATGTCTTTTTGAAATCTGTCTGTGGCTACCCAAGGGTTGACAATGGTCAGCTGGCATTTGGGTTGTGACTTCTGGGACTCTTGGGATTGCTGGATTGCTTCATATTCAATTTTATTCTTGTAGTCCATTTGCCACTATCCACCACCTCTTTAGTGCAGACTATAAGGTCTGTAGGGTGAAGACCATCTTTATGCCTTGTGTTGGTATACCACCATTCACCATGCACCCTTTGACTTAAATACTAACGGGATTAACTGCACCAGGATTTCTAACATCCAAACCATTTCTTAGAAACAGTCACACCCTGACGAGCCAAAGGCATGAGACCAAAAACACTAATGGAAAAGCGAGTCAATTGAGTCTTTGAAAAGCCCTTGAGACTGACTCATTTCTTATCCAAATATAAACACATATGTTTTTAAAAGAAGAAGTAAACCCACTATACAAAATACTATGAATCAAACTTGGTCTATTTAGGAATACTATATACAATCAATTAAGTTTTCTGCTTCATGTTCTCCCTACTCCTTGCTCCCTTTGTCTAACATTGCATGTAGACCTAACATTTCATGGTAAGATTTGGCAAAGCAAAACCATTCTGACAACAGTTTGTTTTGAGAACAAATCACATAAATATAAGAAATTGATTGACTCTCTAAATTTCCCCTAACACATTATATTACCTTTATTTACATGTTTCTAGAATGGAATTGTATTCCTCTTATACCTTCACATTTCTACATATTTCCAAAAAACACATGCTTCACTTATTATTTTAAGTATATTACACATTTATATTTCTATCTATCCTTTTTACAGACCTGGGATTTAAATCCAAGCTTTGGCAGGTAACTCAGCCCTGTTGCTTAGCAGCAGCTGAGACACATGTAAATGCAATAATGGAAATTCTCACGGTTACAAAAGTGGAAAGCTCTTGCTTGCTAAAAGCGGATGTTTATAAATCGGCTGGAAGCAGAGTAAGTGGCAATATTAGATTAGAAAAATTCTTTCCAAACATAATACAGTCTTGAATATAAAGCCAACCAGCCTGACACAACCTAAATAATAGAGAGACTGAGGTTAAAAAAACAGGAGTCAATATTTAATTATGAGTGGTTTTATGTATTGATCATTCTAGTATTTTAACCATCATATGATTACGACTATAACAGACCACACTCCCATTTCATTTAAGGGGTGAAATAATGGATTCACAAAAGTCAACTGCAAAACTTCTGTTGTCTTTATAGAACTAGGATTTCATATTATCTCTAATTCTTTCATCAAAACTTATTTTTAAAAGCACTGATCCAAGTGTGCATGTGAACCCAAAGCCAACTGCTTAGCACTGCACCGCCACTTAAAAAAATACCTGGTTTAATCTGTATTTGAAAGGTCCATATGATCACAGAAACATCTTGATTACAACTGAAGCTTCTTAATTCTATGGTACCATCAGCAAGAAGAAACCTAAAATGGTCTCTGAACTGAACAAATGGACTTGATCATGACCTAGGTCAATGATGAGGACTGTCCCTTCCTACATGTGTGTAAGTATCTTCTGTATTACCGGCATATAACATCCTGGAGGGCTGTACCCACCCATGCTCATCTTTCCAGACTTAAGGTCTAATTCTTTCCACATGTAGGATGTAATTTAGCTTGGGCATCTAAAAGTTAACCATCTAAGTCTAAAAGACAGCTATAAAGCTTGAGAATCCCTTTACAGTGAATGGAAAATGGCATTTCCATAGTGTCATTAATTTATTCCAAAAATAAATGTTTAAAATCAGATTAATTCCTTTGAGAACTCTCCTTCAGCCCATTAGCTATTAAAGAAATGAAGGGGGTTTTGTATAAGGCAGACAAAATGAATAATCCTCTGGAAATGCCTCTCTCTTTCCACTGACTCTAGTAGAGCCTAAATGACAAACTAGCCTTCAGATGATAAAATTCATCCTAACCCTTACATCTGTGCTGAAGCTCAATGGCAGCGATGTGGGTGACTACATAAGCAATGATGTAGTAGACAATGTCCTGGATTTTAACTCACAAGCTCTGAGTACTATTCCCAGAGGTGCTATTAATCTCCTAAAAATTAACTTGTCCATTTCCACCTCTAACCCATACTGATTCTTACAGTCTGTAAAGGAGTTCTTCTGTTACTCAGATCTTGTTTGGGACTCCTTTGACCTAGATATAATTTAAACGATCATATTGCAGTGTGCAGTGCCACATCCCCTGAGCTCTAACTCCATTTGTTGTTTATACATTGCAGATTTACACACTGCACAAGGATTGTTTCCCCACTGAACTGTGTTCATCAGAAAGGAAGAAATAACGGATTTTCCTACTCTGAACATTTGACAGAAGGTTTTATTTATTCCAATTTAACACCTTCTATTTGTGATTTTTTTCTCCCTTCTAAATATGATGGTTTGTCAGCTTGTGTCACTTATTCTCTATTCACTCCCATCAGCTGTATCTCTGGTTCCCATGAGAACACTTCAATTTTGTTGCAAGGCCCAGAAATATGATAATCAACAAATATTTCTAGGTCAAATCCATTGTCACAGTGTCAGCATGTTCATGAGAAATACTGATGCAATTAAACACTGATTTGACACTCTTGCTAACAGCAAGACAGATATAAATTAGAGTTTGGTTTACACAGATCTTTTTAAATTTCCCCCCCTTTAAGAGTCTTGTGAAAGATAACAGTTATATGAAGAACCAAACCAGGAAAAATGCTTAATACTTTTATGGTGTTTTGCATTTTACTGCTGTAGAAACATTAACTAATTAAGCCTCACAATACCCAAGTGAGGAATGGAAGGAAGCATTATTATTGTTATATATTATAATTATACTCTCTCATTTAGAATTTCCTGGCTTGTGACTTCTAAAGTAATTATTATAATAAAACTAATAAAAAGTCAGAAACAACCTTTTTTTGAGTATTAATGTATTCTAAACTAAGCAAAGAAAGAGTTTAAAAATGTGCCTAAAAGCATACTTATTCTTCATGTATCTCAGCTTTTCTTTTCCCTTTGTCCATCTGAGTCCACAGGATTTGACCTTGCTTCCAGCAAAAGGAAAGAAAACCTTGCCAATGACCATAGTGCATCCTTGATTTAAACAACAATAAAATAAAGTAACTGCATGAAGTTAGTTAATCTCTGATTTTTACTATTTGCTAAGAAACCATTATCAGATCATGATATAAAACATTCTTATATGTTATATATACATATATATATATAACATTCTTATATGTTCCAAGCAACATTATTAAGTCTCTATGATATCTTGTAATTATGATTAATTTTGAATTTTTTATATAAAATTGTTTTTCTCTCAAATACCTCTCACCAGTGTCTGGATCCATCTACCCAATATTAGCCATCTAACAGCTTGCTAGCACCCTTTAGATACAGGTAGACAGGTTCCTTCAGAGAACGGTTTCTGCCATCTCTGTCATACATCTGTTTTGTAACAAGATGATTTGCCCACTGGAGATGCCTTTGCTCTCTAGTAATAACATAGTCTCATACGTTTCTCCTACAATACTGGAATGTTCAAAGTCTATGGGTAAAAAATCCGTTTTAGTAACTATAGAAAAGTGTCATAGAACATTTGAACTTTCCATTGTCTCCATCATAACAGCCAGTCACTGCAAATTCTCAGACAGTAATCACAGCTGGATCGGTCTCTGGGAGAAGCTTTCTTACAAGGTTGTAATCAACTGAATGGTGATTTAGAAAAGATTCTCAGGTAGTTTCTTTTAGCTGGAAGCAAAACAGTTGTGATAACGTCTTTCTTCTTCTTCTTTTTCAATGTAGTATTATAGCCTCTACTTATGTTTGTACAGTGGATCCAGCAGAAGAAAGAGAAGTAGTCTAATGAACCCCAAATACACACAATACTGCTTTGTTGACAGGTGCTGGAAAAAGAAACAAAGTAGTAAAATGATCCGATAATATCAAGCAGGTCAGATGAAGATTAACAGTGAGATTAATGTTCCTAATTTGCAATCCAGAAACCAACCAGAGCACTGCTTGGTCTTCTAGGTTGCCACCTAGAAGATGGCTGGACACGGTGATGGCTGGACATGGTGCTGACTTCATCTGCCTATTAGAAAAGGAAGTTACCATCCAATGCCATCAACAGAGGTTTTCCATAATCTAACTCCTTTTCTGCAGCAAGTTGCCAGTACAGTCCTTGTGCTAGCTGTAGATAGTATTTTGACCGTATTTGCCTCATGACACTAGAAAGACCATCTGGCTAAACAGATGTGGTAATCTGATTTCTTTGGCCAATGAACTGAAAAACCCCACAATGGCATGAATGGGAATTCCCAGGAGTGCCCTGTCCAGCATCTTCTATTGTGCACTTCTAGACTCTATATTTGTCATTTCAGGATGATCTTGGCCACAGATTATTTGCTTGCAGAAGTTACCAAGAGAGAAGGAATTTCCATATGAAAGACAAACATATTCTCATCACAAAAAACCCAAAAACAGTTTAAATGCCATCTGTTATTCTTTGCAGAGTATATCATATTTTATAAAACAAGAAACTGGTAAAAAGCAATGCAAGTCTTGATTCCACAGAAGGTGTCAAATCTCCCATAGATTTGAACAGGACCATTGGCTATTCAGTCTGTTCATTTATAACCTTATTTAAAGACTGCAGTACAGTTCTTCTCAGAACCATGTATTTTATTACAGGTTTCTAGCCTTAAACATGGAATGGATTGTCTAAATAATGTCCTCCTGCCAATACTCTCTTCACCATCTGTCTTAAGGTTTGAAACCCTTAGGGTTATAAAAATATGTGTAATTTTATATCTTCCAAGGTTTACCACAAGTTTACATTTATCCAGCCTCAATTTCTTCGTTTTTAATTTCCTTTAATTTCTCAAACCTGTACTGTTTGATACCACCACCATTCATATAACCAGCGTTACTGCCAAAAAATTTTAAAAATAAAAAAAACACAGAGAAAAAAACCCCCAAACCTCTGACATCTTAAATTAGAAAAGTATGTGTTCAAAGGTTAAAATGAAGACATTTCAAAAATATTTCTGAAGACATTTCATTTTAGTTCAGGTAAAAGATTGTGGATATTCTATTTCTTAAAGTGCTTCTCAACTCCATTAACAACGAGTAATAACACTCAGCTATGCCCACTCATTTTGCTTTGCTATATAGAATCTTGTCAGAGCTTGTAGACTCATATTTTAGAAAAGTTGTCAGCTAAAGAGTCCTCCTTTGCATAAAAGATTGGGCTGGCTTTCTGATGCTGAAACAAAATAAAATGACCAAGCCCACATCATAGGCTGAATGAGCACAATCAACAGCAACCTTCTTATTATGTAGAAGTCACAGCATCCCTTGCCCAGCAAGGCAGAGTTGCAGAAATCTGAAAGGTGGAGAAGAAAAGGGCAATGGTGCACATATCACATCAGGCCTCACCATTCGTCAAGGCAGTGCCCTAGGAAAGAGGGAGTGGAGCTAGCTGAGAAGCAAAAACAAAGCACATTATGATTAAGAGAAAGAAGGGGCTGTAGCTCAAGACTCTGCCTGCCTTATAGTGAGGATTATGCAGAACCTTGGACCATCTTCTGGCCCACTTCAGGAAGAAGGAGGACACTTTGCTCCTTGGGGAAAAACTTTTGCTTTCTTCTTATATTGTGTTCTATGAAATTACCCAGTGACAGCAAGAATTGAGGCCCTTACACAATAAATGAGTTTTAACAATTCAAAAAGTGCATTTTTAGTCCATCATGGATTATACTAAAGAACTATTCTTACTTTGGTCAAACTCTTACCTGCCGCCATAATGCTTCCACTTCACCATATGCGTGACTTGTGCACTGTTACAGCTCTCTTTTGTTATACAGTAAAATTATCTACACAGTAACTAGGGCTTGCTCTTCTCATAAAGACTTTTTTTTACCCTTGTTATTCTTTTGGCTCCAAGACATGCATTCTTGTCTACACAGTAACATGACTTCACCTGTCCCTTGACCCAGCTATTACACCAACGTGCTGACAGTAAAACCTGGGAGACACTTCTTCAGCCCGCGATCTATGTGAACTCATTCACACCACGCAAAGTCCCATGGGATTTTTATGCCATTCCAGGCTTTTACTTTACATAAAAAGGAAGGAGAAAAGGTAAAAAGTGTTCTTGCCCACTGAGGTACTTTGCAGTGATGTGGGCCATCCCAGAGAAATCAGTGGTCCCCTTAGGACTACATACTTGCTTTCATAGCATTGTATGTAGAACAATATTTCTATGAATCTGGAAACTTAATTATAGCCCAAAGTATTCTGGCAATACATGAAATGAATGTGCATGAGCCCAGAATAGATGACAGCAAATAAAATGATTGAGAAGAACAACCACATGGAAATAAAGAACACTGGGTACATGTATAGAAAACGGAAACAAGTAACTGAAAACTGCCTGAAGGCAAATACTATTGGCGATAATGCAGGGATAATGTTTTTATAGGGATTAACTGTTCTGGAGCACTTTTCCCATGTGTAAAGCACAACATACTTTTTATTCAGATAGGTTGATTTGGCAGCCCCTTTATTGCTCACAAAAACTATTTATTGTGCCTGTGCAGGGAAAATTCCACCCTTGGATAGCCAGAATGCAGTTCTTTTATCTCACACTGACAACCACCCACTGGATAGAGCTGAGGAGCTAATTTTCCACTGGAAGTCCACTTCTATAGCATGCCTATGGGAAGTTTGTTTGTATAAAAAGTCTTTAATAAATATGGCTATGTGTTAATGTAATTTTTACACTGAATGTGTTAAATTCTGCCTTTGGAAACAGGTTTGATTTCTTTTGCAAAATGTCATTATTTTTACAGAGGGATAACAAAGAGGTACATCACTTTAAATGAAACTGCCGAATACAAACACGACTTCTAATTTATGCTATTTACCTTTTCTTAGTGTAATTTTTCAACTCAGTTTTACAGCCCTGGACCTACTGGCAATTTTCTATACGAGTAACATAATTGTCAGGTTTTCCTTACATATTGTTTTAGAGCATGCGCCCACTTTCATGATTTTTTCATGTTTAAAAAATACCCCAGGGTAGTAGATACAGGAAGCAGAAACTGTTCTTATTCTTCCTACTCTTGGCCATACATTAGAATAACCCCAGAATTTATGTCTCAGAAAATAACATCAGGCCCATTAAACACCATTTTCCTGCTATACAGAAAAACTCCAGGGGACAAGAATCTTAAAAATAAATGAGTGGATAGACTAATACACCGTAAGGGCTAATTTGCGGCACGGAGTTTGCCATTCTAACACAAGGCCACTAATTAGTTGGGCTTCCTGTGTCATATACTGTATTTAACTGCAGCAGAAACTAATTGATAGATAAATAATTGCTTCTTCAAGCCAAGATTAATACAGGAGAAATCAGAAGAATTTTAATGTGTGTCTTTAATGCTTGCACCAAGTTTACCAACCCACATTTAATACAAGACACAATGTGCTGAATGAAGATGCTTTATACTGAAATGGGGAAATTGGTCGCTCAGGAGAGATGTGTTTTACTCCCAAATGAAGTTAGGAGTGTTAATGGAGTACAGGGGATGGAACCCGACCTGCCAAAGTGACACCAGCATCAGTGAGAGGGAAAGTGGGAAGCGGTGATTTAGAGGGAGGAGTAACTGTGGGGGTAGAGAGACTCTGAAGGGAACTGCAGACATCTGCATTTCACTGGGACCACATCCAAAGAGCATCACCTTCCAGCTACCCATGTTTAGCAGCTGGCTGAAAAGTAGCTGTCTGGAGTTTATTCTGGTGAAAACAGATCTGTGCTAGGAGGCAAGACGTCTCCTGAAGTCATCCGCAGTCTTTCTGTAAGGCTTTCACAGCAAAATTTCTTGTTTTAATTGGTCCATTCTTAGACAACTTATCATTTCAGTGTCACAGTTTAATTACATAATTACCTGCACTGACACATATTATAAAATTAGGCAATGTAATTGCTATGTTCATAAACACTAACAGTATTAAAAGTGTTCCCATTATCAAAAAAGTACTTAGAAGAGGGACACAGATCTAGTCAGTCTAGGACAGAAGAAGTATTGGTAGCTGGAATCTGCAAACATGAAAGCATATTCTAGGACTGCTCCTTTTAATCAGTTCTTGTGTTCTTGGTACTAGCACTAGGGGCAGGAATCTCATAGCCAAAACTCAGGTACCTTGGAATAGGGCTTTGACCATCTCCCATACTGATCAGTTTGACAGGGAGGAGCACAGTAGTGAATACCTTTCAAAGAAAGCTGTGAAGAGTATGCAAACAGCTGGGTAATTTCCTAGCAAGGGGTAACAGAAATTCCAGAGTATATCCTTCCAAATGAAAGGGGGGACAGGCACGCGGAAATACTTCTTATGAAAGCTGCTGACAAGATCCATATAAAATCTTATTTCATTTAATCACCTAAGAATTTTTAATTACTTTTTTTTTTAATAGCTTTGTCAACATTAAAATAATCCCCAAATTACTTTGATGTTCACTTTGAGGTTAACTGTAGTAAATGCAGTGTTAATTTACACTTCTGCTTATACTGCTGGACTACAGGGAGAGTTTATTTAAACATGCACATGCAGTTCTAGGCTACCCATCCAACCAGACAGCCAAACTTCACAACTTCTCATACTGGTGGATTTCACACCAGCCTCTTCTGGGAATGTTTCATATGTATTTCAGCAAAATGGCAAAATATCCTCCAGTAAGAATTTCTTTATGTTGATTACTTTATCTTCCAAACCACATGTTTTCCTCATTTTGTTTTGTTTGTGATTGAATATAAAATTAAGATATCTAGCTAATTCTCATGCAGTAAGTCATCTCAATTCAGCAATCAATAGGTTTGTCAGTGCAAATATCCTATTCCTCTGAGACTTAATTAAACATGAAAAGATGGAAATTTACTCTCATTGAAGAAAAATAAAGTTGATATCCCAAGGTACTGGAAATGTTCAGACTATGATTAGTAGAAACCTGACTGGAATCTCAACTAATGTCTACGTGATAATAAAAGCTGCATTTAACTTGGTAACTAAGCGAGCTCCCAAGTGTCTCTCCATACCACAGAAGCCTGTAAAAACTCCTGATGTTCAATTACCTGCATAGCTACAGCTACCCACAGCAGCCTGCGCTGCAGTGGTAATAGTGATTTACCATTGCAAAGGACCACAAGGAGATGGAGCAGGGTGGGATGCAATGCATGGCTGCGAGCGCCATGGTCCAGACTAATCGGGCCCCTTTAGTTTTTGGAGTATTCACATCCAGCCACAAGTGACTCACAACTGTCCATTTGGAAAGCTCCACAATTGCATAACACTGAGGTAATTTAATTTTCTGAAGGACTGATGAGCCCCCTGGGAAAAAAGGGGTAGGTGAAGATGAGGCATGGAGTCAGAGACATAGCATCAGGGTGAGGGGACTTAGCTCTGAGCACCAGGTTCCCATTTATACCTTACAAAATAAGAACACTATTTCAAGCCCTACGCCTTGTGTGCAAGTGAGGTATTAGAAGCAGACTTTGATTCTACAGGAAAACACTTCTATGTTTTAAAACAAGATATTTGTCATCATATTACTTACTCCAAAGCTGAAATGAAATGCCTTGGTATCAAAGGCTCCATCAGGAACCCTGCAGTAACAGATTTCTTTTTATATTTTAAAGAAACAAAAATGTTCCTGAAAGACCTTAGTTCACTTTTTCTCAAGTAACGAAAACACATACTTATTAGCCTTCAGAAAAAATTTTAGATTTCCAAATCAATGTTACTGAAGATCCAAATGTCACAGTCACGGTTTAACTGTAGAGTGCAGATCACAATGTAGACCTAGAGTAGCCATTTGATTAAAGCCCAGACAGAAATGGCACAATAACGCACATGTAGTCAAAGAAACCCCATCCCATACCACTCTGCAGGGAAAAAAATCTGACTCTAAAGAAATAAAATCAGAGAAATTTATAGTTTGACCCATTTTACATATTTATAATTTCAACCCTGACCTTGCCAAAGACATTAAGCAAGTGGTTTAACCTTTTTGTATCACACCTGTCTATACATAATAGACTTTATATGCTCCACTCATGGTTATTTTATTTAGATTGTGAGACAAGGAAATATCTCTGAAAAAGTACAGTCGGTATCACCACTCCCTCTCTCCACTGCACATCCTCGCAGGTTTTCACCGGTTTCTTGAACACCCTTCCTTGTGATGAGAAGGAAAGCACCAAGGTGGTGGAATGAGGGGATAAGAAGTTTCAGGAGAAAACAACTCCCAAACACTTAATTTTGCAACAGGTTGGGTACAGCTTGTGAGCCGATCAGTCTTGAAAACTGCTCTTGGGCGTACTTAACAATGGAAAAATAATTACAATGGAAAAATAACAACAAAGGGTAGATCTGAAGACCATAACAGCTACAGGACTTGGCTCTGACAATTTTTTGTTACTTTTTTTCTTGATGTCTTTGATACTTTGTGTAAACAATGGCTCTCTCCATCCAAGCTGCACCATTCCTTCTCTATTACCCTTCAGGAAAATCATAACCATATTAACAAATTCAGTGTTTTGCTATAGAAATAATGACAGTATTCCAAGTTCATCTTTTTGATTTCTCCAAAGCATCCAACACAGAGCAAAGGTGAGCTGTAAAGAAACAAGGTCTCTTATAAAAACATATGGCAGGTTTTGGAACTGGTGAGCTTCCTTCAAAATAAAAGATGAAGTAATAGTAATCTGCATGTTATTGTTGGAAAATTTACCCAGCCTGGATTCTTTTATTGAACTATGTTGGAAACTAGGGCATGTGTGTACTTGGTGAGATTTTTAAATGTTCCAGGCTGGATCATCTTGCTCTGGCCAGACATAATTTCTTCAATGCTTTGGACCCGAAGTTAGTTTAGAGTGCCTCCAGGAACCACATATAACCACAGAAATAGAGAACTATTCAATACTTAGTAATAATCAGAGGTTTTGACTAAACCTTCACATCCCCACACATCTGCTGACTCTGTAAGCCCTGGAGACGCTTTTGGACTGCTTTATGGATTCATGTGACCATCTTTACTGACTCTCCTGGAGAAGGTGTCAGCATATGCTACTGAATTGTTCAAGCATCAGGAAGATTCATCCCACAAGCCTGGACACTCCACAAGCTGCCATTTGGAGCAATTAAGATTTAGCTATTTAGATTTCATCTCTTAGAAGTGTCCGACTTCCTCATTTTCTAGATTTAGAGTCTCCAGAGATTGTCTGGAGGATATGGGCCATTATGTGCTCTGCAACAGAAGCAAAGAAAAATTAGCTGTTAGCCATAGTGTTGCAAAAAAGAGAAAAGAATTTGCCTTCTTTGCCTCAGAAACAGACTTTCTACTAACTTCAGGACCCTTTACCCTCACCACTCATCCCTACAGACTTAGTTTTCAAATAACTGCTGCCTTTAAATGACAGCTAGCAATGGGTATATTCTTTACACGTGTTGAAAGGAGCTTTCCAGACTCTAGATCCAGCTTCTACTGGATGTTACCAGACCTTACACCAGACTTCCAAGGACTTGAGTCTCATGATGATAAACAATTTCAAGAGCAGTCCTAAGCGCTTAAATAAGGATCAGGAAAGAAAACTCCCATTAGCTTCAGTGAGATCAGGATTTCAATCTAAACTGACTCCATTCTGCATTTTTAAATACTCTTAGTGTTCAGCGTTATGATTTACGACTGTATTTTCAGAACAGGTCACTGTCCAGTCTGCTGGTCCTCTTGTAAAAATTGCTGGTTTCATTTTACTTTGCAGATTAAATGAGAATCCAAGTTTATTTACTGTATGCTATTTTTTACAAAGGTTGCTGATCTTTAAAGCTCCGATTTTAAAAGATATTCCATAAAATATTAAGTCCGGCCATTATTTTTCCTGGCACCAGCACAGAGAGAGAAATGCAGCAGAAGAGCATGTTAGTAGTATCCTCCCCTTCCCTGAATCATTGAAAGTCAGCTTCAAAGTTAGCACTGCCTTTGGGGTTTGTTTCATTTTGGTTTTATATGTAAGAAGTGTTCTGGCCCTTTGTTTTAAAATTCATGCAGCACAATCTCAGCTCCTGTTTGAAACATGTAATAAGCTGCTTATGTGGTTTTCTAGTAGACCTGCATTTTGGCACAGCACCTGCCTATTCATGTTTCTAAGAAGAAGGAGGAGGAATAATGGCAAAAGCAGTTTTGCATGGAAAACATCCAGGCAACAAGACCATGCCTTTTTTTTTTTTTTTTTAACCAAGTCCTGTATGAAAAGCAGTTGCAATCTCTTTTGCTTTTAAAGTAATCAGAACACAATTTTAACTCCCCTGTGATAATGCTGGACCACAACTACCTTTGCTTTTCAGCATACTGCCTTTTGGATTCTGAATTTCCTTTCACAGGAACTTTCTTCTACACTTCTGGTGAAAGGTTTTTTACTCTTTAGGAGCATTTTTTTCTAATGATTTCACTGCAATTGTCTCAAATGTGCAGATTTGTATTAACTGCTTAAGAATCTTTACTTCCAGATTGTTCTACAACCCCCCAGATCAAAACTTTGACTCATGCCAATAATGTTACTGTTAGATTTTTCTAGCCCCTATTTGTTTATCTACATGTGCTGCTTCTTCCAGAGCCACCTTGTAATGTCCATGGATCAGAGCTGTTTGCTGCTTTTCTTGTTTGCATCCAATTCTGTTTCTGATTGTTTTGTAACGTAACAATAATAGGTTTATTATTCCATATTGGTTTTAAAAAATCAGTAACACAGCAGTACTATTAACCTGTTACAGATTATTTAGAGTCATATTTATAAAGAAATGGATATCATGTTTTCTCTGTTGCAGTTAGTTTTAGGTGGTGCATCTAACAAATATACTGTTACACTGTTCAGGAAGACTGCTACCACCCCAGATGCAATCTTCTGGAAGGGAGGAACAGCATGGGCTAAAATCATTGCATGAGTAGATACATCAGTATTTTTGATAATCTGCCCAATTTCAAAACATACTGTTGTTGTTTAGCAATACAGGATTGGTAAAATATATTGAATATATTACTTGTATTAGGTGCCACATACCTAACGTTGGTATAACTAAAAAGTACTCTTATTACAGGGAGAACTTTTAGTGGCCAAACCACACTCATAAAACCAGTACAGCTCTTCCAGTTCAAAGATATGATCTCAGTAAAATCAGCTTCTGCCAGTGCAACTGCATCTATGTTAGGGGTATCTGTAAACACAGCTGTGCTGTCCTGGAATCCCACTTCTTCACAGCCGCTGTGCCTGAAACGCAGCCCTAATCTAACTTTTTGAGGAGATCTGTGCCATCTTTAGAAAGACGCTAGCCTGTCTTGAAAATCTGGAGAGAGAAAAAGAGGCTGCAAATATACCCACTTAAATTTCAATAGATTTTTGGGATTCTTTTGTTCTGAACATATTAAAATGAGGGACTAGAAATCAATTCCCTTCAAGGCAGGAAATGTGAGATAGAAGCCAAAAATATGACAAACTATTTGATTGAAATTTATCAAATGGCATTACTTTTTTAATTTTTATTTAAATGTTATCTATAAAAGCGCAAAACATAGCTAAATAATTGATGTGTGATAAATTCACAATGCAAAAGACTTTATTTAATGCTAACATTGTATCATGATCACTCCCAACATTACACTTCCAGTTAAAGGACCATTGGTGTTTGTTTCTGTTATTAATCCAGAGGATATGCTTCTCATGTTCAGTGACCCAGTTCCAAGAAGTATCATAATATAGAAGCCTATTTTCCACTTAATAAACATGCATAATTCCTGTGAACATTAGCACTGATTATGCACACTTACACACTCTAGGGTACATCCATCTAAACCCAGTGAATTCAAAAGATCTGAATGAAAATGCATTTGGCCCTCTAGACTGCAAGAAACCCTAAAGAACAATAGGAACAATCCAGAATGTTTTAGTGGTATATTTTATTTTAATGGCACTTTTGCATATTAATTCCTTCAGCTCTCTGCCCACAACACTAATGATGTTTTATGTAAGATAAAAAAATTAAGGACCTTTTAGAATATAAAAAAGGAAAATGAAGAAAGCAAGCAAGGATTAAGCTTAATAGTTAGGATATTCACTTTGAAGATGGAAACTGTAGGTTCCAGACTGTTCGATGCTACTTATGACTATTTCAGGCAGAAAAGAAGGTTAATTGGGATATTGCCAGCAGCCCAGAAGGGCCTATCTCATCACAGGTAGAGCAATGAGAGGGCAAGCAGTGCAGATCCAAACTCTAGAGGAACATGATAATTGATTCAGTTTCCTACAGCTTGATGAGCACTTGATGAGAACTACTGTGGTAAAGATGAGGCACTCACAGTATCTTTGTTATTTAAAAGAGACAGAAAAGGACTTCAGACACTTGATTTTGTGTTGACTTCTAATGTCCTAGATAGTTCTCTGCAGGAGAGGTTTGAAAGATGCAACTCCCATAGGAAAACAGATGCATATACCCTGGAGAAACATAGAATTTAATACAGAATTCCTGTCCAGACCACTACCTTCTGGGTTTGTTTTGGCACATTTGTTTACAACACGCTGGTTTGATTTTCAGCCTTCTCAGAATGGTATCCATAAATTTCTCCCCCTCCCAAGCTCTGTGCAGACTGTCAGGGCAGTTAACTTGGTGTTTCAGCATTTAGGTCTCTTTGTGGCTCTGGACTTACAGTATATAAGCAATTCTTCAATAAACTATTTCAAAAACTGCTGAAGCATTCACCTTATTAAGTAACACAGAGGGAAACATGAGCCCTAATAGTTTGCCAGAGATTCTGGATCCCAAGAATTTATCCACCCAAAAATGTACTTTTTTACTGAATTTGTTAGATGGTAGACAATGCTAAACATGCAAGAGTATAAAGAAAATTTCTGACTACTAGCTGCTTCTTTAAAAGAGGTGTTTTTGACTAAATATTTTTATAGACACTTCCACTAAAAGTGCTAAAAAAATATTCTGTAGAGTCCTTTTGTATAACTGCTGTTTATTTTAAGCACTGCATGATTTGTGTTCATAATAGAAACTTAAATAGCAAAGGCATCCAAGCTTTGCAATCACTCCAAGCTGGAGTGATTCCCCCTTTAGTCAATACAGTCTTGCCATCAACATCAGTAAACAGCACAGTACAGTTGATGGAAATACGTAGAGTGGAAGAGTTAGTGATGAGGACCTGACATCCACATCACACATATTCTGGATATTTTACTTCAGACCAACTCTATCTTATTAGCAGGCAATAGACACAGTAATGCATCAGGTGTGATCCCAGGACACATCTGCTTATATTTTATAAAAAAAAAATGCAGTTTCTTTGCCCCAAGATTGTGCACCCCACTCTTTAATTAGCATGAAAGACCAGTGAGTGGAGATAAACAGGAAATTCACCTCAGAATAATGCTCCTGATACGGCATAACAAGTTTTTGCTCTTTAAGCTAAGGATTTTTTCTATTGTGTGTGAGGGAAAGAAAATAAGAGCTTTCTTTGCATCTCAATCTGATGACCAAACACCCTTTTACCAATCCACATGAAAGTGCCCCACACAACTCCCATGAATAAAGAAATGGTGTCATCTGAAGAAAATGTAAATCTTAACTGAAGATAAGTCTCGTATTTCTTTTCCATATATATTTATTGATGGAAATCTTCTTCAGTAAAATCTAGCTCAGGCCAAGAGATAAAATGTCATCCCTCTCAACTGTAAGTTCATGCAGAGGAATTATTAATTAATACATGCATCATACATTTTCACCCCAAATATGCATTAAAGGAGTTGAAATGCTGTTAATGTAATCATGATGATTAGGGTCTCTTGCTGGTGGCTCCTCCTGCAAAAATCTAATTTCGCATCTGGGGTTCTGTCTGCAGCCAGCAGCCAGGGCGGGCAGAATGTCCTCCAGAGGAGAAGTCACCACCACTGACAGCACTCAGACTATTAGCTCCTCCAAGAGCCCAGAGCCATTATTTTACAAGCACTTCTGTGACAGAAGAAGTAAAGCTCTGGATTTACTACAGCTAATTGTTTTCTCCTCTGCAAAATTAGTATTTCACCCTGTATATAGACATTATATATAGAATGACAATAAACTGGACTAAATATATGACAGTACCATTACAGAGCAGATCTCAAAACCCCGTAACTACCAAAGTAAGGGAGACAATTTTATTTGATGTGCATATCTAAAAATATATGAGGCCATAAAACTAAAAGCCAGATACTGCAGCTTAGTAAGACTACAGAGCTATCTCCAAATTTCAAGTGCAGAATACTGCTATGCTCATCATGTTATTTGTTGCACTACCATTTTTGTAAACATGATACTGAATTTACTCTCTGGTATTTCTTCATGAGCAAAGTACCTTGTGAAATATCCATGAACACTTCACACATCCCTTTGAAGGAAGGAAGTCCAAACAGCTTTGAGCTGCTTTCAGAAGGTGTCTTTCCCCAAAACACACAAAATCATTAAAAAAATTAATTAATATCTTTATTGTAATTTGAAAAGAAAAAAATAAAATAATGATTTCTCAAGAGTTAAAAACTTGATGTACTTCATTAGTAACTCACATTTTGTAAAGACCTTTTACTTTCCCCAGAAACGTGTAAGAAAAATTATTAGATGTCTAATCTTGGTGGATGTGCACCAAGTATTACTTAAAATGGAAGCTATGAATTATCAGTTAATAAAAAGCATAATACCTGAAGCAGTAAAAACTCTTTAATTTGAAAATAACAATTATTACAAATCAATCATTTCTTAAGAAAAGGATTGCGAGGCAACATCTTGAGCCATAAATATTAAAATATGAAGACAGAAGCTTATTTATGTAAGCTGGAGTTAGCAGTTCTTGTTAGACCATTCGTTAGAAGGAAAGAAGGTCTAGGTAATAATTTGCAGAGTGATCTGGTTAAAGGCTGAAGAAATGTAGGAAAGGACTGTAGCATGTATTTAAGGGAAAAGAGAGATAGTCCCACTTGTCTGCAGAAATTGTCCATGTGCTCAATATTAACTACTTACATTTG
Organism: Gallinago undulata; assembly: GCA_026546715.1. Lineage (NCBI taxonomy): Eukaryota > Metazoa > Chordata > Aves > Charadriiformes > Scolopacidae > Gallinago > Gallinago undulata. The sequence continues at coordinate 104,202,913 of JAOTQQ010000023.1, read as the reverse complement.
AAAGGTTTTTTATTTTTATTCAACCTCGCATTGTATTTATGAACTGTTCTGATCCTACTGTTCATCATCACCATCCAATATTTTTCCTAATTAAAATTACTTTGAAGTCTCTGACCTTTAGGCAGACACTCAATTCTGAATTAAAATATAATTATCTTTATAACAAGAATACACTTCTTAGGCTGCCCCCACAGTCTTCCATGTTACAGAATAAATACATAATAAATGTAAGGAAAAGACTACATTGAACTTGATAGAATAATGAAAAATAAGAAGAAAATACACCGAGCAGCCTGGTTTTCCTTTCTTATATAATTAAGGCAAAGAGACAGCAGGGTAAAAATGAAAGCAATATTAAAATTTAAAGAAAGAAATCTTTGTGCATAGTGCGTAATTTATCTGCAGGACATGCTGCCACACAACTTCAACAATTTTGCTGAAATCAGAAGGACAGTCTTTTACATGAGTAGGTGCAGCAATCACACAGCTTATATTCCAGTGGTATAACACAGGTACAGCACTGTTTATTGAACAGGACCACAAACCACTCTTTGAAGGTGAACACCCATAAACTACAGAGTGTAGAGAATATATTTATTGTGAGTAAACCACAGTGGTTTTTCCTAAACTTGTGGTTCTGGTTGCTGGTGGCTATACGAATTGCTGGTGTGATGAGGGTAGCGTCTCTTATTTATCTTCTCATCTTCACCATTACTTCTCCTAGCACAGGTATTCCTTAGTCTTAATGACTAGCAACTCTTGATCATGTTTGCTTTACATTACTTTGCAACCTTTACTACAGTCAAATTACAGGAACTTAATAACTTACTTTTACGTAGAGCTGCTGAAACTCCTCAAGGTTCAGTCTACCGCTTGGACAGTCCTTTAGAAACCCTTTGTACCACTGTTTTAGCTCGTGTTCATTGAACTCCGTGCTCTTCACCAGATCTTCCATCACCTCAGGGGCCAGCTTGCTATTCTGTTTCCCCATTCTGCCTTAAGAAGAAATAAATTAATACAATTAGCCAAGTTGCTGTGAACATTTTAAACTGGAATCAGCGACAAAGCTTGAACGCATCATTTGTTTTGTACTCATGGCTGCTTTTAGTCAAACACAACTTCCATGGATTCACTAGTGAACAGGAACCTAAGCTATGCTTGAGTGTTAGAGGCAGAAAATGGTGAAAAAGACAAAATTCTTCTTTCATTTAGGAGTCTTAAGGCCTGAAGACAGACTGCTAATTTGCCTTCAAATTAGGTAATTTCTAGCTTTTCTTTACACTAAGGCTGAAAGAGATGACTTCACTTTTTCTTTGATTTTAACAAAATTTTTTCACGGATTTAGGGATGTCCACAGAATTTCTTGTTATTGTTGTCTTGAAAATCTCTTTTGATAAGTTAGCAGCTCTTTGATAGTTAGCAGCTACTCTTCACAGGTACAAGGCTGTGGACAGACAAGCTTGTAATGTACAGCACTAGATGTTCCACTGGGAGGAAGCAATGTGAGAGTTTCTCAAGAGATTATGAAACTGAACTAGAAAAATAAACCAGAAACTGAACTAGAAAAATAAATGTAATTCTTACATATATGCACATATACATGTAGATATACACATATGTATACATAGAAGTATATCTATATGTATATATTTACTGCATAGTTGATACACAATAGATGGTTTGTCTTTCATCACTGTTAACTCTGGAGATATCCACTACATTTGTTTTATACATTTTGTATATGCAATTATAAATATTAAAAATAAAACATAAAAAATGCAAAATATGCATATATGTACAGATAAATACAGTAATACCTTCAGTACTACTCATGTTGGCCCTCTGAGGTATTTCCATTGATAATCAAAGATATTCTTTGAGAGAACTTTTGAGAACCTTTTCCTTAACTTCTTCCAATTCTACTACATTTTGTTTCATGACAGGAGATGTATTTTGGTTATTTTTCAATTAGATGACAGACAGTACTTAGCTTTTCCTGCACAGAACTGCAAAGCAATGAATAATTTCTTTGCTGAGCCTAGCCTAGCATTTGCGTTTTTATCTCCCAGTATAGCATCTGTTTCTAATGACAGCAACACATTTAATGCATTGATTTTTAATCCATATCACCACCCATTCCTGATATTAATCTATTGCTTTTGGCATCTTCCCCTATTTCTAAGAGGAATTTTCTTTCTTCTCAGAAGGACATACTTTGCTCCGTTCCAATAAATCAATATATTTATATAACTTCCTTTATGGAAACCTCCCTTGAGCAGGCCCGAAGAAAACCATTCCTCCTGGTCTATGTGTGGTCAACACATCCCCCAGTGCCATACCACTGGTGGTACCACGTGTCTTCCTGAAACACCTCATGGCCTCTCTCCCCTTTGGCTATGGTCCTCCCTGGTCTGTCCTCACCTCCTCTCACAACCCCCAGTCCACCAGCAAAACCAGGGCTGGCAGCAACCCCCTTTGCCAAGGCAGCACACAACTTGGCTGCACAAACATCCCTGGCTTGGAGAAGGAAGGCGTCTTTCATCAAAGCATTCACTTGGTAAAAAGTTGGGAGATTTGGTCATCGGAAAGTATAAAATACCACAACCCATTGGGCTAGAAACTCCAGCTAGAAATGTCTCAATGCCTTTGTGACATGACTGATAGACAAGTGTGCTGTGCACAGATGTAACTGGAGGTGGAAGTGGGCCACCATTTCTTGGGGTGCTTCCAGCAAGCAGATCCTCCTTCCCCAGGCTCTGCACATCTTTCCTCTACCAGCACTGTGAGACACCAAAGTGCTTTCTTGGTCGAGGCCCTGCATCTTCTCTGAACTACAAGAACAAGCTGCAAGAACTCACACAGCTTTCAATTAAGGGCAGCACACTGCTTGCTCTAAACTTACTTTGAAGCTTTGCCAAGCTCCCATCCTCACGTTTTGGTAAACTTAGCACAAATATGGTAGGGTTCAACCTTTCAGTTGATCACCACAGGCCTAATTGTACAGGCCTGTACACAGATGTCCAGAAATAAGCCGTTTTGACTAAACGGCAGGTTTGCAATTTATAGTATTTAGAACAATTGCCCCAGCTTTACCTTTGAAGTTCCCATCTTCTCATGTATGACATTGACCTCATTTGGCATAATCAGAATTTAAATCCCATCGAGACTAAAGCATACTAATACAGTTATTTCTCTAGCTCCAAGTCAGATGGCTTTTAAGTGAAACAACAGACTGTTTGATTTCATTTAATGTTTAAGGGGGCTGTCTATTTCCCCTTTTTTTTTCTTTTTTTCTCCTTTAAACTGTGTTACCCTTTGCAGCCATAAGGTGCTTTGCTTAGGGCCCAAAGGACCCTTAAAGATTCTCAAGCAATTATAGTAACTACCTTAGGCATTCATAAGGCATCTTCTGGCCTCTTAATTTAGCCAAGTGTTCTTTTACTTGAATCTTTTCACCTGGATTCTTGACCCAATTAATATTTAATTCAACGACACACACGAAAAAAGCATCCTCAATGGGCAAAAAACAAGTGGGTTTGACTGACAAATTTTCTGTAATAGCAGCATTTCTGCATTTATTGTGTTAGTTTTACAGCCCTTGGATCTGGCACTATGCAGAGGTGGAAGCAGACAGAACTGTGAATCTCAGCACTGCCATCCAAAGTTAGCTACATTGTTTTCAGTACTTTACGTACATTATGGTCGTAAAGGACTTCTGTAAAAATACATGAATAAGGAGCTGGATAAACATATCCACACATCACCTTTTCTATCATCAGACTCGGAGAATTCTGTGCCTCTGTGATAAAGATCCCTAGTTTTGGTCAGCTGCTCATTCTGCTATAGGTCATCCAGTAAGTTGCAAACACACACCGTCCAGCCATACTTGATATATCTCACCATGTAATACCCTTTAGTAAATGAAAACCACAGCTGGCATCTTGATAAACACTTTCAGAAACTATTTTTTGAAACAAGAACCAAGCCAGTATTTCAGAAAGGTATAATTTGGGACTGCTGGGTTCTGTACTCTTATTTGCTGCTCCAACACAGTATGGTGCATAATCTGTCAGGCTCTGTTTGAGACGAAGGACTGAACAACCTGACCAAGCTGGTCACAATGCTGTTCTGTAATTAGAGGCACTCATTCTTTCTTCTCATTTTAAAGGTATTTTCTTATGGAATTGAATTGCAATCTGCAAGAAAACTTGAGAGCCTCATATAATTATCAAATATAAACTCACACTTCTGGCTCTGGGAGATCCAGCTTATTTGAAAATAAAAACTCAAATACATAGATTATCTAGTTAATCATATTCTAACATCTTCTAGTGTTTCATTGAATCTCTTTTTATTATTGAAAAAGTACAATTACCCATTAGCAATGAGTATGCCACTGCCAACACATTTAATTTTCTAAAATGAAAACTATTTTTAATTAACTTATAATCATGGTTTCTCAAACATTCTTTTTCCTTGTGAAAATCTATGAATATGCATTAGGAAAAGACAGGAGAGAACAGCTGTACAATCACTAAGTTTTCAAGAGCAGGAAAGGTCACTCTGCAAGCATTTCTTTGTTTAGTAAATTTTATTCTTTTAAAGTATATATTTGTTTCCAAATTCCATGCTTCTGACCATGCAATGTGACAATCCAAGCAACTTCTGATGCATTTTCTGACTGGCAAAAATCATGAAAGGGAAAAAACAACAACAACAAAAACCGAAAAAGCAACATGCTTTGATTCCAAATCATTGTGGGGGAGAGATTTATGATAAACAAGGAACCCTGCATGTCAGTGGCACTTAGCGTAAGTAAAGGTGTCAAGTGTGTTCCCAATGAGATTATTCTGGAAGGAGAACGCTTATTAATGTCAGCAAGGGCAACACAATCCAGATGAGAGACCAAGAAAAACACTACAATTCTACTGTTGTGCCATCAACGAAGGCTGAGTTTAAAAACACATCCTCTTAGCTGGAATGCTGCAAAAAGCCCATCAGCTACCGAGAGAAACAAGCTCTTCAGAAATGCTTAATACAGTATTACTTCAGAACTTCATTAAGTAACACCTTAATTGCTGCTTTTACAGGTCCTTAAGAGGGTCAGATTTAAGAGATGGAATTTTATTAAACAACTGATCCCCTATCTGAAGCAGTGCGGGCTGAGCCAGCAGTTGGCAGGGACAACTTGAGGATGTATTTGGCTGCTCTTTGCCCTGCTGGACCTCAGGAGGTCCACGCCAGTCAGCCCGGGAAGCAGGAAAGGGCTGCTGCAGCAGCTGGAAGTTACTCTAAAATGACTCAGCAGTGTGGCTTAGCAAACTGATTTTACGTGATTTACCAGGGGCTTTGGAGGTAACAGGCATTAAATCACATGCAGTTGCTCCAGTTTTAAGACCATACCAGGTTTTAAAACAGTTTTTTGCTATTCATACCTTTTTCCTGCAATGCTATCACGTGTCCCACACATGCTTGTGGGACAAGCTCTCCGCTCTCCATACGATCATCATCAAAATGTCCTGGCAAAGTTTTTTCCCTGGAATACTGTACAGCAATTCCTGCACAGGTTTATCAGGTCTGCCTCTCCCACTTGCCTTGCCAGTGAGTGCTGGCAGCATGAGTATGGTTTTACAAGCCAGAATTTTATTAGAGACCTAAGGAAAAAAAAGAGCTTCATAGCAAAACAAGACTTACAGAAGCTTGTTTGCTGTTTAATGATTTCAAAACACCCCCAAACTGTGCTAACACAGTGTGTTGCTAACACAGTTCCATTCCCACCTGCTTCCTCTTTCCTCTCCTCTCTGTTCCCCTTTGGCCTCCACGGCAAGTGTTCAAATGTTCAAAGGGACCAGGTGCAAACAAATATAACTGGCTGTTCCTAAGGAAGAGTAAACTGAGTGCTGCCGAACATCTCGTATTTGTGCTGAAAAACAAGCCAAATTCCTTTGGGCAGACAGCACCAACAATGTCCAACCATGTCCCTAAAAACCCAGTTCTGTGTCATTTTGCATGCTTTCCTTAATCCCAGTTATATAAAAACATTTTCTTTTCAAGTTGCATTAGGAAAATTTTACCAGCAGGTTGAGGGAGGTGATTCTTCTGCTCTGCTCAGCACTGGTGAGACACATCTGGAGTGCTGGGCCCAGTGCTGGGCTCCCCATACCAGGGAGGCATGGACTTACTGGAGTGAGTCCAGTGAAGGGCCATGAAGGTAATGAAGAGACTGGAACACTTGTCATACAAGGAAAGGCTGAGAGAGTTGGGGCTGTTCAGCCTGGAGAAGAGAAGGCTTAGGGGGTCTTATCAATGTGTCTCTAAATACCCAATGCTGGGAACAAAGGCGGCAGAGCCAGACTCCTCTCAGAGGTGCCCAGAGAGACAAGAGGCAATGGGCCCAAACTGGAATTCAGGAAATTCAATCTGAATGCAAGAAAATGCTTTTATACTCTGTGGGTAATCAAACATTGGAAAAAGGGGTCATCCAAAGGAACATTTGGAGATGTGCTGGTGACTACAGTCACCTTCCTCTCCTCACTGACTCCAGGAGTGCAGGGAGATTCACCTTATGTCCCTGGGCACAGGCACCTAACTGAATGGGGCCACCCCAACCTATCTCAGTATATTTTGGCTGCTTTGACACCTTCACGTGTTCATGCTCTTGTTTTCACAGTAATCCTGCCTGAGCTGAAGGGGTGAGTCAAGCAACATCTCTGCAGCCTAGTGAGGTCTGTGCATCAAATGAGTTCCCTTGCATGATGCATGTTTTTCTTGCTCTTCCCTGGCTCTGGGAAACAGGAATGAGTCGTGTGGACTACGCCAGAAGCAAATGACAATACTCGCTTTGCCAGCTCAGCTGTGCTGGCAGGCACTCATTAGATTAGAAGGAAAGCTGTGCTTCATTCCCACCCCTCTGCCCACTCCCAGCCCACGAGCTCCCACAGGAACGTGCTGACTCCTGGGGACTACATGTGAAATCCAGGCACTGAGCAGGCAAGTGTGGTGGGTGTCTTTGCAATCTTTGACACAATACAAACCTATAAACGGTACATTAAACACTGTAAAGACTCCAGCATGCATACGTATATAGAGGTACCAAAACCCTAAACAATTAAATGCTGGGGAAAAGCAGAGAACTATGCGTATAATCTATAACAACAAGCTGTTTATCAAATTTCCAGCTGCGTGCTGATAATAACTGTAACTCCTGACAACTTCCAGCATTGTTCCTTTCTCCTCAGGCTACTTCTGACACTGCCTTTTCTCTACTAATGTCAGCAGGAAGGATAGATAGAAGAAGCAGGCTATCAAGCCACACAGACGCTTCATTCCTTCAAATACACTTACTGTTTCACTGAAGAAGAAATCCAGAGCCTGTCTTTCACACACAAAAAAACCCTGACTATCTCATACCCAAAGCTCCATGGAGGAACAGTACATGTGGAAAAGAAGAGGAATTTTCCCATTCAAACCTAAGGCTACAACTAAATAGGCGTTGTGCAGCATTTCAACAGCAGATGACACAAGCTGAGTGGTGCAGCTAATATGCTATAGGGAAGGGATGCCATCCAGACGGGCCCTGGCAGGCTGGAGAAGTGGGCCCATGCATACCTCATGAAGTTCAACAAGGCCGAGTGCAAGGTCTTGCACCTGGGTCAGGGAAATGTACAGTATCAATACAGACTGGGGGATTACTGGTTTAAGACCAGCTCTGCAGAGAAGGACCCGGGTATACTGGTGTCCCCAGTACAAGAAAGACATGGACCTGTCAGAGTGGGTCACGAGGAGGCCAAAATAATTATCAAAAGGCTGGAACACCTCTCCTATGAATAAAGGCTGAGACAGCTGGGGTTGCTCAGCCTGGAGAAGAGAAGGCACTCTCCAGTCTTGCAATATATCAAAGGGACTTACAAGAAAAATGAAGACAGACTTTTTACCAAGGCCTTGGTAAAAGTTTTAAACTGAACAAGATAGATTTAAAAAAGTTTTAAACTGAAACAGGATAGATTTAGATTAGATATTAGGAAGAATTTTTATTTTTTTTATGATGAGGGTGGTGAGACACTGGAACAGGTTGCCCAGAAAAGCTGTGGATGCCCCATCCCTGGAGGTGTTCAAGTCCAGGCTGGATGGGGCTTTGAGCAACTTGGTCTAGTAGGAGGCATCCCTGCCTGTGGCAGGGGGGTTGGAACTAGAAGATCTCTACAGGTCCCTTCCAATCCAAACCATTCTATGATTCTATGCTTCCTAGGGAACTTGTGAAACACCTCCTCACATGAGCTGTCAACACAATTTCTCAGCCAGCTTGCATGAAACAGGGATGACCCCAAAACCTGTTTATACCTTCCATAGCAGAACCACACCAGACAGGGAAAGACTTCTTTCTCCCCAGTATGTGCAAAAGATGAAGGTATTTTAGAGGAGAAGGTTCTGGTAACTGTTGCATGATACTGTGATGGGTTGAACCTGGCTGGACATCAGGTGCCCACCAAAGCCACTCCATCACTCGCCTCCTCAGTGGGACAGCAGAGAGAAAATACAAAGAAAGGCTCATGGGTTGAGATAAGGGCAGGAGAGATCATTTAGCAATTACTGTCATGGGCAAAACAGATGAAACTTGGGGAAAATTAACAATTTATTACCAATCAAATCAGAGTAGGATAATGAGAAATAAGAACAAATCTTAAAGCACCTCCCTTCTTCCCAGGCTTAACTACTCCCAAATTCTCTCCTTCCTCCCCTGCGTGGTGCAGGGGCACAGGGAATGGAGGTTGAGGTCAGTTCATCACATGTTGTCTCCGCCACTCCTTTCTCTTCAGGGAGAGGACTCCTCACTCTCTTCTCCTGGTCCATCATGGGGCTCCTTCCATGGAAGACAGTTCTCTGTGAATTACTTCAATGTGAGTCCTTCTCATGTGCTGCAGTTCTTCAGGAACTCCCCCAGCGTGGGTCCCTCACAGGGTGACAAGTCCTTCCAGCAAACTTCCTCCAGAGTGTGCTCCTCTGTCCATGGGTCCACAGGTCCTGCCAGGAGCCTGCTCCAGCGTGGGCTTCCCATGTGGTCACAACCTCCTTTGGGTATCCACTTGCTCCAGCATGGGGTCCTCTGTGGGCTGCAGGGAGACAACTTGCTTCACCATGGTATTCACCACAGGTTACAGGGGAATCTCTGCTCTGGTGCCTGGAGCACCTCCTCCCTCTCCTTCTTCACTGACCTTCGTGTCTGCACAGTTGTTGCTCTCACATATTCTTACTTGTCTCTCCAGCTGCAGTTGCCCATTTTTTTTCCCCTTCTTGACTATATTATCCCAGAGGCGCTACCACCACCCGCTCAGCCTTGGCCAGTGGTGGGTCTGTTCTGGAGCCAGCTAGCATTGGCTTTAGCAGACATGGGGGAAGCTTCCAGCAGCTTCTCACAGAAAACACTCCTGTAGACCCCCCATTACCTTGTCAGGCAAGAACAATACAGATACCATACAGATCTTCTAATATGCTGACACCGAATAGGTACTACACAACTATTAAACCTTTTGAAAAAGGGGTCAGTCGGCTTAGAAGGAACTAGTGATGGCAGCAGTTGTCTTTCTCCCTTCACTGTCTCTCCTGTAAGCCGGCCAACTGGATCCTCTTCAGTAACCAAAAACCTTTACTTCACTGCCTGTGTCGTGGCACCTGTGGCTCTCAAAAATCCCCATGGGTGAAAGACTTCCTCACTCGGCTGAGTCTCATCCTCCTACTCCTCTCTCAGAACCCAGGGATCCAAACACACAGCAGCTCCATGCCTGCACTTTGCCAGCATGGAAAAAGGGCTGTGAAGACCTATAGGAGTGGAAGATGAAAGCAATCCACCTCCACGTGTTTATTATCAGTGCAGAAAAGCCAGGCAAGGAGCACCATCCCAGACACTGGCAGAGGCACCAGGGCAGGCAGAGAGTAATGACTGCTAGATACAGTGAAAGCCAAATGGGACCAGGCAACACTGAGCTCTGTGGACCTCCTCTAGCTGACCCTGCTCTTAGCAGGTCCCTGCCAGCCTCTGCATTCTGTGACTCAAGAACTATGGACATACTTTCAGTAGTAATCTGAAAAGAAATTATCAGGTATAGGCAGAGCTAATATACTTTCATGGTATTGGTATATTGCCCACCAGTGACCTTGGGAACATGTTCTCTCTACTTAGAAGCAAAACTCACTCTGAACTACCAACTTGCTCCTTCAGGCAACACACAGGGCTCTATTCTGAGATTTTGACTAAACTTATGCTTCCCATCCCAAAATGATGGGAAGTCCATCAGTTATAAACAAGAAGAATTTGTGTGTTTGTATAACTCCGTATGGAAGTTAGAAGCAGTCATGATTTACTGCTGATAACATAAACCTCAAACTAAGGCTGAAACAAGCAGGCTAGGTTCTGATTTATATTACACTACAGCAAAAACTGGAATAAATCCAGTGATTTCAGATTACTTTACTGGCTTTACCAAAGATCAGATGCAGGCCTGTAATCTTTCTGTGTAAAAGAAATGGGGAAAAAGAGAGTAATGATATTAAGGAATGCAATTATCCAACTGAATTGAATAATAAATGGACAGAAGAGGTTTAAGCAAAAGAAGAGAGATATATTTTTAAATTTTATTTGAAATGAGATGGATATGCAATTAGATTCAAGCAATAAAAAAAACATTTGAAAGGGTAAAAGCTGTGCAGGAGGATGGTCTAACACAATGACTGGTATGTAGGGCTTTTTTGCTCTAGGTGAATTTATTTCATTAAAAGTGTGGATTTGTTTTTTGTTGAGTCTGGAGTAGAACAAAAAGGGAGTTCCCTACATTTGCAACATGAAAATTAAGGGCAATACCAGACTCACCAGTAGCTCCACTGTTATGTATCCCTGGGAGTGCCCAATGATGAAGCTGGCAGCTTGTGTAATAAACTAATCTGCAGACATGCAGTTTGAAGTACATTGCAGGGTCTTATTTCTGCCACCCCTTCTCGTTTGGATTGGGAAACTGCTTACAGGATGCCATAGCTGCCCGTCCTCCTTTGCAAGTGGACACAGGAGAAGGTATGTAACAGAAAGCAGAGACTTGCCTGGGTTGTTCAACAAGACACAAGTGCTAGACGAGCTTTCAGGCTTTACGACTTAGCTTTGGACTCGGAAAGAGAGGGACAAAATCCCTCTTTTGCTTGCTCTTTCTGTCAGATTCTTTTTAGACCGCAAGGAGGAGAGTGTCCATATTTCTACAGAAAGCTTAGGCTCTGGATGATCAGTGGATGATCTTAAGAAATTTTTTACATCCTCCATATCTCCATCACTTGGCGTTCTTGCATGCCGTAATTCAAAATTGTTTGGGGTTTGGTTTATTTTTTCACATCCACTTCTCCATTATTTTGTCAGAATTTGGTGACTGACATGTTCTACAGAATTAGTGATTAATTTCTGAAGAGAACAATATGCTTGTTAATCCTGGGTGTCAGACAAACATGTAAGTACATCTGTTGCCACAGTTTCACTTTCCTATTGGCCCAACTTCTATCAACTATGGTGATCAGCAAGTAACAAGAAGGTCTGAGTTGAGGAAGAAGCCTCATTTGTCAGCAGTGAAATGGGTATTTTCTTCATCGATCTACTCTCCTCAGTTTTTTCCTCGTAAATAATAATAACAACCTTAAAATGCATGCAGAACATTTACTGTACCTTTTTTATAATAATTCATATGCTGAATACCATTCCAACCACCTGAGTGATGGTTAGTCTGATTACCCAGAGTGCTACAACATCAGAGCTTTGATTGCTGTGACAAGTTTGTTATATGCCTTATACCAAATATAATGCTTTTCGATTGCTTTTTCTGAGGCTTTATTCTAGAATATGGTTTCCAGTAACTGTCTCCTCATGAGATGCGCTGATACGTTAACAGAGAAATCCATAACCTCCTGGACATCACTAGTTCAGAGTGGTCACTGGAACAAATTATGCATCAGCACTGACGATCACTTTCCAAGCCTTGCATTTCAGGAGCGTGGCTTATACAATTGTTATGTATTTCAGGTATCTATGCACTGTTCAGTATTCCACCTCTTCTAGGATAGTTGCTGCAAACTTCTCCTTTTTGTGAAGATTACCTGAAGATTATAGTTTCTCTAAGTAGGTTCCAGTTGTCTTCTACAACCATGGGACAACATTTATGTAGACTACAAACATCTATCTAGTTTTGTTATGCCAAAATAGATCAACATTACCTCTGCTTGAGATACAGGTTTTGGGGTTTTTTTGTGAATTTGTAGAGACAGGCATTAATTAAAATGGTTCTTTGAGAGAAACCCTATTGTGTTCATGCTTGGGGATACAGGTTTTTAGACTTTAGTCACTGCCTTGACCACATTTACATATAAGCACCAAATTTTTTCTTAGTTTTTGTTTGTTTTTAAAGAAATATTTATTGTGCTGTAACTGCCTCTAAAAAAAGTAATATACCATTTCTCTCCACTTGTCTTACAGTAGGTCTTCTTATTTGCTATCAGTTTGCTTTATTGTTAGTTTGAAATGTCACTGTACCTTTATGTTTGATATTGGCAAGGCCAAATTCTCTAAATTGGTATGCTTATCCTGAAGTACATTTACTGCTCACCTTCCAGCCCTATTTTAATTTGGGTTTGAATCCATCACATGGCTTTTTCGGACCACATCTCTGATTCATAAGTCATTGGGCTCTATTTAATGATACACTATTCATTTATATCTATATTCCTTCTCACAGCTCTTAAACAATACTGCCTTACTTTTCTGCAAAGGTGGATTAATCGCATCGAACACTAGCTATTTAAGAAGTCAGTTGTCTTTGATCCCTCTGCAGTCAATGGAGATGGCCAGAAATTTCAGAGTGATTCACTCCATGCAGAGAGAAACATCTGAAAGAGGCAGGATGAATATATGCATGCTTATTTTAAGACAGGATGAATCACCTTCTATCAAGTGTCTCTTTCTGCTGATTCTAGAGGCAGCCCTGTAAACCTGCTTAGATCTGAAACTGGATTTCTAAATGCTTAAAGTGAAGCAAAAAAATCCTACCTCGCTCATTGGCAGTGGATAACCTAGAATCAAAATGCCACTCCTGATCTCACTAGGAAGCACATACATTTGCTGAGGTTGATTACTATTCCTATGTACCAGAACCTGTATTCAGGTATGATTAATGCCATTAGAAGTACAACACACTGGTCTATCAAATACAGGCAGTCTTTTCTGAACTGCTATTTACTTCCATCAAAGCAGTGGAAAAATTAACTATTTTCCACCCTTTTACAGATCTTCTACCCTACCCCTCCCAAACCAAAATAGTTTTAAGTAGCTGAACCGCAGAGATCAGGCTGCTCCATGCTTCATCACGCCCATGTCATTCCCTGCTTTTTCCTTAGTATAGATCTTAGCCAAGTAAAGGCTTGGCCTCAAAGACTAATAATAATTATTATTATTATGAAATACACTATTCTTTAAAAGAATTTTCACTCTGACCTTCTAAATCCTACATTAAAGTTTGGTCTTCTCCAACCCATTTCTAATACTCAGCTCTCTTTTTATCCACCACAACCTCCTTAGCAGCCATGTCCAGCAGTGCACAGTACTGTCCCAGAGCTCTTGATTCTCAGGGAGAGGCAGGTATGATGAGCACTGCAGAGCCCTCCTCCAGCCTCTGCTGGGATTAAAGGCAGCAAGATACTGTTTCCTCTCTGTTCCCAACTCAAAAAGCCGTTATAGGATCTCTTCGTTGTCCTGTTCATGCTCCTGTGTCCTCTGATGACAACTAGGACTGACAAAGGATGGAGTAAAATTCTGAGTAGGGATATGAACATAGGGTCTACAATGTTGTGATAACTGAAATAAATATAAGCTAAAGCATAAATCTTTTGCTTCCATCAATTTCTACATGATAAAGGAACACCTAAGTCTCTGGAGTTAGGTTGCTTTTGCACACACATCTATGACAGCTGTGAACAAGCTGATTTCAACTGATGATTTTGACCTATGTGTTAAACAACTACATTACTAAAAACCACATGACTATATTATGACACATATTAACAGAAGTGGTTAGCAGGAAAGCAAATTACAGCTTTTTATTTTCCTAAAAACCTTTCAAAGTCAAAACAAAGTGTTTACATCATTGTGGCCAGTGATCCATTGGTGCAATGCTCGCCCCAAATTCATTATAAACCAATCGTCAGAACTATCCCTTGTGACTGCTTCAGACAGAGCATGATTAAATGCAGAGGAAATACATTACTGAGAAGATGAATCATAATTCTGCAGAATAAAATCAATGGCTTTACACTTTTGAGTTGGACATTGAGGGGCGGTCAAAAATGTTACTCATACAAATAAGTGAGCAAATGAATCATGTAAACAGCTTGAGCAGGAAAAATATACTTAAAATTTGACCGCAATAACACTGACTATCAAAGAAACATAGAAGAAAACCTGAAAATATTTTCTTAAGGTAGAATTTTCAAATAAAAATTCCTTCCTTACGCTACTATGAAATGCAAAGATTTCCATCACTTTTGATCTTTATGGTTCGGAATAAATGTAATAATTTTACTTGGTGTGGCTTGATGGCTTATTTAAAAATAACATTTGAGTTCCTTCAGTCTAGTTCTAAGCAGACAGGCTGGTAACCATATTGAAGTGAGAGGACCAGATGCCTTAGTGAGGATTGGTTGGTAAGACTCAAGCCACTCAGTTCAACTCAGCTGACTAGACACAGGGTGTCCCAGATGGTTCTTGCATTGGTATCTACTAGCTCCACATGGATGTCTCAGACACTTTAGGGCTTTTCAGATTGCACTAGACACCTCTGCTTAAGCAGCTGAATCAGTTGAATGAGATCTTGCCAACCTAATTTAGATAGCTAACTTGAGCCTAATAAACCAGCTAAGTGCCAAAGCACCCTGCTTTGTCAACAGAGAAAAGCCATCACAGAGGAACCCCGCTCACCTAAATTAATTCATCATGCTTCTGTCTGTTGGCTCTCCCTCTGGAGTCCATGAAAAATACCTACCATCCCTTACCCTCCACTCATGCTTGGAGGATGGCTTTGTTATGCAACTGAAGATTAGGTGGGAAATAAGGTGTTTCTGACCTAGTTGAACATGCTTATGGTGTGTTAACCAACCAGCTGCCAGCCTTCCCATCCATTCGTGCAACCAGCAACCAGCAAAGAGTCAGCTGTCATGTCAGCAGGGCCAAAAGGAGAGCTGGTAAACTGTAGTTTGTGCCTGTCCATATACATCGTCCCCTTGGCTATTTTATAGAGTAATGCACAAAAAGGTCCAAATCATAGTTTATCTCCAAGTCATTTTTCAGCCTTGACTAGTATCTTTGATGGACATTTCAGCAAAAGGTCTAAGGCAGGGAAAGTGAGAAACTAAACTGGTCCCACCAGGAGTGGATTTAGAAGTATTCATTATACTTCCTCCTTTAGGAATTTCACTTTTCAGAGCTGCCAAATCAATTTCTGTCATAAGGTACACACTTAATTAAATATGTAAAAATGGCTTTAATGCAGATTGAGAACATGAGTTCTTCAGTACAGAGTAACTGTGTTACACAGGCAAACACAACATCAAAGAGCAGTTATGCACATAACCATTTCCTAGCATTTCCTCATTAATTAGCACATGCTAGTAATACTGCTATTTGAAATCAGACTGACAGATAATACACAGGAGGCTCACGTTTTTCCTGAAAAAAATGTCAGCATTTTTACAGATGTCAGAGCTCCTAGCAAGGTTATATATTATGGGGAAAAAAAGAATACGTTCTGACATTAATATTGATAGAAACTGCAAAATGAGCAAAAAGGACAAAGCAAAAGGAAAGCTGGCTGTCTCTGAGGAGACTCTGTGTCCCCAGCACAGGAACCTCATTATTATTTCATGACCTTAATGGCAAGCCTCTAAGCCTTGTGTATGTGCTTCGTAACAAAAAAATTAATTACAAATACAAACCAGAAAATCTTAGATATGCAGTAATTAAAAGTTGTTAGCTATTTCTTCTAGTTTTGACTTCACCTACACATTATAATAGTTCTGAAAGACAGCAAGGTAAAACATATAACTTTTCATAGGTCCCAAATATGAATCACAGTACATGGTTTTTCTGTTAAAAGACAAGCCAGAGGGAGGCAGGGAGCCTCTCATGCTAAAGGACTGCAGAATTTTATCATTTCATACATTAAAAATAATTGGAATGATTTCTTCCTACTGTTTTTCAATGACAGCTCGACTGCAATAAATTTTTATAACAACTGGTTATTGTTGCTGTGCTAATAAAACTGATGTACTTGCTCAGCTGAATCCATATGTGTGCACACATGGCCATGAATAATAAAATACATATACTGAGAAAAGAGGAGGAAAGAGAGGAGACCTGTACAAGGCACCACACAATTTGTAGTACCACACCACCCACGGGAACTTCAGTGCCTCAACATGCAAAGGACAACACACAAGGTACAGTCTATTGTTTGGTTTTGTTGGGTTGTTTTTTTAACTTTAAAGAGATGTGTGCTTTTCAGATTTTTTTCTAAAATACTGTTTTTCTCAGAGTTATTTGTTTGGCGATAACAGTAAAAAAGTGAGAGAAAAAAATGCTAGCAACATTTTTAATTTGGACATCGTTGCATGTAGGTTTCCTTCAGCAAAGCACGTGGGAAGTTGTTACCAAGGAAGAGCTCTGGGACAGGCTGTGGCAATACTTCCACAAAACAGAGAAAAACAATGGTAATACAGATAAAAATATAAAAGAAAACAAATAAAAGGTATATAAACATTTGAATTATGATGATTATGGAATTCCCAAAAAATACTGTCTGAATTCTTTAACATCCACCAGGATAAAGCACTTGATAGAGGTTGCTAGGCATGGACAAGCTGACTCAGAAATCTTTTCAAAGATCTCAAAACTGCAAATCTAAAATACCAGCCTGCCGTTCCATTAAATTGTGTAGGAAAATAAAACTCTGTTCTGATTTACTTCCCACCCCTGGGAAAAACTACTTTAGAAAACCTAGCACAAAAAAGACATTATAGGCAATGAATCCTGGAAAGCATGACATATAACTCAAATTCTCACAGGGCAGGATGTTTTTTCCTAACTTAGGGCTGTCTGTCCCTGATAGTCCATGGGAATAGTTGAGGCCGTCAGAACTGAACTACAAAGGTGCTGGACAAAAAAGGAAAAGTAACCATAAAAAGATGTTTCCATTTTAAAGCAGAGTTACACTTGCTAAGACAACCTTGAGGGTCTTGCTGTAGCTGATCAGGGAGTATCTCTCCAAGTTGAGAAGGAACTGTTGGAAGTAACAGGCAAGGAGCAACAGCCTGGATAGCATTCACATGGCTGTGCCTTTCACAGCAACTGCTGCTCCCAGGTGACAGGAGGCAGCAGTGGGTGAAATATTTTTATTCCCATCCATGATACTAAGCATCTGTACTGTATTGACAGCTACCCTGGACTATTTATGTTTGTAGAATCTGGAAAGCTAGAAATACCAAACACTGCCTTCCTTGGCATTACCTCATGATTACTTCACTCATCACTGGGGAATGTGAAGGTGAAAAGGTTTATGATAAAAAATGGTTGTTGCTCTCTCTAATGATTCCAGAGGCTGGGAGTGACTCTGAGGATGATATAATCTCTTTGCTATTTCTTGTACTTCTGCAATAAGGTACACAAATTAAATTGCTGCTAAGAAAAAACAAAAATATCTTGGATGACAAATAGAAAACTATTCTTTCTTTGTAGTCAATGCCGTCTTCACCATTTAATTGCACCCACAGTTTTTAACTGTAAAAATGCCCCACAACTTTAGAATATGAATATAAGCTCTATAGTGGAATTAAAATAACTTGGCTGTAATGCTCTTAAATTTTGGTCTCTACACTGATAGTCATTTAGGCCAACAGTCATCTCCAGATAGCGATTCAGCAAGTTGGTCTAAGACATTTCTCCTAGGATGGGATGAGTCATACTTTGGAGGTGCTGTTCTCTCTCCATTGACTCTCCAAACTATCATGTCTAATAATCACTGATTAAATTAGCTCTCCTGAATTTGTCTAATCCCTTTTTGACCACATTTATATCCTGGTCTCCACAACATCCTGTGGTAATCAGTTTCATAATTTAATTAAAGGTTATACAATAATTTCATTGGTGACCCTATTTCTTGTACTGTGAGAAACAATGACTATTTCTTATTTACCTGCTCACCATCAGTCATGAAACAGCTAGATTCCCCCCAGCCTACACTCCATCTTCCTAACCAACTTTCCTCCCTTTTTCTAGACTTTTTATGATTTTACTAAGTCTTTATCATGCAAGTGACTATAATTATAGATAGGATGCTGCATATGCTTATACAGTAGAATATTTTTCTACTTATGTCCTAGTGTTTCCTAGCCATTGTCATTAACTGGTAATTTCAGAGATCTATCCTCATTAATGCTCAGTTCCTCTCCCGATTTCTACTAGTTAATCTATAATCACGAATATGTTTTGTCCCACAGACATTACCTTCCCTTTATTGCCAACATATTCACCTGCCATTTTATCTTCCCAGTATTCAGTATTTCAGAACCATGCTACAGCACTTTATAGTCAGATTTAAATCTTACTGTTATGGGTAATCTCAAATGGTATGCAAACTTTCTCACTTCACTAGTCAACTGAATAAGTCATTTATGACTACATTTCATTTTTTTTCCCCACTCTCCATAAATTATAAAGATGGGTTATAACTGGTTTTATGCCTACTATCTCTTACCATCTTATACATATATACATAACAAAATACTTAGAAAATTCAAAACTAGATAGAAGATGGCTTAAAGACATTGCTATCATTAAAGGCTAAAAACTCGATAAAGTTATTCATAGATTCACATACTTCAAAAACCTGGGAAGAAGTGTTGTGATTGTTTAGGACAGAAATAGAATTTCACATACAAATTCCTGTCTCATCTCCAATCTCTGCCACTGAACACAGTACAGTTTTTAGATAGGCATTTGGTCTTGATTTAAAGCTTTAAAACAACAGGTAATCTAACAGGTCTATAGTAAGATCAGGCCCTGCCTATGCTAAATGCTGCACCAGTAGAGCTGTTAACTCTTTATGGTGTGAGAACGCAGGGGAAAAGTTAAAGGAAACGAAGGATACAGTTTAGTCATAAGGTAAGCAGTGGAATAAAATAATAACAAAAAATTCCCAAATCTTCAAAATCCAGTAAGAAGCATAGTAATCTTAAAAGCTGTTGTGGCGTGGCACTCACCAGGAGCTTGGAACAACTAGTAAATGAAATCAGAGGATGCAATATAAAAACTTTGCTGGCTGCCAGACAGCAAAGAATTGTTTGAGCTGGTTATACTTGTTGCGCATTCTCCCCCCCTCTGGAACTGAACACAACTCCAAATGATGGACTTTTGGTAGCAATATTTTTCAATCACCAATACAAAAGGTAACACAGAAAAAATTAGGATCAGGAAATCTGCCTGCTTTTTCATGGTGGAAAAAATCCCTTCATCTTTCCTGAGCTGAGCAGCAACTAAGGTCAGACAAAAGAGGAGAGGAGTGAGCGAATGTCAAGAAAAAGATTGAGGGAAAAGGATCAAAAATCTCTTTTCGCACATGAAAAACTGTATTGTATTCTGTGGGAAAATGTGTGTATCTTGGAATGGAAAAAATGCAGACTTCAAGGCAAGTGGTAAAAGAAGCCAGATTTACAAAGACATGTAAGCACTTCTATGTGTCTGGACCACCTGCTAATGTAGATGCTGTTATCTAATTGCCTTGGTTCATTTCTATTCAAGTAAGTCAAGGTGATATTCAGTATAAATGTATCAACCGTCTCTCCGGCAGCTTGAGTGCTCTTAGGAAATCTCACCAAATACCTAAATAGCTATGCAAATCTCATCTGAAGTACTTAGTCGCTGCGTTCCCTGCTCAAAATGCAACTTAAATTTTGTCACCTCTACTTTCTAAGAATATGACACCAGCATACAAAGCAGGTCAGGCACTGAACTTCATAATGCCAGCACGTGCATCCATGGCTTGTTGTACGGGCTACCACTTCTTAGTATTTTGAAGGTCCTGATTTCTCACACACTGGCACTGTGAAACATTCAGGTTGGCATTTGATTCTTCATAAAAATAGCCAGGCACATGAATAATCATATGTCATATTAACGTTAGTTTCCTTGGGAGCTGTGAGTGCCAAGCTGTGAGCGCACATTAACAGAGTGGGGTAAGGAACACGCTTGAATAGCCCAGTGAAATTACTGGCTATAATGTTGCTGAGAAACACCAACACGTACATAGATGTACACGCACAATAAATATAGGCTAAGCTGGTTTTATTATGCAGACATGCTTAGCATTAAGAGTGTCTACAAAGTATTACCAAGGCTCTGCCGTCAGATACACAGTTCGGTAACAGTAAATTGGGTGTGAATCTCAGCCCCAAGTTGTCTCGCTTCTTCCTCCTCATCCAGTCTTTTCCCTACACCTTTGGTTTCCTCCCCCCTCCCTGGCAGTGCACTTTCCAAGCCAGTCCCAGCAAATCTCTACTAGCTCATCCTGACTTTCTACCACTTTTCTTCCCTTCCCTGGGTCTTATTCCCTACACAATGCCAATTCCCATCATCCCTGGTGTTTTATCTGCACTTTTTCTCTTCATTTTTTGGCTTTTCATCAGCAAAAGCAACAAGAGCAGCGATGTTCACAGCAGGCAAGGTGTACACATAAGGAAAAAAAAGCGGAAGGCTTGCTTAAACTGCAGAGAAATTAATCTGGGCAACACCTTGTTGACAGTTAAAAAATCCTGGCATCTTCAGGCACAAAAGTAAAACAACCACTCCCAAGAAGCAGAGAAGGATGGATGCCCAGGCTGCCAGCAGTGCTCTCAGCATCTTGCAGAGGGGCAGGCGCTGAACGTGAGGGACCAGGGGCAGGCTGCAGCATGTTTAAATGATGCTGCATGCCATACCATATTTTAAAGAGCATTTCATGTTAAAAAAACAGGTTGTAAAGCTAAATGAATTATGCACCTTCTAATTATGTCGTGTAAAGCTTAAACAATCCACAGCCACCTGATTTACAGGTGTCAGATGCAGGTGCAGGGAGGAAGGCAAGACTGATACAAATGTCTCTCTCACATGTGGGCAAACGTGTGGGGTGTGTATGTGTACGTGTGCTCCTCTGACTACCTGAAATCACTGTGGAGCTCTCAGTGGGCAGAAAGAGTAGCAGAAACAGCTAAATTCATGAGCAGTAACGGCGAGTGAGACACACAGCACAACAGCTTCAGATTCTAATGGGTCTCAGTGAATCTAATCACCTAAAAAGTGGGATAAGAGGAAGAAGCATGGGAGGAGTTGTTATCCCTAAGGGATGAGATTTTTATATCCTCAAGTAGAAAAGGAGCATTCAAACTACTGGGGAGAGAGGCTGTTACTTACATTTTCTACATGTTATTCTACATCATTTCTTCTCTCCTCAATCATAACAAAGAAGTGTTGAGTGAACCTATTTGTGTTTCACTTGTAGCAGACACCATTGTCACCTTATTATCACCTGGGTTTCTAGGTGAAGGCTTGAATTGGTTTTGTTTGTTTGCTTGTTTTTTTCCAGAACAAATGTAGACATGACTCTTAGTGCTGCCTGTTTGCCCCTGATAAAAGGATAAAATGGAAACAGAAAAGGCATTGGGGTCAGAAATGTCACTTGCATTTGTACCTTCTCTTTTAAAAACTAGTTATACTTCTCAAAAAAAGTTTTCAGAACATGTAGGAAAAAACACTTTTAAGGTTAAGAGGAAGAATCAATTTGTTCCTCTGCTCTGCTTGCCATATAGATTGGTTGCCAAAAAAAAAGGAAAAAAATCTTAAATCTGACAGACACAGGAAAGCCCTGAGGAGCTGCAATCCCCCAAACAACCAAACACTCACTGTCTTGAAGTTTCCATCAAATTAGTGCCTGCCACCAAATAAAGCCACTCGACAGTCTGCTCATTCTTCGCTAACATCATACTTCCACCCTATGCCATTATCAGTGCTCCAAACTCTTTTAGAAACATTATTTTTCTCTAACTTGAAAGGAGCTGGGCTGATTTATGACTCTAAGAACCTGGCCAGAATCTAGAAGGACATCAAACTACCAGTCTGTAACTTAATGTTTCCTCAAGAAATTGAATTAAAATGTTTTTGGTTTTTTTTAAATTATTATTAATGATGACAGTGAATAACAAAAATCAGTCACAATTTTTAAAACTTTTGTATGACCAGGGACAACAGAAAACTGAGAAATCGTGCTATTAATGCCAAATAATTTGAAATGATTGCAAAGAAAACCAAGAGAAGCCTCTTTCTCTCTAACACAGGATCTACAAATCATGCACAGAATAATAAGGGGAAGTAGTTATATAGCCATTAGGAGGGACTTTGATTAATCCAGGTTGTTTCTACCTGGGTAGTAGCCATTAGAAGTTGCGTATCTAATCTAAACTAGTCATCTAGACTCCAATGCGCAATGGAGAGAAACAGGCACCCAATTCACAAGAGGCAATTCATCCCATGCTAAAAGTATATATACAAGATAAGTGGAATTAATTGCTTTCTGGGGATGCCTACTCTTGTTTGACTAATGAGAAAGCCTACACAATTAGTTTAAACTAAACATTTAACTTCTAGACAGCTAGAATGTCATGAAAAATACCATTCCACCCTCGAGCTCAGACTGAGCTGATTCTCCCAGTTCAGGGACAATTGCAGAGCCTACAGCCAAACTATGCTTCAGTCCTCCTGACCCAAACCTAGGTACCACCTGGCTAACGAAGTCCAGTGAGGAGACAGTGGGTCTTGGTTAAATCTGTGGGACAAGATACCAGCTTGATGCTATGGAAAACCTTGTGCAGACTCTTCCCAAGAAAGAGTCTTTCCGCCAATACAGCCAGTGACCAACCTGTTTCAAACAGCGCTTTTTTGGGATCCAGATTTACTAACAAAAATCACACAGCCTTATGAACCCCAATTTCTCTGGCCCTTGTATGGCCATTGTCATGCATTTATTCAGTTAATAAGCTTATCTTGGATAAAAAATGGGGATTATGTTAATTTACTAATTTTTAAAGGGTTTTTTTAGTAGTTTTGACAGGTTAGTACCATTGACTTGCTGATACTTCCATGAGGAATGGCTCAGTACCAACTGGCTCCAGTCCTTGGTAATTCTTATATAGGAAAGAACACAATCATTTCTACAGAATTATATAAACTCATTTTATATGAATGTATCACTAAAAGGTAACTTTAGAAAAATACCATGTATCCGGTGTTACATAAAGAATTAGTTGTAACATCCCCAGTGCATATCCAGTGCTTAGTTTCAAGTACCCGGAGACAGGTAGGTATCTTTAAGTCCTACTTCTCCAAACAGCACAGGTCATTTGACATTTTGACATTTTAAGAGAACTAAGTTACTAGGCATCTAAGCACAGTGTAAATGAATTAAACAAGTTGAAGCAAATCCAGTCACAGCCAAGAGTCCCAATTCAGACACCGTATAACTCTTTACTTCCAGGTCTCATGAGATGTTTCTCTAGATTCTTGCTTTTCTTAAAGAATTGTCCCCTGAATATAGAAATGACATGAAATCATTGTTAACTTCAGCCCCAGTTAAGCTTCTTTGATTTGTTTTCAACCATGACATATACTCACTTTGTCCGTGTTTTTGCTCTGTAAAGCAGTTTATAAAACCTGAAAAAGGACTGCTTTGTATCATATGGAAAATAACCATGCTTTAGGGAACAATACCAAGGCTGAAAAGCCTAAAATTAGACCTGCAAGCTTTGCTTTCATTGGCAGCGATGTGTCCCAATCCTACATTCTACCTCTTCTATTCTTGCAAAACACACTACTTTCTGAAAAACACTGAAGTGTAAAATTAGCAAACTTCTCTGATTCAAGGGTATACTGACCTTGATGATCGGTTATTTTGATCACATTCACCTTTAATAGCGCATTACAAGATCAGCTTATTTTCAAAAGAAAAAAAAAAAAAGTAAAGAAAAAGCATTTGCAGAACAAAAAGCTCTACATCTCTGAAATGGTGCCTGGAATAATCCTGTATTTTCCAGGGTGGTTTTTTTTTTTTTGTCCCCCCTCCTAAGAAAACTCAAACACAAATCTAATAGCTGTATTTTTCTATCCTGAAAGCAATCTAGTGAAGAGATATGCACTATATAAAGTGGCTGGTGCTGGGCAACGTGGGTCCAACAGGGATAATTTAGTCATAACAGGTGAGCATCTACAATATACCCCTTCTCCTCTTAGCTACATCCATTCACTTCCCACTGTAGTCAACAGGGGGAATAAGTAAGAGCGAAATGTATCCAAAAGGTCAAACTTCATGGTTTTTCAAATGAAGAAAGCCACAGAGAGGCTAAAGTGAAACCAATGCCAGCTACTGCCTTAAAGATAATGCAAGCTGTTGCTAGTCTAGTGTTTATTTTGATTGTCTCCTTGTGGAATTTCACTATAAAATACGAGATTGGCAGCCTGCCTGAAGGGGGGAGAGTCAGAGCAGTCCAATTTCAACAGACTATCAAGATGAACTGTTGGGAGTTATTTTACAGGTTTATGGCTGCAGCTCGCTCTGAAGTGCAGTGTTATTAATATTTGTAGAACACGGCGATATAAATAGCAAAACTACATCCACCACCTAGATATCTGTGGTATGCTCTGACAGAGCACTTTTTAGATAACTAAATACCATTAAATGTGCCGCAAGTGCTATACCTGAGTTATAATATTAGATACCAATATAAGTAATTTATTTATCCATCCATGCAACCGTTATTTATCCATCAAAAAATGCTGATGTGGATCAGGGGGTGATTTTCTGTCGGAAAACAGAATTTAATCCTAATACCGTGAACAAGGAGCCAAACAGTTTCTTGGAGTTAGGACCAGGGGAAGTGTACACAAAGCTGGTCCTGAACTAGGACCAGGGGAAGTCTAGACAAAGCTGGTCCTGAACTGCATTCGATATTTCCCACTGGAAAATCTGTGGCCATAAAAATTAATGTTTTCAAAGTACAACAAAAAGCAGCCAGAGAATACTATTTATTTCATCACACTGATTTTGTCAGTATTTCCTAATGTTTCCTACACCCTGGAAACTGCGTAGGCTGTCCTTCAAGCTTCACTTACCCAAGCAGCAAGCTCCACAGGTCACACAGTGGCATTTCAGACAACGCTGAGCTTTTGGAAAAAGAATTGAGGCTGGTTTCATCATTGAGACAAAAGAGAGATACTAACCACCAACTGCCTCATAAGCAGGCTGACACAGCATGGAAACCCTGAGAAAGGTACACACACCTTTCTCAGGCCCAGGAAACTTTGTTTTGGTTCCAACTTCAGGATGAGGTAATTTCTTCCTGGGACAGCCCTTCTTTTGTGCCTGATTAAGCCAGGTAATTACCACCTGGGTTTTGTAGGTAGGAACACGATGTGCAATAAGTCCATTTATGGAGCTGTGGTTTCAGTTCAAAAACTCAGACTTAGCCTTCTATTCTTCCATATAGACAGTTGCTTTTACTGATGTGAAAACTGCCATCTTTCAAGTTTCTGTAATTCTTCCAAACTCTTCTAATGATTCAATCACCACAGACATGCTTATACTTGCTTATTAGTTCAGCCTAAAATCAGCAGTGGATATGAACTACAAAAGGTATTCCTGAGAATAACACACTCATCCCTTTCTTATTCTTCAGAAAAGAATTTTATTAACAAAGCTATGTTTCCAGAGAATAACAATTTTCCAGACTAAGAGTATCTCCACATAGAACTATTTCGGAATAGCTTTTCCCAAAGAACATCAGAGCTCCTCTTTGCTACTCACTTCACTACTTAACTGTGATCTCTCATTTTACATAGAAGGTATAAGATCTATGGACCTAGATACTTAAAGAAAGATTTTTTCAATTATTTATTATAATGTATAATCAATATATTATTCTACCATGGGATTTTATTGGAAGTGTACTGGACATAAAAATACTAAAAAATGTTAAAGATTCTGCAGTGAGCTGTACAATACCTTAAAAAAGATTTACGCTAAATTAAAATTAAATTAAATCTATTTTAAAATATTCCCCACAGATCTCCAGATCCCCGCACATGCTATGCACACTGGTACTGAATACTTTATAAACTTTATATACTCTATGCTGTACAGTATAGAGGTTCTGCACAGAGCTCTGCAAACTTCTTCATGAATAATGTAGAGAAAAGTAAGTTAGGCTCTTCTGGAGCCAGCTGACAGAGTGGAGGTAATGGCATGATATCCTGAGCCTGTGTGTGAAATAGCTGAGTAAGAAAATTTTCCTCAAAGTTTCGCATGGACCTTGGAGAAAAGTGACTCCTGACCTGATGTGGGTTGTTTATTTCTTAGGAAAAACAGGTTATCATTTAAGCTCTCTGTGGTGTCTTCAGCTCTTTATTCACTTGGAGTGTCTTCATGGTAGGTGGCAGCTCTCATTACAGCGGTGGGTGCTGGGGCAAGTTGTGCACTAGAGAGAGGGGGTGCCCCAGCTCACACGCATGTCCCAGGGACGGCTCTCCCCAGCCTGCCCAATGCAGAGACAGTACCAGCTGGATGTGTCCACCTAAATGCGCAAGCAGGACCCCAGCATCATCCTCTGGGGTTTACTCCACACCATCCACTCCCCAACCAAGGAAGTACTTATTTTACTCCAAAGCAGTCTAGACATGAGCTAATATATATAGAACACAGATGCACAGGAGATTATTACCTGACACAAAACCAGAAGAAACCATCTGATAAGAGAAAAAAAATGTAGACAGGTTGAGTAAGCTTCATGCTAGTGCATATATTCCCATCCTAATCTCCTTTTTGAACACCTACTTCATTTGCTCACTGAGAAAGGGCTTTTTGCTGCTTCCCACCAGTCAGATTCTGCCTTTCCAATACTTGGGCTTGCTTTTATTTTGTCTGAGCGTAAGCAAGATTTGGAGAAATCCTTGCAGGAACGGTAGAGTGCAGGGAGCTGCCCTGCCTATCGATCGGTGCCTGCTGCCCAGAAGAGAGGCAGGATGAGAGCTGTTTGCCCCCTGCTTGTTCATCTGCCCTCCTGGGAACAAGCAAAACTGTAGTGACACATTACAGCATGTGCTGTCAAAGTGCCTCAGGCAGAAAAATAAGTGAAGTATCAAGTAACTGAGCCCCTTCAGCTAGCCATGGGATGTAGTGCTGTTGCTGCCAAAGTAAAGTCCCACTAAAGCTAAACCTTGCCTTTAAATTTTTCATTTAGAGTGACAAGAAGTCCCATTGAATGGTTCGAAACTGCAGGAACAGAATAAAACTGGCAAGCTCTTTTTGCTGAGAAACAACCTGACTGTGGTGTTCCACTTTCAGAATACACACCTAAACTGAAAAGTTTGCTGTACAAGCTCTGGAACCTTGATGTGTGGAAAAAAATTGTAGAACCAACTATTATATATGGCAGATTTTCATCTTTTGTCTTCCATAATGGGGACGTGGCTGACAGCACTTACTAACAACTTAATGGAGCCTGATGGAGTTGAATTGGCTTATATCCAGCGTGATTGGTGCTCAAATGACTCCACTTTTAAATATTATGCCATAATAATAAATGGGAAGTAAAGATTGCCCACAGTTGGCCAAAGAAATAGAGATTTTTCAAAGGAAAATGAGGGAACACACAACTTCTGGATTATTCCACGTAAAATATGTACCTTTAATTTTCTTCTGCGCTGGTACTTAAAAAAAACTATTTTTACTAAGTGTCAGTCTTTACAGTGTCACTCCCATTCCCCTCTCAAACAAGTACAAACAGATCATAGCCAGTTCTGCCAACTCTCACTGTAGTGACAAATTTCAGGCACAACCCATAGATTACTAGAATGTAACTGGTTGTGCCTGTTTACTGCACTGTACTGAGAAATCTTCAAGTTTCAGTTTATTCATAGTCAAACTGATTTCTAGGTAATGTTTCGCATGTCCAAGGGGAAAAGCCACAAAGCCTGTCTAAAATGGAATTCCGCTATAAATTATAGGAGAGCTCTATCATTTTACAGTCTGTCATAAAGCATACAACTGAGAAGAGGTCAATTCCTGGCTTCATTCTAAAGGATAACTCCAAATCCAAATGAGAAACTGATCTGGGATCTTATTTGATCTTACTTTGACAACTGTGTGTGCACAATAAATTTTCATGTTTTCTGAAGTGCTGATACTTGTATTTTATTATGCAAAAACCTAAGAAAAAATCATATGTCAAGGACTAGGGCTAAAGCAATAACTCAAACTCATGTAGTAATTGTATGTAACTGTAATATGTGATGTAATTATTCTAATGTAATTAAAACTCAGAGATAACAGAGACGTGTACGTCCTCACTATCTGCTTAAAGAGCTCAATCTGTGCTCTGCAGACAACCTCCTGATCAGTTCTAGCCCAAGTGGATCTTCATTATCACACCACCACGCTATTGAGATCTCAGCAGCAAAAGCACAGAAACCTGGGACAGAGGCAAATACCTGCTTATTTCCACTTTATAAGTGTCACAAAATTAGACTGCTGGTGGCTTAATAATTTAAATTTAATGTATACAATTTTTAGTAACAAATACTTTTAGTTCATTAACACTTTTATTTTTAGTTCATCAACTACACACAAGCACCTGGTTCTGTAAGAATTTATAAGGACAGCCAATATTTCTAAACTGCACTGTTTACCTTTGTATCATGTACCTGAGAGAGCCAAGAGAAAGACAAACCTCAGGAAGAGGTGACAGACAACAACTCTGCATTGGTACCATTACTGCACAAAAGGATGATTTCATAGTGATTTTAATCTGACATAATAAAGTTCTGCTGCCAGAAAGGGTTATACCCTCCAAAGAAGACCTCTCTCATTTTTGGAAACAACTCCTTGCCTAATCTCGGCAGAGAGCTCAGCCCAAGCCGGTGCCACCATTCATCCTCCTGCTGTGAGGAACATAGACGATGTCATGCTAGACATCGCATTTCACTCAGGACAGACCAGTGTCACACCAAAAGTCCAATGGGACACTGCTTTCATCCAAATTTCTAGATCTGCATCGTTATTCTTTACAAACCCCAAATCTGGACACCCTACCAACATCTCTTGTATTACTCATCTCACTGCCAGATGCAGAAGACAATCATCAATATGGGAACAACACCTGAACTGTATGGACAACTCTTCCGAGGAAGAGATTGGCCTTTACTGATGTATGGGACTGAAATACTCAAAGCTTATCCATGAAAAATCTGCACAAATGCCAAATGTTTTCCCACCTTGACCTGTAACAACTAGAAATACGGTTTTTGAGATTTCATCCAACTTTCTCCAATTAGCAGAGTAAACTAAGTTCCCCCAATGAAGGGAAGTTCACTATAGCACTCCAATCAGAGTACAATTGGTCTACAACTGATCTACAGTTCACTATGAGAATCGGGGTCTTGTATTCCATCCTCTACTTTGCCACCAATTTTCTAAAAGCTTTTGGATAAGCCACATTTCTTCTTCCTGCTTCATCATGTAATACGATGTGAATGAAATAATTTCAGATTCTATAAATTTCCCAATATTGTGGGTGTCATATCCCATTCAAAACTGACATCAGTGATGAAAAACTACATGGTACATAAATACAAATGCAAAACAATGAGCAACTTGCCATTTAAATTCTTCAAAATCAGGGGCCCAAACTAACAGCTTTTTACTGCAGAAAAGCAGGATTTTTAAAAGCAGCAGTTCAGTCATAAGATCAATGAATCATATGATGAGAGAACATATAAAGTCTTATGCAAATGTTTCACATTTTATTTTTCATTTCTTTTCCCCACTTAGTTTCACTATGTCCCAAATGCCTCTAGATGAGCAAATTCCCCTGCACCCACATAGAACTCACTGCCAGTAGGAAACTGGGGATGTTTCTCAGGTCATTTTTAGGAGTTGTTTGTATGGGATTTAAAAACATCTCAATTACCCCTCTCCATCAACTACCTCTGTCGCTCATCTCACTCACACACAGGTATAAATAAAGCTATCCCAGCTCAGCTATTGGCATCTCAAGAAGGCTTCCTCTAAGCACCTAACTCAGTGAATGCTTCTGCCCTCCAGCAGTTTGATATGGCTTCTGTACCACTACATACAAACCAGCAGTTCAGAGGAAAGTGGCAAACATCAGCGAGATGTATAATTAAATTCATTTTTTCCTGCCAATTCGATTTTTTTCCAGCAAAGTTTTCTCACAACACCTATAAATATGAAAAGTGGTGAAACTGTTCAGAATTTTCCATTTCTAATTAATCACCCCTTTTGTGAGAGGTTCTCCACTCCTCAGTTTATTAGATGCTGACATCTTTACCTTCAGCCATTTTCAAATGATATCCTACTCATTTTCCCCACTTCCCCATTTCCTTTTTGATTCAATTAAAATGTCTTCTCCCTAGCAGTGAATTCCTTGCCTGCATCTCTGACATGATTCATGATCACACTTTCGCCTTTTCCCCAAGTCTCATCTTCTTTAGGCTATGAGTTTGCTGAACACCTACATTTCCAGTCAACTCTGTGTGTTCAAACTAACAGATTTTCCCATGGATTTAAATGTAAACACCTGCAGAAGTGTTTTGGTGGTTCAGGATGTACTTTGCACTGTGTTCAAATGAGTGTTCAAATCCACTCCTTGATCCAGTTTTTCCAGTCAGAATCTGACGGATCAGATCACAGAATGAGTCCTTATATTTGCATGGTGTTGAACTTTGGTCCAGCTACTCCAGGGTGGGATTGATTTAGAAAAGAAATTTCCAGTTCACATCCAACTCTAGGGGAATTCTTATTAATCAAACACCATCAAGTCATCCTTCCATTTGCTCCTAAATATTGCCTGATGTCTGTGCTTGTCAACAGCACTGCTAATGCCATTGCCCACTGATGGCATACATCTCCTTTCATTGTACAACCACAACTCGGTCACTTTTACTGTAATTTGAATTTTTACACCATGGCCAATTACCATAGTAGAGTTGAAATGTGGTAAATTTGCCCATCTAACTTGTGTGAATTTGATCCCTTATTTTTTTTATTATTCTCCAAGATTCAAAATTTAGAGAAGCACACTTCATTACTCAAATGTCTAGAGTGATATCACTAACTTTGCTCATTCAAAACAAAGGAAAAACTGCTAATTTCTGCAGATTTCTTTACTGTATTTTCAATGGAAAGCAAAAGTACAAGACTGAAATGGCTACCAGCTGCTGTGTAGGTCTTACTGGAATTGGAAATCTCATAAATTACTTTTCTGAGTGACACAATGCAGAGTGTTGCAGAGGGAATATGTTAGTTCTTTTGCACATCTTTGGTGTTGAAGCCCTTCTGAGTATATCAATGCTTACTACAGCAAACGGTTGGGTTTGCTGGGCAACACTGACAATTACGATCTCCAGAAATCTCTGTTACATATAATCCCAGAACAACCTTGACCGTTTCATGAACTACTTCCTTTATCTGCTGATGAGCTGACATTGATATATCATTATTGGTCATCACTAATACACTCCTGTGGGCAACCCGGAGATGCATACAGCTGAAATGAGTCACATATTGCAAAACCTTGCGATTTCTATGGAAGACAGTGGAATTTTCAAAATATCCTTCTGTCTCCTCCTCAACTGACCATGGAATATAACACAACCACTAAAACTCAAGCCATTGTTGGACATAGGTATTTTTCACATATTTGAACCGACTGAAGTTGCAGGACTTTTTTTTAATTAAACACCAGCAATAGAAAGCAACGATAGGATTGTCTGATACTGAAATACGACTTACTATTTTATATTTGCCATGAATTTCTCATCTAATGATTCAGAACCTTGTTAAATTTTTCTCATTTATTCATAATTGTGTATGATGAAAAAAAAAAATCTACATTTTCACATTCAGTGAAAAATATTTGAAGAAGGTACTATCTAATGTATCTCATGACTAATATCAGTTCTCTAGCTCATTCCAGTCTAAAGAAAGCAAACTGCTCTATAACTGAAGAACTCGCATAAATAGATTTTGTTAAGCTAATTAAAAACATAGATGTTATGGAATTATATGAAATATATATACTGATAGGAGGACCATTAATAACAGTATGTAGAAATAAAAAATGCAGAATATGTTATGCTAACTTATTGTAACATTTTCAGTCTCCTACATCTTCCCATCTCAACACTACACAATCCAGAAAACAAAAAATTAAAAGAAATACATAGGCTCTACCTATGTCCTACCTCACAGATTTATAAGAAACTAAGTATCGGGCTTTGCAGTAGGATACAGGGAGTGAGGGCACTGAAGAGCGAAATTCAATGGATAAAACAGACAGACACACAGACAGAACACAGCTGTAGCAAACATCTGTTCATATTGCACTGTGACTTCCTACAGACTGCTCTTTGAAAATATCCATCTAGAGATACTCGGATACAAACCCAGCTGTTTAGAAAATCTTCTAGGATGTGTATCCACATGGCAGTCCCTGCAGCTGGAGCAGAGTGTGTGCCTGGGCCACGTCTGGGTTTGTCACCACAAACAGCCCCACTGGCGCAAGGCAGAATATGGTGTGGGAGCTGCATAACCTGCCCAAGGGCAGGGTGAAGACCTGAGCACATAAGCCATGCTAAGCACTCTACTGCTGCGTCTGGCTTGCCGCGGGTACATCATACTTGGTTTAGAGCGAGTTTGAGTATGTCAGCATATTTCATTCACAACCTAGTGACAGCAGAATAAATATAGCCTAATTAGCTATGCAGGAATCGGACACAGTCGCTGCTGTAAGGTATGGATTGGTTCAAAGTCAGTCCACAAAATCTCTGAACATGCACCTTATCTTTCTCCACAGGTTGCATTTACATCATCTCCTGTATGTTGTTAAAATTTAAATAACAATATTTACCTTTATAGCACTGTAAATATACATACAGCTGCACTTTCCAGAATACATGCAAAGGCCAGATCTTTGTTTTTTAAACCCCACAGTTTAAAAAAACAAATGCAAGCCCACAGTTAAAATGCAAGATGAATAAAACGTCCACCACAGTGAAACATGTACAGCCAGGTACTGTTAAGGAGGGAGAGTCTTGGGCAACTGAAGCTATTGGAGCAGAATCAAAGACAAGAGGAAGCAGGGCCAGAGAGGGAGGAAAAAAGGGATCAGTAAAAGCTGAAGGATGAGATAAGGCACAAGGCAGAGTTAGCACCTGCTGACACTTCAGGATTACATTCTCACATAACAGAGCAGGAAGCCCAGATGAGTAATGTTCACTTCTTAAACCTCGGAGAAATTAATATTATTTATTGATCTGTGTTTCAGTCACACCTCTTTGAGGCAGGCACTTAAGAAAAATACAAAGAATCGTAACACCTTCCAATCCTCCTATTTCTGCAGACAAGAACTAAAATAAATTAAAAATAAACATTGAACTAAACAGCTAAGCACTCACCCAATGTGTATCACAGCAAGAAACAGAGCTTGCAAACAAAATTTTTTAATGAAGAACGAGAAAGGCTACTTTGTGATCTACTTACCATACCTGAGGAGGAAAACGGAGCCTTAGTAGCTACTTCTCTTAAACACTCTGGCTTTTCAGTAATACAGTTGTATCATCAGAAACTCATTGACAGAAGAAGGCTGGCATGTTTTATGTGCTTATACAGGAAAAACAGTTCATGATTCTTTGACTCTCCTCATTTAAGGATGCGTAATATAAAATTTTGACAAGGTAAAACATCTAACATTCTGATTCTGAGACCAAAAGCATGCTAATCTTCTAAATTTTCTCTTTCAGTACAGATGCCAAGGATTCCAAGCCTACTGGAACATATACCAGAGCATCCTTTGACCTTACAATGTAGTTGATGTGATCAGATCCAAGAGTACTAACTAACATATCCAAATCACATGCAAAAAAAAACAGACATGGAAAATATAAGTCAAACTTCATTAGATGTCATTTCAAGATACAGTCCTTGTGCATAAATAACTCTGGTTTGCAAAAATTGTCAGTATGATCCAATGTTTTACATATCAAACTAAAATTCCTTTTCAGGCTATCATACTTTCAAACTGAAAGCCTGTTACCCAACTCAAGACAGGTGTTTCAAGACCACTCCTGAATGCCCATACTCATTTATATCATTTGAAAAAATATATGTTTAAAATGAAAAATGACTATTTTAAAAAAGTACAGTATACGTTCTGTTGTAGTGAAAGCACATTGACTATAGCGATATTGACTGCATATGTGCTGGATTATTAGAAATACTTTCACAAATAAATTTTTGCAGTATTATACATTACCTAAGCTGATTTTATTTTCAGTGCTAAGGGCTTGTTTATTTTTACTAACTTTTCAAAATAACTTTTTTTTCTATGTATATCAATTTCTATTAAAAAAAAAAACAAAAGCATTTTAATTCAAACTACTAATATTCCAAATTTCACTCACTTCAGTCTTCAGTTACTTTGTATTTCTAAATATAGCAGATAACAGTATGCAGAAATATGCTGCATTCTAAGAGCTTTTATAAACAAGATGTTCTAATTTTAGGGGACTCCATTCTGAATAAAATCTAATTAAATACACAGATATTCTCCATAAAAAGGATAATATTCAGCTCTCTCCACTGCCATTTACTTCCATGTTATAGCAAATGATTTAACATCTATTTCTGAGTAAAAACATTTTTTACTAACTGGAAAACTAATCTTTTATTTAAAAAAAATAATAATTTCCAGTAACATACTACCTTTGTGAAATTATTTTTTATACTAAAATCAAGACGTAGATACTTTACACACACCTGACTCAACAGCTGACGTATTTAAGACTAATATTCTTTCAACTACTTCAGGGATGAATTGGCTCAAAAACTGGTAATGAAGTCCAAAACCAAGACACAAGGTGTATGCTTTAACAATAAGGATAATTAACTGTTAGAAAAACATAGGGAGAACTGAGATAAATTTTCCATTATCTGTGGTCTTTAAATCAAGACTGATCTTTTTTCCCCCCAAAATATTAATGTTGTTCATGAACAGGAGATTAGGTAGAGGCATCACTGTGTTGAATGTTATCGACTCCGCTAGACACTTGGCTAAAATTCTCATTATTATCCTCTGTAGAGTTAAACATTTATGAAGGCAAAAGCTTTCACCTCTAGAACACAACTTCCTATTTAGCTACAAGTTAAAGCTAATTGAAGTAATTTTCATCAAAACGTTTAGAGCCTTTTATTTATTAGCCTAAAAGCTGTGTAAATTACCGTCACAGCTTGTTTTCTTCCTGAGTATACATTTTGATTCATACAGTGCTGACAGTATATTCTTCATCAAAGTTTGAACAACCAAGGTAATCCCATT
Organism: Gallinago undulata; assembly: GCA_026546715.1. Taxonomy (NCBI): domain Eukaryota; kingdom Metazoa; phylum Chordata; class Aves; order Charadriiformes; family Scolopacidae; genus Gallinago; species Gallinago undulata. The sequence continues at coordinate 104,167,378 of JAOTQQ010000023.1, read as the reverse complement.
GGTTGTTGTTATTACACTGGTTGCTTCAACTCAATGGGAGTTAAACAAAATCCCAATATTTTCTTATGCCTAACTATGGTATAAAAACACCTCAGTAGGACAAAATAAAACCCACAAGTTAATATGTCATTTATAAATCTTATCATCATGGATCTCAGCTTTTACTTCTTTTCATCAACAAACTTTGAGAAGGTCTAAGTTACTGAACAAGAAAAAAGTAAAATTATTCTTTCTGGTATTTAGTAAACTATACAGAGGAGCTGTATAAAAACATTAATGCTTTTCTGAAATAATCAATTATTTAAAATTAAAACAGCTTTAAGTCAAAAGTGATTAAAGGTAATTTTAATCAAAAAGTTTAGTGCCTCATATATATTAATGTAAAAGCTATGAAAATCACCACTACACCATGTTTTTTTTCCCTGGACATCAATTTAGACTCTTGTAATGGTGATTGTCCAAATATTCTTCCTCAAATGGCTTTGTATGATAAAGAGATTTTAAAATTCTTTATCTTCCTAGTAGGAAGTGATATTATTAAAATGATCTTAAAAGAGATGCTTGATTACCTCAAATTATAGCTTCTTATTACTTCAAAAATTGTAAGTTGTTGACAAACTCAAGAATGTATCAAACTCTTGCTATTTCAAAACAGTGAAATTGGGGAAGCTGTAATATGTTCTGATAAATCTGTTGTCTGGAATTGAAAATGGGACTTGTTCCAGGCAGAAAAATCTTCAATAAAATCTGTAATACTTCTTCCTTTGTTCTTCATATCAGGGTTTCAGAATACATCATGTTTAGGTCAACAAAAGTGCACTTGTCATCTCACTCCCAATGAACACTCTTTATTTCAATTAACTGTGGTTTTACAAGTTATTTTACAAAACATACTCTGTTCCTTACCCTCCTTGGGGGAATAATCACAAAGAAAAACAGCTTGATATTTTTATAAACACATCAGTGAAATCGAGTATCAAGTGATTTCTATCTTCTCCTTCAACTGCTTCCTTGAAACTACTTTCTTTTTTACATAAGTTTCAGCTATGAGACCCATCTCTAATAATCTGCCTTAATTTCCTACATGTGTAGTGCTGTCCTTTGGGTGATATTCACATCTGAAAGTAAAGACCCTGTGGATAATTTCCACATAAAGTTTAAAACACAAATTGAAAAAAAAAGCATATATTGCATTTTCTTACATGCTATTTCTTAGATGCATTGCTAGAATTGCATATTCTTAGCAATTTAATTTATAACTTATAATGCAATATGGATTTGAAGCACTACCTGGAGATTTTGTATTCCACAAACAAGTATCCTTTTTATCATCTGTTTCATTATCTTTGAAAAGGATTATCGCCATTACTCTCAGAGCAATAGTATAAAATTTAAAAGATAAGAGTCTCTTTCTATGAATAAAGACAAGAGTTGGAGCTGAGGTAAGAAAGCGCCTCCCAGTGATGGGAGCCCATCTGGATCCTTACATTTTACAGCACTACATATGCTCACAGCCTTCCCTACTCCTGCTGTATTCCTGTATCAGGCACATTGAGAAGCCATACAGTAAGTCATGCTCTTTCCCAAGGATTAAGGGAAATAAACAGTGAAGAAGATAATTGGTAATGAGAAAAGTGATCCAAAGATTCAATTAAGGCACACAAGTACCAGATACAAAACGAAATTACGCTCCAAAGGAAGAAAGAAAAAGGCAAAGGATGTATAGAATGGCAATAGGTACACAAATGCAGGTAACATGGACCCCCAAAGAAAATGGGGAGAGACTAAAAGGTCTAGGATCATTATAGAGAAGTCTGAGTCAAAATCAGGCATGAGGAAAAATGCAGGAAGACCACACAGTTGCTCTTCTCTGTTGGTGTAAGACAAAATTAAAGGAAAGTGCAGAATATATTGCCAATCAAAACCACTCTGAAGCAAGCTTCTTTTTGGACCGTTCTAATGACAGAGGGTATTTAGCCCCAATCCACACTGGTAAAACAAGATGTATTAAAAACAAAGGGAAGACCAATGCTGAAAACATTTGGCGTCACAGACAAGGACCGCAGTTTCTCGGGGTGAGTGCTATGTGTTTCACCCCTAAGTACTTTAGAAAGAACTTTGCCTATCATATTTTAAATTTTCTGACTCTAATTTCAATTAGTCTACATTGCTGTTTAATTAACAATTAGAGAAATTATTTGCCCAAGTGACATAAACTTCTGGAAACCCGCAGGAATCTGAAAAAATGTACAGAATTGAATAACTAAAGTACGAGAGTGTGGCACAGATATAACACAAAAAAGCCCACAGGAATTCATAGTGCAGCCAAAAGTAAAATTAGAATACCCAAAGTGAAAAACAGAACCAGAACCACAGCTTGAACAATAAATGATTTTGGAAGGTCTCACAAAAACATTCACCATATTCATGTGTTTGTGAAAAGGAATACATATTCTTAGATTTAGATCCTGCCTGGAGCTATATTGAGAGTACAGACGGCAAGAAAAGCCAAGAGGGCTCTACCATCCCAACACACTGAGAAGAGTGGGAGCTGTGTGAGCGCAGTACTGCATCCCATTCCCGGTATCCTGTAGAGGGACAGGGCTGGAAGGCATGCCGGGATCCCCAGCCTGGAGAGCTGCAGTCAGCAGGATCTCACACCCTGGGACATGTGTGGTGCCTTTTCCAAACAGCACCAAAGCCAGCTTTGCTGTATCACTTCCATCCTACACAGCCAGCCCCATTTTGGCAAACTGAACCAACACCCTTCTGCTCAGTGTGGCTCTGCCCTGTCCATCCCATCGCATCCCAGTTAGACTCTGCCCTACCATTCCAGCCAGAGCATAATTTCTTCTTCTGGCCGGTACCACAGTGTGATATCAGCTATGACTCTTCTGGAATATTACAGCAGGGGAGTGCACACAGGGAGGTGTAAAAGGGGACTGGGAGCAGCGGGGACATCTCCAGCATTTGCTCTGCGGTGGTGACATTACGTAATGCTGTGACAGTCTGAAGTAGATGCCGCTCGACGCTGATGTGCTGTCAATAGCTGGACATTCCAGAACACAAGTCATGTCAAAAAAACAGTGGAAAATCAGTGGCGTAATTCTATATAGGGGTATGCATTTGCATGGGGAAAGAGGACAGGGCAACCTAGAAAACTGATTAAATACTGCAGTTTTGATGTCAGAAAAGTTTGTGGCTAAATTCCTTTTGAGGCCAACATGATAAGGATTCAGTCCTTAATTAAAAGGCAAGAATAATACACAATGAAGATTAAGAACATGTTTCCTTGTTTTTCCTTGACAGCAGCATTAGCCAAGGCTACTTTATGCTTTGTTTGAATGGAGAAGCAAAATGTAATTAAAGTTTTAATTAAAATTGAGCATAGTCCACAAACCTGAAATAGATAGTGCTATTCTAACACTGTACTGGAAGACCTTCCAAGTAAACTGATATTCTTAAATGACTGGAGTTCTTTTTTTTTTTTTAAAAAAAAAAAAAGAGAAAAGGCGTTCTGTCAAGTAAAAGGGTAGTAGTGAAAACTAATGAGCCTGGAAAATGTGTCATATAAACAAACTACTAGTAAGCATGTATTCTGAAAGGGCCAGTGAATATACAAAGACTGAGCTTCCTCGCACACTCATTTTTCTCCAAATGTGAGAATTCTGTTCTTTATGATACTCCAGTTAGTAAATATGTGCATCTCTTTCTTCCTCATAAAGAGGTGATGGTACCTCTGAAAGCTGAACTTTTTAATAAATAAACACGCGCTATAAGATATTGCTAAAAATATTTTGCTAGCAGAAATATTGGGAGAAGTACCTGTATCTCTTAAACACATCTGTTACATTAACATATTCTGTAGGAGAAGATGGAATTTATTCATACATTTGGCCTTTTCCTAATCGGCCAAGGCTCTGGCATAATCATATCTCAATTTTAATTATCCTGTTATCTGCATGGTTTCCTTGTCACTCGAAAAGCCTGCCGCCCCCCGCCCCCAGCCTTGCTGCACTCTTTCGGGAGATGCGGGATTTGGGAACGCGGTTCCACCCTCCAGGACGGGTGCGGGAGCTCTGGCTGCCCCGAGGGCTCCGCATGGCCGGGCTCGGGTTCCCCGTCCCTGCGAATGCGGAGAGAGCCCCGTCCCACCTCTGAAAAGCCCCTGAACGAGCTCCTCAGGGGAGGGGGGGTCTGCAGTTGTGTAAGATCAGGCTCTCCCCTGCCTCCCCGCATTCCCCCGCAATCTCCGACTGTTTCTCCTCACGTCGGGGGCAGGAGCAGACAAGCCAAGGAAGGGGAGGGCCTGGAAGGGGGGGAACACCCCAGCGGAGGAATGGGGTTGGGGACAGGTTGCAGAAAGGGGGGAGACGACATCTTGCAGGTGCCTTCATGCAGGGAGGGGACCGCCCGGCTACGGGGTGGGGATGGCGTTCCCCGGTGGGGAGAGCGGGGGACTCCGAGGGGGCTGGGGACACCCCCGGGAGGAGGGGGAAGCCTTTTAGCGGCGGCATCGGCAGCCCCGCTAAGGGCAGCGGGGAGCGGGGGGAAGGGGGGTGGTGCGGGGTGCGCGGTGGCGGAGGGACTCCAGGTGGTCGGGGGAGTGATGCGATGGAAGGCAGCTCTTGGAGGGGCCATTCCAGCACGCCTGGCGTGGGGGGCGGCTGCTGGAATGGCTCCTCCCGCGCCGCCTCCCCGGCCCCCCCCCCCCCCCCCCCCCCGCATCCCACTCCCCTGTGCGGAGTCTTGGGGGAACTGAACACGACCCTCCCCGCGTGCCGGTGCGGTACCGCGGTGCGCTGGGGAAACATCCCCCGCCGCAACGCGATGCCCAGCGCGCTCCCCCGGCACCGCACTATCGGGATCTGGCCCTTCCCGAGGGGCGGAATTTGGGAAAAGGAGGGAAAAGATGCGCCCCCCACCCCTGCGGAGCACCGGCAGGCATGCTTCCCCTCGGGGGCGGACAACTCATTTTCAAGCGGTGTTTGCGCGCAAAGTTGAGCCGGCCAGGCTGCCCCTTCCCTCCTCCGCCCCCCGCGCTCCCTCCATCCATTCACCGCGGCCGCGCACGCCCCCGCCCTCCTCTCCGCAAAAAACGCCTGGCTTTCCCCGGCGGCTGCTCACGATCTGCCTCAACCTGCTCCTCCTTTTGTTTTTGATCCCTGGAAATGAAAAATTCTCTCTCCCCTCGTCCGTCTCCTTTCCCGCCCCCTCCTCCTCCTCACGCCTTCGCGGGGGGAAAGCGGCTTGGATGTCACACCAGCTCCTCTCATCTCCTCCCGCCCCCCTTTTCACCCCAAATGATGCCCCCGCTCAATAGCGAGAGCCGGCAACCTCTACCCCTCACCAACCCCGCCGGAGGGGGCGAGCGCACACGCTTCCCAGGCGATCCTCGCACGGCAAATAAAATAATAAAATAAAATAACGGAGTAAAAATGATTTTTTTTAAAAAATAATCTCTTACAGGCAGTAAGAATATCAATAAGGCGATTGCAAGGATGGGGAGCGCTTCTGCCTTCCCCGTGGGTTCGATGACCTTGCGGGGACTGCTCCTGCTCTTCGCTTTCACACGCTCTTATTTTTGGGGGGGTTTGTTCGGTTTTCCCCTACTGGGAAAAAAACAAACAAACAGAATAACAAAAAGAAAACCAAAAAAACTACGACCTTTTCGCTCTCTCTGTTCAAAAGAACCAGCACGCCCCAAGACTTCCACTCTCAGCAGTACATTTATTTCCCAGCGCAAATCAGCGACGGGCTCTCAGCCGCCCGCTCCCGGCGCGGTGGGTTGTTCGTACCCCGATGCGTGCGGGATCCGCTCTCCCGTCCCGCAACTGCCCCCGGCAAAACCGCTGCCGACGCGATCTTCCTCCGTCTCGCCCGGGAAACACCAACTCCCGCGCACGGAGCGGCCGAGACCAACCGCCAACAGCAACTTTACCGGCGAAGGCGATCCCCCGCTGACCGCACCGCCGGCCCCCGCCGCGCCTCCACACACCCCCCGCGCTCCCGCCGACTTCCCGGCTGGAAAAGCCCCTCGTGGGGCAACCCTGAGGCAGCCTCATCCCTCCTGATCCCGCCGCCGGGGCGGGCAGCTCCCCTGCCGGCACCTCGCCCGGTGCCGACCCTGCATCCCCTCCCTCCCCCACTCCCTTCATTCCCCGGTGTTTCCCGCCGCCGGTGTGCACTTACAGATGCGTGCCGAGAGCTGTCCGCGGTGCGGTGGAAGGCTCTGGGGTCCCGCCAGGGGGGGGTTGCTGCGGACGGACGGACGGCGCCTCAGGGACGCGCCTCACTGCGCGCCCGCCCGCTCGCGCCGCAGCTCACTCCGCGCCGCCGCCGCTGCCGCGCGCGCCCCCGCTCCGCCTCGCGCGCCGCCCACCCCGCACTGCAGACCGCCGCCCCGCGGCCCCCCCCCCCCCCCCCCAGCTCCGCGCGCTACCCCCTCACCCCCCTCGCGCAGGCGCCGCCGCCGCGCCGCGAGCATGCGCGCGGCCGCCGGGGGCGTGAGGGAGGGGGAGCGCAAGCGGTCGAGACGTGGCGGGGGAGGCGACGCGACACCGAGAAAGGGAGGGATGGAGGGTCGAGGGGGAGTCCCCGGAGAGTGGGAACCCGCGGGGAGGAGGGGCAGGAGTTCCCCACGAGGGAGAGGGGGGAGCCTGTGTGTCGCTGCTGGTGACTTGGAGCAAAACCGCGGCACGGCCCCGCGGCCTGCCGGTACCCGGCGTCGATCGTAGTGATCGTGTGTGTGCAGGGACCTGGCCCTGCCCTGTGGGCTGCGCAGCGCTGGGGCCGGCTCCGGTCAGCATCTTTATCAAGGGCCTGGGCGAGGGGATGGAGCGCCCCCTCAGTAGGACATGTCCAGCCTCAGTAAGTTTGCAGGTGACACCGAGTTGGGCGGGAGCGTTGACCTGCTGTAGGGTAGGAAGGCTCTACGGAGGGATCTGGGCAGGCTGGATCGATGAGCCGAGACCAAAGGTGTGAGGTTCGACAAGGCCAAGTGCCGGGTCCTGCACTTGGGTCACAACAACCCCAGGCAGCGCTACAGGCTCAGGGCAGAGTGGCTGGAGAGCTGCCTGGCAGAAAAGGACCTGGGAGTGTTGGTTGACAGCAGGCTAAATATGAGCCAGCAGTGTGCCCAGGTGGCCAAGAAGGCCAACAGCATCCTGGCCTGTACCAGAATGCGTGTGCCCAGCAGGACTGGTGAAGTGATTGTCCCCCTGTACTCGGCACTGGTGAGGCCCCACCTCCAGTACTGTGTCCAGTTTTGAGCCCCTCACTACAAGAAGGACATTCAGGTGCTAGAGCGTGTCCAGAGAAGGGCAACGAAGCTGGTGAAGGGTCTGGAGAACAAGTCTTCCGAGAAGCAGCTGAGGGAACTGGGGTTGTTCGGTCTGGAGAAATAGAAGGCTGAGGGGAAATATTATCACTCTCTACAACTACCTGAAAGGAGGTTGTAACGAGATGGGCATTGGTCTCCTCACAAGCAACAGGCAATAAAAGAAGAGAAACTGACTTCAAGTTGTGCCAGACGAGGCTTAGGATGGATATTAGGAAAAATTTCTTCACTGAAAGGGTTATCAAGGATTGGAAGAGGCTTCCCAGGGAGGTGTTTAAAAGATGTGTAGATGTGGTGCTTAGGGACATGGTTTAGTGGAGTTTTTGGCAGTGCTAGGTTAATAGTTGAAGTCAATTATCTTGGAAGGTCCCTTCCAATGGAGATGATTCTGTGATTTTAATTGCCAGCTTTTTTATCCAACGGTGGAGGCTGCTCTTGGGTGGGCGGCACTTGTGTCCCATGCATGGAGCCACCTGTAGCCATCACATATGTGTCAAGCCATCATCTTGCATGGCAAGCCACACTTTTTTTTCTTAGCGGCTCTTTTCCACAAGCACCTTATAATAGTGTGGAAGTTAATGTTAGGTAGTTTAACTTGCATAACATTGTTCGTCCTTTTGATGTAAAATCCAACTAATTTTGCCCTTCAATATAAAATCCAGTTGAGCTTGCCCTTCTCTTTCTGTTGTAACTGTCATTGTAGTAGAATCATAGAATAATTTGGGTTGGAAGAGACCTTCAAAGAGCAGGGACATCTTCAACGAGATGAGGTTGCTCAGAATCCCATCCAACCTGACCTGGAATGTTTCCAGGGATGGGGCATCTGCCATCACTCTGGGCAACTTGGTGCAGTGTTTCACCACCCTCATTGAGAAAAATGTCTTCCTTCTATCTGGTCTGAATCTCCCCTGTGTTTGTTTAAAGCCACCACCTCCTATTGCAACAGGCTCTGGTAAAGGGTCCCTCCCCCATCTTTCCTGTAGGCTCCCTTTAAGTACTGGAAGGCTGCAATAAGGTCTCCCCAGACTATTCTCCAGGATAAACAACCCCAACTCTCTCAGCCTGTCCTCACAGGAGAAGAACTCCAGCCCTCATCATTTCTGTGGCCCTCCTCTGGAAGCACTCCAACAGGTCCATGTCATTCCTGTACTGAGGGCTCCAGAGGTGGATGCAGGACTCCAGGTGGGGTCTCACCAGAGCGGAGTGGAGGGACCATATTAGTTGCTGTTCTGGTAGGAGTAAAGATCAGGGGTTTTCACTACACATTGCACAGCATGTAACCTAATTGGTGGGCCCCTTTTCAGACAAAGACATACATAAATGTTTACTTTGATGCATGGCAAGTTCTGTTGCTGACTGTTTACAATACATAAAATAAGCATATTTAGCACATCCTAAGCGTAACTAGAGAAAACAGATGGATACAGCAAGGAGGCAAAAGGAGGGCAAAATGACATATATAAAAAAAGAGTATCTAAATCAAGCCATGCCCATTTTTATCTTCCTACTCAGTATTTCAGAAAAAAATAAAAACATAACGATTGTATAATACATGAGAGATGGTAATAGTTTTTAGTTCATTGTTGAAATGTTGAAATAATTCAATTATAACTCAAACTGATGCATTAGTTATTGTGCAAATGCACATGAAGATACAGAATTTTCACTTTGTTAATACAGACAATTGAATTTATTAATTATCTCTGTGATATGCAAAAAGCACTAATTTTATACCCAGATTTACTTTTTTTTTGGCCATAAGACAGTAATTTTATGATTTTATATGGTTTTGGAATTCCCCAGAGCATTCCTCTTTGTCAGATCATATTTTGATTTTTTATACGTGCAAACATGCAGCCTGAAAATGCTAAAAATTTAGGTTGATTCAAACCTTAGCACAAGCAAACAGTTAGGAGGTAATTCATTTCACTGAGTATATATGAAATTCCTGTTTTATTTGTTCTGATTAATTTAAATTATTTCCTGTCATCTTCATATTTTGCTACCTCATTGCTTGCTCGGCCTGCCAGATCATTAATAATCATCTCTAGCCTAATGAAAGTTAGAGCACTGTTTTAACCACATTGTTCCCTCATATTTTCTGTCTCTCGTTTAGTTCTGTACAAGTTTTGTCTTCTACCATCGCAGTGCAACATTAATTCTTTGTGACCTATTTTGATTGTGTCCATATTGCTGTTACTGCATGACTTCATCTCATCTTGGTGACTCTTCTAGTGGCAGCAGCATCACTGTGGGAGCACAGAGCTCTGTGTTGCCTTTAAGACCAGGTATTTACTTGGTGTCTTAGTTGGCTGCTGCTGCCATTCATTCTTTCACAACTACCAAAGTAACAATATCTCAGTCAACAGGTTGACTGATTGAGCTTATGGTTGTCTACTGGGTGGCTAGGACTTGTAGAACCATAGAATCATAGAACGGTTTGGGTTGGAAGGGACCTTAAAGATCATCTAATTCCAACTCCCCTGCCATGGGTGGGGACACATCCCACTTGGACCAGGTTGCTCAAGTCCCCATCCAGCCTGGCCTTGATGATGACATGTCTGTAGGTGACACAGATGACATGCCTTCCAGTATTGTTAAGAGACATGAATTTCAAAAAGGTGCTGAGCATTTGCTTGCCCTCAAAAAGCAAAAAGTATAGCCTTGAACGTCAAAACATTTTGGCTACTGCACATTTAGATAGAACTTTTCATATGTGGTAATTTTTTTTTTATTGATTTCAGTTGCAGGAATCCCGTCTGCTATCAAAAAGTGTAGATGAAGCAGAAGATGCTATGTAGTGTGTTTTCATGATGACTTTCCTGGTCTACATTGAGATAATTCTGTATGAAATCAGTTTACTTAGACCGTGTTTTCAAATACATTTGAAACACGATGCTCATTCAAAAAAAAAGAAGCCCTCTGAGTATTATTATCGAAAACTTTGGCCTATTTTTTTTATGTACGTCATTACAATAACAATGCAATACAAAATCCCATTTGAAAAAGAAATATATATAAAAAATATATATATTTAATATATATAAAAGATCACCTACTGTTTAGTCCAAAATCTCCATGAAGAAGCTTGCCTTAAATCAGTAATTTAGTAAATGTTGCCTATTAAACTGTGCACAGGGTTATCACTGAAAAGGTAACAATGGCGTTACCAGCGATTGTGCTGTTATGACATGTCTTACAGTGTGCTCTCTTACACCTGAAGCCTTTTGTAAGCTGGGTGTAAAAGCTCACAGACCGTTGGCATTTTCAGCCATTTAACATTCATTTTTAATCTATGTAAATGATAATAGTGTATTTTAGACTGTGGAGAAATAGAGGCATTGCACTTGTTTATCACGTAAATAATTGTAGGATTTTTCATTTTCTTGCTACTCAGTTGTTTGGATTTTGCAAATGAAACTAACTGTTACCAGTTAGCAGCTTTAAATGGGTTTTGAACCTAAAGAACAGATTGCTCATCATGGAAGTACAGCAATTTAAACAGCCAGAATCTGAATCAAAGTTTTCTATTTGGTGTATATTTTTTATTTTACCATCAGAGTGAAAAGTCTAAATATAAGAATTCTTAGCATACAAATGAGTAGCACAAAAATGTAGGTACATGTTCCTTTTACAGTCTGCCCATGGCTTACACAGGTCTCCTTTAGGCTTTGAATCCTGAACACCCTGCTTATGCCTTTGAAAGAATCCAAGTGATGCCTTAAAACTCTGATCTTGTCCAGGGAGATAGATAGGCATCTCCAGAGGGAAATTCAAAATCTAATGAAATTGAGGATCTTCCTCTCTTTTTTTTCTATCTCTTCTTTGCTTCGGAGTAGAGAATTCAATATTAAAAGACACAGTAGTCTCTGACAAGAGTCACTATCTCAGCAGGTGGCTTACTGGTAATGAGATTTTCATTATTTCTGTTTTTTTTTAGCATGACCTCCTGCTTTACAGACACCAATTTAATTGCAGAGTACTTTTTCAGGGGTTGCATTTCCCCCTCTCACTTTTATACTTGCTAAGAATATATTTGCGTATGTATTTTATGAGAATCAACAGCAGAATAAACATCAGGAGAAGGAATCTGAGCCCGTATCTACATCTATAGGTGTGTACTTTATGATCTGCCAGGCCTGTTGAAGGAGGTATTTCCTTCCTCCCTCCTGTGCTGTCTCTGTGCAGTTTCTGCAGGCTGAAATACACTTGTCTGTTACATGGGGAAGCGAAAGCAGCAATGCGGCTGCGAGGATTGGCAGGAAGGAGCTGCTTCAAGGCTTTCTGATTAAATGAAGCTGCTGCAACACGCTGCAGTTGGGAAAGGGTGAAATTCTTGATACTCAACGGCAAACAATGAGTGTGACTGAGATTATCAGTTTCAAAATGACTGTAGATTGTCTTGATTCTTTAATGTGCTACATATAATTATATGAAAATTACATTTTTATGTATATGTATTATCTTTCACATTCATCTCATTCATGTTTAAATAATGCCCCTAAGAACATAGATAAATCAAAATGTACTTAATTTAGTCATAAATCAAATTTTTCTTTTTTATGAATTGTAATGATTTTATGTATATAGATCACTTTTGTATGTGTCAAACCAAATCATTTACAATTCAGTCTTTTTATTAATGCGATTATTTATTAGTGTTCAATTTTTCAGGCTCACAGAATGAAATGTAAAGAAAATACCATTTATGTAACATCATCTCTGATGTTGTATAACGCAGCCACAGCTGGGGAGTACATGCAATGCCTAACTTTAGATACCTACATTTGATGGCTAAATTACTTGCCTATTTCCTTGCATTGCCTCTGGTGTCACTGAAAATAAAAGGAAGCCCTAACAGGGTGATTCAGACTGGGAACCTGATTGCCAGGAGTCAAGAAAAAATAGATTTAAATCTAGGCACCTAAATGAAGTGTCTAAAGCTAAATGGCACAAGCCCAGGTTTTACCCCAGTGGGCTGTTTCCCACAGAAGCTGTTCCAGTTGCTCTTCTGAAGTGAGGCATTTGCTCAAGTGGAAATAAAAGGCTCAGATTCTGAACCTGAGAAATATAAGCTTCAAGTAAATGGTTGTTTAGAAGGATAGGAATTGCAACACTTAGAAGCATTTCATTTTCTACAAATGTCCTCCTAAACATAGCATCATGCTTTCCTCTGCCATTTAGCTCAAGGCAGAACCCTTACATATACAACATAATTCCTGTGAAGTCAAAATGGTCATGCAGTCCTGAAACGTTCCAAGAGGGCTTTGTTTGCTTATTTGATCCGTAAGTGATTGTCCTTAGCTAAAATATTACATGGTGACGTGTAAAATCAGAGCATGGCTGTGCTGTGGCAATAATAATAAATAATAAAGGAAACAAAAATAAATAACAAAGGAAAAGGACACAAATTTCAGATAGGCCAGCAGATTTATTCATAATGAAATACTTAGTTTTACCAACACCCATCAATACAAACAAGGTGCCACCTAACATTTTTTTGGACACCTGGCTATCTTACTCAGTTTGCTTGCATTTTTTGTCATTATTTTTATTAATGTTTTTGATACAGCTATGTATGATTAAGAATACACTTCTATGCTGTGATTTGAAAGTACTTTCTACTAAAATATGGTGGGAAGGGTAGATGGAGAATAAAGGACTGCTTACTTGCTTATGGACAAAATGTAATCAGATCTTGGTGGACAGTTAGGTAGTTATCTTTTTATAATTAAACTGCACTGTGAGACACGATGAGTTCTCATAATAGTCTTTATTTCAGAAGTACTACTTCTTAATATAATTTGGTTTGAGAAAACAGCAGTGAATCAGCAGTCTTGGACCATAATCACAAAAGCAGGATGTGCTGCTGAGTGTGGAGATACATCTCAGAAAGTAGGCTACTAGGCATAAAATAAGTACAAAACCAACAGACAGGTACTTGTCAGAGAAAAGAGATGTTAAACAAAATATTGAAAAATTAGTTCATAATTTCATTTGCAATGAAATCTTTCCATCTGTAATGCTAGGTCATCTTTTCCTGTGTCTATTAACCCCTAACATAAGTGCCAGTCCTCTAAACGTGCTTTTCTCATTGCCAGCATCTCTATTTGTCAAAATTGTGCTGCTGCATCTCTTCCCAAAATGCATCATGCGGCATCTAGTCTGGTACTTGGTATACGAGATGTCAGTTTAAGTAAAGCTTATCAAAAGCAAAGCAGTTGAACGATGTTTCTCTCATGGAAACAGCTCCCTTTCTGGTAGTTTCAAGGTTAGGAACGTGCAGAGCTGGAGTTAACAGGCATTGATGAGCCTCTTAGTCATAAATATGTCATTATTAAGTAATTTATATCTGTGCTTTCTGTAGCTTCCTGTTGCAAGGAGTTCCACAGTTAACTATGCTTTAGATATTTGAAAAAATATTCATCCATAGCATTAATATGCAGCTTTGCTGTGATTATTTTATTCAGTGGTGAAAAATGTAGTGCCAGCCTAAAAGCAACTGTGCCATATCAGCATATAAATTTGAAGTAACTTTTAAAATACAATTTTATAAATATTTATAAAAATGCATAATATAAGAATACTTCAAAATAAAATAAAAAATAATACTGAGATAACAGTACTGATCTTCATTCCTCTCCATGTAATAAAAAAACACGTTCAAATTGCTGCAGAATTTGAGAGCCTTCCCCCAAAGTCAGGACACAGGGAGCACCTGGATATGCATTTACTGCTGTATTATTGTATTTGATGGGGGAGGATGAAGAGGGGAGGATGAAGAAGGCCAGTGTTCTCAGAACCTGCCTCCTAAAACTCAAAGAACTTGAAAACCTGTGAGAACCATCCTGGGTGGTTTAACCCAACATCAGATACTGTTATCAAGCATTTCTGCTTCCCTGAGCCTTCATCATCAACTCCCTTATGGTTAAACTTCCATCCATTCTGTGTTCCCTCCCAGGCCCTGTCTGACTATTTTGACCATCACTATTAACTCCTTCATCCCTGGAACCCATAACACTCTTCACTGCTTTCAACTTCACTGCTATTCCCCTGGGATACAAGTCCCCTTCCAGAATGATGGTTGCTCCTAGAGGAGGGTTGTGCTGAAGAATCAGTGAGGGTGGCTATGCACATATTCTATTTTAGAGGGCTTATTATCATACTCAAAGAAAATGTTTTTAATTGCTTTTGTGATTCTTTTAGCACTGAAAAGTAAACTAAGCAAAAGAGGGGACAGTCGCTGTCATAAGCAAAGGATTCTGTAGCAACACAGACATGAAACCAGAACACTTCAAACAAATGCAGCAGGTACTTTGCAAAACTGTTGTCTCAAATAAGCATTACCAAATTTTCTAGCTCTGTTGTTCCGTGGCTGCCTGAGATACTTGTGTATCTGGAGATTAATGAAAGATATTCATGCATTACTCCATATACTTGTTAGCTTATCCAAAGTAGGTATAATATACCCGTAGTAAATGTTTGCAATGTACATAAAATCTTTTTTCATCTTTAACACAGATTTTTAATTATTTTTAACAATTTGGTAGTTTATATCATGTTATATAGTTCTGTACACTGTACAATTCATCATCCTCCAATTTTCACATTCTTCACGGATCATGGTTTTTGTACCCATAAATTTTTTCTATGTGATGTCTAAATTACTGGTCAGCGTACTTCAAGTCATTCCCAGGTGCTGTTGTGTTCAGTAATGAGGCCATCAGTGTTTGTAATTTGGGAGGTGAACCAAAAATCATGGAGTAAGTTGAAATTAATTTAAAATCAACTCACTGTGAAAAAAAAAAAAATTACTCCTAGCTCATTATTGTATGACTGAAGGCTGCTGCTAACTGGGTAGTGTATTGTAATATAACACTGTACCACAGCATGAACAGCAAAGAAATGAAAACAATATTGAGTTGTATGAGTTTTAATAAACCCAGAAACTAATAGAGGCCTTAGACTAGATATTTTAACTTACCATTATTTATAATAATCTTTTCATCAGGTTTAACAAGGTGTCTAGGGAAACGCTGAGTATATTTTACTTTGTGTAACGTTATTAGACCCAGCAGTCCTCAGTTTTTGAGTCATAACCTGTCTCTCAAGATCAGAAGTGTTAGATGAGTAGCTTAAAAATGTCCCTATAATAGGCCTGTCATCCATTGCCTTGGATAATGATTTTAAAAAGAATTTTATAAGGACAATGGTTTACTCTGAAGGCTGTTCTAAGTCAAAAGAGCTAATATATTCACAGTTAAAAATTTGTGACATAAGCAATTTTCAAATAACTAAACAAGAACTGAGTAGTTTTATGAACACAGCAAACCTATTTATACATCTTTCCTTTATTGTACTCTACTTTGGCATATATTGTTAGACAAATTTATCATACCACGTACACATACAGAATGGTTTGTGTGGAAGGGATCTTAAAGATCATCAAATTCCAACTCCCCTGCCATGGGCAGGGACGTCTCCCTGGACCAGGTTGCTCAAAGCCCCATCCAGCCTGGTCTTGAACACTTCTGGGGATGGGGCATCCACAGCTTCTCTGGGCAACCTCTTCCAGGGTCTCACTACCCTCACAGTAAAGAATTTCTTCCTAATATCTAATCTAAATCTCCCCTCTTTCAGTTTAAAACTGTTACCCCTTGTCCTATTGCTACACTCCCTGATAAAGAGTCCCTCCCCATCTCTCCTGCAGGCTCTCTTTAGGTAGTAGAAAGGACGATAAGGTCTGCCTGGCTTCCTCAGGCTGAACAACCCCAGTTCTCTCAGTCTGTCCTCACAGGAGAGGTGCTCCAGCCCTCTGACCATCTTTGTATGCTACGATATGTATGTGTATATCTGATGTAAGATATACATTCTTTCTTCACATTTCTCCAGTACCTTAACGAGCTTTCCAGAGACTGATTGGAACATACAATTCCTGTGCTTTTAATTAGTTGTCTTATGAAGGGACAAGATGGAGGAGGTAGGCAGTTCCTCATTCCTTTTGCTTCAAAGAGGTGTCCACTAATAAATGCAGAGCATGTTCTGCTCTCTCGGTTCTGAGCAGAGCAGCTCTACGGGCGTGCACAGTGTGGACACTCAAGAGGAAGCCCAGACAGCGCAGCCTAAATGTCTGTTGCAAGTGTCAGTCTCAGTGAAGATAATGTTTTCCCCTGTGATCCCACTGGGCTTGCACAGTGGAAAAGTGACAGCTTAACTATTGGTTAACAGTCAATAAAAGAACAGCATTGGTCAAAAGACATGTCTGTGCTTTATAATGCCGTTCAAGATGGAGACACCTCGTCCTGAATGAGGTTACTCAGGTTCCAGCAACAGGCCAGTCACGCTAATGCATCCCTGAGTCCAGATTTATTTGCCTGCTGGTCCAGCTGCTTCCTATACGCACAATTGTTTGGAGTTCACGACGTTGCATGCTGAAATGCAGTTCATTACACAGTCTCTTGTCACGTTATTTTATCTCTGGCCTATTCTGAAGTGATTATTTTACAGACCTCTTCTCAAGTGATTAGCATCACAGATGTGTGGGCTGAGATTCACTTAACCACATGTAGACATCGGGGTAGCCCTCTACATCTGAGTTAGCCACCCTCTGTTGCCAGTATAGTCAGTTGAAACAAATACGCATTTTTAATGGTTTATCTCTTCCTAAACATCTAAACCACTTGAGATTGAATGTCAGCCCAGAAGTGCCTTCCTCCCCCCCCGCCCCCCGCCTCCACCATTGTCTATATAGGGAACCTTGAGTGGTTAGCTCAGATGCAGATGTCCTAAATTAGGTTACATGGAAAGCATCCTGTAGTTTTCAGACTGATAAGAAATATCGCTAATTGTAAAAATGGCGGTTCTGGTGCTCAGATCTGTGGGATCTACACCACTGACCCAGTGCCTTATCTGTTGAATTTGCATTAATTTAGACTATATTTCCTCTTCTGCAGACATAATGTATTTTAGAAAACATAGAGAGATGCGGTCTATGTGCCATCATTTGAGTTGAATAATCGGTTAATCAGTACTCTGGTTTTAATCTTATCTTTTAGATAAGTCCAGTATGAAATGGGTAATAAGTCAATTGTAGATTTACCTCTTGGGCTACAGCATGGTGATCTTTCAGCATTTTAGTTGGGAATAACTGTACCCAATTTACTCTTTATTATAAAGAAATTGCCGTTACTGCAAATCATTTTACACTCTCTCTGAGGCTGGGTGAGATACCACCATGTGGCAACATGTCTTTTCTGCCTTAGAGACTTAGGTGCCATTCCAAACCAATGATATGCCAATAAGTGTTTTGTCCCATTTAATTTCATTTTGAACAATAGCTTAATTTAGATTCTGTTGTTTCTTTTCAGAAGTTTATCTTACAGTCTATCAGAGTTGTAAAAATGTGGGTTAGTATATATACATAATTTGTGTGCGCATATGCAACTATATACACACACAAGGCTAAATCTACATTATTTACTGCCCAATCTCATGTGTTAAATGATTTATTGCCTTCTTTACAAAATTTTGTTTATAGAATTTTTAGGTTGTTACTTATCTCCTTTTAGTTGCCTTTTAAGCAGCTGAATAGTTTGATTTTTTTAGCCTTTCTGCAGAAAGGTCCCTTTTACCATTTTCTTGATGTTTACCAGGACATCTGAGCTGTTTCATAGATATTTAATCAGCTTTCTTTCCTCATCTTGAGTCTATTCTAAATTTCTATCCATAGTTGAAATGGGACTTGAGTATAAGGGTTTTGTAAGGACCCTATCTGTCAATTTTTAATGTATGCCTGTGTCTACACAGAATAATTCATTTTATATAAAATCGTGCAGGTGTACATAATTTTATACAAGTGTTAAAACTATATGAGTATAACTGGTATATCTTTTATGTGATACAATAGACTTGATAATAAAGAAATGCCTCTGGTCTTTCTCATGTTGTATGTTGACAGTAGACCATATTTAAGATTGGGCCAAGCAGGAACTATCAAATTTTGTAGCTGTTCAGCATGAACCTTAAAGAAAAAGCTCTGTGGTCTTAAAGATTTTTTTTTTCCTACCTTTTTTCAAGGCTTTTATGGAGCACAAATTTCTGATTCATATTCTTGAAAAAAGAACATTAAATTCGTCCTGGATTTATGGACCAAATATACCTTGTTCAATTTCTTTTTCTTCCACCCATAATTTTCTTTTTTTTTCCCCCTAAAGCTGTGAAAAACATTTCTCAAAGGAGATTTTGATCAAAATTATTAACTGATCTCTATTCATACCATGAGTATTACTGAAATTCCATACCTCTTTCAAGCCAGCAACACCTGAATATATGAAAATAGATTAGAAGGAATAATCGCTGAATTTAAAAGCAAACTGCTTATTAAATCAACATAGTGTAGCAGTTGTTTTAGCGAGCAGTCAGTGTGGAAACCACTTACCAGTTGCTAGGATGTCTCATTTGTAGTGTCGACCTTCAGCTATATCAAATCACTACATGCTGTGAAGTAGTGGAGAGGAATAGCCGACCTACCTGTATGCTATGCCTGATTCCCGGGGCTTGCTGGAGACAGATGCAATGCTCTTGCAATTTACAGCAGTGCCAGGAAAGCCCAGGATCACAGGAAAATAAGCTCCCATCCAGCCCACTCAGGATGGGCAGCACCGAGTACTGATGAATGGACATTTTGTCCCTGTGTTTGCCTGCTTTAGGTACTTTTCCATTCTTTGAGCGTTTTTCCATGTCTGTGGACAGGAAGATTCTGTATAAATTAACACTGTAGCTACACTATGACTTCATGGTATATGCCAGAAAGCATCTTATACATGAAACTACATGAAGAAAGGGATGCCATTTTTTTCAAGAGAATGAGAAAAAGACAGTGATTGTTGTTATAATAACCTATTGTTTAACTGTTGAAGCTTTAAAGAAATAAAAAAGGAAGAATTCCATATAGTTTTTATGTTGTAGAATCAGTGCCTAACAGCGGCATTCTACACCTTCCTAGAAATAAAAATAGCTTCATTTCTTTATTACTTTATTTATTTTGCATTTATTTTTAACAGGTAGAGGATTGCTCATATTAATGGTCATATAATATTTTTCATCATCACTCCCATGCTTTAATGTATCATGCTACTAATTTTACTTTTCTTTGCAGTCTTACATACTAGCAAATTAAAATATGCATCTTGATCTACAGTATTCTGTGTATGTTGTTATAATTAGAGAATTTCATTCAGCCTAAGATAACAAAAAGATACTAAAAGGAAAGTGCATTCTATTATGTTTAAAATTAACTCGGATAAAGTACTTTAGGTTCACTTGGTTTCATCTTACATATACTGCACAAGATGTCTAAGTGTTATTATTGAATATTCCATATTCAACAGATAATTGTGAGTTGTGCTTCCACCAGGAAAAATATTTGCATTTTGATTATCAGCTATTTAGAACATTTCATTGCTATAACCTTCAGTTTCCTCAAATACAAGCGACTGTATTCCTGCTTTTGTGATTCTCTGTTAAGTGAGTTTCAGCTTTATTAATATTGTTTACATCATTCATCTTTTAGTCATAATTTAAAATAGTAGATAATTTATTCACAGTAAGCCATAATCAACTCCTAATGGTTCCATATTAAATGAATGAAGATATGCTCTAAATGCCCAGTTATACAAACTATGTCATAAGAAGTGAGGATCCAGTACATTAAACGAGCACATTAGTAGATATTCTGATGTATTAGATGTGCCTCTTTGTTAGATGTTTTCCAACCTAGAACCAAAGAAACATAAGAATTTCAGTTTCGAAAATACGAGGCTCATACAGATGTGATGCATTTATTATAAAAACGCTTTCATGTTGCTATGATAATAATAAGTTATATTTTGAAATGACAACTGAGACCTAGGAAAACAGTATTTTCTATTGTTCAGAAGCTCAATCTTTTCCAATTTTGGGAAAACCAGGAATCAGCTTCCACCCACATTATTTATATTAACAGCCATGACATCTGGAGACTTTACAAAACCAGCAGGGAACACACAGGTTGCCCACATGCTTGTTGACACACTTCAGCAACTTCCCATAAACTCTATATGCCTGCCAAAAGCAAACCTCCAACAACCACATTTTGACACCTGACTAAAAAATTGTGGTTTATGCCCACATTTAATGCCCATAAATAATACTATTTATTAGATCAGGATGGTGGAAGATTATATAAAAAGAAAAAAAGAATGTATTTATTAGTTAGAGTGTGCTGATTCCCAGACACTGTATCTAAGAATGTATTTGATTTACTGGTATTGGAATCTTGCTTCATGCTTGGCAAATATGCTGTAATCACACTAAATTAAAGAATTCAGAAAATACTTATTTCTTATGGCTGATATATAGGAACAGAGGACCATGTGTCTGGAGGAGAGCTTTAAAGTCATGGACTGTGTACGTGAATAATTGGCAGTAGGTATTTTGCTAAGAAATATGATGTCTTCAATTGTGATCCCATTACAGCAAACAGCTTCTTATGTCCAAATCAAAGGTTTTAATTTTGACGAACTTACGGGATGTTGATGTGTAATGAAAGCACCCTCAGAAATGTTTGCCATGGAGTAATGCACTCTTCAAATTCCAGTCAATTACTCTCAAAGTCAAAACCTTCTGCCATTAGAATAAAACATACCATTATTCTTTTCTGCCCCTGAAAGATCAACATATCTCCTGGACAGATACATTTTTTGGAAACAGTTCAAAAAGGAATAATCCAAAAAAAAAAAAAAAAGAAAAAGAAAGCACTCATTCAAAAATCTTTAACAGATCTAAATATCTATCCTTTAAGAAGGATAGATATTCAACCTGCATAATGGGCACTGAGTTCGTAAGGCCAGTCGTTTATTATTTCATTAATATTTAGGCTTGTTTACTCTTCCTTGCTAGCACATCTCAGAATACAGTATCTTCTTGAAAATGTAAAAACGCAGCACATTTTTTAAGCATTAATAACAATCTGAAATACATACCTCAAAAAAGAGCATAAAAATGGCCATACTGGATCAGACATGTGTGTCTGATCTGTGTACAGACAGCACAGTGGATTGTCTCTAACACTGGCCAGTAGCTGCTGCCCAGAGAAAGTGTATAAGTAACGGTGCAAACAGAAAATAATCCTTTGCTTTGTACCCTCTAGCTCCTGACAATCAACATTTTGCAGTTTTCTGAATCTAAGTTTGTGCTTAATAGTTTCTGTTATAACCTTAATAGGTTAGGGAGGTCTCTTTCCTGAATTTTATCTTAATTAGTTTTGAAACATCTTATATCTTCGAGCCTCGTTACTTCATGCTGCCATGAGTTCCACAATTTAATTATATAGGAGAGGTACTATATTTTGTTTGTGCTGAGCTTCTGGAACAGTAATTTTAATCATACATCCCAGTTCTTGTCCTCCAAGGGATTTTCATACCCTATTTGACACATCCAAAAATTATCTGGAAAAAGGAATGCATAGCAAGGTGACAAAGTTTACTGAGGATATTGGCTTATTTAGAGTAGTAAAAATGAGAACCTCATGTGAAGAACTGTAGAAGGACCTTGTGACATGGAGCAATAAACTGGCAGTTGAAATTCAATTTGAAGCAATGTAAACTGCTGCAGAGGGGGTTAAAAATAGCCCTAGCTTCACATTGAAAATGATGGCCTCTGAAATGATCGTTATTGCCAAGGAAGCAGCTCTTCAAGTTATGATAGATGGTTCAATGAAAATGTCAGGGATCAGCAGCAGTCAAAAAAACCCCAAGCTGAATGTTAAAGCTTATTAGGAAAGGAATTAAAAACAAACCAAAGAATATCAGTATGCTGCTGCATAAATATGGGAAGCGCCTGCTTTTTGCCCACTATATGCACTGCCAATCCCCCATCTTAGGGAGGATATGGTAGAATTCAAAAAGGCTCAGAGAAGGGCATCAAAGACGATCAAAGGTATGGAATTGCCTCTGTAGTGGGATCAGCCAAATAAGACTCTTCTTCCATCTGGAAAAATAGATGCCTGATCAGGATGTGGCAGAGGTCTGAAATAATTGAATAGCATGGCAGGGGTGTATGGGTATTGAGCTTTTATCGGGTCTTTCAACACAAGAAGGGAGGCATCAGAGCAGAGCACTGGTTCCAAATAAATAAAAAGGGATTGCTCTTACAGTTATTGAGGTTCAGCTGTGAAATTTTTCCCAAATTTTGTGGGTGCTAAACGTTTACATGGAATTAAAGGGAGACCAGAAAACAATCTATTGAATATAGAAATCCATGGAAATCCTGAATACGTAGACAGGGACCAAACTAGAAATGGTTTCAGACTGAGACCAGGAGATGCACCTTCCATCCCATTCCTGTTCTCTTTACAATATGCCTGAGCTATCAGATAGAATGCTGGGCTGGACTGACTTGATCCAATATGGCCACTTTTAATTTTCTATGAATAGTCCTTTTCTTTTTTCCTGTTTTATACTACCAATGACTTTATAGATTCATGTTGTGTTCCTCATTAATCACCCCCTTTCTCCAATTAAAAAGTCCCAGTATATTTGGTTTTTTCTCATATGAAAGTTGTTTCACATTGATCATCGCTGTTGCTTTTACTACTTTTTTTCAGTTCTATTTTACCTATTTTTTTTAAAGGTGGAATGACCAGAGTACCACTCACTATTGAAGATTTGGACATATTATAGATTATAGAAATATAATATCAGTAGTGTTTTCCTAATAATTTCTTACTTTTTCTCCTTTTTTTTTTGCTGGTGGTGAACGTTGAATTACTGTTTTCAGAGATTGTCTGCGGATTCCCTCATATCTTTTTTTTTCTTTTTTTTTCTGTAAATATATACTAAATGTACAGGTACAGTTAGGGTTTTTTTTTCTTCTCCATATTAGCTCTCATTTATCAATAATGAAATTTATCTATAGTTTTATTATGCAGCCATTTACTGCAGGATGATTCTCAGATTCTTCACAATTGACTGTAACTTTGAGTACCTCCAGTAACTGTCATCTGTCTTACGTTGATTTCCAGGTAATTTATAAGTATGTCAAACAGTATAGTTCCCAGCACAGGCTTTTCAGAAGTAAAAAGAGAACAAATAAAGGCTTTGCCAAGCCCATCAGTTTGTTTTCATGTGAAGTTTGATGGCCACAGGTAGATACTAAATACACACTACTCAAAAGTGCACTTCAATTTTTGATTTTCTGCTTCAAAGGCACTTTCATCTTGTGCACTTGATTTTCATCTGTTCTTGCCAATAAAAAAAGGTATTATAACCTGGATAATTTTAAGAAGCTAGATAGGAAGTGGCTGAACAAGACTTCAGAATTGCCCTGATAGGTGAACTGGAAGACTTTATTTTTCTGCCTCTGATACATCCCCAAACTATCATGAAATGATACATCATGCACTTTGCCAAATACCTCTATGTGAATGTTCAGGAACCTAAATCAGTAAACTGCACTGCTTTTATTGCTATAAGACAGCAGAGTACCTATTTCAGTTGTCTTTTTGCTTATACAGGAACAGAGGTGCAATCGATACAGGGAAAACTATCTTGTGAAGCTTCTCAGTTGTCCCATGGATATCTTGCACTTTGATTATATGCTTTGGCAGAATGTTACGTGGGTGCAGCTCACACTTAGCTTTTACTCTATGGACTTCCCAAATAAACTGTGCGTCCTGTGAGTTCTGCAAGACTTTATCACCCCTTAAATGGCTCCACTCATTTGAGAAGTTGCCTGAGCAGCTAAACCCTGCAATTTCTACAATACACCCAGTTAGTAATGGCAGAAGGGGTGCTGTGTTTGTTGTCAAGCAGACTTATTTCCAAGGACATCACACACTGCTAATAAGCAGATGTAGTTCTCAAACATAACTTCTTAGCTATAAACAGAATTAAAGAGGAAAGCAGGAAGCGTACGTATTTTGCATCTTCATGATGTGTTTAAAGAAGTCAACATTGAAGAGTTGTTTATTTAAATGTAATCTGTTGTTCTTTAGCTTTTTATCAGAACTAGATACTACTTTGAGACTAAAAGTGAATCACGGTGTGCGTTACTCATGTATTACACATGGTTTAGTTAGTTTGTACATCGTAAGCATAGAGACTAGAAGAAGACAACAACACTGCAAAAGGGAAGATGGACTGCTTTAAAATTTAGTGCTATAACTAGCTTTTCGTAGCAACCACCCCAGAGACACCAGGGAATCTCCAACCTTAGAGATATTCAGAGCTTGACTGGAAAAGCCCAGAGCAGCCTGATCAAGGACTGAAGTTAGATGCAATGTGAAAGTTGGCTTTGCTCTGAGCAGCATGGTTCAGACGATCTCCAGAAGTCCCTTCCAACCTAAATTCTTCTATGGCGCTATGAACAAGGCTGTATGTTCTATGCAGTATCTTGAGCAAAAAGTAAATCAGGCTCAAGGATCGTTAATTGCCCTGCTAGCATGAAAAGAAGAACGCTGCATTCCAAGTGCCTTTGAATGTGTGTGGCCTGAATTCAGCAGCGCTGCAGACTTGCAACAAAGAGGTTTTGAACTGTCTGGCAGGCAGAGCTATTTTCATTGTCCTTTATGAAGAAGATGGATAGTGGCAGATAAAATTTGATGAAGATCCTTTGTATCTCTGTGTTTAGTACTCTGTATACAAAATGCCTTTTTTTTTTTTTTTTTTTTTTTGCTAATTATGCTTTGGAATTAAGCTGCAAACAAGGTATTTCAGCTGGAAAATAAGAACATCTTTGGGATTGTAGAGGGAGTTAATATAATAGAGAATGATATGATCACAGCAATAGAGCAGGATGATCAGACAGTGTACCAGGTGATAGGAAGAGAACGTGTCCAAAATATCAAGTCCAATAAACAGCAGTTTTTATTCAAAGTGACAGCTGTCAAGTGCATAGGACATGAGGCAGTTAAGCAGTGACTTCATTTGCAGCGGACAAAATAAAGGGGTCAGAGAAGGGTGTGATTCACCCTACTGTTAAATAGGGCTGGCTTAAGTTCTTAAACACCTCTTAAGCATGTTCTTTTCCTTTCCCTCAAGACATAGAAGAACTCCCTTTGAAAGCAACAGAAGAGTCCAGTGGAAACCAGAGCACCAGACTATCTCCAGAGATGGTCGTGGTGGCAGTCAGGCAGCAGTGACAGACCAGTACAGGCAGAAGATGGTCTGTGTTGGACACACTCCCATCTTCAAGCATTAAAGAGGGGCCCTTGTCCTGCACTTTCCCATTACTCTTAGCTTTAGGTAATTTACAATGCCTTCTGGATCTCTGCCTGTGAATCCTCACACACTTTGTTTCCCTTGTTTTAAGGCAGTATTTTTCTTTCAATTTAACACTGTTTTTTGGAACAGCCTCCTCCTTTTATGAGAGCTACCTTGTGTAGGTCATGAAAGAGTTGTCACTGTTTCTAACAGAAGAAACACAAAGGAAAATAAAAAATGGGGTACAAAAATGGGAGGAAATGTAAAAATAATAGTAGCTCAAGAAATGCTACTAAGTGTTTAGTAAGCATTTAATAAGGAGCTTTTCAGGAAGTCTGTGATTTTTCAGGACAGTTTTATTCCAGCTTTGAAGGACTGACATATCGCTGAATGGCTCTAGGACTGTTGGCTGCATACACATGGCAGGTGACAGTAACGCAGTGCACATCTTACATGATGCTTTGTCTTTCCTAATCAGTATGGACATCGCTGAGAATATGGAATTAATACATGCAAAGAATCACAGAATCACAGAATGATATGAGGTTGAAAGGGACCTCTGGAGATCATCTAGTCCAACCCCCTGCCAGAGCAGGTCCACCTAGAGCAGGTTGCACAGGAATGTGTCCAGGCGGGTTTTGAATGTCTCCAGAGACGGAGACTCCACCACGTCTCTGGGCAGACTGTTTCAGTGCTCTACCACCCTCAAAGTAAAGAAGTTCCTCATCGTATTTAGATGGAACTTCTTATACTCAAGTTTGTGCCCATTCCCTCTTGTCCTGTTGCTGGGCACCACTGAAAAAAGACTGGCCCCATCCTCTTGACACCCACCTTTTAAGTATTTATGGGCACTGATCAGATCCCCGCTCAGTCTTCTCTTCTCCAGGCTAAAAAGACCCATGTCCCTCAGCCTTTCCTCATCAGAGAGATGCTTCAGGCCCCTCATCATCTTTGTAGTCCTGAGAAAGAAACATAGAAAGACATTAGTTTCTTCATGATTTAAAGTACATTGGGTGAATTTTGTCTTTATCATACCAAAGAACATTAAACAAGCTTAAGAGCTAGTATTAGTTATTGGGAACAATATGGATTACTCCAGAACAGAGAGAAGGACTGAAGTATTTACTTAAACTGTTTCAAAATTACATTGATAGGTGGGAAGTATGTGAGATGGGGCTGCAGATATGGCAGTTGTTATAGAAAGTATTTTCAACCACCAACTTTTTTTATGAATACTTTTGATGATAAAGTGATATGTGACGGTAAGACGACAAAAACCCCCAAAACGGTAACTTGTAAAAATACAGTTTTAAGAATGTTAATGACCGATATCCTGTTCATTAAGACAAGTATCAAAATGAACCTTTTCCTAGCAAAGCAGTGAATTCCCTTTGGCATCTTGATTACGACCTTTGATGAATCAGTGTTACAAGGTGAGGTACTTTCAGAGTGGAAATTTTTGGCATTACAGTTCATGATAGAGATGATGGATTACACCAGTCCTTCAGTCTTGAAATTTCATGTTCTAAAAAGGTCGTTTACTTACAATGAATTGTAAGGACAAGGCTGCAATCATTCAGCCAGCAGATCTAAACTGTGATAAAGGATCTGAGCCAAATTGTGCTGTTTCACTTGACAAATCAAGATTGTCAAATTTTAGTGCCTTACTGATCAGAAAGGGGAGCATAATTATTCTTGGTGCTGTCCCTGTTGATACTTAATTTCCTAAAATTTATTCCTGACCTTTTAAAATATTTTGCAACGTTCTTTTCTTTTCTAGTTTTCAACAAACAAAAAAAAAAGGAAAATGAAAAGAGAGTGAGAGTGACAAAACCTTCTTTTAGAGTTTTAAATAAAAGCTTAAAGTGAAGGAATATTTCTGAGATTTGGCTGCTGCATCAGAACCCAAAACTTCTTTGTTGACTTCATCAAGAAGCTGGTTGACAATACACTTTGTCAACATAGTATGACAAATATAGTATAATGCTAGCTATATACCTGGTAGCGTGCTGGAGATGTAAGCCATGGACAGAAAGTGAAAGTTTGAAATTACCAAAATTCTACAACAAAAAAATGTGGTGTTTACATCCTGTTAAAGTATTATTGAACCGAGTAGCAGGGAAAGCAGTTATGTCTTTTTCCCACTCCATTAGTAGAAATATGCTATATTTGATTTGTAATATCAGCAAACAAGTAGTACGAATAATTCTTTGTTCATGAGTTGCAAATTGAAAAGTGCAGAGCGTGCAGGATGTGCTTCAGTGGAAGACTGTCAGCTTACGCTACATATCTAAGTTATACACAAAAAAGTAAGCCATAGATGTGAAACCACTGGGTGGGGTTTAAAATCTTGATTTATAGCTGTGTAAATGCATGAAAAAGCAGTTTATTTTTTTCACGTAATTCTGGTTGTTTTCACTATTCAAAGACATCAGTGATTTTAAACTGACTCTTATTTACTTGCAGCCTACCATGCATACTATGGGACCGTACGCTGACAGGCAAGTGGGGGAATATTTTATTCAGAAGAGGTTAGAAGCAGTTGTGAACACTAAAGCCTTTCCACTTGAGAAAAACACAATAATTTGTTTTCCAGGAATGCTTTCCAATGCAGAGGAGCAGCAATCATAAGCACCGTGGTGAACCTCTCTTATGTGCCTTAAAATCCTATTTCTATTTAATATTATGACCTTTTTAAATATTTTAAAATGTGAATGTAATCTAATTGATTTCAGTCAGACTATTTGTTGCTTAAAAACAGACAGGAACCATATCTTGTTAACTAAAGATGGATTCAATTAATAATATTTCCCAAGGATTAGAAAGCAGTTATCAGCCAGATTTATTTACAGAAGCAGAAATATTGAAAAGAAAGGGTATTTTAAGGCTCAGCTGTATACAATTTCTGCATGTAACATTTACCACCAGGAACAATGCATCTGTTGGTCTTCAGTGGATTTTTTCACTGTAGTATGGATGATAAACCTTAAAAATATACATATTTGCAGCAACAGGCCCTACGGATGTTTCTATTTTTATTGCCCAGCCTTGACGGTATTAAAGCAACATGCTGGTTTAGCGCAAACTTTAAAAAATAACCTTTTGGAAATGAAATTTCAGCAGCTGAAGAGGAAATACCTATTTCAACAGCCTTATGAAGACTTGTTATTTTTGGGATAAAGTCCTTGGCTGAATCAACACTTGCTACTGTGAAAAGAAAATAATAAAAATACAAGGGAACAGAGGATTGTGGTAAAGGGCAGTGGACACAAGCATTTGCACATGGAGAATCTCATCCTTTTGGATTTAGGCAACTGGCAAAAATACATCCATCTTGTAGAAATAATAGCTTGGCTCTAGTCAGTGCGTGGTCCTCATTACTCAGCCACCAAAGGAAGGATTTTCCATCCAAACTGCAGCTTCTACAGCATCCTCGCAGCCATGTGCCTCAATCTACAGCCTTTGGCACATAAATCCTTGTTTGTCTTTCTCGCTGGGAGCCCGGGGGTGAGAAGAAGCCAGCGGCCTCTTTCCTTTCGGGCGGAGGGACACGTCGGGTCTGAGGCGGATTCACACCTCACCCTCGAGGTGCTGCGGTCGGGGCGGAGGGATTTTTCCCGCCGTGTGTGGCTGTTCCCGCCTTGCGGCGCCTGGTCCCGTGAGGTCGCCGCCGTGGCCCTGCTCAGCTTCTCCACGTCTCTAGCTGGAACGGACCCGTGTTCTGTGCTCAGAGAGCAGCCGGGGTGCTGGGCGGACAGATTCCTGAGAGGGGGCAGCGCCCCGCAGAGGGAGGCTGAGTGGGAGCGGGGAAGTTGGCTGAGGGGGATCCCCTGCCCCTGAGTGGAGCACCTCAGGGCGGGAGCGGGGCTCTGAGGGACAAGCGACCCCGCCGCAGCGAAAAGCCACCACTGGGGGAAGACGTTTAAAAACCCCAAAGCTTACAAGAGGTTATACAAACCAGCTTCCCTCACGGTAGAACTTGTCTGGAAGAGGAGGGTGGCTGTCTGCCAGAGAGGGAAACCACCTCAGGGACAGGACAGAGGGGACCTGTCACCTCCAGCAAGGGGGAAGCCTCCTCGGGGAGGGGAGAGCGCAAGGAAGTGAAAAAGCCAGAAGTTTGAGGATTCATTATCTCTCTTCATTCCACAGGTATATCCCGCAATGGCTGAAGTGTTCCTTGCCAAAATGGATTCTGCTGTGCCAATAAGGAAGTAAACCTATCAAATTAGAGATGTGACTTGAGCCTTGAATCATGCGGTCCTGGTTAAAAAATTAAGTCTGTTGATTAAATACTTCATGAAACATTTTGAACACCTTCCCATCGGCTCTCTGAGGTCAGCTCTGCACGGTGACTGGATTGTTCAGAGATACTGGTGAACCAGTCTCTTACAAATATAATACATTCCTTCAGTCGGTATATGAAATTTCATTTTGCGCAAATTTTATTCCGTGCACTAGGTAGATTGTTTAAGTGAAGATGCTGAATGCATTAAACTTGAAGAGACAGGCATTTAAACATCACCAGTACATCTGACAGTCTAGGTTTGTGCCTGAACCACCGTTTCTTTTTATATGAAGATACAATTTGATACAGTGTTTTGTCATAACTGAGAACTTTTAATAAACTTGCCTACAGTACAGTACAGTACAAGACTGGAAGTTCTTTCAGCTTTTAACGGGTCCACTCTCCAGATTCAGAAGAGTTCATCAGTGGGCATTATTGTCTTGTTATGTGTTCTCTGTTTTAGTAAAAGTATAAAGTGACAAGTGCACGAAAAATTCAAGAAATCTCTTTAAGTTGTTGACACACTGAAATTATCAACCATTTTAATTTTGCATACGTCTGCAACTTAGTCAATAGCTTCCATCTTAAATTCTAAATCCTGGTTTTAAATATTGTTCTGCCTCTATCTCAGGCCTGTAATGTATACAGAACAAATATCAATGTGGTGATGTGTAAACAAAGGAGTTACTGATTTTCTTTCATTGACATTTTAGAAATCGTTAAAAGATCGTTTGTGCCTAATACTTTATTATTTCTTTAACTTTCAGGACTACACAGCAAGTGTAGAACTTGCTTTTGTGAGCATGAAAGGTACATGTTCTGAAAGATTTTTATCGGCATCATCAGATGAAACGGAATGCTACTTATATCCAAAGCGAGTGAAAATAGAAAGCAATCAAAAAAACACAGAGAAAGAGGAGCAGCAGAAGCTAGAACAAAACATACGCTCACTGAACAGGTATCAAACATCACAGGAACCTATATATTTATCAGAAAGACAAAACAGCTGGGCGTTAGAAACGCAGAGTTGTGATACAGGAGAAAAACCTAGTATAAGAGAGTTTTTCCATTTTCAAACTTGTAGTAATGGAAGATCACCATGCAGAGTATCACAAAATAAACTGCCCACTGAAAAATACAGTCCTGAAAATGAAAACCAAAACACTACAGAAGATGACATGCCATTGAATGTACATGGACAGCCTCCTGGAACTGAGTCGCTGGGTGTGTGGAGTGCTGCTAACACATGTGAAAATCTGCAGGTATTAAATCCAGCCCAAGCGCAGCAGAACGACAGTGTAGAACAAAATAATAAAAGAAATGGTGATAATAAACTCAAAAAAATTTCCTCATTTACCCCATTAAATGGACACTTGTTTCAGATGGAATTGTTAAGTCATAAGTCAGTCTCTGATAAGAAATGGAAAAAATACCAGCTTTTGCAAGTTCCATTTTTGTGTGGTACTAATTCTGTGTTTTCACATAAAGAACATGAGAAAAATAATTTTCTGAAAAAAGTATGTTCTATGGAAGATAAAGTTTGTTCCAATAGCGATAACGAAAGTACTGCAGAAAGAGATAATAAAGAAAAAAATAATTCATCATATATAATTCCAACATTGAAACCTTTTAAAAGTGTACAACCACTGGAAATCCCTAATTTTCAACTTCCTAGCATTTCAAATAAAATAAATAGTAAAATGCCATCGATTAGCTTGAAGAAGACAGATTGGAGGAATTTGAAAGGCCAGCCACCTTTGACACAATCTAAACAGATACATGGTATGCAAAATATGCCTGAGATAGGGAAACAAAAATTGCAAAATGATAAAAGTAGTGTAACAGCTTCAACTGTTGGTTCTGAATTTAAAGAAAAGAATTGCTCCTCAATTAGCAAACAAGAGCATAGCACTTCAGCAGAAATAGGAAAGGTACCTGGAACTTATTTCAGAGACAAGAACACTGATGTTGCATGTAATCAAATACTTGCTGAAAATTATTTCAAAGGTAAAATGCTAGAGAATTCAGATGGTGATGATGACGAGGAGTCGAGGATTTGCATTTACATTAGCGCTAAAAACATTCAGAATGAGAAATGTGTCAGCTGTACTGATCTTCTGAAGAGAATGAGGAGGAAGAGCAGTAATGAGAACGCGACAAGTTTTTCTTTACCGGCAAGTTTTCCAGTAATAACAGAAACATTAGAGAAAAATCAGCTGGCCTTACACAGTGGTGTACAGAGTGCCAGCAGTGATATTAGCTTGTATGAAGCAGAATCAAAAGTCTCTACAAAAGCAATATTTGATTTCAAAAGATTTTTAACTGAAAACATATTTGAAAGTAATTGTCCTCACATTATTGTGCAGAAATTTCCAAATAAGAAAGTGAGTTGCAGCAGATTCAGGGGAAGGGAAATGTTCAAATTAAAGTTTTCATTTCAGAACATGTTGTTTGGATGGGTCAGAACATGGACTGAATCTTTATCTAAAGATATGCCCACATGTCAGGGTGATAGTATGACACATCAATTTCATTTTTGTGAGACGTTAAACGAGCAGTGTGATGGCCAAGAGTTAGTAAAGAGCAATATAAAAACCAGCTACAACAATAAAATATGCATTTTTGTGCTGACTATTATTTCAAAGCCTCTGAAGGTGGAACCTCTAAAGAAAATTTTCGCTTCCTTTTTCAGTAGCAAGAATACTTTATTGCCAACTGAGGCAAAGTCTATGCGAGTGGAGAACAATCCTTTATCTGGCAGAAAGAAAGTTTGCTTAAACTCTTGCCCGGGTAATACTTTGAGGCGAAACACAGAATTTCATAAGAAACATGAAACTTCTCTGGGCTTTTTACGTTCAACATTTGTGGAAAACATTGGTTTTGAGTTACATAACAGATGCCAGAGAAGACATTTTTCTAGATCTTTAAGTGAAGAAGAGTCCACTTTCCTAAAAAGAGGAACCCTCTTTCATAGCCAAAAAAGCGGGTTATGTAAGGGAAGGCATGTCAGAAAGCACCATCTCTTACCCAGGGAGCACAACAGGTTTAGCAGCTATTTGAGGTCAATCAGTTGCAAAAACACTATGAAAAAGCAAATTTTAGTTGCTAAATGCCTAATCTTTCTTCAAGGCGCTTTTGATTGTTCTTCACTGGAGAAGATGTATTGCTGCAATATCACAAAAATACAGTATCTGATAGGAGCAAATCTTAGATTTTGGAGTTACTTTCCTGGTCATTCACAGCTGAAATCGGAAAAGGTAAATAGTAAGTGTACAAATCAGGGAACATCGGTAACTACAGTAAAGCTGGAGAAGAAGAAACCAAGTGAAATGTTTAATGGTTCTTCTAATAGAGAAAGATTTAGAGCTTTTCCTGTTGTTTTATGTGAAAATAAACCCCATGAAACTACTGAATGTAGAAATTGCACAAGATCTACAAATGAATTTATAAATGAAGTCACATATACCACAAAAAAATACTTGAGTACTGGTAGTTATACAGATGCTGATAGAAAAGAATGTGTTAAATCAAAAGAGTTGCAAATAAATTCTGATAGTTTTTTTTCTGCAATTTTTTTTTCTATTTTTGACACATATGAAAAGATTCCCCTTACTACTGATTCTGAAGACTTTGACCAGATCCCAGTTGTAAATCAAGACAATTCTGTCAAAAAAACGTTGTCTGAAGAAAATACTGTTCCTAGTTCAAAAAAGGTTCATGATTTTCCTGCTAAATCAAATGATGTCTTAATTCTACCTGAGCAGTCAAAAACAGCTGTGGAAAAATGTAAATCTCTCTTGTTACAAGACAGCCAAACAAACCAACCTGAATGTTGCAAAAAAATAGATACATATAGCCCACATTTAGTGAATAAAAAAAACCTAGAAGATAAGAATACCTGTTTAAATTTTGAAAATGTGTTTCTGGGTTCCTCAGGTGTTTGTCAGTGTGTCGCTTTGCCATTAGATAGCAGCGCTCTTGTCAGAAGAGGCGGAGCAGTAAGTGAAGATGGACACTGCAGGAGTCCCTCAAGTGCAGACAAACAAAACCAAAGTGAAACAATTCCTGCCGCTGTGCAGTGTCTGTCCGCAGGAAGCCCTGCCGGGACAGACACCTACTTGCAATTACAGGCTAAAGAAACAGTGCGGTTTTCTTTACAAGGGCACACACAGACAAATGAGTCTGTCAGTGCAGAGCCAGCAACTTTGAAACAACATTTTGAATATGTAAAAGAACAGGAAAAGATAAGTGATGAACAAATGCATGTAACTAATGAAAGTCAATGTGCGACTGTAATGAATGACTTGATTATGTCATATTCAGAAGATGAATCTAAAACATTCATTGCTGCAGAAGAGAAATTAAAAATGCATTTATCTGCAATGAACAATGGATGTCTTAACGATGTAAAAGAGAAGTATTTACCTTTAGAAAATAAAATGACATATGAATTTGAACTGAAGAGAAAATTTGACTTAGTGCTAGAAGAGCTACATATGTTTCATGAAATTAGCAAGGGAAATGAAAACAATTTATCTAGTTTGGAAACAAACTCACACAAAAATTACTGTGAATTAAATAATTCTGAGGAGACAGATGAAAATGTGACAAGTGTTTCTCAAAAGAAAATATGTATTTCTTCCCCAATCTGTGGTACTACAGAAGGGCAAAATATAACTGACAATAATGAAAATTCATTAAACAAAAACATATCAAATGAAAATGAAGACCAAAAAGTATCTAAGGAACATTGTATTTCAGTATTGTCAAGTGAAGAATTGGTGCATTCACCTGTTGCAAAAGGTAAGCGCATGGAGTTATTTGCTATTACATATTTGCTATTAATAAGCAAATTTAATTTTTAGGCATTATTTGGTTTGCTTTAAAGGTGTGTTTCTCAACTCAATTCCATAACGATAACTTAGTTTTCATTGAAATGTACAAGGCTTGTTGGACAAAAGCTACTTGCCTTTTGGTATGAGTAGTCAAATGCAGAAACCTTACTCTACTGCTCTTACCTGCACACTGGGCCGTAGCAGCTGGAGCTCAGAATTCAGGCGGTGTCAGGCCTCATCTTAATGCAAATTCCATACCATTTGTCTTGCATTTCATCATAACAAACCCTAAAATCCCTACAGGAAGATTCAGTAAGATGCACATTTTCAGAGAGAAAAGGCTCAATTAAAACATGATACGATGTTCACAAAGGAGACAACTGTTTCCTTACAACTGATGTCATAGAATCATGGAATCATAGAATAATTTGGGTTGGAAGGGGCCTTTATAGGTCCTTTAGTCCAACCCACTGCAATGAGCTGTGACATCCTGACCTGGAATGTTTCCAGGGATATGTTCTACTGAAAACTTTCTTAGTGTCATGAAAATCAACTTCCATCTTTTCAAAATGGATTTTGCAAAATATTCAGAAAGCTATATTAATGAGGAATTGAATAGTCACAAAAAATTCTTCTGGAGTTAGGTGACCAGTGGTGACAGCCACCTGTTAAATCTCTCTGGTTTGTTTAAGACCTGTAAGTGCACACAACAGCGAGTTGTGCAACATTTACATGTTTTCACATCTGACATGGCTACTAATACCTTCTGTTTAGAGAACATTAGTTCATGAAAATCAGCAGTTTAAGACAAGTCAATGTAATAGGTTAATACAGATATATGTGAGTATGTTCATGAGTGGTAGGCACTACTTGTCGTGTGTGATTCTTGCATATTTCTCTAAAGTGTGTGCCTAGTAGTTAATTCTGGGCTGTAGATCCCCAATAGGTGAAGGCAGCTGCTGCACAAAGGATCTTAAGCTCAGAAAGCGTCAGTAGGTCTATAAACATATTATGCACTTAATCTTTTTTTCTGGCATGGCCCTAAGCAGTTCTTGCTTAGTTCATTGCTTGTAGAGTGTCCTATTTTGAAGGATCTAACTTGTTCCATACACTATAAAGAGAGTGTATGTACATCACTTAGGGGTCTGGCATCCAGGCCAGGCACTTACAAAATTTGGGCACTGCTAAAATTATGTTTGTTTAAAGTTTAGATGCGGCCTTTTTTAAATCTATTTTTTTTTTTTTCTGAAGAAACCGAATCCCTGCTTCAAATGGTATGTGGGAAATCTGCTTTGTAAACTCTAACACTCCTACCCCTTTTGCCAAGGAATCAAGAGGTATTTAATAGAAAGGGAAGGACATAAAGAAGAAATCCAGTTGAATGCTGTACCTTATTTTACAAATAGCTTTTATGTGATAAGTAAATTATTCATCCACTTTTCAAACAGTGTGTTTATCAGATTTTGTACCTGAAATTCAGTTTGCAGAAATGATGAGTTCTCACAGCTGCAAATAAAATCAGTAAGAGATATGCTTTGGTCATATGTGTTAAATTCTCTAATAAAATTTCAGCCATCTCAAATTTGGCATCTGAAATCAATTTTTCAAAGACTCAGCTTTAAATTTATGAAGTGAAGATTGCAGGGCTTTTGTGAAGGTAATTAATGTTTCTGAAGCAATTAGAAAAGTGTCACAGAAAACCCCTGGAGAGAAGTCTGTTCCATAGAGTTTGAACAGTATAACGTGCTGCAAATTACACCTGGATGCCTTGCCCCAGAGAATGAAAACCTAACAGATACTGGATAAATGGCTCACTACATGACCACTTTTCTGCTGAAGTCTGGAATAAGAAGATCCAGGTGGGGAAAATGGTATGTCGTCAGATGATTAAAGACTGCATCATTGCATCTCTGCAAAGGAGAACTTTATGAAGCATATAGATAGCTTTTGACAAACCTCTGAGAGTGAGACTCCATAGCTTCATAAATATTACCCATAATATGCACGTTTTACACCAACAAGAACCACAAATTAATAGCTAGATGATACAAACTGTTATTTCTTTATAGAAATTAGCCAAAATTTTAAGTTTTGTATTTATGCTTCTGTTTTAAGGCAACTTTGATGCAGCTTATAAACAGTCATACACATGGGACCCTGCTTTTTTGTACCACATGCTTCTTAAGGAACAAAATTATGATTTACAGAAAGAGGGAGGTAAGTAA
Organism: Gallinago undulata; assembly: GCA_026546715.1. Lineage (NCBI taxonomy): Eukaryota > Metazoa > Chordata > Aves > Charadriiformes > Scolopacidae > Gallinago > Gallinago undulata. The sequence goes on along the minus strand of JAOTQQ010000023.1, from coordinate 104,130,455 downwards.
TATTTTTTGTTATTTATGCCACGAACACCAGTGCTAATAAACCTGTTTCTCAAACACTTGAATTTGTTTCCTGCTTTTTCAGGTTCCTCTATATAACTCTCACAGTATGTTTAATTGTAGGCTACTAGAAAGCTATCCCTGGGTCACAGAGCAACTCATGCAGATGAGCCTTTCTGTTCTTTGGATAAAAGATAAAAACTCTAACAGTGTGGGGTTTCCTTTTTTCCTTGTATTAGAGCCGTTTGGAACAAACATCTCGGGGTCTCCAATCATATACTACAGGGAGAACATGATTTTACATACTTTTCCTGGAAGACCTGTAGCTCTGGTCACATTCTGGAAGGCAATTGAGAAGGATATTGCCAATCGATCTATTATGATTTCAAAAAGCATGCTTTTGCATCTGTTCTAACACTTGGAAACATTTAGTAAAACAAGGCTATCGGTTTATTCTGAAATGAAATACTAAAACACTGTGAGGAAAAGCCTGTAGATAAGTCCAATCATGTACAGGTATTTTCTCTCTTATTCCCCATTGCACCTCTTAAAACTGATACACACTTTGCTGTTCTCAGAATTCAGAAAGTTATTTCCTTCATTCAGGCCATTCTGTGAAATAATGGGACTGGAAATTTTGAACGTTTACAAATGCCCTCTGGCTTTCTTTTTGTCTGTTTTTTATTGAAGATATATCATTTTTTGACAATATTTCATATACTAAATGCAAAATGTTGCAGAGAATACTGGTCTACTTTTTTTCACTGTTTCTCACTGCTCTATAAGGTGTTGGTTTGTTGGTAGGTTGTTTTTTTTCTTTTTTTTTGTGGCGGGTGGAATCTATTTTCTGACTTCTGTATTTGGTGTTGTTGATTAGGGAAAATTCAAATTCCAGAATGCTGTATTGTGCATAATAGCACAAGGAGGTTGCTATTGACATCCTCTTGGAAGTTTTGTTCAGATGGTGTTTAAGCTTGCTAGGTGGATCACTGTAGCTCTTGCGGAAGACCCAAAGATGACTGAACCTGGCTTGTTGTCCCTTTCTTCTTTCCCTGATGTTTTGGGCCACAGGGCCGAGAGCAAAGAAAAATAGACATTTTCTCCATTGCCTTTAGCAGTAACTATTCCCTTTACATTGTTTCCTAGTCTTTTTTAAGTTCCCATCTGAGCTTCTCCAGAAATGTTTGGAAGGAAACCTTAGCAATGAGTGACCTCTTTTTTTCCCATGGTTGCTGAGACATCGTTCAGATTCCTAGGCCAATGGCAGATGTCTAAAGTATTCTGCACCTTATTTCCAGAGCTTTGTCAGAGTCAACAGGCACCTCATATATACTTCCAGTAGAAGAAGCAGAAAAAATGTAATGCTCCCCTCATCATCATTCTCAGTTGATAGCAAACAGAGAACTCCTGGGTATTTTCTCTCCTTGAGCAGCTACATTGTTTCTGTGCTGTAATCTGTGGTTGGCAGAGACAGTTCTCTGCCATTTACACTGAATATTGCCTTAGAGATTATTCTGAAGCAAAGACTACATCTGGTTTTGTTGCGGGGAATACTATGGTTACTGTACTGATAGGAGTTAATGTCAATTTTCCTGATGTATGACTGTCTCTTAATTTTCAATAGGATTCTGAGCCATCACATGTGCTCTTACATGATTTAGGTACGTTTTGTATCTTGAATATGATCACTCTGTTCTGCTATGCAATTAAGCCTATTAATTTAGCCAATTTTGTTGCCAAAACTGTATGGCTTAATCCAGCATATTGCTCCCACAGTTAGAAGATTAGGAGGCTGCTAGTCTCAGTTAGTTCTTTGTTTTACATCCCGCTGTTTGATCACATGAAGTGACTGTTGCCTTAGAAAGCGTGACAGTTTAGGAAAGGATATACCTAGTTGGGACAAGAAGATTTATACTTCTGCAGTTTTGCAATTCAGCATGACTGCATACCATGATTTAGTGACCACAGATAAACACGTAACACTTGATTGACTTTTAGTGCATGTGGTTCTCTTCCAACTGACTCTTACGAGTCTTATAAAAGACATAGCAGCACTACTATCTCATCATTGATTTAAGAATGGAGTTTGGGGCTTTTTCTCATCTCATCGTTTAAGATTCTTGTGAAAGGCTTTGAGAGTTGGGGATTTTTTCTCCCTTTAGTAGGATTCCAGCTGAGTGCCTAAGGCTCTGATGGGTTCGCAATTTGATATCCTCACTAATTGCTCAGTGCTTCATCATTTTATCGAATAGTGGAAAATAGAACTGGAAAGGTTCTTGATAAGTTTCATAGCTTTTTGTGTGGTTATTACTTCTTCCAGAAGACTCATTGTCCTAATCTCTACTTGACAAGGTTATGACCTTCCACTCTTCCCCAGTGAGTATATTATTTTATGCAAAACAGAACATTTTCTAAAGGATGACTGAATCATGTTCCGGATCGGTGTTATATATATATTGGTGTATACGTTGCCGGATAGATTGTGGAACAGAAAATCCATATCCTCCTGTCCTCCTTTCTGTAAAATGAATGGCACAAGATGAGGCATCATGATTATTATCACCAGTAGAGTGATGCCCGGCTCTGTGATTAGGATTTGTACACATAAACCCCTCAGAGGAGTGGTAAGTATGAAAGCACACTCCTCTCAGCATGTCCCCTCTCTCCCAGAATGGTAATTCCTGTCAAACTATACACCTTTGCCAGTCTGTTAGGAAAGTTATGTAATGTTAATTTGAGGATTCTTCTAATTAGAAGAAATCTAGGTTTGTCCCAGCTGATAGTATTTCTATTTCAACCAAAAAAAAAAACCTGTTAGACACTCTAAAATGGAGATGGGACAGGGTGTTCGTAAGAACTGAGAAGCTGTAATTAATGGTCACCTCATTTACATATCTTGGCAGTATGTAATTCTGGTGTATATCATACAGAATTCTGGCTTTACTTTCACTTCTTTTTTTTTTTTTCTTTTTTTCTTTTTTAATATAGGTTACATTCTGTCACATGAAGTTATAAAAGTACAGCCTCTTAAAACATGCAAAGGCCCCATCAGGATTGGGCTGTCAAGAAAAGCTCGGCCCAAACAGCTTCACCCTTATCTGAAATGACTTACTGGATACTTGAAAAAAGCTCTCCTTGAAAACTGTTGAAATGTTTTTATGTTAAGGGCTTTTTTTTTGTTAATAGTTTGATCTTTGTGGTCTATGGGTTTTTCAGATATTAATATTGCAATATTTGCTAGTTATTTATTTAGGAATACTCCTGTGAATATTTGATAGCAAAGGGATTTATAATGAATGTTTACTAGTAGGAGTTTTAATGGAAAGATGAGGCCCTTTTAAAGTTTATGTAATATTAATAAAAACTGACATGTATTTTTCATCTATTAAAATATACAGTTGAAATTTTCTGTCATACTCAAAACATTCTTAGAATCCTCTATGTGTCTTTATAGTTTTACAAATTCATTTAGTGTAACATTGTTACAAATGTTTAGAGAGGTGTTTAGAGAATTTCAGGAAGCTAAACTGAGTTTACTAATCAGGAAGATTATGTTTTAGGCTTCAGAGGTTGTTTCCTCTGATGTAATTTCAGTTCCATGCAGTTGTCGCGTTCGACGAAGAAAACTCCTGAATTTCAGTGCAGAGTGGGAAAGGGGAGAAGCACAAATGCTGCAGAGAGAATGTCTTATACTCAGGGTATTGATTCCATTGCGTACAGCATGGGGGGAAAATACCAGTACATAAATTCTGGAGACTGTATAGCTCAAAAATTGGGGAAACTTGAGCAGATAATTGGTTAGGGACATCTGTTAGTATTTGTTAATACACTGGTCTTTGTGTTACCTAATAAAGAATAGCGACAGTTTTAACTGATTAAGAGCCGAGCAAGAAACAAACATGGGTGAAGTTTGAAAAATGGAATCCCTGAAGTGTCAGAACAAGAGTAATCCAGTAACAGAGAGCAAGAACAAAGCTTTAAACCCCCTATGCGATTGCACAACATTTTTTAGAAAAAGCATCTCTTACATTGCAGTGGGTGAGAATTTCGGTGTGACAAGCATTACAGGATAGTTTTGATGATAAACCCTGGTACAAATAATAATACTTGGTTGCAGCTGACCCAAGGAAAGCTGGGAAAGTTGAATTGGTAAGGAAATGTCACCCCACCAAAGGGTACTTGTAATGAACGTTCACATAGCTAATTCTGCAACTAAAGAATATGCTGTTTCTTGAAATAGTGAGGTAATTTTCTGTCATATTAAACTTTGGGATGCCTGGAAACTCAGATTATACTAAAACCTGCAAGAATCAATCTCAAGGAAAGATTCCGTTAAATTGCCTTGTCATTGCTTATGCAGCAACTCGTAATTCCACAGGAGAACTTTGCTGTCTGGTAAAAAGTTAAGATACAGAAAGTCTGATACAAGATAGGAAATATCTGTAAAGTATCCAAGAGTTAGGTGGTAACTGGCTATATTATATAAAATTTTTAGAATTCAGAAGCCTGCTTATTTTTAAATCAGTGAACTCACCTGTTTTTAAAAAATGTCTCTTTATCTGGTGATTTTATATGAAAATACCACAAGGCTCTTGGGTGCAGAATACAGAGGTAAACAAGCCACTTTTTCAGTACAAGAGACGAAGTCTTAGACCGCTGAATTTCTACTTGGTGACAAACTTCCTGGTCTTTAATGGTGCAAAGTTTGTGCAAGAATGTCCCAGACTATCCTGGAAAATATACCAGAAATCCAAAAATGTATTTTCCAGCTTAACACATACCCAACCCCAAACCCCCAGACAATCAGTCAAGTAAAAGAACAGAAGCCAGAGCATGCAGACAAGTAGAAGGAAGAGCCCAGCTGAGATATTATGTAAACTTATGCTCCATTGGCCCTTCAGCCAGAGATGTCTTCACCAAGTTAGGTGATCTGCTGGAAGGTAGAAAGGCTATGCAGAGGGATTTGGACAGCTGGATCTATAGGCCAAGGCCAATGGGATGAGGTTCAACAAGGCCAGGTGCCAGGTCCTGCACTTGGGTCAAAAAAACCCCAGGCAGCACTATAGGCTTGGGGAAGAGTGGCTGGAGAGCTGCCTGGCAGAAAAGGACCTGGGGGTGTTGGTCAGCTGTCGGCTGAACATGAGCCAGCAGTGTGCCCAGGTGGCCAAGAAGGCCAGTAGCATCTTGGCCTGAATCAGGAACAGTGTGATGAGTAGGACCCCAGAGGTGATCACCCAGCTGTACTCAGCACTGGTGAGACCCCACCTTGAGTACTGTGTCCAGTTTTGGGCCCCTTACCACAAAAAGAACATTGAGGTGCTGGAGCGGGTCCAGAGAAGGACAACGAAGCTGGTGAGGGGTCTGGAGAACAAGTCTTATGAGGAGCAGCTGAGGGAGCTGGGATTGTTTAGCCTAGAGAAACGGAGGCTGAGGGGGGACCTTATCACTCTCTACAACTACCTGAAAGGAGGTTCTAGAGAATGGGGATTGGTCTCTTCTCCCAAGTCACAGGTGATAGGATAAGAGGAAATGGCCTCAAGTTGCACCAGGGGAGCCTTAGGATGGCTATTAGGAAGAATTTTCGCACTCAAAAGGTTATTAAGCATTGGAATGGGCTGCCCAGGGAGGTGATTGAGGCACCATCCCTGGAAGTATTCAAAAGATGGATTGACATAGTGCTTCAAGAACATGGTTTAATGATGTGGTTTTTTGTTTGTTTTTTGGGTTTTTTTTATCAGTTAGGCTGATGGTTGGATTAGGTGATATTAAAGGTCCCTTCCAACCTAGGCAATTCTATGATTCTTTGGCTGCTAACAACATGCCCTCCTCGGAAATCACAGGGGAAGGGCTGGCACTGGGCAGGCCAGGATGGCCTCCTGCCAGCTCCAGCTTCCCTGGCCACCCTTGGCTGGAGAAGCTCAGGTTCCTCCTTATGCCAGGGAGAAAAGGACGTGAGTATCCAGCTGTGTCAGTCAGTGGTGCCAACTGACCTCCTTCCATCGACCTTTGGAGCTGTGCGGGTAAGTGCCAAACGAAGTTCCCGCCATATGTCTTGGCATATTTTATCGAAGCCAATATATGTGTGTATAGATTTTTGAAATTTTTGCATTGCAGACAGTTTCTGGTGATATTTTTTGAATTCGCTAAGCTTCGTAATGCTGACTGTAACAGAAATGCAGATGTTAAGTGCCATTGTACTTTAATAATTATGCAGAAATGCTTGAATAGAATTTCTGAATCACTTTTTATCAGCTGCTAGAACACCAGAAATAGCTATGGCTTATTTAATACAAAAGGATTCAGTTATAGCCGACTGAAAGCCTTGAATACTGTTATATGTACCAATACATGTGATTTTTTAATAAATAGTAATTGAATGTATTTTTTTGCGTCTGCCTCTCAAATGACTGGATGCAAAGCTAAAGCTGCTCTTCTCCATGTATTTTGGGTGAATGTGGGGGATTAATAAGTGAACAATTGCAAGATCGTTAATAACAGCACCTGCGTAGTAGAAGTACAGCTGTTGTCTTTCAGGGAATTAAATTGAAGCAGGGGATGAAGCCCTCTTACTCCTTCTATGTTGGAAAATGATTTCCAAACAAGAAAAGCCACCAAATGTTTGAGGGAAGCATTGGAGAAAGACTTTACATCAGAAAAAGTTCTTCAAGTAAGATGGTGCCAGGGCATTTTATGCATATATGTTACTGAAAAGCTTCACATGATTAACCATGAGCTCAGCTTTTGATCTTACAGTTCTCATACAGTTTTGATCTTAACTCTCTGCTCCCAGTGTGGATATCCTACCATGTTATTCCCACATGCCACTGGAGAACGTACCTGCTGTTGTCCCCAAGCCAAGCCACTGAGGTCTCTCTACGTGCTCTGTTCCTCTGAGCCACCAGAGAAGCATTTCTAGACAGACTGTCAGGTAAACTCAAAACATTTTAAAAATACTGGGGAAAATTATTTTTTTTCCAAAATCATTTTTGCTAAATATGATTCAGTATGAAAGTGGTGGATGAGAAGCTCAACGTGAGCTGGCAACGTGCACTGGCAGCACAGAAAGCCAACCGCATCCTGGGCTGCGTCAAAAGAAGCGTAGCCAGCAGGTTGAGGGAGGTGATTCTGCCCCTCTACTCCACTCTTGTGAGACCTCACCTGGAGTACTGCATCCAGGTTTGGAGTCCTCAGAACAGGAAGGACATGGGCCTGTTGGAACGAGTCCAGTGGAGGGCCATGAAAATGATTAGAGGGCCGGCGCATATCTCCTGTGAGGACAGGCTGAGATAGTTGGAGTTCTTCAGCCTGGAGAAGTCTCCAGGAAGATCTTATAGAGGCCTTTCAGTACCTAAAGGGGGCCTACAGGAGAGATGGGGAGGGACTCTTTATCAGGGAGTGTAGAAATAAGATGAGGGGTAATGGTTTTAAACTGGAAGAGGGGAGATTTACATTAGACATTAGGAAGAAGTTCTTTACTGTGAGGGTGGTGAGACACTTGAACAAGTTGCCCAGAGAAGTTGTGGATGACCCATCCCTGGAGATGTTTAAGGCCAGGATAGATGGGGCTTTGAGTACTAGTGGGAGGTGTCCCTGCCCATGGCAGGGGAGTTGGAATTTGATGATCTTTAAGGTCCCTTCCAACTCTAACCATTCTATGATTCCATGATTATAAAATGGAAATGAGGCCGCTGATTTTAACATTTGTCCATTGACGGTCTGGGTGATAGATAAAAGGCTGACGCCTCTCTGTAGGAAATACAACAATTTTACATTTACAATCTTGATTAATTTCGTAAGCAAAATTAGTTCATCGTGATTTGATAAGGTAACCAAAGTAAACAGTCATCTTACAAAATATACATTCTACCATCTGATATTTGACCTGAGTCGATACTGCGATAGCAGAGACTAAGCGTCAATAGCTAAAAAGAAGTTTATGTTCCATTTTGCTTATTAAGATCTTCCCCTCACAAAGCCCTTTGAATTATCAAAATATTTTTAGCCAGGAGTCATAATGAAAATTCAATACAAATTATATTCAGTGTGTACACCAAGAAAGATGCCCAGACTAATTCTCTGTTAAAATACTTTCTGTCAAAGCTTAAATATGCAAAAATATGCAAAGCTTAGCAAAGAAACATGAAAAATAAGTGCATCAGCATGAAGAGATATGTGTGTATACGTACATATGCAACCTACTATGTTTAAAAGTACAATCCAAATGTATTCTCATTAACAATAGCATTTTGAGGTCTCTAATGCAACATATTGGCAATGATATATTTCACAATTTTGCAGAGGGGTTATGGCTGCACCTGGAGAGACGGGAAATGGATTGAAATGACTGGGGAAACCCCAGTCAATACTGTAAGGCTCTGAGGTGACCTGAGCTGCCTTTGGGATAGAACTTTCTCTCTCCATTGATCAGTGAGGAAATGCAGGGGAAGCACGTGCCAGAGTCAGTGTTTCCAATTGCCAACAAGAGTTGAAAAATCTTTTTTATGTGCTATTTGTAGCTAAGGGTGAAATAGAGAGCTGTTTACAGTGTTTTCTGGAATTGAATTCTGTTATTCTAAGGTTTGTATTCCAACAGCATCCAGGATCTCTGGTCACAAACTCACTGTTTACTGCAAAGTCTTGCAACAAAAGTTTGCTTCCTGTCTCAAAGTTCTTACAATTACTTTTTTTTCAGTCTGTCAATGTACCTTTAATTGATTTTTTGCTTATTGTTATGACATTTAATGAAGGCAAAATGACCAAAAAACCCTGCCTTTTCAAAGAGAGCAATCTTTGATTTACTTCTACACTGTAGATCAAGAAAACTTTTAAATTTTAAAGTAATTTTGTTTATTTGGTGGAATATATTGATGGATGGTGAGTGAAAGGATGGGTTACATATGCAACAGGCAAGCACCTGACTATGGGAAAGGCCATGTCCTATAGATTAGCCTTATGATGGGTCTTGAATTTTATTCTTCTCATCCATTGCAAACATTCCCACCCTTTCCAGAGGAGTCTTTTCCTTGAAAAGACCAACAATGTTTTATGTGTCATTGGGCCCAGCTCCTTGTGCCCCTTACCCTTTCCATCAACTCATTCAAGTGCAATCAGTAAGTTTGCAGAGGACAAGAAGTTGGGCGGGAGTGTTGACCTGCCGTAGGGTAGGATGGGATGGTTCTACAGAGGGATCTGGACAGGTTGGATTGATGGGCTAACGCCAATGGTATGAGGTTCAACAAGGCCAAGTGCTGGGTCCTGCACTTGGGTCACAACCCCATGCAGCGGGGTAGAGTGGCTGGAGAGCTGCCTGGCAGAAAAGGCCTGGGCGTGTTGGTTGACAGCCAGCTAAATATGAGCCAGAAGTGTGCCCAGGTGGCCAAGAAGGCCAACAGCATCCTGGCCTGTATCAGGAATTGTATAGCCAGCAGGAGTAGGGAAGTCACCGCCCCCTGTACTCAGCACTGATTAGGCCCCATCTCAAACACTGGAGCGTGTCCAGAGGTGAGCTACCAAGCTGCTGAGGGGTCTAGAGAAAAAGTCATATGAAGAGAGGCTGAGGCAACTGGACGTATTTAGTTTCGAGAAGAGAAGGCTGAGAGGAGACCTCATTTCCCTCTACAACTACCTGACTGGAGGGTGTAGAGAGGCAGGGGTCGATCTCTTCTCCCAAGTAACAAGTAACAGGACAAGAGGAAATGTCCTCAAGTTGTACCAGGGATGGATATGAGGAAAAAATTCTTCACCAAAAGGGTTAACAAGCATTGGAAGAGGCTGCCCAGGGAACTGGTTGAGGTATTTAAAAGATGGGTGTATGTAGTACTTAGGGTCATGGTTTAGTGGTGGATTTGGCAGTGTTAGATTAATGGTTGGGCTGAATGATCTTAGAGGTCCCTTCCAACCTAGATGATGCTATGATTCCATGATTTTTCTTCCTGCCTGCCTTTCTTCCATCTCCATAGCTGCTTTTCTGACAGAATTTGCTGAGATTCCAACAGCACAGTGGAAAGCAATAAGAGCTGGACTTTCCTTTGTTCAGCCTAGCTAGATCAAAACTTACCTACTTGGACTTACCAAAGTTTGCCTGTTTTATGCTTGGGCCTCAGAAGTACAGCGTAACTGACCAGTTGTGGTAACCTACTGTGGTGAACTACTATGGTAAACTACTGGTCTTGTCCTCTGTTTTCACTGTAGGAGAGGTTCCTTGGTGCTGAATTATCTCAGTAAGCCTCTCTGACCACATCTCTATGCCTGTGGTAACACTGGCAGTTCTGATCTGCCCAGCTTTAGAATGATTAGCAGGAATGATTATAAAAACCCAATAGTATTCAAAATCTTCAGTTTCCAGGAACTTAGAGTGTGATAGTCAAGGAAACTTGAACATGGTATTGATTTTGAAACTGGTGCCATGAGAGTGCCATGAGAATCAAAGTATAACTCTTCTTTTGCTCCCTATGAAATAAGTATGTGTGGATAGTCCTATGCTCATTTTTTGCGTATCTTTCTATTTTACATGTTTTTTCTAGGTTTTTTTTTTTTTTAAGACCCTGTGATTACCAATATATCTGTAAAAAAGCATTTAGGATGGGGAAAGATGCAGAAAAAATGTTTTGACATACTTTCAGAAGCAGATCGTTATTAAAAGATAATCAAGGCTTGAATTATGCCTATATTACATGATACTATTCTTCTTTTATCCCATGTATTTAGTATGTTATTGCTTGAAAATAATTATAAGGTATAAAGAATGGAGGTATGAGAAAGAACTATAGTTAACACTGAAAAAAAATAATACAAGAACCTTCACAGAACTGAAGACACAGCATAGGACGTGTTCATCCCTGTGACAATTCTTCCTTTGCAAATGCTGCCAAGGTCAATGTCAGCTTGAATTCTTTAATGCATACTGTAAGTGCTAGCCGTGCAGATTAGCTCTGCCCAGAGCTATTCTTATTTGTTTATCCAGCTTTTAAAAATACATGTTTGTGTTCTTCTATTAAAAAAATTTCCATTAAAAAAATCAGCAGTCCAAGCTTGGATCAAGTCTTTCATTATTCTCCACCTCCTTTTCATTTTGCCCCAGGAATACGTACAAACAAGTTTCCAGCTGCACACTGCTGAATGTGTTTTCACATTCAATAACAGAGAAATAATATATATCCTTCATTTCCCAGATAAGTTAATGAAATTAGTTTTTATAGGGAATAAAAATAGTTCAATGTTAGGACTCATTATAGGAATGTTAATGTTTACTAAAATGCTGAACTAATAATATTGAACATGAAATTGTATTTGTAATTGCTTTTATTTCTAGAATGAATCTTTACCTGCATGAGCTATGTCATTAATTGCACAAAATAATCCAAAGTACAGAAATACTTCATGCAGTCCCACTTATGCTATTAAGTCTCCTATTTTTCTGAAGCTTCCAAGGAAAGAGAGGGGGGAAAATGAAAGAGAAAAACGTCCTTTTTTTAATATCTTTTTTTAATTGTTAGGTCAAATGAGATGTTTGGCTATTGTCAGATCTTCTTAAGGCCAAATTTTGTGGTATTTTTTTGCATTGACCTATTTTTCTCTGGCAAAGAAAATATTGGAAAAAAATCTAATTCAGTCTGATTTCTAGCCTTGGGTTCCTTAAGGATCCCTTGGGATACTTGTCTGTCAGACAGGAAGGTATGTGATACTTCCTGAGCAGCCAGAAGCAGGAGTGGTGGAACTCTGTCAGTCTTTGCACCTAATATCTACATACACAGTCATTTACAGCTTTACCTTTGACAGTCTTTTCCAAAAAGCTCAGAAATATCTCTTTGGACACTTTTGGACAATAGTGGATTAGAAATCCGTCAGAAATACTAACAACTCATTCAGAATAGTCCAAAGATGTGGTAACAGAGATTTTTCTATCGTCATCAATTATTCCGAACTACCAAATGCTCTTGCTGTGTTTCAGGGTGGTGATACTGGGCTTCCCAATTTGATAACAATGGATATTGTTTCACTGGCACTGAGACATCTGAGATTTTGCGGGGGGGGGGGGGGTGGGGGGGGTGGGGGTGAGGGGGGTGATAACCTTACAAACATCCCTCTTGCTTCCCATGGTGCCGTGCAACTCTCTGTCTCCAGGTTTTACCGTTCTTCAGAAGTACTATGGATTTAAAAAGTGTAAACTACTATTTTCTTCTGCCTTTTTCTCGCTCATCTATCATTGCTGGGCTTCCTCCTGCTGCTGCTGGGCTGCTAATGGCTCTTCAAGCCAACCCTGCCACGGCCCGTGGGCATTGCTGGGCTGTCTGTTGTGGTACTGACTTCGTATCCATGGCAAGACACTTGCGCCTGTTGTTGTCACGCTTGTCCCACTCTATACTGTGGCAGTTCTCACTGTGCTCCTGTGAGTTACTGACAATTTATGTCATGCTGGTTCCTGATGAGAAGGGTGATCTCTCTTAAGACTCTGCAATAGATTATTTTTTGTTCGGTGTCGTGAGCCAAACATGAAAAGTAATGCCTGAACTGGAGTATTTTATTGTAAAGAATTTCTTTTTGGAGCAGATTTTTTTTTTATTTTAAAGTTTTTCTCATAGAAATGAAAGGCTGAAAAATATTCATTCTGGATCAAGAAAACATTAGTCCAATATCAAACATAACATTTTTTTTCCAGCGTAGATACTTCTAACAAAAGTAAACAATAGAAATACAGCATTACATTTTAAGCACCAGTTACAACACTGGCCAGGAGAGCTCAGTGAATAATCAGGACGCTTAAGCAGTATGTGGGAGGCTTAAATTCAAATCCTCCCTCATGAAACATCACTTCTTCACTTTCTGCCTGCCTGGTGTATGTTCTAGGTGTCATACTCTGTGGGTGTACCTTTACTCAGTCATTCAACTGCAGACGTTCTACTTTGTGTAATTCTTTTAACAGGTACTGACAGCTGCTTGTTCCAGCTTCTCATAGAATCATAGAATAGTTTGGGTTGGAAGGGACCTATAAAGGTCATCTAGTCCCACCTCCCTGCAATGAGCAGGGACATCTTCAGCTGGATTAGATTGCTCAGAGCCCCCTCCAACCTGGTCTGGAATGTTTACAGGGATGGGGCATCTACCACCTCTCTGGATAACCTGTTCGGCTAGCTTGGCAACTACATCATCCAATTCCCTCAGGACTCTGGGATGCAACTCATGAGGTCCCATAGACTTCTGTATGTTCAGGTTCCTCAGGTCATGAATCTGATCTTCTGTTATAGTGGGAGGGACTTTGCTCTCCCAGTCCCTCCCTCGGGGTCCATCCCCTCGAGAGGTTGCCAGTAAAGACTCAGGCAAAGAAGTTGTTGAGTACCTCAGCCTTCTCCTCGTCTGTTGTTACTGCTTTGCCAGTCTTGCTCATCAGGGGGGCTGTGCTCTCTTTGACCTTCCTTTTTGGCTGACATACCTGTAAAAGCCCTTCTTATTCTTTGTGTGCCTTTGCTAAGTTCAGCTCCAGCTGTGCCTTGGCCTTCCTAACCCCATCCCTACACAAACAGGCTTCATCCCTATGCCCTTCCCAGGATATCTGTCCCTGCTCCCACTGCTTGCGCATCTCTTTCTTGCCTTTTAGTTTGACCAGCAGGTCTTGACTCAGCCGTGCCGGTCTCTTGCCCTCCTTTCCTGATATCTTACATCTGGGGATTGAGAGCTCTTGCACGCTATAGAAAGCATCCTCAAAGATCTGCCAGCCCTGTTCTGCTCCCTTGTCCCTGAGGGCAGTTTCCCTATTCCCATTGACTAACTCCCTGAAGAGCAGGAATTTTGCTTTTCTAAAATTCAGGGTCCTGACTTTACTCTTCCCTTGACCCATATTCCTCAGGACTGTGAACTCCACCAGTCCAGGATCACTGTAGCCGAGGTTGCCTCCAGTCTTGACATCACCAATTAGCTCATTTGCGTCGGTGACCACCAGATCCAGTATCACATCTACTCTGGTAGGGCTGTCTATTACCTGCATTAAGATGCATTCTGTGAGTCTCCCTGACTGCCTGCAGATCGCTCTGCTACTATTCTGGCAGATGTTGGAGTGGCTGAAGTCACCTCAAGAGGATGAGAGCCTGTGAGCATGATGCCTCCTGCAGCTGGAGTAGGAAGGCTGTAGTAGACACCAATAAATGTGTAAGCTTTTAACCTGTTGCACCATTCTCATCTTCTCCCTCATGAATATTTAAGTATTCATACAAGAGGGAAGAGCTTCAGCAGGAGAAGAAATTGGGAGTTCTGCTAGAACGCATTATAGTCACTGCAGTGATCATATACTGTGTTCTGAGATACTGTTTCTGAGATCCCAGTTCTTAAATGCACACTGTAATAACTGCTGTTATATCCATGTGGGCCTGTTGAACATAATTCCAAATGGTTTTGTTTGTACATAAAGAATTTTTAGCATTCCCATGTCCCTGAGCTCTGAGCTCTACAAAGGGTGCAGAGCTCCTCTTGGAGCAGGAGCTATGCATATACCAAGAGAATTTGTTCTCCATCTGGATCTCAGGTTAGTATCAGTTCTTGAAGGAGAATTAGTCTCTTAGATGATGACATTAGTAATGAGCTGTGATCCTTGAAGAACAAATTGACTTCTTACTGAGTGTTTCAGCACTTCAATTCCTAGGCTACTGTAAATGTTGAAGTATATGAAACTAAGTACTCACTCTCAGTTTCACTGAAAACCACTCGACAGAGAAATAAAATCCAAGTGTGTCTGCTTAGAAAAGATATGATTCTGCTGTCTTAACAGTACATTACTGTTGGAAAAAGCTGGGAATAAACTCCTTCCTAGAAGAGAGTCTCCAAAACTTCCTCCTTGTTTCAGTCTGATAGTACGAAAATGAATAAAAGCTGCTAAGCTTAGATATAACCAGACTGCAAATGGTGTTCTGATCCATGCTACTTCTGCTAGCTGTCACAATGCCAATATCTTTGTTGTTTTGCAGTCATATGCCCAAAGTGCTCCTCTTGTCATCCCCAGCTGTGGGATACGTCTGAGTCTGACCCACTGGCTTGGACCACGCTTGTTCACTCCTCGAACCACAGCTTTCTTACAGCACTGCCTCACCCGTCTAAATGGTTAGACTAAGATGACTAATGGTCAGTTGAATAGATCCCATTATAAGCATTATTATTCTCTTCCAGTGACAGAAAAAAACCTGAGTTGAAAGGCAAGTCCTCTAGTCAATGAGTATTTTGTAGCAGAAGTTCCACTCTCCTTTATGTTGACTCTCTAATGAGCTGAGATGTCTAAAGGAGTAAAGGCCCTCTTTATGAACATATTTAATCCACAACATTTGGGATTACATCTCTCTATGTCATTGTACTAACTGAATTTATTAGAAGCTTTCTTCCTCACACTGCTTTCATATTGAATTGCTTTAGAAAAACACTAAACACTTCTCCTCTCCCGTCCTTGTATTTCTTACTTCACATTAACATCTTTGTCCCCAAGGATGTTATTTTTATTTCACTTTTATTACAAAATTTTTTACTCCTTTGCCTGTATCAAATTGTACCCACAATTGAATGTCATGCTAAATTTTTATTGGTCTTGTAGAAACTGCTGAAAGTATTATAATTTGTTTATTATGAGATGCAACATCATGCCTCAGACCATTCCTTTTATTATGAAGACTGGGATTAAACTGATTTGATTGTCAAGCTCCCTACTGTCAATCATATCAACCATGAGTAACCTTCTCTGTCATTTTTTTTGGTTCAGCAAACCAGTTCTAAGAGAGCTGCCAGATTACAACCAGGTGAAAGGGGCAGCAGCCGCAGTTTCTGCAGCACTTCCTAACCACGCAGCCATGCCTGGGTAAGCACTTCCAGAGCCTTGATCCTTTTGTATCTTCCTTAGATAATGAGGGAGATGAATTGTTTTATTTATTTTCTCATCTATTTGTCACATAGAGCATATATTAATGCTGTTTTTCCTGATTATTTATCTGGGTCAAATCTAAGACACTTCAGCAGAAAACATTCTTTTCTATGAAAAACAAAAAATTCATTATGTCCATTTAATGATTCCCAAATCATTGACAATGTAGTATCTGTGCTGATGTCCTCAGTCTCTCTCATTGAAGCAGGATGAGACAGACAGACAGTGCTCCTGAATCTGTGCTGACAGCTTCAAACACCTTCCAAGACCCTCTTCAGAATGATTATCATCCTTCCTTGGGGTGAAGCCTAAGCAAATAGGATTTGAAACCTTATTTTTATTGATAACCTTTACCTAGCATTATCTCAGAGACCCACACTGGGGTGAACTTTCAGAAGATGCACTCGAACATGCGTTTTCTCAAGCTGCTGAGTTCCCTGTATTACTATCTGCTTCCTCCTATCAGCTACAGGATTGCTGCCAGGAATAATGGCATTGTATACGAATTGTGAGTAATGAGAGAGATGATAAGATTATACAATATAGGTCTGAGAATCATACAAGCAATTTGAAAAAAAGGAAAGGAGGCAAAACAAACATTGGCAAATAAGATGTCAAACGAGTGGCTCTTACTAATCTTTCCTAAAGAGTAAAACTTAACGTATTTGCACAAACTTCTGAAAAATATATGCTTTTGGGGAGTGCACTATCTAGGAAAAGAGAGCAGTGAAGCATTGTGTTTGTGATATCTAACAGGCAGGCTGTACTTTCTGAGTGGGGGCAGATGTGAATGCTGCTTATGCTGCTTGATACCTTTTGTGCATAACACCAAAATCCAGTAAAACAGAGAAATATTCTGTAATTATTCATCTCTTCATAGATTTTTAATTTCAGAGTCAGCCACACGAACCCACATATTTCTAATAAGAAAATATCAGTATTTAACAGGTGAAGGTAACTTGTTTAAAGCAGTTTATCTTACCAAAATTAAGTATCATCTTGGTTGTAGCATTTGTCAGCTGTAATAAAACATTCTCGAATTTAAGATGAAAATATCTTGTTTGTCCAATTTAATTTAGTTATATGGCTTATATGTTATTTTACAGTAGATTAAAAAGACTGATTTTCTTTTAAGTTATAATACTCCAATACAATCCACTTGATAAGAATAAATTTGGATTTGATCCTGAAAATTAATATGAAGATTGAGAACCTGAAATTGTTGTGAGAGTTGAGGATATGCAAACAAAAAAACGCTATGAAAAAGGATATTATCAGTACTGTCAATATAAATAATTATTTTATCTGCAGACCCACAGTTCTGCACTTACGTCTCCACTATTTTCAAACGCACAGAATTTTCAACACATTTCTTGTAAAAAGGCTTTTAAATGCTATACTTTCTCTATGTGACATAGGCAATTCAATTCTATTTTTTTTTTCTAAAATTAACAAAATAAAACAATCAGAATGGTTTTGTCAGCACAGGAATCTGACTCATCAAAATATTAATTTACCAAATTCCTTGGCATTCCTCAACTTTTTTGTAACCACCTAAACATTTTTAAAATGCTATTTTTTGGTTAACCAACTGATTTGCCTATTCATTCCCCATTGCGATTGATAGTATTGATTGGCCTCTCAAAGGGTCTGATTCAAAGCCTCTTGCCTCTTGAAGGGAGCAGGACATCAGTCTGTGTGCTTTGGATCTGACGTGTAATCAGAATAACTGGTGTTTTCTTCGAGGCTCCTTTTCACTGCCACTGATTTTGTAACAAAGTGAAAACAGCATTAGCTGGAATTAAACTCTAAGCTCATAGTTCTTCTTGTAATTAAAACATAAAGACTATATAATGAAAACATGACAAAAGTTATTAATCATAGTTCCTACTTAAGTAACAGTAACATAAAACCATCTAATATTATCTTGAGGGTGAAAGTATTTTGGGACACTATGATTTCGATTTTGTAATTGAGAAAATGAAACTAATATTAGAAACTATGAAGATCACAGGAAACAATATTTGTAAATCAAATGAAGTCCACTTGTGATTTGACTAAAATAATTTGAATCTCTCTTAAAAGAAGCGTATTTCAACTTAAAGCTCCCAATTTAGCATGATCTGTACCAAAAATCCCATTATAATATGGTAACATTAAATTTGTGTTTGTACTCTTACATTTAACAAATAGATTTGTTAGATAGCTAGAAAACATATTTCTAGTAACCAAAATACTGTATGAAGTAAGTTTCTCTCATTCAATTACTTTTGTGCTGGAGAGTCATTAATATTCATTCCCTAAAATCTAGCAAAGGTCAGCCAAAAGGCAATTGTGTGAGGACTGAGTACCTTTCCTTGGAACTTTCTGTACATTTTAAATCAAGGTTTTTTCTTCCGCTTCTGTAAAATGAATTTGAAAGGGGACTTAGTGGCTCTATCAGACCTCTCTTACTCCAGGACAACCTCTATCTCCTGCAGATGCACACCCACATAGATCCCGTAAGGTTCCCAGCAGGGTTGTGAGTTCACACTGGTGTGGGGACTTGCTGCAGAGCAGCTGCCTGTGAACTGCTCAGCACCTTGAGGCAGCAAATCAACACATGGCAGCAGGCACAAATCCTGGGTGAGTTTGGCAAAATCTTCCGAGCGCCAAATTGGTGTTTGGCCAGGCGCACTGCGACAAAAAACCTTACTTTTAAAGAAGTAGTCCTTGAGCATTAAGGAATTAGTGAATGGACATTAAGGAGCCAAAGAGCATTAAGGGGTAGAAGTGTGCTGGCTTAACATTTCAGCCAAAAAGTAAAACCGCTGAACGCAAAGGGCACCTCAGCCTTGTATAGCGAGGAAAGGACTCAACTCAGGCTCAGAATAATAGTAAGTTATTGTTTATTATAAACAGGTAGCCATTTTTAAGCTTGTCTCAAAAGTTCAAGTCTAACCCTAAGGGCAATGGCAGATGGAATTTCTGCTGCTAACTCAAGCTGGTGTACCCTCACTTCTGCAGCCCGGGAGCAATGGATGGTGTTTCACGTTTTGTTGGCATTTCATGGTGGGTCTGGCATCATGGCAGCGTCTGGGTAGCCCAGGAGTCCCCAGCTAACCTTTCCATGGATGCCGCCCTCAGGAGGAGCTCCCCAGACAGAGGTGAGGTTGCTCTTTTCTGGGGAGACACTGAGCGTTGGTGGAAAGGAGGAACTTCTGGAGCTGAGGGAGGAAGAAGCAAAGCCCACACTGAGGCCAGTTCTGCTGCAGGAAGAAAAGCTGTGAGTGTTTGTAGAGGAGCAGGAACATGATCAGGCTTCAAGGTGATGGCAAGGAGACGTTCATGGGAATGCACAGAGCTTTGTCATGCCCAGTACACTGAAAACAAGGATAAGAAAGACAAGGAGAACAGGAGTAAAGTTTGCATTTATTTTAATTGGTCTCACTGAGCAGAGCTGTGTCGTGCGGCTGGCGAGTGAGTTTGTGTTAGGTTTCATTCAGCTCAAACAGCATCTGAGAGTCAGAGCTTCCTGGTGTCTTTGGTGATTGCTTTAAGAAAAATATGAGGCGATTCTGTAAGTCTGGCTGACCTGAAGCTCACGAATCAGCTTATTCAGACTTACCCTTTTTCTGTAAGTGCTGTGAAAATGCCAACCAAACCAGTCAGCTGGGAGCCGCCCCGCTGGACTTGCTTGAATTCCTGAAACCGCACTGTGCTACGGTGACACTGGGGGCTGCTGAATCCATTCTCCCTCTGTAAATCGTAGTGGAAGAAGTTTAAGGCAGATAGGTAAAAGTTTCCAACTTAGCAATTACGGAGAACTGTCAAATTCTTCTGTAAAAACAGTTTTTTGGACTTGTAAATGCACAGGTTAAACATTAAAACTGCTGCCAAAAGAAGAGTTTTTTTCAAAGAGACTCTAATTTCCTATCAAATGTTACATCAGAATAGGCCCAAAACAGTTATGATGCTGAGCAAAACCACCTAGAGCTGGTGAGAAAAAGCTGACAAAAAGGACACCTCTTAGAGGTATTTATCCTCTTTTTTGGTCTCAGATATCTTGCATGGGTTTACGGAGCACATTTGTCCTTTTTGCTCCACAGCCTGGGAAGACATGTTCACAATTTCTTTCTGGAAGCAACTGTTCAGGAAATATTTTATCTACAAGAAGGTAGTCAGCAGGGCTGAAGGAGGAAAGGTACAACTTGTGACTGTTGATGTGATATGTTGACAGGATTCCAGAGACCAAGTCCTACCTTCATCCCTGCTCGAAAGAACGTACATCTGAATGTGATGACACATACCTTTACATATATACACTTACATAAACACAGAACTCAGATAATTAGAACATTTCAGTTTGTTGTTTTGCCTTAGATTTAAACTATCTTTTCCTATCTTACTTAAAAGTACCTTAAGAATGAAGATTTCCCAGCCCTTTAGGAGGCCACTTTTACATATGGGATGACAGGTCCTTCACAAAGCTCACTGGGCCAAAAAGGAAGAGCTTAAAAGGAGTGGTTTTTTAAATAATCTGGCCAGTAACACTCAGCTGAAAGGGACCCATCAATGGTTTTGGGTTTAGTTCCTATCCCTAGAATTGTTTTTATGTTTAATAAGAAAATGCACAAATAATTTTCTGGAAGTGGACCAGGACAGAACTCTCTGCTCCCAAGTGAACCCCCTAATCATAATTTTACTTATTGATATTGTGGCTTAAAGAAATTTCAGCTAGTTTCTCGTGGTGAGACCATATCAGTGGGGATTAGTGGGAGATCATTCCTCCATCCTCATTTTATGTTCAAGAATAGCTAGCTATTGTTCTTAGGAGATGGAGATTTGCCCTTGTAAGGTTGAAAAGAGAATTCATCCCACTTCACACAGAAATGGCAGGGTAAAAAGTGGATAGTGCTGTCACAAATTTGTCCTGCAGGGTGCTTGCTTCTGTCTGCATCCGATATGGCCTGAGAAACTTTGCAGATCAAATCCCAGAGGCACCTCAAGGAGATGTTTGTTCATTCTGGGACCTTGAGCCTGAGCTGGTATCTACGTACTCACAGTAAGGTGGCTTGGCATGCACAGAGGTACTTTTTTAGCACTTCAAACTTAAAAAAAAAAAAAAAAGCAAAAAAAAAGCAGCTAACCAGCTCGGGATATTAGGTTGATTAGGTTTAGGCAGCTGCTTAAACTGGAGTTTGAAACCTGCGTTCTGCCCCATATATCTGACATGAGTCAGGTGCTACTTACATTGAGCGTGGCAGAGATTTTGGCAGTCACTGAAGAGTTAGATTTACCTCAAGAAAAATAATGCACTCTGCATGGTCTGTTGGAAAAGGAAATTAAAATGTATGTGTCTACTCTGTCAGAAAGAATTATAAAATTAGGCTGATCATTCTGATTTGGTCTCACATACTGGAGATAGCACATTTCCCATGTTGCTCATTACTTCAAGGATAAACAGCATCTAAAATGAAGACTGTGAATAAATGAAACTGCTCTTTTCAAGATTAATTCAAGGTAAAGCAAATGTCCAGCACAGGAATACATAATACCTCTACCTTGTACATGAATTTCAATGGGTTTTTAAAATGTACTTTGCTATAGCTGCTACCAATGGCTAATAGAAGACATGACCACTTCCAGCAGACCTCCAAGAAAATTGCTTAAACTAGGCTGATCACCCCGAAAGGCTGAAGGTGTTAACTTTTTAAACAACAAACCTACTAAAACGCAGACTCTTTCATCACTAGGCATGGCTTATCATATTAAGAAACTGTTTCATGTGAAACTGGGTAAGGAAGATGGTGAAAACTGAAGCAACTCCAATAAATACAATGAAGAAGAAGAAAAGTGTGTTTTCTGATATTACTGCTCATGTAAATGTTGTTCTTCCTGTATTTATGTATGCAGAATTGTTATGCCAAATATTTTGCAGGGTGCAGATGACATTTCTGTAATTTATACTGGGAACTAAGGCAAACCAATCCACCAGCATCAGTTAAAATCAATACAATCTACAGCAACTGTCTGCAATGCAGAGGATACAGGGTCAGGCATTTAAACACAATCAGAATGTGAAGAAGCTGACAATGAAGAAAATTATACAGCGATGCAGATTTATATATAAAAAAAAAAAAAAGAAACAAAACAAACCAAAACGTAAAACCTGTGCAGGCCAAAGCTGTCTTCAGAAAGTTAGCATTTTTTAACTTGTAGCAGATATCAGTGATCTAACCGTCATTCCAGGAACAGCAGCGACAGCAGAATGAGCTGCTATTAGACAAGCTTTGGACAGTAACAAGTAATTCTACATGAAGTCATTAAGTAATCTTGTTTCTCCTGCAGTTAATGTATTAAGGGGTTATTTAAAATGAAGATCCCACTCTACCAGTCATAATGAAGTTTTTTTTTATCTGTTTCACATTCTTGCTAGGGAGAATTAAAAATTAAACACGTACTAAACTCACATTTGTCTCAGGGCCCATCAGTGCAGTGAGGAATACCTTCCACTGTGAACTGAAATCCAACAATTTAGCATCGTTCATCATGTTGATATAAGACAGACTCTTTTGCCTAGAGGACACTCTAGTGATACACTCTCTGTAGTTGAAGTTGCAAATGATTTCCGTTTGAGCCTGGGATTGAATCTTGCCAATTTAAATGGCCGAACTGAAATTGATCTTGCTGATACATTTGTTTGTTCTAGAAAATTAAAAGCTTGGTGAAAAGCTGATAAGCAAATTGCATTAGTGAGACATGACAGATTTAATAAACTTCCTTTAGTAAACGTCTGACTTCCTTTTTTAATTAATGTTATGTCTCAAAAGCTTCTGTACTATAGTGGCACTAAACATAGATAATTTTTATTGATCTCAGAATTAAAAGTGGAAACCTCTGTGTACTTTAAGATTGTAAAGTGTAAAATCATCCTAAATGCATTTGGAGAACATAAAAGAATTTTATAATGTATGGAATCTAAGTTACACTTTTTTATGGATTCTGCAGACTTGTAACATATTATTCCTGACATGAAAGAAGAGACACTGAGCATATGGAGTGCTAGGATTTCTCATATAATCCTAGCACTTATTGATGTTGTTATTAAGTATCTGTATCATGTCTAGGAATCCACAAGTGTTAAATTCCCAGGAACTCTTTCACAGAGGTGGAGTCCAAGAAAGGTTCCAGGTAACACCATGGTAAGGAAAATCAGATTAGTCTGCTCTGTTTGCCTACATTCTTACTCATCATCATTCAGGTACTGACAAGTCTGAAGGGAAAAGCAATTAAAAACCAGACCAATACCTTGAGCTACAACACCTGACTCAGTTATGAGCCATAAGTGTTAGCTCCTACCTCTTCCCAGCAAAGTTTTTATATTCGTATGTATTTTTGAGACTTCCATTGATGTCTTCTGGGCTGGAATGAAGTTCTCCAGATGAACCTAGGAACTACTGAGGTTCAGAATGATTCTGGTATGATAAAGATATATAATTGTTTTTTTCATTATCTCAAAACTAGTCAGAAACCTCACTTTTCAGGCCACACAAACAGCATCTTCGTATCTGTCAAAACATCTAAGCCCAGTTTCCTTATTACTGTTTGGTTTCACTCCAGATTTGCTGGGTTCTCTCATACTTTATGTAGGTTATAAGATAAGACATGAATTAGACTGACTTCCTGCTCTTAAACTATTGACATTCTTACAGGCTTTAATCACTCTCAAAATAATAAGACAAAGACCAACATGCAGTAGCAAAACTTCGCTTAGTGCAGAAAATTTAACAGAATATTTCTAATCTTTCCAGGATTAAGGATATTTTGATTTGATTCTGACTTAAAATCCAACAAATGCAAATGCCTTTATGGAAAAATAAGGCAATTCAGACCTATCTATTTGATGAGCATAGACAAGCATACAGAAATCCTTCTGTCCATATGTTAATTGAAAATTGAAAGTTGAAAAGGAAACTATTCCCATTTTACTAAGTGGTTGTTTCTGCAAATTCAGAGATTCAGTAAGTCTGCCCTGTAAAACTTCAGAATGATTTTGTAAAGAATATTCTGATTGAGGTGGGCATTTTGGAGCTGCGGCTTTCAGCTACATGTATTGAAAGTGTTACTGTGTACAAAAGCAATAGTGGTTTAATAATGTGACAATGCTGAAGATCACAACTTAATTGGCATTCTGTGTGAATTCAGTGACATATTTCAGAAACGCATTATGTTATTCAACTGTTAGGCTTGAAATGCCTGGTATTAGGCTTCAAGACTGCTGCTAGTAGTACCACAAGCAGTTATCTCCAATTTGTCTGTGCTTAATAAGTGATCCAGAAGGCCGTTTAAAAAGGATATTTTAAGTCCATTTTAAATCAATAGACCAAATGACTGCTAGGATCATTACTGACTTCATCAGGCTCAGCCTTTGTATCACTACTTTTCTGATGCCAAAAAAAGATAAGTGGTATGACACAAGCCGGTCTTGTACTGGTCTGAAAGCTGAATCAGAGCAGGAGCACCTCACTTTCCTCAGCTGACTGCAGGAAAACTTGTTAATTTTTGTTAATATAACTGAAATACCTCGGTAAAATGCAAAAAATTTGTGTAAACAATGACAGCTGTTCTCTTACTTTTGTTTGGACTATTTCTCCAGGTAAATCTGAAAGAAGTGCTCTGAGGGAGGTAGGTGCTTAGCACCAGGCTCCTGGGTCTGGGAGGGAGTTATTACACCCTTATTGCCAGGCTGTACGTTCAGGATTTGTCATTCAGTTCTCCAGAGAGCTACACATTTCACTGCCTGATTAAAAAAGAAGCTGTTAGCACATGTCAGATTCCAACCATGTGTAAGTCACCAGAGAAAGGTTTGAGCAGTAGCAGGAAGGAATTGATTACAGGCATAAATTGGACAGGAGAAAAAAGAGGCATGTAGCAAAAGGACCCAAAGCCACTGCCATATTTGACACTTAACAGTGACTTTGCCCCTCTGCAAAGGTCAAGTTTCAAAAAATATTTCAATGGATGCTGCTTATAGCCTTTGAGGCAGTTTCTGTAGGATAGAGGAGAAGCACTGAGTCAGTGATCTGCTAGAAGTATGTGTTGCCATTCTTCAGTACCTTCACTCTGCAAGGTATGGTTGCAGCATGAGGAGCAGAGAACAAACTCCATCTGTTAAAGAGATGTGTCTTCTCCCTGTTATCTTAGATGTTCTCCCTATAGAGGGTACAGAGGACAGTGTGTGAGGGGGTGTTGCAAGTGCCTGTCTCTGCAGGAGGGCAGTCCCCAAGGTCATCATGAAGAGCAGATATACAGGCTTCACTACAAGTGTACTAAAGCCAGAAGTATAATTGCATCCACATCAGTGATCTTTCATAGAATCACAAGAAGGTTTAGCTTGAAAAGGACCCTTTGGGCAGGGACATCTTTCACTAGATTGGGTTACTCAAAGCCCTGTCCAACCTGAACTTGAACAATTCCAGGGATGGGACATCCACAACTTCTCTGGGCAACCAGTTCCAGTGTCACACCATCCTCATCATAAAAAATTTCTTCCTTATGTCCAATCTAAATCCCTCTTCTTTCAATTTAGAACCATTACCCCTTGTCCTGTCACTACAGGCCCTGGTGAAAAGTCTCTGTCTTTCTTACTAGCCCTGTTTGTATATTGAAAGGGTGCAATAATGTCTCCCTGTTGGCTTCTCTTCTGCAGGCTGAACCACCCCAACTCTCTCAGCCTGTCTTCACAGGAGAGGTGTTCTAGCCCTCAGATCATTTTCATGGCCCTCCTCTGGACTCAATCCAACAGGGATTATCTTTGAGTTGAGTCTCTTCTGTGGGCTGGAGCATCATACTTTATATATAAAAGAAAATGGTGAAGAGTGTCGTTTCCCATCATCACCAAAAAAATGTATCTTCCTTGTCATACAGGAAGTTACAAATGAAGATTAATGAACCTGTGAGGAGAGAGAATAATCTGCCGGTTGCTCTCTTCCTGTGACAGCAGGAAAAGACCTTGAATTCCTCCCCAGCTCCCCTTCTTTATTACATATAGCTCACAAAGATACAGAGATTTTTTTTTTTTAATCTCATAGTGATATGAATCACAGATAGATTCAATTTTTTAGCTGACCCAGTAAACTTCTTTAAAGTATTTAGAACCATTAAACTTCATTTTATGATGACTGAAAATGCTGTCTTGCAACTGGGGACCTGCTTAGATGTTGGCACCGTAAATATCAAGGTATGCATTTATTCTGGCTAAATTAAAGTTGGCTCAGAACGATTAATTGCTCTCAGGTGTGCTCAGTTCTTCCACATTAGGGAAGCTTCAGTTCCAAACTGCAAGTTCATCCATTAAACTCTCTGGTCTGAATTCAATCACATCATCACCCTCCATTGGATTTTATAAGTGCATTTAAAATAGACAGCGGTGTTTGGGATAGAACCAACACAGAGTTTTGTTGCCTCAGGAAAAGTTATCTTTCTATTGACATATGTATAAACTATATATGTATATTTTGAGAACACAACACAGCCTTCTAGCTGCTAGCCATCAGCCCTACGGGACACTTATATTGTACATTTCCCTGGTTTTAAGCATGATGATATAACGTCGTGCCCTAGCATCCCAAATTTGTATAACAATGCCCCTTTATAGGCAGGGTGTTAAAACCATGACTGGAAACAGCTGGAATCAATGCCGGGCTTCTGTTTTGTTCCATTATGGCTTCAAATAGCTGGTTTATACTAATCTGTTTAACTTGCCTTAGAAAAGGGGAGGAAAAGCATTCATGCTGCCCCACCAGTATCAGCTGGGCAGTAGCAACAGAAATGAGTCCTCTTGCCTCTTAGGAGAGACCTGCTCACTGAGTTTCTCCTTTTTCTCTCTTCTGCAGCTGAAACCTGCTCGACTTTCCACCAGTAGAATGAAGACATGTTTGCAGAACAAACTCTGTTGGAAAGGAAAACTATTGGTGCTGCTTCTCCACTGAAACCACTGTGACTTTAAACTAATTGCATGTTAAAATAGCAGGAAAAAAAGCAAAACTAGTCTCAATGGGGAAATTAGGCACTCACTTGAGAAATGTATCCTCATTTGGGCTCAGAGCCAAATCACGCTCTCTGTTAGGAGTGCTATGATATTGCTGCTTACACACACTTTTTGGCTCAGGCTCTTCTGCATAGTGTCACACTCTTGACTTCAGAAATGAGCAGAGCCTGAGTGGTGTGAAAGGGTCGTATTTCTAGGATGAGGTGGCAACTGAGCTTATCTTGCATGAGTCCTCCAAATACAATGATGTTGTTATAGAGAAAGACAGATTCCATCATTTGCTTTGGATTTTGTTTGCTCAAGTTGCCATACATGCATTTTTTTTGAGATCCTAAGTGTCGAGCATCTGTGTTAAATGTGCTATAAACAAGACATAATCATGTCTACTGCACGACAGCAGAGGAACATCGAATTCTGAATCAACCCTATGTGGGAGACAGGACTTGCTTGGAGTACTGACGTTCTGGGTATGTGCAGAAGAACTGTAAATAACTAAGAAAAAAGGGAGATGTCAAGTACATTTTGTGTCTATGTTTGGGATAGGCTGCAGCTGACAAAGTCTGATAAAACATTTTAATTAAATACGATATATTTTGAATGCAAAATATGTTAGAAATATTACTGCCCCTCTGGATTTTCTAGGCACAAACCCCATTTCTGTCTCTAGAATTAACAGTCTATTATTTATACAAATAGTTCAGTGATTGTTATGTCCTTGCAGGTTATTTGTCACAACAATTAGCTGAAATTAGCTGATAATTTGTGCTAACTTATTTTCTCTTTTTTTCTTTTTTTTTTTTTTTTTACTTTTTTTTTTTTAAAATCGTGCCTCTTGCTTAGTTAGTCAGCAGAGTTTCTATTGAGGCACTAGGACTGACTCAGAGGGTTTGCTCATCCCCTTCAGAAACAGTGAGGTGGTTTAAGAACTGAAGTACATGAACTCTAATCTTTTATTTATTTATTTCACCAACAAATTTGCCAATTAGAATATCAGTCTCATAAATCCAGATTCATCCTACCTTATTTAGGCATTAAATCAGGAACGGGTCTCCAGAGGACAATTCAAACAGCAGCTGAATTGATTTGTTTCTGCTGGTGTCCATCCTCCCTTGTTGACTTGACATAAGGCAATCAAACTCCTCACTAAAACACTTTGAGTACTTACAGCCAACTGAGATGGATATAACATCTTGCTCATACATGTTATCAATTATTTCGATTTGAGTCTGCTACATAGCACGATGGACATGCGTATACATTCATTGCCTATATCAAATAGTAGACAAGCTCTCAGGGAGAAGATTTATAGGGTTTAGTTGAAAACTTTTTAAGTGATGGGGTGATATGTGTATGAATTAGGGCTTGGCAAGCTTTGTAACAAGAAAATAAAAGCTGTAGGGCTATTGCCATTAGCTAGAGAGCAAAATCAGTCCAAGACAAAAGAGTAAGAGGTTCTGTAAAGAAAGGCAGCAGACACAATAGGATGTTAAATGAAGTTGAAGTTTTAGAGACAAGGATTATAGCAAATAGGCCTCAGGATTATTTTTAAGGATGGGAAATGTCTGAATGCTGAAATGGAAGGTGATTCAGGAAATTTGTGTCTCGCATTATGCACTTTCACTAAATTACAACAATTAATCCCTCTCATTTTGCTCTCCTTGGTATCCATACATAAACTTTTATCGTGAATTTGGTACCAAACAAGATATCATGGATATTAAAGAAATTACTTAAACAGCAGATTCTTGACTAGATCATTAATAACTTTTCCTTTTGAGAAATTACTTAGGTTTTAGTTCTGAATGCTCTGATTTCAGACACACAAACCCGCTTTTATTTCTAAAATAGTATTCTGGAAGGGTAACTTAAAATTGAGATGGAAAAACATCCAAATGATCACCAAAGAAAAGGTAACATGGCAATCCTGTCTTTCTAGAAAAGTTCTGATGCCTCAGGTGACAAAAAGAAGCAGAACACTCAGTTAGTGAACTTCCAGCACAGCATTTCCTGGGTGGACAGGATTAAAAAATAAATTTCCTTAAAAGGTTACCAGAAGTAGGCGGGCTATCGCTATAAACCTCTTTCTAAAGGAAGAAGACCTTACTTTTACTTTTGCCCTTGGAGGTGAAAAAAAGTAGAAAGTCCGTCTTGTGGACTTTGTGGATAAATGAAGTTCAAATGCTTGAAATAAAATGAAAGATTGTAGGCATGCACTGCTGCCTTCTTCAGATTCTGTTAGCTGTATTCATGCTGCTATACTTCATTTTCTTGTACTGTACTCTTGGGACAGCAGGAAAATTTCAAAGGAATGAACATGACTGACAAAAAGGTGACAAGTATATCTATCATAACATGTTTGGTTTTTTTCTTTAATCAGATAATTTGTGAAGAGGGTGCAAAGTTCTAGGTAGATAGATTATTTTTTTCTTTTGAAGCTAAGAACAACCAGTGTCTATGTAATTATGTGTAAATGGTGAAAATACTGATTCATCTGAAGGAAAGGACTCACCGTGCTAATGTGAACTGTGATGCAGTCAGGTGAGCACTGAATGAGGCCCTTAAGGGACAGACACATAAAAGCAATATTTCTGCTCAGCCTCTGTTTCCAAGAACTTCTCTGACATGCATTTCTATCCAATAAAGGGATCCTAGCATATATGAAAAGACCTATCAGGTAGCAGTGAGTCAGGTGAAAGTTGTAACAAGGTTAATGTGTGCATAGGCGGCAGAAGTTTTCTGGCTGTTTCCTCTCCTGGTTTCAGTTCAAATAATAGGTTTCTGTTCTGTTGTATTTCCCTTTCGGATTTTTGGAGAATTGTTAGAAAGAAAAGTGATATTGACTGACAAAGAGCACCCATTGGCATGGAACAGTCATCCACTGGGGTTTTATTTTCACCATCAACAGAGAGCCTGAGAATGATTGGGACCCAGAAGTTACAGCTACACAAAAAGATCAAGCAATGCCCTGGATCTGGGCATTGGTGTTGGGAAACTATTGTCTGTATGGCCTAATGGCCACTGCATGGCAATTATTCATCCAATTGAGTAAATAAAATGCATAAAAAAGATATATATATACTGATGCTGTTAGGATGAAAACTGAGCCCAAAATAAACCAATGTTGTCCCATTTGATTTAGCTGTACATTTACTTTGTGTAGTGAGGCAGCACAATTGCACAAAAAGTCGATCAAATAATTATTCAGTTGTCCATCTAGTATAATTACTTGAATGTAGACTCCAACTCCAAAGCTTTTGTTCCCAATGCGCATTTTAAACTTTCACTAAAAAAGGAAATGTCTCTGGAGTCAGCAGGAGCGATAAGTTCCCAATTAGCTTACTATCCTCCATGGACAATAAGCATCCTACATGGGTGAAGGGAATGAAAAATTTATCCTCCCCTGATATACATATTCCCCATGTTGGTATGTGTGTTTTCATAGTACCGTTAACTTCCTCTTAAAAACTTTTCATGTTGCTTATTGATCTCAGTGGAAAATAATCTTGTAAAATCTCAGCATTTCAGAAGAGTCGTATTCTGAACTGTGTTTAAATCAAGGTTATTTTCATTTTTGGGTATGAGGAAAAAAAGAAAGTGTGCCAAAATCCTCTTTCACATAGGTGTAACATCAGTTGACTTAAGGGAATCTAGGTGGATTTTCTCACGTCTCCAAAAAGTGTTCCAAAAATCAAACTGCAAGTGATGGATAGATTTTTATCTTGGGACACTTGTGAAAATGGTCTCAATGAAAGGATTGGGAAAGACCACACACTGGTAAAAAGTTCAGTTCTAGTAAATGAGTATTTTCTGGAAAAAAAAACCCTCAAACCTTTAAAAACTGTTTTGTGATTTGGTGTATCTTAAATTCAAGAATAACCACGTAATTTATTTACACACTTTGACATCTATTTTTTTTCATAATGTGAGTCCATGTAATCACACTAATCTCCTCTAGCATTTGAAGATCAAAAGCAAATTAAACATTTGAAATCAGTTAAATTGGAGCAGGCTTTAATTTGAACCTTAATATCTGTTGAAATTTAATATTTCACGCACACAAAAAATGTTACATATGACAGTTGAAATGGAATGAACTGTCTTAGTGTGTGAGAAATTATTCACTCCAACAGTTTATAGGAATTAATGAGCCTGACTTTGGGCTAACTCCACAGCAACCCAGAAATCACTTTCTAGACCCCAGGGAACTAACACTGGTGTGGAAGGAGTGAGAGCTGAAAAGAAAACCTTTGGGGATCCTATAGAAAGGGAAAATAGAAGGAAAACTAGTAGACTGGGTAGGTAGACAATATTATTCCACATTTTGCAGAAATAAATTTGGAGCTGGGACCACAGCCTCTGTCCTTAGAGTTTACAGTCTGGTAGGACTGAAGTGGGGAAAGAAAGATTTCAATAAATCATAGAATCACAGAATGTTTTACACTGAAAGTGACTTTAAAGATCACTGAGTTCCAACCCCCCCTGCTGAAGATAGCTATCTTCAGCTCTATTATTGCTTACACTTTGTAAGTTCCCTTGTCTCAAATTATCATGAAAAGATGTCAGACCAGTCAGACTTTATAAAGCTTATGTTTTATATGTATTCTTAACTGAAGTAGTGTTATCATTTGACGCTTTTCACTCCATCAGTCTAGTTTTGCAGTAGGTTACTACCTACTAGTAGTTTTCTGCTCTGGAACTTCAGTCCATACTCACCATATATTTGCACTTATATTAAGCCAGAAAGGATGTGTTGATCATTTTATGTTAAAAAGTAAAAAACAAAGCCAGTTTTTTTTTTCTCATCCATTCCTCATCCATGGTGTAAGCCCAGAAGACGACATGCTGGGCCTGTCTCACCAAATACAGCATTTGCAAGAACTCTTCTGGTTTAATGTCAGGGAAAGTACTGAGAATGTCAAAACTTCTCAGCTTATATATTTTTTTTGGACCCTTGTTTACTGAAGGGATAATATTACCAGTCAGGGGGTTTGCTTGCTTTTAAGGTTTTGATTTGAGTCACCATCCCTGGAGGTATTTAAAAGATGGCTAGACCTAGTGCTTAGAGATACGGTTTAGTGATGATTTTTGTCAGTGTTAGGTTGATGATTGGATTAGATGATCTGAAAGGTCCCTTCCAACCTAAGCAATTCTATGATTCTATGATTTAGGAAGCCTGTAAATCATAGAAGCATTGTTTACTTTGCATCTGTGACTGAGATCCAACATGAACAATCCTTTGCCTGGTTCTTGCAACCCTCTTTTCTCTCTCTTCTCCCACTCCCCCTTCCCATTTTCACTGTCCTGCACCACAACGAAAAGGGTGAAGCAGGTTAACCTGCCTGCTCTATCTCTAGTTCTGATTATTTCTTGGAAATTGGTTTGCCCTCTCTATGCTAGCAGGATATAAAGCTCTGAGCTTTTTCTGAACTCTTTTTTTTTTCATTTTTATTTTCCCGACTGGAATTACAAAACTGCTACCAAGCAAGATTGGCATAGAAATGTGAGAAATACTATGGTATTCCTCTTTTTTAATATATATTTAAAATGGTCGTTATTTGTCCCCGACTTTTTGCAAACTTTTTATTAGAGTAGATCATAGCAAGAAGCTCTTTACATAGTATTGTATAGATTTTTCAAACTTTCAGAGAAAGGAACTGGAAAAAATTTGTACTTGGTTACCAAAAATTATTAATTATTTAACCCCACCATATTTAAGAATTTTTTAGCCTTCTGGATTGTTTTCTGACATTATTAACAGAAGAGAATGCTTCAGAAATCTCACTGTAGCTGTTGGGCTTTCAGTTGCTCATCAGCTCATCTGGAAAATCTGTAATTGCAGAACAAACTTTCCAGAGAATTAATAGAAGCTCTAGCAGTGATGGCAAGGTAGCTGCCAGTTATCCACTGTGAACATAATGTATTTAAAGGAAACTATTATTAATACACAATTGATGTGCATAACTGGCAGCCAGTTTCTTCATTTTAAATAATTCAGTGTTTTAATCCTTAAAAGGAATATCTGTGTCTTTGAAAGGCCTGAGATGATTGACAGGCCCTAGAAAATGGAATCCTCTGTTTATCCACGGACTGTGCACTTACACTCTGACTCTCCCACGCATGGGCTGTCAAGGTGCCTCACTCCTTTCCTGGGACCTGTTACACCTAATGAAATACAAATCCTTTTGCATCTAGTTGAAGGCAAAAGTGGTGATACATAATTACTGTCATGTTCTTGCTCTGTGTCTGAGCTGAGCCCAAACATACTTCTTTTGTTGCATTTTTATTATTCACCATTTCCATGGTCTGGCTCAGACACACTGGCTTAATGTGAAGGCCGTCTGAGTCAATATTGCAGGGTATCATCACAGCAGATTTTGGAGTGATTAACCACTATACTACAATTGTTTTGCATCACTCAGAAAATACATAGATAGCACATAACCTGCTTTGCTTATTCTTCCCTTTGTATGTGTGAGCAAAAATTCAAGGATGAGAAATTAAAAATATTAAATACAGATGAGTGACTTACTCAGCTGTCACTGAGTAATGAGATCAGAGGTCAGATGTGTGGCATGAGCACCGTGTACAGGTGCTGCCCTCTGCCCTCTTGGAGTGGAGGAATTAGAGATAGAATTAGAAATAAATGAAGTTTTTTTCCTCTTGTCACAAAGGTTCAGCTCAACTCTCCAGGTTTCGGGTGTAGGTCCCGTTAGTGTCAACGGGAATCCACACAACTGGATTTTTAGTCTCTGGATTTACATCTCAGAGACTAAAATGTGTACAAGTATGCTTTGCTTTAATGACTTAAATAGTTCAAATTGTGTGGAACATGCACAAAATAAAGAAAACAAACTCATCTGTCACTGAAATATTAGGTGGAGAAAAATATATGCATTTTTAATAGAGATTGTCTGTAAATCATAATTAGGGCTATCTGCTAAGTCTTAGATTATCTTTCATCAGCAATATAAGTTTTTTTTTTTTTTCTAAAGGGTTTAAAAGCATCATAGAGTTTAGATCACTGAAGCCCTATTGCTTTTCTTACAAGCGAGATCATTGATCTCTTTTATGTCTATCAAACTCCCTCATGCAACCATTTAAACAGTTACAATATTTAAAAATGTATTTTGTAGGTGATTTAGGTGATCTGTTGTATTTTCAAATGTCCAAAAATAGCTAATCAGAAAAAAATCATTAAAAATATTGATTGCTTAGTACCAGAATTCAAAACCAGATCTGTACTATTAGTGCTATCAATGGGTGTCAATGTCATCATATATTTTATTCAAGGGAAATATACAAAGAATATAGTCTATTTTCAGATTTATCTGTCTACACAAGGTTTACCCACAGTTTAATTAATTTGCTCGGTGTCTCAAATAGCATCCTCAGTGAAGAGAACAACTGAGCTTGTGTCCTTACATTCAGGTTCGTACTCATTCTGTTGGTTTAAATCTTACCACAGTCCAGCTCTCAAGCCTGTTTTAAACAGGTAAGACACATTTTGACAACTTTCAGGAGAGGTTTTCAAAGAAGGGCTTTAAAAGGAGAGGGAAATAACTGTCTAGCTGACTGGCTGTGGAGGGGGACCAGAGCTGCAGACCTTGTGGCTATGTCTGTACCAGGAAATTAAACAGACTGTAGTGGGACCAGACTGTAGTGCAAAATAGCCCATATCTCTACTATGAAATCAGTGTAGCCTCAAAACCACAAAGATTGTATGTTAAAAGTTCTGCTTAACCCCTGCTAACTGCTGAACAGCGCCCAAGATGGCCAGGGAGCAGCCTGACAGTTTAACAGCACGGATGACCAAGCGCCAGCCCTGTTTCATTTATTAGCAGAGATTTGCCTGTGGTTCTGTATGAGGTGTTACTGCTCTCCAGCAAGGCAAAAGAACTTTGTATGTTGTCAGGGCAGTGTTGTCTGGTGAGATTTAACACAGTGAAACGTGAGGAGATTAGCACATTAGTGGAGCATTCATGATTTAATTAATATGGACCAGATCACTTCCACTTTTTCACAAAGGTTAAAGCCATTGCATCAATAGAAGAGGAATAGGTTGTGGCTACTGGGGGTTAAAGAGTTTCCTTTACATAATCTGGTTTGTTGGGGTGGGGTTTTTTGTTGTTTTGTTTTTTATTTATTTATTTATTTTATTTTAGATTATAAAACCCTAGTTGTTAAATAACTAGTAAATAACTAGTTAAATAACTAGTAAATTAGTAAATAACAACTAATTAGTGTTCACTAATCCAACGCTCCAGCCTGTGTGGTAGAGTGTGATATCCCAAAGTGACCCCCAGCTCCAGATAGATATGACTGCCTTTTCACACCCAATTACCCCCAGAGTTTGTAGCTGTGTTCCAAAGTATTTGCTTGAGGATACCTGGCGTACCAAAATTTTCCAGTGAGCTTGAAAGACAGGTTTCTTTCTATGGTCTGTTATAGCTAATTGGAAAGCTGTGTGCACCTGGGTCTGGCCAGTTTGAGTAGGAAATACAATACTCTTCCAGACATTTCTGTTCATACCAGTTCTTGTTCTCTTGCTCTTTCTCCTTCTTCTCTTCAGTTGTAATTTAAAGTGTTCCAAGATTAGGCTGCTGAGATGAGGCAATTACCGTTTATACAGGAACAATTTTTGGATCAATATGAAAAGTGAGCATTGTCTTTTACACTGAAGGACATAAATGCCCCTCAATAACTAAACATAAAAGAAACGAGATGTCAGCTAAATCTAAGATATTTCCCCTTTTCAAACTGAGAGAAACAAAATCAATCACCAAAACATCTAAGTTGTCTTTGAATACTTTTATTTCAATTTAATTTAGAGGGAAAAGAGATAATCTTTAATCTCTGAATACCTGAGGAATGATTTTTTTATATATATCTACAAGGTTCAAATTTCATGTAAGCCTGTTGTGAAATTTCAGTCTGATCCTTAGCCTAGCTCTGATGTGACTTTGATCTAACGCCATAGATTGATGTAATCCAGAAGCAAAAAATAAGATAATAAATACCAGAGCCAACCTCTATTCCCCATGAGTGTAATTAAATGTTTTAACAGAGGAAATTGTGGGTTGATGTGTCTTTAATATTGGAGTTGATGAACAAGGTCTTATCTGTTTTTATACAGAAATGAGCAAGAGTGGCAGCACTCAAAGGGCTGCCAAGAGCCATGTTCATCTCTTTACTCATCTCCTTGAGAAAGAAAATGAACATTGATCTTCTGAATGAACAAGTGAGTGAAAGAATCCATCAGTGCAGAAGAAGCTTTCAGGAAGACGTTGCACTTGAGGAAACAGTTTGGTTATCAGCCACTCTGGGACATCAAAGTAGGTATTTCAGTTTCAGTTTTCACAAAAGTATTCCTGAGCTGTAGGCACAAATCTTCAATTATATAATCAGGAAAAGAATATGCCATAGAATTCAAGAGCATGCAATTCGATTATTTTAGTGACTTCCAAATAACGTTAAAATAACATAAAAGATGAAAGCATACAATTATAGAACACCACCAAATGCCATTTGATTTTTTTTTACAACATTTTTTAAATTTAATTTCTTAGATTGCTTTGTAATGCAGGTGAAATAAAATGCTTTTAAATAACTGCAACACAGTGCCCTTGCTCACTGACTTTTTCTAGATGACTTTTTTCAAAATCGAAAAATGGGAACTTAGAAATTAATTCTAGCACTTAGTCTGTTAATTCCTTGTAACAAGAATCTTCTGTGTTATCTTGTGTTGTGGCATTACTGATACTTCCTGAAATGATCTTGTCAAGAAAATTATTCTGAAAGCAGCTGTTCTTCAAGGCTCATCTCTAAATAACATCATCAAAACATCATAGCATCCAAACATATTTCCCCTTGTTCGCATTTATCGCTGAACTCTTTGAATATATATTTTTCATCTGTGGTGCTATTATTTTAATGACAACCCCTAATTAGGGTTGACATTTCACTAGCCTTACTGTATAATTCAGTTCATTCTGACCTCAGACAAGTTATTTAAATCTGTTGAGGCTCAATTTTTATCAAAAACAGTGTACACATTCTTCCTTTTCCATAGCGACTAACCCATTTAGAGTCTGTCTTCATTTACAGAATTAGTCTCCTATTGAACTGTGTGTTAGGGCAGCATCCTGCATCACTGCCTCCATCATAATAACATGCCAGGATCCCTGCAGCAATCCACAAAAGGAATTTATAATGCTGATAGACAGGCTGTGCCAGACTTTGACCAGCAACTTGCCCATGGTGATGTTTATTAAAAGAAAACCAGTGGGAGAGCTGGTAGAGCGGGCTTGGCTGAGCCTGGAGAAGGGAAGGCTGATCGGGGATCTGTCCTTCTTGTCCACTGCTACTGATGCCCAAGAGATATTTCTGGGCTTGGTAAGGACCCCAGCTGGGAAGGGAACGGGTAGCAAGAGAATTGCCTCTATTCAGCAATAGCAAGCCTCTATTTCAGTCTTCCATCCTATGTCCATATTAAAAAATATAGGAAGTGCAGGAAAAAGTCCCATATGTTTTTAGTGCATATGTTTCTGAAGTAAAGAAACCCCTTCTTGCATGGGCCATGTAGCAGACCAAGCAGTTAGAGAGATGGCAATCACTTCCACTTAACACTGTCATAATAGGGAGGTAGGTCAACTGGGGACAAAAAGACAAAGAGATTTTCCTCAAATACCCGTTTTTGGAGCCATATCGTGTGCTGAGAACGGACTACCATTTCAGAGGGAGGATGCAGGAGAGGGAGGCATATTCTGATGCCTATGGAAACATCCTATCTTCATCTACATCAGGCAAGAAAGCAGGTGCAAAATATGAAGAATGGGATTGCTCAGGCTTGCATTTTGGCACCAGAATTTCTTGATCTGGAATGATGAAAATTTTGCACTTCAAAAGAAAGCATCAAAATAATAAAAATCACTAAATATAGCTGTCTGGTTTTTATTACAAGCTTTTATTATACAAAATAGTGAAATTCTGAAAGGGTTAAATCTTTGTCATTCACATGAGTGGAATGTAACAGAAACCTAGAGGATTAGAAGGAATGGAAATGCTGAAGATAAATATGTTGTTTACAGTTCTGCCTTTTGTTGTTGCACTGAGCTGTAGCAGCATAAACAGCTTATGGACAAATATGTGCAAAGAAACTTCAAAGGTTAATTTAAACAGTTTAATGCTCTGAAAAGTGTAGCAACATATCTGCAGTGAAAACATGGTGGCTACAGTGTGTTCCTCAGGTCAGGGGTGATGCTCTTCCTTTTCTGTCAGTGTGCCATAATGCATCAACCTACCTGGCAAGCCTATGAGAGAGAATTGTGCTGAAAATCTGTATTAAAATGATGATGTTCTTGTTCACTTCTCATGGTATTTGACACGCATTTTATTGTATGTTTCATTGTTTGTATGCAATTTGCATTCATAAATGTGATGCCAAATCAAAGGATTAACTTTAGAAATTTGAATATTGTGACTACTTTTGGTAGTAAAAAGCTTTTTCTGTGTTTCTGTGGCAGAAATATAGATAACTGAGCATAAAGAAGACCAAGTGATGTTCCTTTCTGAAAAGATTTCACACATACCTGTTCGTGAGACCTAAATCCTCAGCTACACCTGTCTTTCTAACAAAACCCCAGATGGTATATAGTTCTTCTTGAGGATAAATACATTTTATTTTGCCTTATTTCCCTGTCTCTATTTTTTCCCCTTTAATTTCTTTAAGATACTGTTTGAATTTCTTGTGTCCTCTCCATGCAATCATATTTAAAAGAAGGGACAGTGTCCTTACTCTTCAGGACACTCTCAGAGACATTAATGGGAAGGTGCAAGATGCCTTCTGCTAGGGAAAAAAAATAGTATGGAAGGGATATGTTTAGGATGGGGGAACTTCAGGAAAGATTCTTATCTGATTCTTCTTCCATTCCATTAAACAATTTTTCATTTTACCTCCATATATTTTTCTGGATTTGGAGGTAGCTACACTGATCATCTTTCCCCTAGACCATTTGTGTACTTTTGCTGATCTCCCGAAACTCTGGCTTAAGTCTGGGCTTTAGCAGGCAGAGCCTGTGGGAAGTCATTGCTTTATTAGACTTCTGTCTGCTTCTTTCCTATCTGTAGGGCTTGTTTGCTTGAAAACTTTTCTGCTTTTTCTGAGCATATCTGTTGCTCTAATAAAAAATATTAGCTCTGCCTATAATATTTATTTTACCCTGGAGCATCACAGATAGAGCAACAGAGCCTCTATAATGTAGCTATAACATAGCTATAGCTATTCACAAGGGCAGGTGTGCACACTCACCAAAGTATTTTCACTTATGAAACATATTTTTTCAGTGTTTTTCTTTTTCAAATAGTGTTCCTTTGTGGTTTATTTCTGCTTTTAGAAACATGGAAAATTGAAGAATGATATAATAATCTATTAGTAATAATGCTTCATCATTCCCAGTTTCCTGTATAATTCGGTGTGGGTCCCTCACACAAAAGGATGCTGCATAATATAAACTTAATGTAGCACATTTTATGATCCCGGTTGCCCAAATATTGGACTTTTATATAGAAGAAATATGCAAATAATTATATATCCATTTTATCCCTCCACAAAAATTAAATGAGCAGCTCCTAAGTATTGCAAAACTGAGAACTGAACAAGTGAAATAAATAAAGAATATTAGGCAGCCCTTTCTACACTGTTTGACTCTTTAGATTGATCTAAACTGTATAATATTTCAGTCCAAAAGGCTGAGTCCGTTTTTGGGATTAAACTCATGCAGGAAGAGAGAGTAAATAGCCAATTCATCACCACTGCCTCTGTGCCATGTGTGGCTTGTACATCTCTGGTGTACACTCCTAGGCAATCTCTTTTTCAGGTTTGAAGACCCCCAGCCTACTCAGTCATTCCACATATGGAAACTCTTCCACACCATTGATCATTCTTTTCTAAATCTTTTCTAAATTGAATATGTCCTTCCTTCGACAAACAATCCAGAAGTGCACAGAGTGTTCCTAGATGGGTGAATAATGGATGTGTATACTGGCACAGTCATATTTATTGTATTTTTTATTGTTCTACTAATAATTCTTAAGAATTGGGTTTGGGGTTGGCTTTTTTTTTCACTGCTGCCGAGTACTTAGCCAATGTTTTCAAGGAACTATTTATTATAATCCCAAAATTTCACTGCTAAGTGGTAATACTCAACTCAAAGCCCATCATTTTTTTATGTGAAACTAGGATATTTTTTCCCCTTATGTGCATTACTTACTTTTATGTACACTGAATTTCATTTGCTATTTAATTGCATAGGTACTGAATCTTGTAGAGGCCACTGTAATTCTTCACAATTAGTCCCTGTTCTTCCTAGCATGACTAACTTTATAACAATATGAAACTTTGTCATAGCACAGCTCACTTGCTTTTCCATTTTTTTAAATAAAACTATTAAACAGCCCTCAATTACTGTTGACCTCTCTCCAGTATTAGGAAACCTTTACTGTTTCTTATCTTTCTGCCAATTATTTAGCTGTATTAAATAGCTAGCACATTTTCTCTTCTCTAGCAAATGTTCACTTCTGTTGTGACAACTTAATTTCTTTAAAAGCTTTTGGCGAGAGTTTATCAAAAGGATTGGGGAAATGCAGATAATTTATCTTTATTCATGTGCCAGTTAGCTCATTCAAAGAACTGCAAGAGGTTTGCAAGGCACGTGTCCCCTTTACAGTTGACTCTTCTCAGAGCTTATTTTTCACATCTGTTTTTTATTAAAGCTTCTGCTGCTTTGTCATATTGAACTCTCATTGTATATGCTTGTAAGTTCTCCTGACCTTCCCAGGAATTTCTTTTAAAAATTGGTGTCGTGTTTGCTTGTCTCCATTCTTCAGGTATCAAGGAGAGGTTTAACAATTCCACCCCATCCCTTCTGCAGATAAAGTTGATGAAAAAAAATTAATTTAATTTCTTTGCATTGCTTGTGTCATCTCTGAGTGTTCCTTTTATGCCTTGGATGTCA
>JAOTQQ010000023.1:104069010-104089401 GCA_026546715.1 Gallinago undulata | reverse complement strand
TGATGAAAAAAAATTAATTTAATTTCTTTGCATTGCTTGTGTCATCTCTGAGTGTTCCTTTTATGCCTTGGATGTCAGCGCTATTCAGTTAAAGAAAGGAACTTGATCACATTAAACTGCTAGAACAGTGTTTGACAGTCAGGCAACTAGCAAGTCCCAAAATTTCAGGAAACATTTGGGAAGTTAGAAAACCAGGAAGTGTTCCACAGTATGGATGCAGTTACCCTGCCGTAAATGGTAAGATAACGTATGGCTGTGATCATGCTATACCAGTAAGGTAAAGGATCAAGGAGTGCGTGCTGATGCAGTTTTGTTTAGCAGAAGAAATGCAGACTGGTTTTGTGCTCCGTGGTTCTATGGCAGTCAGAACAGATATGCCCAGAGTTTGCATTTCATCTCCGACATTAAGCTTTTCTTCTTCCTCTTCTTCTGGGTAACTGACTAGAGACAACTGCCTCTAGTGTCTTCTTCCTGCCCCCTTCAGTCCGCTCTTGATGTTACTTATGTGAAGGGCTTCCTGGTTTTAAAATTTGTAAGATAGATAAAAATTCAGTTAGGGTAACAGAGATATAGCATTTTTGGTTTTCAAAAAAGCTGCAACATCGAGAGGTTGGTGCTGGTCTCTTCTCACAGGTAATTATGACAGAATGAAAGGGAATGGCGTCAAGCTCCAACAGGGTAGGTTTAGACTAAACATTAGGAAAGAATTTTTCACAGAAAGAGTGGTCGGGCATTGGAATAGGCTGCCCAGGGAGGTGGTTGAGTCACCATCCCTGGACGTGTTCAAGAGTCGTTTAGATGTGGTGTTGGGGGATATGGTGTAGGGGAGAACCTTGTAGAGTAGGGTAGATGGTTGCACTCGATGATCCCAAGGGTCTTTTCCAACTGAAATGATTCTATGATTCTATGACCATTATAAATATGGTTTAAAAAACATATTTTCTACATCTTAG
Source organism: Gallinago undulata (assembly GCA_026546715.1). Taxonomy (NCBI): domain Eukaryota; kingdom Metazoa; phylum Chordata; class Aves; order Charadriiformes; family Scolopacidae; genus Gallinago; species Gallinago undulata. The sequence continues at coordinate 104,088,448 of JAOTQQ010000023.1, read as the reverse complement.
CTGGTTTCCATCTGCTGCTCAAGGATGAATGTGGTGTCTTGTAGATACTTTGTCATATTTGACAGCCTAATGACAATGTGTCTCAGGTTCCTTAGAACAGCTAAAATAGCACTCGGTACCTATGTTTTAGTCAAGTGAATTATGCTTTTTGTCAGCTGAATTTTCTCTCTAGGCTCCACTGATGTACTATTTCAATTCATTGTCTATAATGGAAGCTTAAACACCTACCTCATACCTTCCCCCAGAAACAGATATTTAGGCAACTTCTATTGACAAGAATAATTTGATTTAAATGTTATTGGAATAAGGTGAACTGGGGAGATGCTGGGATGTTACAGAAAGAAACAAGGCAGCAGGTATTTAGTGTGTTTAGGAAGTTTACAGGTGAAAGGGAACAGGAGGGCACTTGGAGAGGCAAGCACAGCAAAGCTGTCTTAAATATGTCAGTGCTGTGAGAAGGAATGCACTGATTTAAAAATAATGGCTGGATTTTCATTCACTCTGTGGTGCCTTTATTGCCTCTATACCTCTAGCTGTGTAAAGGGACCTAAGGCAGTTATGATGCCCCCACCTTATTGCAGCAATGTGAAAAGAACTGCACTGTAACTAAGAATTCATTCCCAGTAACTAGCACTACTGAGTTCATGTTTATTCTCTCTCAAGAGAAGTTTCCTGTCAAAGAAAAAAAAACCACCACCACCTCAAGATCTTTACAGGTGCTATTAATAACAGCTTCATCTGGGATATAAGAATTATCTTGGGTATGTATGAGCTTGTTCAAAGTCCACGGTAATCAACATTTTGCAGAATGATTTCTGTATGCCTGCTCTACCATGTGTAGCAGAAGAAATAATGAAGATCCTCATTAATGTCTGTTCACAGCCAATTCCTGGGCTGTCACCTCAGTCAATATCTAAAGGTCAGCTTCTGCCTTTGATCTCACATATACATGACAGTAAAAATCTGAAGAAACAGACTTTTTAAAAAGAAAATATATTGTCAACTTACAAATTAGGGATATGTGGAAGTAATTTTACCATTAAGAATTGTTTTATTTAAATTCATCCTATGGAAATAATACAGTTACTTTTATTTAGAAGGGTTTGAAGCCTCCTGTGCCCCTCTGGCCCTGTGGCTGTGCTGTAATTTCTCACTTCTGGCATTAGCACCTGAACATCCCACTCACAGCACAGAGTTTGTGGTACATAATTGTATCTGTTTGTCTACCAAGTGTGTTGTGATCACAAGGACACTTGTGTGATTGGAGAGGCAATTGGAACAGAAGCAGAGACTAAGAAAGAACCAACGCTTTAAAAGCATATGACACAAACTTCTGATAGCTTCTCTATTACAAAAAATCTACAGTCATCACAATTACTTCTGCTATAATAACCTGAATCCATCAAACATTTTCTGCTAGCTACATCAAGCACCAATATATTCATGTGAGACCTTCTGACTCTGACCTTTTTTATGCTAACTTCGGTAAAATGCAACTCCATTCCCCTTGAGTTATTCCTGGATCACATCAAAGGAAACGGGAGGAGAAGCAAGCACTTTGAATCCTCCATTTTAGTTCAAAATGTTTTTTTTCCCCAAGTCCTAAAATATAGCTTTTAATGCATAAAAAGCAAGGTATAGCTTGAATGAAAAATCACTTCACAAAGATCTTAAAAAAATGCAAAAATCTGGAATCCAAGAAAATGGAGGGAGGAAGACAAGCTGGAAAGATTTTAGTGTGATTCATCTCTTTCATAGGAAAAATTTCTGACAGAATAGAGTTCAGAAGAGGGGTGAACGAGCACACATGCAGATCACAGCCCCTCTTTCTACCTCTCCTCTGTATCTGAACAGAGCGTGTTCCCCCGGGAGCTGTCGTGCCTCTAAAAACTGAGTGGGATCCAAGGGGAGTCTGCATCAAGCTGTAGCAACACAGAAGCTGAACTCTTTGAAAAGCCATTTTGGCTGTCCATTATCTTGTACATTGTCTGTCTATCCAGTGCTGCTTGAAAATAAAATGTAGTGCTGCTTTGTTTAGAGTGGGAAAATGAGGAAATACTCAAAGTTTTGGGAATGTCTTTTGGAAAGTCAGCAAAACTCAGTGCAAAGAGATTTTGAGAGCCTGCTTACTAATGAGTGTTTTGTTTTGAAATGGTAGCGGCTGGGATTCCTCCCCTTCCACCTGGAAGCCAAATCAGCAAAGCTGCGAGGCAGCATGGGCTCCTTGCTCAGAAGAAGCAGGTAGTGGTGCTTTTGTGTTGCATCAGCTAAATTTGTTATGCAGACCCATCTGTTATATCTCATCACAGAGCTTGCTGGAAATTTTTTTTGTTTATTATCTCCAAAGAATTGTTTAAGGAGGTACATTTAAAGGCACCACTGCCTAAACCAGAGTACCAGTATCTACACATTTCTAGCTCATCAGGAACAAGCTGATTTTGGTGGTATTTCTCAGATTTACTTACAGAAGACCATGAGCAAGAGAATAACACATTCATAGTTTGGAAAAAGATGTTTTATTTGTGTTAAGAGAATGTATATCTAAGCATTGTAGAACTGTTTGGGTTTTGTCTTAGATTTATTTTTTTAATGCTATTCCCAGAGGCTCACATTTCAACATGGCTCAGATTTAAGTACACAGCTTTCCTTGTTTATCAGGATCTCACAAACTGCATTTCCTTTATAGCCTTTTATGAAAGGCTATAGGGGACTCAAGTTCACAGTATGCCTGAAGATAAATCTGCAAAGAAATTTCAGCATTACAAAGCTCTGTGATGAAATGCTTAACTCTTGGGAGTTCTGCTCGGTGGAAATCTTGATGTATAGCATCCAATGTCTGATATCTACAGGGAAAATTCTAGGCGAAATAAAAGCAACAGAATGAGTGATAATTGGCCAGAATTGCTTAGTGCTGCTGTTTAAAATTCTTCTGGAGTTTAATGTTCAAAGCAGGGAAAAAAAACAACATAAAGAATCCCCACAAAATCAAACCTCCCCCTAAGCAAAATCTGTATACAGCTAGTGGTTCACGATGGAGTACATGGTGGGTGACAAGAGACCTCTGCATATTCTGATCGGACTCTCTGGATAGCAGAAAAGAATATGTGTAAGATAGTGCTGTAAGTGCAGGGACATACACACAACACTCAATAACTCTATGGAAACTGCTCTGATTTGGGTGTTTAATTAAACCCTGGAACAGGGACTCGAATCTAATTTTTTGTCTCAGTAATCATAGTACTTCTAGACCAAGAGCCCCAAAAGTCACAACCTGTCTTTTTGGGTTCTGCCAGTAATTAGAGAAATTAAGTGAAAGAATGTAAAAATGAAAGATGCAGGATAATTTTCTTAGAAAAAACCCCAAGAGTCTGGAGAGTTAGAAATCTGTTCTGGTGTGTTTGGCCAAGTCTCTGCTTTGAGACCAGCAGGGAGAAAAAGAATAAAAATCTGCCAGGTAAGTGCTCTGGCAATTGGTAAAACGGACACAGATGTGATCCTGGAAGGTCAATCATCATAATCTTTTGCAGAATGTTTAATCTGAGGAATATTTTAAAACCTAATTGACCTGGTTTCACATGGGAGTGGAGCAGGGAGAACCCAGAATGAGGATTAATCATTTCTATGATTATAGCATAGACATAGGCACCAGCAGGGCTTGGGGAAGCTGCAAGTGGAAGATTACACTGCGGTGTAAATGTTGGAAGTACATTTTTCTCTATGTCAAATATATGCCTAGAGCTCTTGTTGAACTTAATCTTTTGAGACTAATCCTGGTTATCCTACAGGTGTATTCTACTGCCTTTGAAAAGCTGGCCTTACTGGAGAATCCTCTGATAACATCGGGCTCCATTTTAAAAACCACTTTGTTCCTGAGGGCAGGTGAATTTACTCGGTGAGGAGTTAGACACAATTTCTATCACCAGCAGTACCCGTCAGACCAAAGCAAGTACTTGTATTTCTGATGTGATGTTATTTGTCCAGTCACCAGTACTTCAAACAATACTTTGACTTGATGATCTTAAAGGTCGTTTCCAACCTAAATGATTCTCTGATTCTATGACTAACTCTTGTAGCATGGGTTAAAAGGAGAAGTGACAGGTGCCACCACAGTTTGCTATTCTTAAATATGTACCCTTAAATTACCACATTCCTCACACCTCAGTATTCAAGCTTAGACAGGATTTCTCAAGGACATGTGTAAGACGTGCAAATCAAATCCATATGCCACAAAAAAAAAAAAAAAGAACAAATATGTTATGCCATGCCTGTACTTAAACCTCTGAGAGAATAATTGTATCCAGAAGGATCTCCCCAACTCTCAAAATAGCTGATTAAAGGATGGGTAGTCGATGCAGCACAAACACAGCAAATAGTCCTGCTGAGATGTATTTCTGGAATATTCAAATAATATGGCCCAAATTAATCTCATCCAATGCTAGACACAGCAATCTGTGTCTCCCTCTATAGTCAGCAGGAAGGAAAAAGCACTTCCAGATGACATTTCACACCACGTAAGATCTGATGCTGCGTGCACATTTTGATTAGGTAGAATGAACCTGGACATCTGTGTGGAAATGCCTGTATGTGGAAATGAGGTGAGGAGACAGAGATCCTGGGAAAAACTGGGAACAGATTGCCAGCTTTTGCAGTGTCAAAGTTGTCCTTGCTGAACAAAGGATTTGATCCGCTCTGCAGAGGGAACAAATATCTTCTGATGTTCAGCGTGGGGTGGGAAGGTGGGGTGGACCTAGAAAATAGACAGAAGCACGAACAGAGACCAGAGAACTTCTGAGAAGATCTGGAGTGGCCATAGCTAGACCACAGGGATTTTCTACAGGCTGCAGAAGGGACTGTGTCAAATTTATTGCACCTTAAGAAGCCTCAAAAAATTGCTGCACACAAAACTAGAGAAACAGGTACAACTTTCAAGGACACAGCAGGCAGGGAAGAGATTTATTTTCAACCCCTTTTTTTTTATTTTAGCCTGTCCCACTTTGGCTTCCTCTCTTTAAAAAGTCATAAATCATGACCTAGCAATTCATAGCTCTCTTTGTATTTTTGGTGTGTTCACTTAAAGAGAATAGCAAATCCCTTCAAAGCTCTGGCTGGTTTGAATGTCCTGGCTCCCCGTAGTAGAGCCACTTGTGGAAGCTTTTTCCCTGGTTACAGAAAGTGAAGCTTATGAAGAAGACAGATATTATCTTTCTCATTTGCCCCTGGGCTCCTAAATTTCACTCCTCTGAACAAAGAATAAGATTCTTGTTACCCAGTTGTTTTACAGCAATTAATTCTCTTCTTATGCTCTTTTGCAGCAAAGCTAAGGGACAGTTTGAGAAAGCACCTTCCTCTCCTTCTCTCTCCTCCCTGCCCACCCCCAGACTCTTAGTCTCTTGCAGGTGGAGGCCCAGGGTCTCTCATACACCCTGTCTCTGTGTCTTTCTGAGTTGAAGTGCTCATACTTTGCCTCTGAGCTCCTGCAGTAACTCACTGCAGCCCTTGGGCTGCTGTTGGTTGTGTTATAAGCTATACCAGTGGGCAGTGATGTCCCTGGAGGCAAAGCACCTGCTCAGACTGGCAGGAAATCGGTGTGGCAGAGATGAGGAATAGCCAGTTTTTTTTCCTTTAACATATGGCCTTGGTCATGAGAGAGAATCCACTGATAATTCAGAAAGGCTTTCAAATCATAAATTCTGCATAAGCAGAATTCATAGCCTTCTCCAGCACAGAAGCTGTTATTAATTTTAAAATTCTGCAGGAACATATTTGCAGAGAGTGCTTCATATCTGGTTTTAATTAATGGCTGGGCCTTAAGGGAGCAATATAAAAGTTGCAATTGGGCTTGTTTAACTCTTTTTTCTTGTTTCCTTTAATTGTCTGTTCTGTGGCTAACTTTTGAGAATGATTTTTAACACCATTTTTGTAGGTAATGCAACAAAAATGTTGATTTTACAACATATCAATAAACATTTCATGTTTTTATAAACGTCTTTTGAAAAGAGGTTAATTTATTTTTTCGTAGGCTCAGCCTGTGCAGAGGAAAAGTTTTTTTTTCCTTTCCTTTGGTCTGCTATGAAATGTAGCTTGTTCAAGTAGAATTTTCTGCAAAGAAAATTGCAGTCATAGGCTTGCGAATGAATGTAGCCCCTGAATTGCAAATTAAGGCTAAGTTCAAGAGCTCTTTGAAAATACTTTTCTGAAATTTAAGGCATGGATTCCCTTCACTTAATTTTAGGTCTGTCTGTAGTCATCTTCCCTCCCTCTTCAGTCCGTGGGAGAAGCGGGTACCAGGGGATGCGCAGGGGGTTTGTGTGGGCTGGGCTGGTCCCTGGAGGCACAGGTCTTGCTGAGCGTGGGAGGCTGCTGGGGCTCCCAGGGCTCTGCACAGCTCTGACACCTCGGCTGCCTGTGCCTGCAGAGAAGTAAAAATGTGGCATGTGGGAGGGAGAAGAAAAGGCTGCTTTTATTTTTATTTTTTCATCGGTTATATGAACTGGCTAAAGCCTAAGGAAGGTGATAATCCCGCCGCACAGCTTCCTTGGCTATCCTCCCACTCTGAACTCCAGAATTGCTTCTGCTGTAATGCACAGAAATGTTTACAGAATAAGTACTTACTGACTAGAAATATCAGGAGTCCAAACAGAGCTTCTGGATGAAAAACCATCTGTGATATGGTAAAAACTGCAGGCTCCTCAAGTCAATATATTTCTGCCTATCTTGAGAGAAGAAAAAGCTTCAGTAGTTCTTATATTTAATGAATGACCTTTTATGTTGAGACAGAGATCAAAGAGAACAAAAATCAAAGGAGATCACAGCCAGAGTTGGCCATAATATGTCCCTTTTTTTCAACAGAACATTAAAAAACCAAATAAATAGATATCATCCAGTTCTCAGATTATGAGAAGCTTTATCATTCTTCCCCAAGTTCTAGGTAGGTGGTGAAGAGGATCAGAAGACAACTACAATAGAAGCATCACTCACTGAACAGCTGCACCATCTTATAGTTACTACTTGGGTTTTGTTCAACTTGCTCTTCATAGAGCTGTAGCATACACATTACTGAATAAGAATAGTTGGTCAAAGTAGAAACTGCAGCATAGGAGGCAGAAGAGATTAGATCAAGTAACATCTGCATAACTGTAAAAGCACACACTATGGCTTTGTGAGGCTGAGCCAAAAGAATAAAAAGAGGATTCAAAACAGGGTATCATAGGGGAAAAAACTCCTCCAACCCCACAGCATTATGCTGACTCAAAAAGACTATCATTGAGCAGCATGTGAAGCAGGATTTAAACCATGAGAGAATTCTACAAGGCACCTTCAATAGCACAGGGCTTGCTAAAAGCATGCTGGAGCAGTCTGGCTTAGCTCTGAGGAAATCACAACCTCTAACTCGATCTCTGACAAAGCTTTCCTGCAGAAAATGAGCTCCTCTTTCTTTCACCGCAGTGCCTGATAATGCCTCACTGCTTAGCTGGACCAAGGGGGTTTTTTTGGTAGGCTAGCTCCCTAGCACAAAACCCAATAGACAGGTAGTCTAGCCATCCTGAGGATGTACATCATCATACCAAAATGGACTACAACGGCTGTGTTTCCCACTGTCTTTAATGTTGGTGACCTAAGTGTCAGGAATCTAATGTAATTCTTGTCTTTTAGAGGCGAACTTAAGCCCACAGAATCTATGAGCTATATTCCAAAAGAGATATAGGCATTATTCCAGGGATGTTTGCGGACTTGACAGCTGAGAGCCGTGGGAACAGAATTCATATTGCTAAGGTAGGTGCAGAAGCCAAAGCAGGGGACAGACACTGCAGGATGAAGGGCTGTGGCCAGACGCCCCCCTGCCTGCTGGGCTCCGACACCCTCCGGCAGCCTGGCAGCAGGTGCCCACGTGAAAGTGGGATTCACAGCTTGAACTTCCACAGATACCTGTAAGGTGGTGACAGCCACCTAGGGGTTGTGCAGCCTGCTGCTGAAACCACTGACCAGAATGTGAGACCTCCATTTTAGGCCTGTCTTAGACAGAGAACTCCCAGGATTGAAATGCAAAATGCTTGTTTCAGAGAGGAGCGCACAAACTACCGGGATAAGGATGGGCTGTTCTCTCTCCATCTGTTGAAAGTAGGTCACTGGCAACCCAAATGCAAACTAGTGTAAGCTTCTCTCCTCCACTGAGAAAGGCAGGACAAGTGAAGGAGAGAAAAGGGAAAGGAGAGATCCTAATGTTCTAGGAATGCCCATATATTTCGTGTGCTGAGGAGTGCATGTGTCCAGCAATGCCTTCGAAGATATGCATCAAGAGACTGCTACGCAGTAGGTGGAAATTCCCCCGGTCAAACACGCAAGTACTGTTTTATTAGCCCGTAATTCAACTTCTCATCAGAAAATTATTTATTAGTATTTAGATATCTATTTTAACTGTACTGATTATATGTAATATAATATTATATATACTGATTATATCATAAGATATTAAACAGTACTCTCTGATGCCCACAAAGAACTGGGGACTTTAACTCATCTAACACAATCTGGAAAAAAACAACATAAAAATTCCATCTCAGTATTAAGAATTTCTGTAAGATTTATAATTTTTTTCCCACCGTATGTAATTGAAATAAATTTTCACTGCTTAAGAGAAAGAAAACATGAAAGTCCTAAAGAAATTAAAAGCCTTCAGTATTATCACTGTGTGTAATATTTTTGTGAGTTGCCTAGGAAATGGTTTATCCACATGTAGGAGAGATACAGAGATATCATTTTTAGTTTGAAACACAGAATGTTTATCACAGCTTTTTAAATATTTTTCTGCAAGAAGGCAAAAACAAGCTCTTTAATCTTATCAATCAAGATGTAAGTCAATGCATATCCAAAAGGCAGTTGAAGTGTGGACTGGGCTGTATCCAAAAGGAGTACTTCTGTTTTATATATGTAAATTGAAATGACCAGATCTCACAGGATAAAGAAACACTCACTGAATCCTCTGGGAAACTCATTTTCAGGATATTAATTGGAAATAAGAGGAAATGGCAATCTTTGCAGGAGGCCCACTCAGTTTCCATTTAGGATTAGAATCTGCCAGGTACTTAAGCATGTTACAGAAATAGCAATGCTGGGATGAATCCACTGTCCTTTCATAACTTACATAAGACAGAGAGACATTGTGCATCCTGCAACTGAGAGCACAGTATTACATCATCTCAGCCTCATGGCTTTTGGTGTCCTGAACAATGCAGGGAAAGGACATGGACCTGTGGTAATACAGTCCCATGTGAGCCTATTTTGTTTCTAAAGCTCTAGGACAAATAGTGATTCAGACATATATAGTTCATGGCAGACAAGAAAAAAAATAAAAAGGTTCTGACTCTGTTTTGCACGCAAGCTCTTCAGCAGAGCTGTGCAGCTGTTCAAAAGAGCACAGGAATATAAGGAATTACCTATAATGTGGCTCCGTCTTTCCATCTATCCTGTTCCCAAGAGTGGTGTTGGAGATGCTGTTTGGGAAGAGAGCATGAGCATCCCCTCTCTACAGGCTATTGTCCTTGCTGTCTCCCAGAATTACATTAGGGTTGTTACAAGGCCCACCCCTGTGTATACCTTTTACAAGCTGACTATGCACCTATTGTACGTGATTTTATCTAACAGCTTTTTGAACATGCTTAAACTATCAGCCTCCATAACCCATCTTAACAGAAGTTTTCATTGCTCCCTGTGTAAAAAAGAACTCTCTTCTATCTATTTTAAGATTATCGCAAATCAGTTTCAGGGCTCCCTCTTTGCAATATTACTGGTCTTGGTGAATGCTAATTCCGCGCTCACCTGATATACAACCTTCTAAATTTGAAGTTTCCCTGCCTCGAGTAGGAGGTAGGACTCAATAATTTCCTGTAGTCAGAAGGTGACCTCTGACCTCTTCTTTATAGTGGATCTTCTAGCCTAGTTTATTCTACTATTCATGGGCTTTGTAAATCCTGACCTTATCACTCTCCAGTCTTCCCTTTGGCAAATTGAAGTTTCAGCATTTCTTGTCTCTCCTTATAAGGCAGCTGCTTAATCATTTTACATGCCCTTCTCTGTAGTTTCTTTAACTCCACTCTGTCTTTCTTGAGATGTGGAAACCAGTACTACACACCATAATCAAGATATGGGTGTCCCAAAGTTTTATACGATATCTGTTTTCATCTCAATATCCTTCCTTATGTTACTCACTGTTCTGTTGTCTCACCTCAGCTGCTGCTGCACACAGGCCCAATGATTTCTGAGATCTATTACAGATAGACTCTGAGATCTCTTTTCCTGAATTGTAAATGTTACACTCCTAAAGCTATATGACATATCTTTCTGTGGTTCGTGCCTATATGACACAACCCAAGTTTTATATCTTGGCTTTGACTAGTGTCCTTGATAAACTTCACATTTCCTCCTTCTCATTTGTAATACAGCATGGAGACCAGAATATGGTGTAACTGTGGTGATTTAATGTGTTTTTGCAGGTAGAAAGGCAAAGAAAAAGAATGGATAAAGACAATACCAGCTCCAGGCTTCAAAATGATTGAGCAATATGAAGCGACAGCTTTGCTGTGTTCCAGCAATTGTAATGCTGCTGGACAGCAGCACACATCTATTTATCTGATCAAATGTTATACAATCTCTGTTCTATGTTTATTATTATGGTGACTTTGCTTCTCGATATAGTGTTGCTCTGATTTTTGATCCAAGAGCAGGATTCAAAGTCTTTGATATCCACGCAGAGTGCAAGAACAACTTCCAAATTACTGCTTTTATTCTTTGAACACACAAAAGACTTTTAGAGATTGTGTATGTTTGCTAATTCATTAATCAAATTTAATTAAAAATACCTTCTTAAAAGAATGCTGTGTACAGGACTCCATTTATCTTGAATGATCTTGATAATTAGTGAACATGGGTTCTTCAAACATTCCTGAGTTTAAGTAATTAGATTCAATTTAAGATGCTCACGACTGTCATATACAATTGTTGTTACTGATGAGTAACAGATGAAACCAATTCAGCAACTCACATTTTTCAGGGTATGACCTGACATGTAGGCATCATCTTTTACATTGTTCTGATATCAGAGATGACACAAATGTTCATTATCCTTTCTCACGACCCCCTTTTGTATTCTGCAGCTTTTCTTTTGAAATCAATCCTCAATGAAAGTTACTTCCTGAATCAAAAATTCATAGCACTATCAGTAAACTAACTTATTGCATCACTTTTTAACCAACAGGATTTCCCTTCCTGAACTAAACCACCTTTAGTCTATTTCAGGGAACTAAAAGAACAATGAAACATCAGTGAGTTTGGAAGAGCCATCTAATATTATTAAGCAAGTGGGTGATTAGGCATTCACAGCTTCTCCATGGAGGGGTGCGCTGGTGAAGGACTAGACCTCACACATTTTTGCCGGTGGAGTCAGAAGGATGCTGCTTGGTGAGTGCTGATGCAGGTTCCAGGAACAGATGGCTTTTCTCAGCCTGAGCCTCACCTGCTGCCAGCTATTGCTTGCTGCTCAGGGTGGTCCTTGTACAAAATGTGCCATTATCTTAAAATAGTACCCTTCAAAGAACATGGTGAACACACATCCTATAGCATAACATACCATGTTACCGAGTTGTAGAAATAATTTTTTACAACTATCTGTAGAGAGATTACAGGCTGAGACCATAGGTCTAATATTTAATTTCTGAGGAGTTACTTTTATCCATAGTTCTGCTAATTTCACTGTTATGCTTTTTGTAGCCCAATTCTGATATCCTTCTTGCTGAGTTCCGTGGAGCTGCTTTGAGAACCTCAGCCAGAAATCCACAGGACCTTGGATCAGGCCAACAATAAAACAGTGGTCCGGATGAGGATGTATTAAATGAAAACATCCCAACACAGGTGAATGAGAAGATCAATGGCAAGTTTTACTAAGAATGAGTCTAGTAATTTATTAAATTGAAAGTAGTATAACCATTGAAGTTTTCCGGCAGTTTACAGCTAAGATTTGACTGCATGGCTAAGAGAGAAAAAGATTGTTCTAACTGACCATGCACCATCTCCAGACTGTTTTGTCAAATCATTTATGTTGTCTGTTAATAACTGGTTACTCTCTAAGAACAGGATGCATTAGTAGATGTTTAGATGCTCAGACTAGGCAATGTAATCATAAGCAACTCCGTACCCCTAATGACAAGTGATTATGAAGTTACATTTATCAGGCTGCAAGAACTAGCCAATTTTCTGTGAGAAAACATAAAGGAATTGAACCAAGAGTATACAGTAGTAATAAAAACATGAAATCTAGAAAATCAAAATAGAAATCTAGAGATAGAAAAAGTAACTCAGGGAAACTCCATGCTGCTCCATGTAGTAGCATCAGATTAGAAGGATGGTATTTTTGATTTGTACATCAGAAGACAATGATATCATCTAAAAACGTTGGGTCTTCATACACAGTTCTTTACTGTTGTCCTCCTTAGAGTGTTCTTGTCTCCTGAAAGACTATTCAGACTGCAATTACTCATGTATGGAACTAATTCTCTAACCAGAAATTACTTAACTAGGGTATAATGAATGTTAGGCTTTGAAAAGATAAAAACTCTGCAACATAAGACTTAGAGAGATGTATTGCCTGGTATAGCCCATGTTGACCATGTCCTAATACATGGCAATTCTTGTACCCTCTTCTTATTACAATTTCTACAATTTAACACTTTGATTCTCCATGATAGAAGATAATAGAGGCTTTATTATTGATGTAGAATATTGTCCCTGGTCTTGAATTTAAATAGTAAAAGCAAAATCTAAAGTGTCATTTTGTTTTGTTTTATTTTTGCTTAAGTCTGGTCAAAACATTCACACTTGCAGCTGCTGTACTAAATGACATATGTCCTCACAGCAGACAATCTCACAGGTCGACTCAAGAGATATTTATATCACAGTAATGATGCAGAAGGATACAAATATATTGCTCAGAAATCAGAAGTGGTAAAACAAGTGGCAGTGTTCTGGAAGGTCCTGTCTCATAGGATTGCTTCTTCAAAACTTCCAGGGCCATCCTCATCATTACTATTTTTACCTTTCTAAAGTTGTTCATTCCCATTTTGAGTATGAGAACTCACTTTAGCTGTATGAAGTAAAAGTTTGCTGGAAGAGACGCTTCATTACCTTAGCCCTGTTGTGTTTCTGTGAATTTGCCTTTTAGTAGGTTAGTTTGAAGGCAGAGAATGATTTTGCCCCTTAGTGCTACTTCTCAACAAATTTAAGAAACGTTTTTCAGAAAAGCTTTAAACATTGGCTTAAACACAGCTGGCTACACTGCTGTGAGTTTGTGCTACTGCATTACTTGGAGTCCTGGACATTTTCTCATCCATCTGGATCCTTCCTGGATGAGCTCCCTCTGGCTAATGCAGTGAACTTTCTTCCCAGGGTGTGAGGAGGAAAAAGGAAAGGACTTACCCCATCACAGCAAATATTTCAGAGTTCAGGCATAGCCATTTTGGAGCTATTCGCATGCAGGCACACAATTCTTTGAACAGCTGTATGCTGTGTACGTAACCTATTTCTGAGACATTATTATTTGGGAACAGGGCAGTCAGGAGTTCCAATAATAATTATTTCCCAGGAGGGAATCAAAAGGAGTGGAAGAGCATTCATGCTAAGTGGTATTGCTCTCACCTAGCGTGAGATCAGAGCTTGAGTCCCTGCTTATTTTCTTTCAGCCTGCCAGAGGTTTTTTCCCTTCTCTGCCCACTTGCATGATGGAGATACTGCCTAGGTTTTTTTTCATAACCAGCATGGAGTTGTATTGGACCAGATCAAGCAGTTGGACCTATCAGGTAGATCTGCACTCGTATTCTTCATAGCACTTTTAAGGAACAGCATAATGTCATTGTGTAAGTAATTATATTTATGATAAATTATTGATAAATGAGTAGAGTTAATGAACTTTCTGTTCTGAGAGGAAATTCAGCTGGAGTTGACCTGGACGAGATAGCTTAGCCTGGAATTTAGTTGACTGGGCTTTGAAAGAATAAGCAGTTGCTATTGAGCCATTCAGGTCCCTTGGGCAAATATGTAATAAAGCATTTTTCTAATATAGTTCATTATTAGCTGAGAAATCAGAATGAAGGAAACAAATTAGTAAAAAGTTACATCCTTTAAAAAATCTTTTGCCTTTTATTACAGAAAAAAATGCCCTAATTAAAATTCATATTATCTACTTAGAGTTCATAAAAGTGCATAATTCAGATATGCTAATAAGTAGGCTGTTTTTAAATTACAATGTATTTAAAATGTATATTATGCAATTAGTGTTTTTTAATGTGCACTGTTTACCCCAAAGATTTAACCAGCTCCAAAATATTTAACGTAATTACAGTACCACACAAATCTTCTATGAGAAACTCTCATGAGGCACATCTTCACCACCTTTAATGATCATTACATGGACAGGGTGAGAGTAACCCAAGTTCCTTGGCCTTGTATGTGGAGGATGAAATGCATACTACTGATGACGATGAATATATGTCCATGCTTTACTTAGCCTATATAAATTCTTATATTGTGCTTCAGCCCTATACTATCTAAGCCCTTCCTAGTGCTGTTTTAAAGAACGTGCCTAACACCTGATATTCTTTGTTACACTCTCCTCCAGGGAGCCCACAGCCAAAGGCAGCTGGTTAAAGCAAAGACTTGAGAGGTTAAACATGACAAATTTGAGCTTTTATAGATGGTATAAGTTAAGGAGTAGTTGTGCTAAGGACCAGCACTGAGCAGAGGTGCAGGGTAAATAAATAGGCTTTTGTAGCCTGCAGCGTGTGAGCTGTAGCAGGCTGTAAGGCAGGGAAATGCAGATGCCAGAGGAAAGTGGAAGAGTGGAAAAGAGAAGGGCTGACACGCAGCTTAAGACAGTTTGCCTAGTTGGCTTTAGATATACAGGAAAGTGAACACTACCAGAGCTGTGCAATATGAACATACCTGGGAAAAAAGTCATTTAATAAAACAAACAGAGAGTCTTCCAAATGCTGCAGAGAAACAGATTGAAAAGATTCCTGTTCCCTCTGAGGGAAATTAGATACATTTCTTTATGTGTAGGACTGAGCATAGTTATGTGTATAATACTCTTGTATTTGTTTTTCTGTTTTCTACAAAATTGGTGCAATTAGTGGCAGCCGGATGGTTCCAGGCAGGAATCATGCACCCTAGTATGAGAAGAGAGAGACCTGTTGGTATAAAACCTCCAGTGTGGGGGTTCCATGCTTGTGCAATAGCCCTCTTTCTCAGTTGCAAGCTGGTGATTCTGAATCACGGGCAGATTTTCCTATGCGTCTGCTTTCCTGCAGATCCCTGTGGATTTCACCAGCAGCTACAGCCTCAGCACCCCCTGGACACTGACACTCCTGCAGCAGCAGCGGCAGCAGCCACCGTGCGGCTTCGGGGCCTGGGAGAGCAGCACCTGCATCAGTAGCACCTGTATCTGCCTCAGATGTCCTTACAGCTACTGAGGCTGTGGAAGCAGAGGGTTCTGCACTTCCCTGGGATCACACGGAGTCGATACTTCTGTCACTGAACTGGCAGGAAGTTTTTTAGAGAAATTAGAGCTGCTGTTGTTCATAGAATCATAGAATGGTTTGGGTTGGAAGGGACCTTAAGGATCACCTAGTTCCAACCCCTCATAAAACAGACCAGGTTGCTCAAAGCCCCGTCCAGCCTGCTCTTGGACACTTCTCTGGGCAACCTGCTCCAGTGCCTCACTTTTGATTAGTTTTCCCTTGCTATAGACCTGCTGTAAAGTAGTGGCACTTTGGTTGCTATTAATTACCCTTACTTTTTCACATTAGATAGCAATCTTTTGAAGAAAAGATGAAGAAAATTAGCCATACATGGATGGCTAATTTACGAGTACTGGGAGCTGTGATCTGAACCAGAACATTCAAGACAGGATATAAATTATATGAAATACCCCCTGAAGATAATTTTTATGGGAAATTTGGAAATAATTAAAATTTCTAGAAGATCAATGTTCTCTAAAACTGAATTTTGCATTCATGGCTAGTATCCACAGATATGATTAGTGTGATTTTTATTCCTCAGAACAACTCTTGATCCGCTATACTGAAAAACAAAAAGGGAAGCAATTATCATTCTTGCTGTGAAATTTCATAAGAAAATTATATTTATCATATATTACCAACATTACATAGTACAAAACATAGCCACAGGTAGGAGCAGCTATTGAAAAAGGTTCAGCTAAGTGGAACTTCATGATTAAAGAAATGTTATAGAAAGATCAACTAAAATAGAAAGCATTTGTGACATTATATGGGCACAAAAATGTATTTGCAATGCTGTGGCAAAAATAGACTGTTAAGTAGTGGCATACTACCATTCATGAACACACATCAATCTGATGTTATTAAATGTAATTCTCTTTGTGCTACAATTATTTTTTTTTTAAATAGAAAGAGAAATGATTGTTCTTTTCTTATTCAACTCGTGACCTAACATCTGAAGATCTGTGTCAATTTTTCTTACTTCATTTTTTTCCCCAGCCAATAGCAATAACAGGAAAGGACATGAGTTGTGGCCCCTCTCACTCAAAGTTGAGCATGTCTGTGGAGAAAAGAGTGAAAAGGAGGTGAAGGTAGCCACAGTTAAGCTGCTACGCTGGGCTGATTCCTCTGCTCTACAGGACAGTTCCCATGTTTTAAAGAAACTTTTGTGGATCTGGGATTAAGTGTGACAGTAGTTGGAGTTACCAGACACTTCCCTGGACCAGGTTGGAAATTCAGATATTCCTGCTGAATACCTAAAATCCATGTATGGAAAACAGATTTGTCTAGGTGCCCTGCATACACAACTGTTAGAGCAGAAGGATATTTAACCTGACAAACATTAAATGAAAAAGGGGTAAATATTCCTGAAAACCCTTCTCTCTCCTGCACTTCACAGGCACTAAAGGACTATCCCAGTCAGTATGGAAACTGGGTTTTAGGTCTTAGCTTCAAAGGACTCAAACTTAAGTATTTTTATTTAGAAAAACAAAACCAGTGCCCTATATAGGACCACAAGCAAAGCTATGGAGCTGTAGGCCAAGATGAAATATGAACATTCTCCACCTGCTCTGTGAATCTGGGCCCCTTTGCAGGGAGGATGTGCAGAGGACAAAGTGGAAAGTTATCTGACTTCATAGCCAATTGGAAGAAATTAGCCATCTCATAGCAGAGAGGTTTAGCTATGGGAATATAATGGCATTTGCTGATGTAATGTAGATGGAAGCTGAAGTGCTTGGGGAAAAAGGATCAAAGAGAACTAAGAGAACTAAGACTGTGTGAACCCAAAACTCAGAAGAAATTAAGGATGTTTTAAATAACTAATTCACAAATAAGATCAAAAGTACCAAAATACTGGAAAACAATTTCCTTAGTATAAAGATATACTCATTCAATAAGGGTGAAATCTTTGAGTAGACTGGCAAAACTTGTCTTCAAAGCAGATCTGCTTGAAGAATGAAATCTTTACTACAAACGTGATGGGAGAACCTTGCAGAAGAATTATACAACTTTTGCTGAGCTTTGAATCAGGGATTTTAGGTAGAGAAAAATGGGGTGGAATTTACATTTCAAGAACCTTTTTCACAGATGTTTTTAGCCCTAGGTAGCTTAACAGCTGCTTCAGTTCTTCCTTGCTCTCACTTTACATATCCATTTGGGGCTTTTAGATCCCTCTTAGGTTTAAGCCAAGAGAAATTAAGCAAAAAGTTGCAAAAATATGAAAAAAAATTGCACCTAAGTGTTTAATTAAACTCAACCCTCTATACACAATAATACAATTTTTCAGAAGTGTTAAACTATATTGTACTGGTCCCTTCCCCATTTCCAGCTCATGGGTATTGTTTCTGGTGTTTTTTAATATTTAAAGAGCCATAAATATCTATTTGGCATTTTTGCACACATGTTGCAAGTTCTGAGATGTTTTCCAGTGCCAGTAGTACCGAAGCTATAGGAAAAGGTGCCAGGTGTTTTATGGTCATGAGCAAATCACTTCTACTTTTTACTCACAAATGGCATAAATAAATAACCATCTGGGACTGAGCTGGACAAATGCTTGTGTAGTGGTGGTTATCACTTACAATGGATGTCACAGAGCAATTTATTGACTTGCTTCTTAAATAGATATTTTTTGAGGATAGAAACATTCAAATTTTAAATGTAAGTTATTCATTGATAATAAATAATAATTAACCCCATACGTATGTCCAGCATAGTATCTTCAGATCTCAAGGCACTTTGCACAGGATTGTAATACTTTTTTCTGTCTTCCTCTCATAGACATAGTGTGGAAGTGAAAAAAATGAGTCACAAGGAGGGGAATGCCAGCAGGACAGTGGCAGAGCCAGGGCTTTGTCTGGTGCAGTTTCTGTCACCCAGGTGAGGATTATGCTGTCTCCCACAGAAGCTGATCACTCTGGGTGAATGAAAGTTTTCTTTCTCCAGGCAGAATGTCCCCTGAAGAGACATGTACTGATTGCCTCTTGTCCTGGCACCATGCAGCCACGTGAAGAGCCTACTTGCCTCTTTATTTTTTGCTTTGTTAGACTATGATTAGATTATGATTTGGTAGACTACAAGGCCTTGTATTCTCCAAGGTGAACAATTCTATTCCTTCAGCCAGCCATTTATATGTTCTGCAACAATCTGATCTTTTTGGTAGTCCACCCCTGAACCCTCTCCAGTTTCTCTCTGTCTCTTTGGAACTGAGGGAGACCAAAGGTATAGCCTGAAAAATGGAGATAATCATAAGCCTTGGTCTGTTGGCTGTATTCTTGGTGATGCAACTCAGGACACATTTTCCCTCCGCCACTGCTGCCAGGGCATGCAGCTAGTTTGTGTTGAGTTTACTGTCACCCAGGACCCCAAGGACCTTTTCGGCAGAGCTACTCCCAAGGTAGTCAGATCCCAGCCTGATAATCCCATTTTGGGATTATTCTGTCCCAGATATAGGACTTCACATTTGTATTTGTTAAACCTCATGTAATTCTTTTGGCCCAGTCTTCCAATCACATGTATATTACACACAGAATATAACATATATGTAACAGACTGGCTATCTAAATTCCAGGTTTAACACTACTGTGGAGATTTCTTGTTTGGTCGTCCCTGTGCCATACCCCAGTGCTTGTTGTAGATGGTTCCAGTCTAGCTGTCTGTAGCTATTATCAAAGAATCTTAGTGGTTGGAAAGGACCTTTGAGATCATCGAGTCCAACCACATTAAAAAAAAACAAAAATCCAACCCACAAAAACAAACAAACAACAACAACAAAAAAACCCACACAAAACCAACCAACCAAACAAAAAGCCACCCACCAACTAAACCCCACACCCACAACCCCACGCACAACACCCCACCACAAACCAATAATCTTGGCC
>JAOTQQ010000023.1:104039854-104068910 GCA_026546715.1 Gallinago undulata | reverse complement strand
CCAACCAGATTTTGCTCCATTAATCACAACTCGCTGGGCACGGCCATCCAGCCAGTTTTTTATCCAGCGGAGGGTACTCTTGCCTATGCCATGATTTTCCAGTTTCTCCAGGAGAATGCCATGGGGGACGGTGTCGAAGGCCTTACCAAAGTCCAGATAGACAACATCCACAGCCTTCTCCTCATCGAGAAAGTGCTAGAAATTACTAGTGCACTGCCACAAAGCTACGCTAGACCTAGCTTCAAATTAGCCTGCTCAGATAGCATTCAGTGGAAACTGGCTGGCTGGCAGGTAAACACTGAGCTACACTACTGCCGGTACCTGAGTCAACTCCAGCACTGTGAAAAGATTTTGCAGTCACAGAAGAAAATGTGGTGGTTGTTGTGTTCCCATGCCAAGCACTGAAATCCGCGAGAGAGTCTGTCCTAAAACATACCGATTTGACCTTCACTTGGTGTTCTCTTGAAGCCAGTGGCTTAGTGCTGGTTCTTTAAGGCAAACTCACCCACAGAAAGACTATTTCCCTTGTGTAAGAATCTAAGTGTGTTTCCCACTCGGTGTTAGCCAGTAACAGTGCAATGGAAGAAATTGTATTACTTGGCAAGCACTCAAAAGTAGATGACCTTCATGGATGAGGGAAAGGAGTGAGGAAAGGAGGAAGCTCCCACAATCAAGTTGAGTCTAGAGGGATACAAACCTCTCCTATTCAACAGCTTCCAGAGCGTTGGCATGTGTGCTGGGGCTGTGCTGGACTCACAGGATCTGTGCACACTGGAGTGCAGGAGCAAGGAGATCTGAGCACTGGGAAAGAAAAAGTTCCACAGTAGCTTCTCCTTGATTTCTAAATAAAGTTTATTTCTCTTGTGCTGTGTCTGGCGTGTTAAATTAGTCCCAATTGCAATGAAGAGATTAAGAGATCCTTGCTGGCTCACTGTCAAGGTAGAGGATTTGCTGCCAAAAGAAGAAAATAAAATAAAATTATACCTGCTTAATTCCCAGTTCCAAAACTTGCTGATTTTTACTGAAATAGGGGGAAATTCTTCCAAGTTTTACACAACCTGTGGATATCATTAAAGCTGCATTCCATACATAATAAAATAGGTCAACCAAGGCCTCCTCGTATATCTTGTGCTGTTATCTTCTTGCTGGAACGGGAGTCACAGGTGTCTTTTTTTCTACCTTTCTTTCCAAATCTGTTGTTCACACATTTCTGTTGTAATTCACACTGGCATTCGGCTTGGCAGCCGCTCGGCTGTTGCTAGAGTTGTGTTGTCGTGCACTTGATATGGTTTTGGCTATCATAGTCTAGCTCCCAAGATGCCATTTTAATTGGCTTCGTTTTATTATTGGAAATTAATTTGAACATAATAAGGACAACCTTTAGAACCTTTTGCTCACATTTGCCAAAGCTCTTTCATGACTCAAAGTAAGGCATCATAATTACATATATTTGGCATAGCTCCATTTTTCTGTTTTTTCAAATTACTTTTTGCTCTGAAGAAAAAGTTGTCATCTTTCTTTGGGCTGTTAAGAGTGCTGTATTCAAGAAACATGGATTCAGTTCCTAACTCCTCTGTGAGGTTTCTGCACGATCTTGTAATGTTGCTCCCTGACTCAGTTGTCCGTCTGTAAAATGAAGAGTGCTTTATCTCCTTTGCTTGTCTAACTTGTTAATTTTCTAGGCTTTTAGGGTGGAATAATCAGTTGATGTACACAGAGAGTGTATATTACAATGTTTTATGTCTTTGTTTGAATCTGACAAAATGTCTGTACAGGCACTGAAATGAGCAGCAAGGAAGCAGAATAGGGTTTAAAGGTGTCCACTGGAAACTTATTTATCATATTTGGCTTTTTGAAAGTAGAAAATGCTATTTATTTGCCTTCTGTCTGTTTCTTGCTGGAAGCTTTAAAAAAAAAGTTCATGTTTTGCATTAAGTACAATGATTTATAATGAAATGGAAATAGTAGTTTGAGACTGATGAAATGCGACTTATTGCTTTATTTTGAAGGGAAATTAATCATTAGTTGACAGATCAGTGTAGTACATTATTTATCCCCAATCTTAGTTAATGCAGCCTGGCTAAACTACCTAAGTATGTAGAGCTGAATTAAAAAGCTTAGTCAAAGTGAGATGGAAAACCTATGGTCTCTGAACTCTAAAATCTATGGCTTTTGGAGTCTTTGCTGTAAATAAGGATGTAGGACCCAAAGGAACAAAAGTCCCTTAGTTTGTCCAGCCCACTCTGCTACTTTAAATGCGTGTACAGAACATTTAAACCCCAAAGTAGTCTTTAAAACCCATGTACAGTGGCTTCCTGTTCTTGGCAGTGTCAAAAAAAATACAGGAAGCTTGACCTTAAACCTTGGCAGTTTCTCAGACAAGGTCTTCTGCTCTCATTCTACCTGTGGGGCTCTGTATAATAGGCATCTTCGGGCCCCAGCCAGCGAACAGCCAACCAAACAGGTCAAAATAAGATTGTGGAGATTTTCTGGGTATGTGTCATATTGGAAGTATGAGGGTTGAAGGGCTGAGGCTTTGGGTTTGGAAAGCTGTTTTTTACTTCTTTGTGCCTGAATTTGAATTTTATTTCACAAGCTGCTGCTACTGCATTGGCTTAAGAGTGCCTTTCTTCCTATTTTCATAAGAAGGGTCTGATTTAACTCAGGCAACTGACTCCAGGAGAAGATTGGTGGTTGAAGCACTCCACTTTAGTGTTGCACTCCTGTCTGACAGGAATTAAATCCCAGCACTTACAATAGAAAACCGTCCCAGCTTTCTTTGGCAGCAGATCTTCAGCACAGCTTTAAAAGTGCATTCTTTTTGTTTTTCTCACACTCTTCAAGGAAGACTATGAATGAAACCCACTGGGCTACTCTACTGTAGCATCTAATGAAATCCTTCAACATTAATGGTGATACAGAGGACTGCAAAGGTTACCTCCAAAGATAGATTCCACTGGCTCACCTTCCTGACTTTCATATAAGCACCCAGTCTGATCCCCTTCCTTGTCTGACTTGCAAGTCCAAGGCTTTAAAGTGGTCTCTTGCTCTAAGCTATACTTTTCTACCACCAGCAGAGAGAAACATCAAACCCTTGCACTTGGTTTGTCTTCATCTCCTGACCAAAGAGATCTCTGCTGCTTAAAATTTTTCCTAAACTGACACGTTGAACCTTCTTCTCAACTCTTACAAAGTTTTTTGGAAGAACTTGCAACTCCAACATACCTAAGAGTGTATCTGTGAGGATCACACTGATGCCCAGCTATATTATCTGAACTCTGGCTCACAACATCATGTGGGTGGCAGCCATATCTCAGGTAGGGCTGGGATGAAGTAAAGTCCCAGTGAAGTACATCCACACTTTAACTGCTGTCTTCAGAAAGCTCTGCCAAGCAGCTGTGCCTCATGATACAAAAGAGTTGCAAACTTAATACTTTTATTTTCTCTTCCCACAGAAGTAAGGTAGAATTCATCATCAGGAAGAGATCACTTTTTCTATGAGGCATTTTAAAAAGTAGCTTTAAGTACATATTACTAAGGCACAATAACATTGGTATATATGTACAAGACATTGTCAATCACTTCATAATACCTGTGTGATATGTTCTTTTCATTCTTCATTGTCATCTCAGACATATTTTAGGATATATTTTATTTATATCTAAAACTCTGCCAAGGCCATGGGTCAAATACCACCTGAAGCAGTCTGGTCCCAGGCCATCTGGCCAACTTGCCACATAACAAAATTAAAGGCATCTGGAATTGAAACAGAAGAGTAACTCCTCATGGCTGATTCCCTTTGGTGGCACAACAGACATCAAAACTAAACCAAAGACATGAATATGTGGCACACTTAAGCCAGGCTGAATGATGTGTGGGTTGTGAGTCCTGATTTATTCTTTAATGACATATAGGTAATACACTGTACCTTCTCCCATTTGCAGTGTTTGTTGAAAAGTTGTTTGTCAGATGGTAATTCATTTAAGGAGGAAGATAACCTCATGAAAAATTAATGAGGTTGCATATTTTACAATAGTTCTAACGTATCACACAAAATCACCAGACTCATGGATACTAAAAATACTAGGACTACTAGCATGGCAGCTCTTCTACACCTCGATCCCACAATGCACACTGGCAAAGTTAAATCGTTCCTCATAAATGTAACAAAATGGGACTGTCATTCAATACATCAAAGTGCACAGATGTCTGTGGCCACTGTGAGCATTTAACAGATGCAACACGGTGCCCCAAGCAGACATGCCCCTACTTAACTTCCCATTCAGAGTTGAAAGAGCTGATTTTGTGAGTCAGGAGACTGACAATGTGAGGTCAGAGAACAGGAAGGCATGGAGAGGCAAGGAAGAAAATATGAAAAGACCTAGTATATCGAAGATATTTTTTAAGCAGATTAAAGGCAAAATATATCATCTAGGAGCATTTATTTAATATCTAGAAAATTTAAAGAAGCAAAGTGATTAATATTTTTTTTTAGTAACAGGTCTTGAGATTTTATCTGTGAGATCCAGCTTGGAGCTAACTTTATGCTGAACATGCAGAAATAGCATCATCTTGACTCCAGTAGTAGGTCTGCCATAATTACTTCAGAAGAAAGGTAGAAATCCTTTTGGCTTTCAGATTGATGAGAATTTTGCTGTGTAGAAAAGTCCAGTGTGGTTTTCAGCTTTGCCTATCAAAACTGTCAAAAAGACTTCATATTTTAAGCTACATAATTATTCTCTTTGTCTTTCTTTGTTTAGGATAAAATCTCTTCCCCCTCTTGCAAATAGGTGCATGTGCTATGTTTTATAGGAAAACAAGAATGTGGCGCTCTGTCACTGAAAGCTGAACTCTTATGCACTGTAGTGAGAGTAAAATTGAGTAAAAAAAGACTGAAAAATGTAAGAAGAATATGTGAGCATGATAAAATGCATTAAGCACTTAGTAGACTGTACCAGAGCGAGTTTTGACAGTTTAATTCCTTTCACCCAGGTAAATTGATATTTTAAAAACAACTACATAAAAATATTTTTGACTTTGAACAAATGTCTTTTTTTTAGACATTTTTAATATTTCACAGAAATTCTGGGCAGTTCTGATTTTATAAATAAACTCTTTAATTACTGAATAGAGAACTGTAATGCTAATGTTGGGTTCCTTTTTCAGATGTTCAAACCCACACTGTAAGTCTGCTTCAAGTCCACATTGTCTGAAAGTTAGGTGGACACATATCTGTCCAAGAAAATTTGACTAGAAGTTTAACTTCAATAGAGCTAAAACTAAAAGAAATGAGTCCTCTCTAAACTGTTTTGATGTTATGAAATGAAAGCAGAATGTTGAAATACATCCATTGTGAAAATCTGAAAAGTTATTATAGGTCTAAAAGAATTTTTATTTTGCTAAACATGTTTTTTAGTCTAAAATTCTTCTACTGATTTTTTAAACAGATATTGCTGTCTTTTAACATAGATAAAAAGGTGGTGCAATAAAAAGAGCATGGCAGCAGGTCGAGGGAGGTCATCCTCCTCCTCTGCTCTGCCCTGGTGAGACCTCATCTTGAGCACTGTGTCCAGTTTTGGGCTCCCCAGTTCAAGAAGGACAGGGAACTGCTGGAGAGGGTACAGCAAAGTGCTACAAAGATGATCAAGGGAATGGAGCACCTCTCTTATGAGGAAAATCTGAGAGGCTTCGGTCTGTTTAGCCTGGAGAAGACTGAGGGGATCTCCTCAATGCTAATAAATATCTAAAGGGCGGCTGTCAAGAGGATGGGGCCAGACTCTTCTCAGTGGTGCCCAGTGACAGGACAAGGAGCAATGGGCACAAGCTGGAACACCAGAAGTTCTGACTGAACATCTGGAAAAGCTTCTTTACTTTGAGGGTGCCAGAGCACTGGAACAGGCTGCCCAGAGACGCTGTGGAATCTCCTTCTCTGAAGATATTAAAGACCCGCCTGGATGTGCTCCTGTCCAGCCTGCTCTCAGTGACCCTGCTTTCATTGTGGTGGTGGACTAGGTGATCTCCCAAGGTCCCTTCCAACCCCTACAAATCTGTGATTCTGTGATGACCACAGTAAACAAGTTAATATAAATAAGACTTGCAGTTAGTACCGTGTAAAAGCAGTATTCTCTTCTTATATTTTGAATATGCAGTTGGATTTTTGGGGAAGCTCTTCTCTCCAACCACCCATTCCTTTAAGAATGAAACTGTTAAATATTGACCATAGAAAATTTTGCTTTTTATGTCTGGAAATTTTCTCTACAAAAATGACAAGCAAACAAAAAAGAGTCAATGCAAACAGTTTGAAACATTCTCAATGAGTGACTTCAAAGTGAAGGCTAATTAATTTGCAAACAGTGAAATCAAAGTATCTGTAATTACTATTCTCATCCCTGAGAACAACTTACAGGTTTTTGTCACTTTAAAATTAGTGTCTTACTTTAGAAATGTCCATTTCCCTTTTTCTAGAGTGAAAGATCTCCCACATCAAAAGAAATTCTTTCAATGGTATAAATGACCTTAAGTACATAGGGAGTGCTCTGAAGTGGAGTGTAACAAAATGTGAAAACAGAAAACAATTCTCTTTACTTCCAGTAATACTATTATGAGATTTTCTTTGGGTAACAACTGACAGCTAATAGTACTCTAGACTTTGGGGACTATCACAGAGCCCATCAGTTCATCTAATCTGGCCTCCAGGATGAAGGAGTACTGAGGCTGTTCTTACCAGATGTCTACAAAACTCTACTTAATAAGTAATCATGATGGTACTCCATAACTGGACTCATTAATCTGTTCCACATATTAATTATGCTTAGCACCATGACGAATTGCAACTGAAATTCATACCTTCCTGCTGAAGAAAGGGAGAGAACATTTGTTCATGGTAACAATCTATATGTGTTTAGGGACTGAGATCTTATCCAATAAAGATGGGTATTGAATAATGGAAAAAATCCTTTTCTTCCATTGAGACTAATGAGCTGCCTGGGTACATAACAAAATGTAGTGCAGACCAATTTATATAACAGGAAGCTGGCGGGTGAAAGACCATCATGACATTGAGAAACATCATCATGATGAAACATCATGAAGAAAAATATACAATGTTTCATACAATTGTTTCAGCAGCTAATTAATAGAAGATCAACTTTACAGATCTATAGAACTGAGATGAAATGAAAATGAACAAAAATAATTGCCTATATTGGAAATCTTTTCTGGGGAACTTTAACTCCATTGAAATATCCAGGAAAAAACTTATTAAAAATCAATTCTGGAAAAAATTCAATAATCGTTCCAACACCTCTAACCATCTGTTGTCTTACTGGAACATCTATGTGCAACTTGCAGTTATCCATGTTTAAACATGATGATTCAAATCATTTAACTCTTTAAACCATCAGCAATTCTGTGTAATTTTTGACTGGTGCAAAAATGGATAGTGCTGTAGGCTGAGCACTCTGAATCCTCTCCTTTGCTGTAGTCCACCCTGTGCCTCACTCAGTTTCCTCTGCCCAGGGAGGGAGATGACATGAGCAGTTTCCCCTCGTAATGATGGGGAAGGATTTTACCAGCTTGTTAGAGGCTGTCCTCCCAGCAGGATTGCTTAAGCTGCAGTGCCAACCCCACCTTCTTGCATTGCTGAGTCAGCACTCAAAGCAGTCATAGTGGGCTTTTAAAAAATTGTATTAAAAAATAATATTTGTGCTTGCTTGTTTTTGAGTTCAAATCATTCATTTACTCTGCCTGTACAAGTCCTGTTCATCAAGCCTCAATGGAAATGACACTTGGCTGTCTCTTGGGATCTCCTGGTAGGGTGCCAGGAGCTGGTGCTGTGAGAAACACAGTGAGTATTGTGACATGCACAAGAGAGTCGTGAACAGTAACACAACGTGGAGTGTTTTTTCTAGGGTTTTCCAATCTGATTTGTGGGTAGAACGTTCTAGGCTAACACTTCTCAGCTTGTTTCCTCGTAGACAGCCTACTTGTTCCTTTCATCCTAATTATAGCCTCATATATCACCCTAAGTAATCTCCTCAGTCGGTAACAATTTAACGTTTTACACACCTCTCACTTTTAACTTCAGAATCCATTCAGCTCTATGCCTGGAGTGACTAAGATATCAAAGTCAGCCACAGGTTCCATGTTTTGAGTGGAAAATAAATTAACAATATCAAACCCGAAGGCAGCTTTGATTATCTTTGCCACCACCAGTGATTTTTAGCTTTACCCCTTTGTTCACCCACAGTATCCACTCACTTCCAGGGGTACCATAGAGAAAATAGAGGTTATAGCATCCAGACCCATTAAATACTTAAAAATATGGTGTATGGGTAATTTGCATGGATGCATGTCACAGCCTTTACAGAGGAAAACCAGTCCCTGTCTTTCTGGGTAACAGAGCAATGTTACACAGTTGGTCAGAAAGGGAACCATGATAGAACCAAGAGTAAAGAGTTAATGATTTGTGGGTCCTCACTTCTTGCACTTTTCTTCTCTTTACCAGAAGTGTGTTTTCTGTGGTACAACATGCATTATGCACAGCACTATATTACAGAGAAAGGAGCTGTTAGTTTTCTTCCTCCCCGCTTTTTATTGGAAGGAAAAACAACACAGAAAGACATTTCCCTCTATGACGGAAAAAGGGAGCTACAGGAGAACAGTGAAAACTTTGGAGTTTCTTTCCCTGCTTTGCTATGGATCTTGTCCCAAGTACTTCTCAGCTTCCCACTATCCTGATTTCTTGCAATGTTTCTTGGGAAATAGCACCTTTTATGGAGTTTATTGGGAAAATCCCCAAATACCATTAGTGATAAATGTATTTTAGCCTCTCTAGTACTGTTTAATTTCTGCTATTTAAAAAAAAAAATCTCTTTAATCTGTTACACAAGGAAAACCAAAGACATTTTTGTTACTTCTGCATTTGAGACAGAGATCAAGGATTAAGGAAAGGATAGGCTATATTAGTCATACAATTTGTATATGATGGACTTCAGACTACTTCACTAAAGCACCTAATTTATTCCTAATTCTTATATGCCTGGTAAAATCATCCTGAAGCAATTCACTTTCTCATGTAGACAGGGAAAGTCTCTTCAGGGGAAGCTAATCTTAGGAGAAAGAATCTTGCTCTGTTCCAAAAGAATAACTTCCCTTCATTGGCTGCCAGGTGACACTCACTTTAATGAGATTGCCAAGAAGATACCTGGCCCTGAAATGTAAGATATGGGCAGAGGGACCCCCATCTCCTCTGTTTTTCTGGAGGAGTTTGAAAAGAATTCTCTTTGGGAATGGATCTGCCATGCTGAACTGTGGGTAAGCAGAACAAGAGAAAAATCAAATTATTTCCAAAATGAGATGAAGAAATGTACCTCAGAACACCACAGATTAAATACATGTAAAAGTGAGATTCTTATAGGGAATTATAAAAAATTTCTTATTCTTACAAATGCCTTCAATACCCACAAAAAGGGAACAACTACTGAGCTTGGGTCTTTTCAAACCAAAGAATCCTTTTTAGCCTATAGTATAAAGGAAACTTTTTTCAAAAGAGGCCTTGAGACAGGCAAAATAATGGAGACTAACAATCGTAAATTCACATTAAACACCACTACACTGCTATTTCCTACTATTTATCATGATTAATCTATGTCCTCTTTCCAGCAACACAGAAACCACCCAATCTGGTGCTAACGAGGAAAGCTGTTGGTATTTTAAATGTCACTGAAAAGTAATTTCAACATCTCATTAATATTATTGCAAGGAAAACCGAAATCTGGACTGCTCGTGGCACTTTTGCAAAATCTCTTTACCAAGGTTAAAGTCCTGTTGATATAATGCTACAGAGGTAGTGCTAAGCTGTAATACCACTTCTTTGTATCAGGTTTTATAGCTTGTTCTTACTGCTGTGTTGCTGATGTTACCTGGTTTTGCAATGTTATTGGATTTTTCTTGATAGAGGTGGTAGGAGTGCAGGCTGAGCCGGCTGGTTACTGCTGCTCCTGGTTCTTTGCTCAAAAAGCTTCACTGGCTGTCTGTCTTCACCCTGATTGCAGGCACACGTGTCTTTCAGTTGTTTGGTTTGAAATACTGACTGCTGTCAATTGTAATTGAATAAGCACCTCCATGGGATGTTCTGTGTATGCATGGGTTGAATATCCAATTTGTTAATGCATACAGAGCAGAGTTGTAATTGCTTTTGCCCTCCACCAATAACTTTAAGGTTGGTTTTGACTTTTTGTTATGCAATCACTTTCCTCAGTTGTCTTCTCAGTTCTTGGAGGGACAAGTAGGAACTGAAATTTCATGTTAAATATTATTAAAAAGTCAAGGAAACAAAATGAGACAAAAGAAAGCTTATTTTGCTCTCAGAACAGTCTCAATATTTAGTAAAATATCTTAAGTGACACCTGTGTGAAGATTTATTTATGATTGCAATAACTCATTCTTCAAATAGCAACATTATTACATGAAATGCTGACTATTTATTTAATTTGCTAATACGCAAAAGTGCATTTCTAATAACTTTAATACTAACTAATGATTTGTTGTTAATATATTTTTGTAGTAACTTTCTCAACTCTATCCCCTACAGAAATCAGTTGTGCAGAGGGGGAAAATATGAGCAACAAATATTTTGCTTCTACCCACATGGAATAGGATCTTAACAGAATTCAGCATTCATAGGGTTCGTATGTGTGTTCTTATCCTCTTTCTTCCTGAGGATGCCATGTTTAATCAGTTCTAAAAAGTGTCTGTACTCATTTGAGAAAAAACAAATCTAAATCATTGTCAACTCATACTTAATTCAGATTTTTATAGAGAAAATTATTTCCCAAATGAAATGCAAATGCATTCATTCAGAGCTACTTCTTGAAGAATAACATTTCCTTGAGGAAGCTAGTATGCGAGTAAAGCTCTCAAAATCAATAAAAGATGGTTTGGTTGAAATTTCAATTCCCTTTATTAAATACTTGTAATAGGTTATTTCCACACAATTATTCCCAAAAAGATTCCTTCACATCATGTCTATGAGAAGCTATTATTTCATATATACTAACTGGATGTAAGATACCTTTGAAAAACAGAGCAGTGAGTATGCTGTCTAGTTTTTATTATTTTATTTTTATTATTATGTGATTGTATTTATAACTACCTGCTTTTTTATGTATTATACTTTTCTGAAGGAACCTGAGAAGGAAAAAGAAAAAGCAAAAAGTGAAGGATGGTGGCTAAGAAGGTAGCAGCTTAATGTTTAGGGCAGTTGCTTGGAGACTGCATGTGAATGTCATTTCTTCAAGGAGCAATTTTAGTACAAATTACCCTTTATGTCTTGGTTGCCTAGTTCATGCATTCAAATATTATAGGAGAAGAATAGATATATTCTATGGTCTTGCTGAAAAAAAATAATTCAGCTGCAATAGCATTGTTGGAAATCTTCATATGCCATGAACAATATTTATTTCTTCAGAGTTCTTGATTTTTCTCTTGTTTGGGTTTAGTAGTTGTAGACATGAGCAGGACTGAAACAATTGACGCTGAGTGACATTTCAAGCCAGACTGGTTTGTACCTGGTAAATTTTAAGTCCCCTCTAAATTATGCAAGAACTGATCAGGTGTTTTTTTGTTTGTTTGTTTGGTTGGTTTTTTTTTTGTGTTTCCCCCCCCGCCACCCCCCCATCCAACCATTAAGTTCATGAAACAAGTAATACCTAAATTTAGAGGATATTAAGATAGAAGCTGAAGCTGCCTGTATGGTCGAGAGGTTTCTGGGAGGCAAATCAGGGTGCCTAAATTTGAAAGTAGTTAGTTTTCTAATTTAGGAGCTCTAATTGCTATGTGGAAGCACACACACACACTTCTCTCTACTGACTGTAGAGGGAACCTGGGCACCAAAGGTAGGTGCTTGCAGAGGTGGTGTCAGTATTCTCCACTGCCTGCAGACTCTATGGAATGGCAATTAAAGCATGTGGTATATATTTGTATCCTGGGTTATTCTGAAGTGCGTGGCAATAAGATCTTTCCTGTACCCTTTCCTGTCAGTTTACTTTGCGGGTAGAACTTGCATTGCAGACAAACAGACACACGTGTGTGCTCACCATTTGCAACTTATAGCATGAAGCATTAATCCTTCAAGATAATTATTAGGCTTATGTTTTAATATTAGAAATTAGTGTAGCTTCTCTGTCTGCAAGTCAGCTTGGAAGGTTTAGCCCTTATTTTAAGTGGTAATAGAAAACACATTTTTCTTAATTTATGTTTCCAATACTTGTGTACAGAGTAAATATGTGCACAAACTGAAAAAAAAAAAACAAAAAATCAGTAAGGTTGGCCTGACACTATTTATTTAGTGTTAATGCTACAAAATCTTTCCACAATATAGATATGTCATTAATATGACTGAAGGATCAGAGAAACAGTAACTTTTTCTTTCACCACTGAATAGGATTTTTTTTTTAAAAATAGTCTTTCCTCTTCAAATATTACTTCCTTTTCATTTGCAGCATATGAATGCTTTGCCTGAATTTTTGCTACATATTTTTAATTTACACATATTTCTTTCTGTCTTCCACTTTTCTCTATGTACACAGCATTTCATGGAAATGGCTGAATCAAAGTCTCATTCCCCTAGATTTACTCAGATTCATGCCTTGAGGACAGCTCTTCCCAGCTTGTTTTCTTTGGCTGCAGCAGTATTTTCCCGATCAAAGTTAGCTTGTTTTGCTCATTTTTTGAGCCAACCAGAGTCAATGAAACAGCGATAGTGTTATGCTGAACTGGAGCTAACAAATCCCACGTTTCATCAGGATTTTTTTGCTGAGGGGTTTTACTCCCCTCTAATGCAGCCACAGTCTTTGACTAGTCAACAGGAGGGAACTGGAAAAAGAATAAGCCCATGAACCTTAAGACTTCTTGCAGAATCTTGCTCAAAAACACGCAAGCTGGAGTACTGTCTTTGCCCAATGATTAGCTGAATGAAGGTCCCTCCTTAGAGATATTAAAACATGTCTAGATATGGTCCTGGGCAACTGGCTCTAGGTGGCCCTGCTTTAGCAAGGAGGTTGGACAAGATGACCTCCAAAGATTCCTTCCAACCTCAACCATTCTGTGATTCTGTGAATTTCATACCAGTACATTTTTGGCTTTTTTTTTCATAGCATGAAAGATCTGTTTTGTTGATAAGTCAAGTGTAATAATATAAAAGGTGGCTTAATTATTTACTAGGGAAATTAATTATGCATGAAGCCTATATTGTGACCTTTGGTTTGGGCTACAGCAGCTTATACTTAGGGCAAAAGGAAATTTACACTTAGCATCAAGAGTAGCAAACTCTGATAAAATGGAGAAGTAAATCTTAATAATTACTCAAATAATTAAAACCATGCACTTGTTTTGCTTTATTGTTACTTGCTCTTTCAAGAGCCATCTGAGAAATCTCCAGGTTCCCAGTTATCTCTAGATATCTGACAGAACATAAAATGACTTGAATAAGAATTGTCATACTGAATTAAATGGACATGGCTAATATACAATGTAATACAACAGCAAAACATTTGCAGGCTATGCCAGATAGCTATCTAAAAGAGCCACTTTATGCAAAACTTCTTGGAGAGATGACAATTTGTCCTTCCTCTTTTATTGTCTTGCCAATGTGCTTGGATTTCAAAGCATACTTCTGAGTGGACCTAGATATAACACCTTTGATGGGTAGAGCCAACATGCCTCCCAGCTACCCAGAACACACAAGGATCTTTTGAATTTTAGTCCCCCACAGAATATAGTTTCATGAAGGCCAGGTGAAAGCCTTCACATTCAGAAGAGGTTAGAAAGACTTCTGCCACTTTTCTGCAAATTCAAGACAACAGCTGATGGAGAAGGAGCAAAGTGTGCCAAAAATCAGATAGTTACAGAAGTGAGGTGGAGAGGTTGAATGAGGGGGTATACAGGTGCATCATTGTCCTTCTGCTGTGTGCTTGTAGAACAGTTTGGGTGAGATTCAGTCCCAGAATCAGACAGCTAAATACAGGGGTCAGATGTAGGTGTTCACAGGTAAGCTGCTCATTCACCTGCACTGATAAGTGGATGTAATCTCGACTAGCTCTCTACTGACTGCAGTGGCAGCTTAGGTGCTGGTGTGCTTACAGATACTTACATTCAGCTCCAAGCTTGGAATTGAAATCTTGCCCATTGTCTCTGAGATGCAGATGACTCCAGTGCTGGGACAGGACAGTTGTGTTTTGGTAGTTGTTATGGACATTCCTCATGCACTAGACATCTGTCAGTCATTACTCCTGAAGGTAGATATGAAACCTGACATGGGGTGCTCAGTGTTGTCTGCAAGCATCAATAGCAGCATCCTTCTTTGAAGAGCTGTGGAGATTACACAACTTCTCAGTTTCTGACAACCCGCTTCTTTTACTCTGGCTAGTGGCCTCCTACCACCCCTGCTTCAGGGGAGGCTTCTGTCTGGCCCTTGCCATATTCTTGGTTGTCTTTGCATAGGAACAGGAGTGAAGAGAGAGCATCGAGCAGTGGCTGTGGCTCCAGTAGTGGTCCAGGGTTTCTTAAAATGGTAGTCTTCACTGGGGAGCTTGGCTGCAGCAAGGCAATTCTGCCTGCAAGGGAGAAGAGCCTCGAGAGCAACTTGTGGCAGATCGGCGGCTGGCTGCAGCCCAAAGCCTGGGTGTGACTCCCAGCGTTATTCCTGCCATGGTTTGTTTGTAAAACACCCTTGGAGATGACGGCTGCTGTAAAAATGGCAAGTAAAAAAATACCATTATAGTGTAATTAGTTGTTATTATTATTACCTCAGACGGGTAAACCTCCTGCCATGGTTTATTATAGAACAGGAAAATGCAGGGAAGGAGAAAGTGGAAGGCAACAAAAGTGACAGGGCAGTGTCCCTGGCAATCTAGTATTTTTTAAAAGAAAGAGGAGTTGAGGCAGCACCAAAAATGATCAAGACTGTGCAGAAGTGACTTTGGCATTAAACTATGTGAACAAAATATAATTTAATTCAGCACTTTCTATCCAGTTCTTGGGAAGTTTCACTACCTAACCCTGAACTCAGTCTGTAAAATGGTTATATTTACTTCATTTTCCAAAACAGAGTGACAGCAACTTTATTTATTACAGCAAGGAAGAAATCTAATACAACTTTGATTGATTTGTTCAGCTGCTGTCTTTGGGCTGCTAATCGTGACTGTACCAAAGAAAGGGAGGATACACGATGCTGCTCCCTTCCTGAGGCCAGGACTTGAAAAAGGCACTTGCCTCATAGAAATGTTTGTTCCTTGGCAGGTTTCTTTATGATAGCAGCTTCAGCCTCACTGCTTGGTGCCTTATATTTGGGCAGCTTTTAAGCAGGTTGCTATTAAAAGAAAGGAGGATTATTTATTTGGCAGGTTCTTTAGAATGAGCACTATGTTATGGCTGCTACTTCTCATTCTCTGCTCACATACATCAAAATGCAAATTGCACTTGTGAGATGTAGTTCTCCTTCCATTATTACTGAATCTAAAGGTAAAGATTTTACTGGCTCTGTTGGAAAAGACTAAGAACCATTCTAAATTTAACTCTTCATAATATTGTGCTTCACAGGACAAGTTCCCATTACAAGTGAGCTTGAAGATAAGTTCACATGAAACTGAGAATTTCTGCACATTATAAAATCTTTGAACATGGCGGGCAGCATGCATTTCGATATATGGTTAATTGGACAGAAAAAATGCCAGGTAGAAAACAATCATAACTTGCTCCAGTTTTTACTCCATGTGCCTAGAGGATGCCCAGACTGATTCACAGCTCTGTAGGTGCAGAGCCTAGAAATTAATCACAGTACCAAAGACCTGGTATATACCAGCTTTTAGGGCAGGTCTGCAATAAGAGCTCAATAGTGAACTTCTGCCATCTTTAGGGAAAGCTGAGGACAATCTGCAAGAGCAGTTTAAGAAAATGCTTAATTTTTTTCCCCGTGTGCCTCAGCTCCCCACTTGGGCTTGTGGGAGGAGGGAATCTCCTTTTCCTGTCCTCAAAATTTAAATATTTACTTTCTGAAATATTGCTGTGATGTTTCAGAGATGTTGTAGCTGTCATTGTTGACCTCTTCAGGAGTTAATTCAAGGTGCACTGACTTGTGTCCTGACCGGCCCTGGTGTAGAAAGTGGATGTGATGGCAACTTCAACACCCCTCCCTAGCCAGGTTATGTGGAGGGAATGGGCCTGAGGTAACCTGCACAGAGGCACCACAACAACTTCAGTTAACCTCATTCAATTTTCATCTCATTTTTAATTTTTAAAATAAAATGTGGTTGCTGGTTTGGGTTTTTTTTTCTTGAAAAAGTTGGTTGGAAAAGACCTGTAATTTGATGGAAAATTTTCGACAGTGTCTGCTCAAACTCTCATGGTGTCAGGCCTTAATTATTTCCAGTTCAATCTTTGCAGTGCCTTCTGAGTAACCAGATTTAATACATTGCTGTATTTTTAGGTGCACAATAGCAGATTACCTGTGATTCAACATCTGTGTGAATTATGTAAGTAAGGATAATAAGTTAACCCCAGAATGACGTCTCATAATCCACCTATTTCTGTTCCTTCAGAGACTACTTCTTTTTCCTAAAAAAAGCTTGTTCTTTGGGGGCATTATCTACAGAGTTTTACCTATCTCTAAGTGATTCTGCTTTGTCCCAGGTGTTGGCTTTATGCTGCTCTCCTGATGATATGAACCAGGTGAGGACTAATTTTCCTCTTAATACTATTTTCCTTTTAAAACAAGGTTGTTCATAAAATAACATAATAATATTGGTGTCTATCAGTGGAACAAAACTGATGGTCTAATGAAAAATTAAAAATAGAATCAATAGAACAGAGCATTATTTATTCTTGCTTTTATTGCTTTTTATGTAAAAAGTATTACTAAGCATATTATGGAATTAAAATAACAATGGAGGAACACAATGTAAGAGAGGGAAATGAAGATGTAGAGTAGAGGGAAACATGTTTTTTTGAGGTTAGAAGAGAGCTAAGAAATCAATGAATCTGTAGGATAAAAGAAGGTAGCTCCAAATGTCAGGGGCTGCATTGACCTGTTTGAATGATGAATTGTAGCACAGAGAACATTGTGGCACAGGGCATGTAACAATATGCTGGTACAAGAAAGGTTGCAGAAATGTCACCTGTCAACAAATCACACTACACCTTTATTACTGGAGTCATCCAGTGTCACAACCTTTTTGCATGCAATGTTACTCACTGTGTTGAAAACACACACAACATATGTGTTTTGGTTAATATTCATCTCTGAAAACATTATTTTAACACAACAAATACAGCGAGAAAAATACAGAATGAATAATCATAAAGTGCCTGAGGAAACTGAGAGAGTGTGATATGGAAGTAAAAATCATGGTTTTGTTCATATGTGTTTCAAAATCTGAGAAAACTATCAGCTTGGGAAATTTTGGGGGCTGGGCTCCACCAGAAACATGTTTTTTTTTCAAAAAAAAATAAAAATCCTGATAATCTTGGCATTGAATAGTATTGCAAGTTAGCAGCATTTCACCTGAGCAATGATGGAACTTGACACAGCTTAAGGAGAGCTTTGGGGCAGGTAATGTGTGGTACACACAGCTGCGTGTGTGTGGTCCTGATCTCTCTCCAGGAACACATCTGCAGAGGTATCCAGTGGTCATCAGCACAATCACAATCACAAACCATGAAGTTATTTTGAGAGGTGGTTAAAGTCTCACCAGTAAAAGTCTTAGGAGTCATGCTGGAAACTATATGCCAACTTTTCAATTAATTTTGCCACGTAGCTGAAGGAGAAAATTGGTAATAACCAATTTGCAGGAGAAAACAGACAAAGCTAACAAACAAATAGAGAATTTTGCATATTTCAAGATTCATCTATGAATCTATGTAATGGTCACGGAACATGGGTTTTTGTGATCACACAAACCCCTCTGCAGATGAAGGACATAAGAGTTTTCTGCTTCCATCACCCTTCTTCCCTTTCAAATCCACTAGTAGATATTGTCTGTGAAACAGGTCTGGGATAGAAACGTAAAGCTCCTGGCATCCTCCTGCCACCACTCCATGAGGCAGCATTAGCTTAGGAAATGGCAGGGGAACAGCCTCTCGGATGAGGGAATGTGGAGTGAACTGATGAGCAATAACAGACCATGAAAGGCAGAGGTAAACACAGAAAATACCTGTTTGCAGATGATGGGTTTTA
Organism: Gallinago undulata; assembly: GCA_026546715.1. Taxonomy (NCBI): domain Eukaryota; kingdom Metazoa; phylum Chordata; class Aves; order Charadriiformes; family Scolopacidae; genus Gallinago; species Gallinago undulata. The sequence goes on along the minus strand of JAOTQQ010000023.1, from coordinate 104,050,678 downwards.
CACCAGCCAGGGATTTTATTTTAACACTTTATGTTGAGTAGTCTCTTAGAGAACGACAATAAATAATTACACTCTATCCTGCTCCACTCATGGTTGAAAATTCTCAAATAAACAAACTTTGAAGCAAATTGCCTTCACATCACAGTACCTTTTTCAGCCTGGTTTGCAGCTTTCCCAGTGCTCCTGCAGGTAACGTTGAACAATTCAGGTTCATTCTGATAGGAGTTATTATATGGAAAGACACACAAAATTTGATCAGAGAGACAAAGATGTCCTGACCAATGTAAGACACGCAGACTAGATGTCTGAGAAGGCCAGTAGGTTTCCTCTTTTCCCGCAGCAGTTCTGAAACTGTCACCAATTTCCTTCTCTCGGACAACTGTTTATGGTATTCTTTAGACCCCTGCCTGAGGTGGAGCTCCTGAAAAGTAATAGACTAGAGAGTCTTGATGTCCTTAGGGACTGTGGTGTTATTACTTACAGAGCTGCATAAGCTGGCAAGTGAATAAGGAGAGCTTTGCAATGCAGGTAGCTCTGCTGAGCACTTTAAATACAGCCATGGGCATAAATCACACAGGCTCAGGAATACTCCTGGGAAGCATGACTCAGGCAATATGTGACGTTATGTGCGATAGTATTTTTCTGCGAGTTCTTTCTTGCTTTCAAGGGGTAATGTTATACTTGTAATAGCAGAAAAATTGTTAAACAACAATTCCCATCAAACATTCACTAAAATGTACTTGTCCAGCCTATCCTTGCTTTCTGCTTTAGGGGTCTGTTCCTGGCAAGCTTTAACAAGAATCAGAACAGAGATCCAGGCAATGCAATTTGGATGTGTAAACAGAGTGCTTGCTTCCCTGTGCAGGCAAAGCAGCAGACCTCATAGGGATCAGGGAATCTCATTCTGACAAGCTAAAACTTTCTCATGAGTGGAATTCAGCCAAAATCTGATCCAAAGTCCACAAAATATTTTAGCTTCTTTTTTCCTCTCCTCATCTCAGAAAAACAGACTTGCTCCGAGATGAAAGTTTACATACCTTAGAATAAAGAAAAATGCTAAAAAATATTCTTGTGTTTCCATTTTCATTTTGCTAGGAAAAAAAAAAAGAGGTCTTGGCCTATACTTAGTGTTCTTTCATTGCTCAGCTTTATCCTTTCTATTTCCACCTATCTCTGCTTAAGCTTTACTTTTTTGATTTAAAAGAGAAATCATATTCAGAATATGATAGTAATAAAGTTATCTGTTGTGTTAAGACCTGTGCTTCTTCAGATTTGTTGGCTGTTGTGCTAAGGAAGCTTTTATTCATTCCCAGATTATCCTCTACGCTTTATTTGCAGAGTGTTAATTTGTAGCTTCTTGGTCAGAACACAGCATTATCAGATCCAGGCTTGGGAAAAAGCATAAGCTTAAAGACCCAAGTGCCAGAAGGTGTTATTCTTTAAGAATTGTTGTCTCGTGTGGATTAGCAAGTTTCTACAGGTATGCAACTGAAATCTTGGATAATAAGGACAAAAAGAAAGAAGGCCAGATACTGTAAGTATTTAAAACATCATCCTCCTGCTGAATTCAGTTGACATAGTCTGCTGCAGAGATTCCTACTCAGTGTTTGTAAATGTGTGTTCCTGTAGATATGGAACTTGGATCCTGCAGGGTCAAGGCTGCTTTGGAAGTGAAATTGAGCAACTTTACTAGATGAAGGGAACACTTTTTTCCTTAAATCCTGATTTTCAATTTGAGAAGAATTTGAACTTTCTGTGACTCTTTAGTGTTTCTATTTTCAAATGTTGACTAATTTCAACCCAAAAGTCAATACGACAAAAAACCAATACCAGAATTTAATCCTTTGTCGTGGTTTGATAATCCCCACAGTGACTGCATAATCCTACAGGGAATAGGTACAGCACCTCATCAAATTTGATATCACTAGAAGCTTAATACAAAGCATCAAAAGTCAAATTATGGTCTATTTAATTTTATTTAATTGTATCATCAATAAGATTGCAACTAAGCAGCTTGATAGCAGAAAAAAAGTCAAAATAAAAATGAGGATTTTATCTCTGAAGGAGTTCTAAGAGAACAGACATGGTGTTATGACAGCACATAATGCAAGAGAACATGTGGACTTCGTAAAGGGCCCTTTATTAACACAGTGCATTACTTCTAATAAGTATGAAGAGGAGTATTTTGTATGAAGATCACCTAGTAGCTAAGAGTTTGTTAGTAGAAGTATCTGAAATAGTTGCGCATTATTTGAGCTTCTTTTTGGTACTAAGATTACAGTCAGATGCTACTTTTAGCTTTCAAGCCTGCAAGAAAGTGAAAAAGTATTGAAAGCCCAGGGCTGCAAACAGATGAATGGTTGCTAGGAATTCATTCACCTCTAACTATGATGCTGCAAACTCTGAGAGTCCTTGGAAGAAATGTAGCTGATGAAAGCAAAGGACAGAATGAGTGAGTTTGCCCAGGAAATGTGCAGAGTAGCTATTGATATATTGAGTAAATGTTCCTAAGAATCTCAGAAGAGAGCAGGAGTCTGTTTCCTAGGCTTTGTACTTCACTTTTTTGTGAAGATTTTGGCTTGACATTCCACATAACTGACAATTCACAATATTGAAATTGCAGCGTTAATATCACATTTACAAATACCTATGCTCAAAATAAGTTTTAAGGGGTTGAATCCTGCCTCTTCTGGCTAGCTAAGTGATTTGGTACCCAGACTTAGGGGAAACCCTAAGCCTACTGAAAATCAGTGCCCATCTTGTAATTTGACCATTCATAACATTTATCTGGGCAAAATTCAACTTTCAGGCACCAGTTGGCCCAGTCTGGGTGAAAGTGGAAGGTGAGGATTTATCCACTAATGCTCCAGAGAGGAATGGCCAGAGGAAGAAAAGTCAATTTGAGTGAACACTGGAGGTCAGATACATCCTCACCTACTGGGTTTCCACAACACCAACATTCCTTTCTTGCTGACCATAACGAAAGAACAGAGTAGGTACCCGCCAATCCAGCTTCTGCTTTCCAGAACCTGCACCAGGTCACCTTCCTGTGCTCATGTCATTCCTCTATCTGCCTCCTGACTTCCTTTCTTCTGTGGTAAAGCTGGAGGCCTGGAACACCTCTGTTTAGAAAAAGTTGCTAATGCTTGTGGACTCACCTGGGTATTACCGACCTGGATACTGATACTCCCAAGCCCTATTGCTAGAGTGAGATAAGGGAACCTGGTGTCTGTCTTCTAAGCAAGAATTTGTCCAACAATTACACCAACAATATTAAATCAAATTGAAGTTTTTCACAAAGAAAGGGAAACCAAAAGAGGTTGTGGGAAATATATTTTCTGATTTTATTTTATTTTTTATTCATCAGAATGAAAAAAATGGCTCAATAAGAACCTTGCAAAAGGAAAGACAAAAAGTTCACAACAGTCTGTTTTCCTTTATTCTTATAGAGCTCTGTTTTTGATACTAGGGGAAACCACCACTCTGTGGTTTGTTTCTTACAGTTATCGCATACGTGAGAAAAGATGGTAACAGACATCTGAGGTGAGAAGAGCACAGTTCCTATAATTAGTGTTTGTGAAGACATCACTGGTGTCCCAATAAAGGGAATCTTCTCCCAGCCATACATCAGTATCCAAAAACTTGCAGAGCTAACATTTCATTTCTCTGGTACTACTGTTGGCGACCAAAAAAGTAGTGTTATTGCTGCAGCTCAAAGATGACTGCTGGAGTTTGTCTATACTTTTTAGCAGAATGTGATGCATGTTTTTTTTGATTGATGCTCATTCTGAATGCAGGCGAATCATCTGGCGGAGAGCAAAATTACCCAGTGACCTAATGTCCTGTCACTGATACACAACTAATTATATGAGCACTGATCCACACAACATCCGTTATGTGAATTTGAATGCCCATCTGTTCACTCCAGATTAATTGTGCCACTGATAGCTCTACATTATTAAAGTGTTATTTTTTCAAAAATTTCCATGAAAAGCAGAACCCCTTTCAACCCCCCCCCAATCCAAACAAAACAAAACCCTAAACCCAAACAAAACCAAAAAATGACCACTTTTCTAAAAAATGCAGGTTCATAAGTTCAAATATCCTCTTCACTGCCAGATAAAGCACACCAGGACCCAAGGGAGTAGGTCATAGCATAAAACACGACTAGCAGTTCGAAAGACGATATTATTTTTTACCAACCTTTTGATCCTAATTAAGATTTTAAAAAAAATATGGAAAGGTTCAATTCATCTTGTTTAACATCAGATATCAACAACGTGGATGCCTGTATCTGAGCTAATCATCCTTTCAGGAATGATTCTTTTGACCTATTTTGGATGTCTTCTTTAAGACAAGATAGATTTGCTCCAGAAATACTTATTTCTCTCTGCTTCTCCAGCTCTCGAAGTGACCTTAGTAGTTGAAATCTGACATAGATACTACACTGCAGATGTCTATATTTGGTGAGATTAATTGCACCCTCAACTAATTTGCAGGTAAATTGATTAAACTTCTATGTCATATCTTTTAACCGCATTTTCTCTTTGCTGCCAACTAATTTTTCTCAGATATTTTGGTTCTTTTATCTTTTGACACTTCCTCAAAAATCTGTGCAATTATGATTTTTATTATTACCGTGCTTCTATTGAGCCAGAGAAAATGATCCAAAGTAGCATTATTTAGTGTTTGTATCACTGTAAGTGATCCCTCTTGCAGCATATGTTCCAACACTGTCTTTAGTGAACTCCACTAGAAATCTTCTCCCAGATCTTACAAACATACTCTTAAAGACATGTTTAATTTTCTGGCATTTTACAATATATCTATTAATTTCTGAGTTGTGCACTTGCAAAACAGTGCCATTAATCTGTGTTTATATGTACTTTTGTCTTGACTGCCTTTCACCTAGGAAACTGAGCAACATATTTTGATGCACTGGCCAGCAGCTGGTGACTTGTGAGTGGAGCTTATCAGTTATATAGTAGCCATTGCACCATTTTGCTTCCACTGCTAAATTACATTAACAGGCACTCAAAATGGATGAATGTAGCCAATGGAGTCATATCAAGGACACACCTTAGTTTTGAAAAGAACAAAACCAGAAACTGCATTGTCTATATCATAAAGAGAATTCATAATGCTATTTATTATTGGTATGATTTCAAATGATCCACAATAATCCTATTATATAAATATGAAATATGAAATGTCTGTTCTCTGAACCGTAATGCACCATTCATTATTTCAACACAGTTTTTTTTCTATGGAGAGTTATGGACAAACTTAATTCTTCCTGTATTCCGAATATTCTTGGATTTGTCCCACTTAATTCTAGATTCTTAAAATGTAGGTTTTTAAAATCTGGCCTAGTTGTTCTATATTCCTTCATTGGCAATGGAGAGAAATAGATAGTTTTGTAGAACAATCCATCTCATTCATCAGAGATGCTCAGAGAGCAAGAACAGATTATATGAATAATTTACTTGGTGTTTTTATTTCTGCACTGACCATGATGCGGGGTCCCACTCCTAATGAGTTGTTTTGCCAAAGGTCACACTTTTGAGTGAGAGAAACACTTGTATTTGACAGTGCTTTGAGACTCACAGAGGAACTTATCAGAGTCTAGGTATACACATGGTATAAGTGTGCAGAAAGTCCAAGAATATATATTATAGAGATGACTAATTTAGGAACTTCATTCATGATTATAGGAAGGTGCCAGGTGCTATTGATGCAATTAATCTCATCTGTCTTGTACAATAGCCATGTACAATGTTTAAAGGTGAGCCATCATCTAGGTTGTCTTTATAACTAAGAGAAAAAGGCACTTCTCTGCACACCTAAGCCTTTTTGTAATTCATCTGATCTATACCTGTTTTAGCATGAATAAGGCATTCTCTAGAAGCCCATTTACTTCCTATCCAGCTCAGACACAGAGCTTTACATTAGTGAATCCCACCAAATTAATCCCTGGAAGATGATGCTCAGGCTACAAAGAATGTACAATTTTACTTTTGTTAAAAAAATATGAACCTCATTAAAGGACAAATGAAGTATGCTAGGGAAAGTACAATAGAGCTTTATTGGCTGTAGAACTGAGAAAAGAAGTTGACCTAACATGTATTAGGGCACAGTACATCGATCCCTGGACATCGACACAGATTTTCATGGTGTAGTCAGATTGATTACTCTGTTCATGAAATGATTCTGTTTACTGAAATCTGATATAATTTTGAAAAGAGATGGAAATCTTAGTACATATATTGTTTTTAGCCTAAATTACTGGAACAAAGCTCAGTTTGACTTCCATAGTTTGTGCAGACCATACGGTCTCATGATGTTGCCTGTCATGTTGCCTCTGTTTTTCCTTTAGACATCTTTATTCTTTGACATAGGGGAAATAACAGCAAATTTATATCCAAACAGATTATTTCACAGAGGAAAACCTGCATACTAATTTTTCATATGACCAGGCATTAGAAAGATAGGTTATGGCCATATTTTTTCAGAGGACTTATATTATTGGAAAGTTTAATATTGCTGCAATATTAAATAATTAGCATGTATTTCCTTCTAACTGTACATTATGTCATCTTGTGTTTCTGTGATAAAATGTATCTATGCCGTATTTTTTTTTCCTGAATATTGTTAGGACATTTTTGCTAACCAGTATTTATACATAATAGGTATATTTGAGTCAGTGATGGTGCTTATTCAAAGCCATTGACATAAGCTATCTATTATTTCAAATTGTATGCAATAACTTGAATCAGTTATTGATACAAGAGATTAAATTGGGAAAATAAAGTAGGTGTGGTATTTTTGCATGACATTTTCTGAACGAAGAAGATAATAAAGATAAGTTTTTCCCATGTTTGTGACTCCATTAAATATAAGATAACTTATTTATACCTGACAAACAGTTTAACAGCATCATGTTCTTTTTTTTTAATGAAATTCTATGGTCATAATTTATTATTGTAGAAAGTCATAGGGTTTAATTTCTTAGTGAAATGAAGTTTCATATTTAATAGTGCTTGCTTTTCCTGGTCTTTGAAAGATTATTCAATTTACATATAGATAGAGCTCAACACTTCAGCAGGAAATCTTATTGTGAGAACACAAATTAAAACAGCAATTTTAGGAAATTAGATAGGAAGTACACAAGCAAAGTAGTTTATGTTTTCATGTGTGAAGTTGAACATTTAAGAGCTGTTTTGTAAATGAATTAGAAGCCATAAGCAATACTAAAAAGTATTTACACAACATTGTTTAAAATTGCCCCTTATTGGTACTTCTTAGGAAAAGCAAGAAAACACCCCTACCAAAGCAAAACGTAGTTTAAGTCATAATATGACTTTTTCTTGAAATTTATGTGTTGGAATTTGTAAACAAAATTACCAATAAGAAGACTTTTATTCAAAGCAAAGTTGATGAGGAAAATTTTCACTTCAGCAAATGCAGCCTGAAAACCAGTTTAATTGCTCATAAAATCCAGCTGAATTGGAACTCAAGCCACATCTTTGTAGATGTACAAAGGAGTCATGTACTGCAACTAATAAATCACAGATCCCTGAAGTGAAAAACAGATACAAAAAACCTAATAGATGTCATTACAATTATATCTTGGCTTTTCCAATGAAAATAGTGAATTTTTATTATGATCGTTATGTCAACAGACCTGAAAAATAATGTCATTAAAATTTTGCAGAATGGCCTGCAGTCATCTTGTATTTAGAACTGATTATTTTTATTACACTGTGCAGTATGTTAGTTAAAGGCAAAGCTGAAATCGTCATATAGAGGGACATAAAAGTCAAAAGAAGAAGGCTGCCTTTCACAATAGACTTTCTGTATGGCTTTAGCAATGGGTCTGTCAACTGCTCACAAGATATGAGATCAGTTAGACAGCAACGTAAGCTTTATGTTCATTGAGTTTAGATGAAATAACTTTCATAAACAAATTTCAATTACAAAAATAAAAGTTGCATTTTGGTTTCAATTAAATATGTAACTAAAGAAATAGTAATAAAAAATTATAAAGCATATTTTACTGGTTATATCCATTCTACATAGTAATAATTAGAATCAGACTGGTTTTATGATTTCTTTAAAAAAATAATTTAAAGTTTATTTTTTAATCAATACTTAACATAATGCCTCCCTTACAAAAGTAATAAATGTTTATCTTCTTGTGGTGGTGTGAATAGCTTAGCAATATCTGACAAATTCCCTTATTACTTCTGAATGATTTACTAATATTAGTTCCTTCTGTGTGTAGGAGTTTATGAATAACCAATTTGATGGAGAGCTAAAATACAATATAGAATAAAATCATATAATGGAATCCTAATGCACCAATCAAATGAGAATGACAATAATAAAAGAGAGGTATTTAAAAATATCCCTACTTACTCAGAAAAAAAATTAATCCAAGGAGGTATTTCACAAGCTTTATTTATGATGGAAAGCACACAGTTGCCTGAACATTGTTTTTCAGTGTTTTCATGTGCTGGGGATACTTCACATGCCCTCCAGCTGTCTCTCCAGAGGGGCACAGAGCTACTACAGACTGTGTCCCCTCTTCAAGACCTGTGGTGGCTATCCCAAGGGTGTCTCCAAAGTCAGTAGGATCTTACCTGTGGGCAGCTGGAGTGAGGCCCTTTTATCAAACAGGCTGAGCTGAACGGCTGCGTAATTTTGTTAAATGTATTGTCTAGATCTGTGCAGATTGAAATGGGAGCCAGGATTGTTACTGCCCTGGCTTATAAAAAAAAAATTTAGATGGTTTGCATTTGAGCTAAATTCTGCTGAGTGTGTTACGTAGGTAATATAGGAAGGAGTGTAAAGAGTAGGTGTCAATATCATCAAGGATACACTAGAGTGCGCATCTGGCTACGACAGAAGCTATGGGGAACCTGTGTTCCTCTGGGGCAGGAACTGAAGGCCTGGGATTTGTTGGGATGCCACTGGGGGGATGTTATTAGGGCTCCATGTTCAAGAATCTGAAATTTTCCTGCAGGCTTCACAGTCTTCATCTCAAAGACAATCTGATTGTGTACTCCATGCTTAACACAATGGTACCCAGGTATAGAGTAGTTCATAGTTCCCTTAGACACTGTTGTCATACAAGCATATATTAAATATCCTTTTTTTTTTTTATTTAAGAATAAGGCAGATTTTCTTATCTCATGAAGCTAGGCAAGAAATAGCCAAGTATTATAAAATTTCATTGTTGTTTTTTTAAATGTAGGAGTAGTGGCAGGAAACAAAAAAATACATCTATAAAAAAATTTTCCTAGGCCTTTCTAGAAAACTCTTCCCCTATTGAAGCTCTTTGTGAGAGACCTGTCACATCTGTAGACCAAGAGGTATCTGTATTCACTAACATCTACGGGAAAAAAATAAAGGAAACTTGCAGTCCTTAAATATAGTACAATATAGTACCCAATGCAGTATATCAACCAGTAAGATCATTCTGCAAAGGACAAATTGTATAATTTGTTTGATTTCAATCTACCAAGTGATGGCAACTTGGATCATCTACTTGAGTTATATTGTTTACAAGACTATTAAGGTCTATCATACACTATTTGTTTGATATACCTTTTTTGGGTTGACAGGGGAAAAATGCTTTTAGCAAGAGAAAAAAACACACAACTTTTCCAGTCAAATATATTTCAGGCAGACAAATTCAGTTTTCCCAGATCCCTATACATATCAGGAGAAGATGGAAAAGAGGGTAGAGCCAATAACTTAGGAACAGTGGTTTAGGGACCACCTTGAGAAGCTGTTTGTGTTGAAATGCATGGGGCTGCGGGGTACTCCCCAAGGCTGCTGAAAGAACTGGCTGACATGCTTGTGCAGCCTCTGACTATAAACTGTGCAAAATCATTGAGACTTGAGGGAGGGAAGTCCCTTGAGAACTGTGGAACAGACAAGGTGTGGCAGGGTAGCACCCTGCTGAAAAGCACCTGCCTCAACATGAGGCAACAGTGTGCTTTCACCACAAATAAGTCAAACAACATAATTGTTTCCTGGATCCTCCATTTTGCCTTTCCTGTAGTGGGTTTTACATTTGCCACCCTCCAGTCCATTGGGACCTCCCCAGTTAGCCAGGACTTCATGTAAATGATGGAAAGTGGTTTGGTGAGCACGTCTGCCAACTCTTTCAGCACTCTACTCACACAAATGTATCAATCGTTATGTTTTTGTTGTATTTGTTGTCATTCCCTAACTGTTCCGGTTTCCTTCTCACTTGGTTAAGATTGCTCTCTTGAGAGGAATTAGTATGAAGCCAGCCAAGTTTAAACTGAAAATACGATATGCATTTTAACAATGACAGCAATTTTACAATCAGAGTAAATAAATATTTTTACATCTTCCCAAAGGATGTAAGCTTCATTTGAAATCTCTATGATTCAATACCTTTCTATAAAGAATGCTCTAGTTTAATTAAGAGTAGCAGGTCCAATTCAGATTGTAACTGAAGTCTACAATTTTTTCTATATTCAAGTTATATGATCATCTTCATTCCAGCTGGCCCTAAAATGGAAGATTGATTCCCCTTTACAAAATAGTCCTATTTCAACACCGCCATTGTGCAAAGTAATCTTAAAATGCAGGCATGACTCCGAATGCATGCAAATAGGCAGGACTTGCCAGCACACGTGGAGAATCAGCATTTTTAGGCTATTGAGTTTCAAAATATTTTACAGTGTTCCAATCTTTTACAGTGTTCCTCGCGGGGAGACCCGAACCCAGTCGGGAATCTCGCGAGGGAGCCGAGAGGCTGACGTAGCTGGGGGCGGGCCGGGCGAG
>JAOTQQ010000023.1:104018465-104039754 GCA_026546715.1 Gallinago undulata | reverse complement strand
TTTTTTGTGGTTGGACTCGATGATCTCTGAGGTCCCTTCCAACCACCACAATTCTGTGATTCTGTGATTCTGTAATCTGAGGTTCAATCTACAGTGTAAACTTCTGAGAAAACAATGTGTTTACCAGGAAATGCACAGTGTGGAAAAAAAATCAGAGACTTTGGAAGAAAATTGTATTTAGAAGAGAGAGAAAGTATTATTAAACAAACAAAAAAAACACTAAAAAAGTCAATGAAAATGATAAACAATTCAAAAACCCCTACTTCCCCTGTGGCTAGTTTTCCAATGTTTTGAAATATCATAAAGAATAGTTATGAGAGGCTTATTTTCTTCAGCTTGGAAAAAGGAAGTGGGAGGAAAATGCTGTCAGTATAGATATAATAAATATCTGGTGAATAAACAGTGTCAAATATCCATACAGATTTGGAAAAGCACATTGACTGGTTCCTTAAACACATTGTTCTGTGTAAACAGTCTGGTTATGCAAAGATGTCATGGTGTCTGGTAGGGTCATGAACAAAGCAAGTCCCCAGCAAAAATCCCAAATATCCTTCCCCAAAGGGTTCTCCGGATCTAACTAAAATGACACATGGGTGCAGGAGCACTTCTTGGGGCATTCATAAAATGCTGCCACTGGTGCAGATGAGGGCATTTAAGTGAAAGGAAGTTCTAGTCACACAAATACATTAGTCAGCCCAGAACAACCACCACCCCTGCAAACAGCAAGTTATGGGAATGACTAATTATGACATAAATAGTTGGGATTACTATAATCTACAGAAATCACACTTGGAGTGTATAATTATACTATGTACTTATATGCACACACAAACATGTCTGTACATATACACAGAATCAATCTGCACCAAAAATACTGCTGATCAAAATATTTTGATGATATATGAGACTGCAATGGAAAAATAAAAGTTACCCTTTTGAGCAGTTAATTGCAAACTTAGTAGTATTTAAGTGATGTAATTTGTTTTCTGAAATACAATTTAAAACAGAGAACTTGGAGTTTTATAGCAGTTATTTACTTCTGATGATGAAGTTCATCTCTGAAGCTTTGCTTCACTATAAGAAAAATTAAAAATGCTCCTAAAACTGTTTTCCAAAAAAAATGCAGGTCACTGTTGTATTCTGTCAGTGCAAACACCAGGTAAAGCTAGGCAGACACTACCTTTCTGGGGTACATACTGTGCTTTCCAAGTAGCACATTTGAGATTCACATAAGGATGCTGTGTAACTTTTCATTCTGGTCAATATCTCACTGTAATTTTAGACAACATAGGTGGAAAGTGGAACTTACTATGAAACGATACCACTTCTATACCTCTCCCACCCCAGGAAAACATTGACTTTTTTTTGGTTTGTTCGTTTGGGACTACACCAAAGTGTAGGATGATTGGCAGCTTTCACATTGATATTCCTCTAGGGCCTTGCCCCAGACTCCAAGAATTGGACATCTTCCAAATTCATTGTGTTCAAATGAAGAAATAGAGTTCTTATGTTTAATGAAGGTATGAATTTTCACCTTCAGAGAAGTGGATGGAAGGATCTTCTGGGTGTGAAATTGAAACTGTGGACTCAGTTGTGTGTTGTAATTTGTGAAGCCAGTTGCCTAGAGGGTGGTTCACAAATGAGGGGGATCATCGTAGAGCCACAGTTCTGGATCTTATTTTGTGTGATTTTAGTTCTTAATAATTTTAATTCATCAAAACTCAGCTCTATTAGCAAATATCACACATGTTAACTGTTATTATCTATGTGGTAAGAGCTTCTGAAGCCTATTGACTCTTTCTTCCTACTCACTGATAACAAGACTGTAAATCCTTAAGAAAAAAAATTCTGGTTCCTTTGCATAAAATCCTGATACAATGATGTATTTTGAAGCATTATTATACTGAATAATAAATTTAATTTAACTTTAAGTAGTTTAAATACAACCAGAATTTTTTATAATGCATTGACTAGATCAGATGATCCAAATCTGCATTTACTTGTCGCTTTTGCTCTATAAAGTACTGGAAGCATTTAAAATAATATAAAATAGATTTTTAGATCTTCTCTGACTTGCCTCATCACCTTAATTTCTTGCACAACCTCTCCCCTACAAAAGCCTATTAACCATAGTTAGTATGAGACTTAATGAAAGGTGAGTAAAATCAAGTGGTGATTAGAGTCCTCAAAAGGTGGCATCTTAGGGCAGAAAGATTATGAAACATGGATTGTTTTAATAATTTATTCACAACTTAAATGAGAATCTGCAGTGACTCCCTCCATTACTACCATGAGATCCTCATGGAGGATAAGATAAGAACACACAATATGATTCCATTTTTCTCCTTTCCATTGCTCTTATAAATTATACAAAAAGACAAGACAATGGTTAACCTGCCATTGTGCTGAGACTAAGATCTCTCCTACTGATCAATATTGTCTCCTTCTTCTGCCTTGACTGCTTGTTTTCATCCACTCTCAGTTGCCTTTGGGGAATAGAACAGCTTTTTTTTCTGGGTTTGCACAATTTATATCAATATGCGGGCCTGCTACAAGGTCATGGCTTTTAGTTATAGCAACAATGCAAATTATCACCACAAAGAGGATTTCCTCTTCCTCATTGAATCATCACTAGATGCAGGAGAATGGATCTGTCTAGACATAGTTCATTGTGTAAATGAAGATAATTGAGAGTGTCAGCATAGGAATTACAATAGTTGCCCTTAATCAATGTAAATAAATCTGCAAGCAGATCCAGGGTGCATCTACATTAACATTGTAATTTGGGTCAGGAATGTGATTAGAAAATGAATGTATTGATTATCATGCATAGGCTGACATCACAGAGTGACATCAGAGGGCAGGAATAGGATTTCTTTGAGGTAAAATTAAACCAAGAAAGGCACTTCAGGAGCTCCCTGGTGCATTGAACTTCTAATGAACATTTAGCTCCTGTGACCAAAGTAACCATAGTCTGACATAAAACCTTTAAAATACATGATGCATGTGGATGCTGAGTCCTCACAACTATTTCATTCTGCAGAATTACTGCTATTGAACATTGGGATTTTTTAATATATACATAGTTCCAGATGAAATAAATCAGTGACATTTATGGACACTGAAGAATAGCTAGAGAAACTTCTTTCTACTGAGTAATTTAAAATTACTAATAGGAATTGAATGTACATTAAGCAAGTTTTCCAGTGATACTGAACTAGGAGGAGCTGTGGATATGAGGATAGAGAGGCCTTACAGAGAGAACTGGACAGACTAGACTGCTGAGAAATCATCAACTCTATGAAATTTAACAAGAGCAAGTGCTGAATTCTCCACCTGTGACAGAGTTATCCTGGTTATACATAGAAATTGGGGAATGAGAGGCTAAATAGCAGCTCTGTGTAATAGAGATCTGAGGGTTTGGGTTGACATAAAGTTGGAGGAGTCAACAGTGTGCCCTGGCAGTCAAAAGGGTGGACGTGTCCTGGAGTGCATCAAGCACAGCGTAGCTGGCCAATTGAGAAGGTGACTGTCCCACTCAACACTGCACTGGTGTGGCCCCACCTGGAGTTAGTGTGCAGTTTTGGGCATCTCAATATAGGAATGGCATCTAAGTATTAGAGTGTGTTCAGAGGAGGTGAAAGGCCTTGAAGAGGCCTTAGGAGGCTCCTCACTTAGGAGGAGCAGCTGAGGTCACTGTGCTTGTTCAGTTTGGACAAGACTGAAGGGTGACCTCATCTCAGTCTACAACTTTCTCAAGGCGGGCAATGGAGAGGAAGGTGCTGATCTCCTGTCTCTGATGAGCAGGTTTAGTTTTAGGTAGTCCTGCGAGGAGCAGAGTTGGACTCAATGATCTTTAGGGATCCCTTCCACTGTGAGATATGCTATGGTTCTATGATTCTATGATTTTGATGTAAACCATGCTGCTTTTCTTTGCCCTTATTCCTTATCTGACAGTGTCATATGATTGGTATGTTAGATATCTTCAGAAAACTGTGGGGTTTTTTTTATTAATTAAGGTGGTTTTGCAATATGTGTAGCTTTACTCTTTGCAAAAGGAGGGAGAGATAGGTTAATGATAGAATTTAAGGATTTCTAGCTTCTAACACCTACAGTTTTCATTCGGCATTTTATCAGTGAAAGAGATGCCCTCTTAGTTAAGTATATTCTTGTCAGACTTCATCTATACATTTATGTTCGGGTCTTTTTATTTAAGTATGATATCCTTGGTTCACCTGTAAAACAGGTATAATAACATTATAAATACTTGAGCTTGCTATATCTCAATTCTAATTTGGAACAACTGACTTCAGAAGGATGAACATATTGTAAGGACTGTATTTAATTTTGATTCTTGGCATAATTCCTGATTTTGCAAGTATATACATTTATATGTGTCTCTAGATACGTCTTTCTAGGTATCAGTGTATATATATTCCTACTTCCTACATGGAAGTAGGAAGCCCTAGTCCCTTTCTACTTTAAAATTGACCATCTGGAAGATCTTGTCCAGAACAGATGCCATGTTTCTTTTAAATTAACATTTTAATTATTGTATGATCAAAGGATTGTAATGGAACAAGAAATTGTGAAGTATTTCTAGCAATTTATGAAGTATAACGTTGCTATACAGTAATGTTACCTTTTTATATGCAACTATCCACTAGTCTATTGATTTTTATTCCTAGAAGGTTTTGTTGAACATTTTATTGTCCTTTCAAGGGTCATATTCAAGGTGAATTTGTTGTCCTTATCTTTCATCTCATTGATTGCTCTCTGGAAAACATTTCAGGACAACGAATCGGGAGATTAAAAGGAACTGCCCACAGCACTTATTTAGACCACGTGAATGCAATATCTTATGTTCAATGGGTATTGGCATCATGGAGATATGGTGGGGTGACTCCTCTGACTGGAGTGTTGGAATGGAAGGATACAGGCTCTTCAGGAAGGATAGGCAGGGGAGATGAGGAGAGGTGTCACTGTCTATGTCAATGACCAGCTGGAGTGCATGGAGATCCACCCGGGGTGGACAAGGAGCCAACTGAGAGTTTATGGGTCAGGATTAAAGAGAGGGAAGGGTCAGATGATGTTACAGTATGGGTCTGCCTCAAGTCATTTAATCAGGAAGATTAAATACATGAGGCCCTCTATAGACAGATAGGAGCACCCCCACATTTACAAGTCCTGGTCCTCATGAGGGACTTCAACCACTCCAATACCCATTGGAGGGACAACACAGTAGAGCATAAACTATCCAGGAGGCTTCTGGATAGCTTTAAATAATAACTTCCTTCTCCAAGTGATAGAGAAGCCAATGAGAAGAGGTGCCATGCTGGACCTTGTTCTCACCAAGAAGGAGGGTTTGGTGGGAAATGTGAAGCTCAAGGGCACCCTTGGCTGCAGTCACCATGAGATGGTGGAGTTTGATATCCTTAGAGTGATGAGGAAGGCACAGAACAAGTTCTTTATCCTGGACTCCAGGAGAGCAGACTTTTGCCTCTTCAGGAGTATGCTTGGTAGAGTACTGGGGAAACAGCTCTGGAGGGAAGAAGAGACCAAGAAAGCTGGTTAGTAGTCAAGGATCACCTCCTCCAACCTCATGAGCAACTGCCAGAAGGCCTGCATGGATGAACAAGTTTCTCCTGCAGAACCTCAAACTAAAAAAAAAGAAGCCTACAGAGACAAGGACAGGTAGCTGGGGAGGAATACCGAGAAACTGTTTGAGGAACCAGGGATCAGGTTAGGAAAGCTAAAGCCTAGACAGAGTTAAATCTGGCCAGAGACATGAAGAGCAAAAAGAAAAGCTTCTATAGTTATACTGATGATAAAAGGAAGAATCTTTATCAGGGATTGTAGCAATAGACAAAGGGTAATGGTTTTAAACTGAAAGGAGGTAGATTTAGACTACATACAAGGAAGAAATTCTTTACTATGAGGGTGGTGACACACTGGAGAAGGTTGCCCAGGAGAGTTGTGGATGCCTCATCCCTGGAAGTGTTCAAGGCCAGGCTGGATGAAGCTTTGAGTAGTCTGGTCTAGTGGAATGTGTCCCTGCCCATGGCAGAGGGGTTGGAACTAGACGATCTTTAAGGTCGTTTTGATAGCAAACCTCCCTATGATTTTATGATTATTTTCTTTCTGCTTTAAAAGGAAACAAGAATGAATCATTCCT
Source organism: Gallinago undulata (assembly GCA_026546715.1). Taxonomy (NCBI): domain Eukaryota; kingdom Metazoa; phylum Chordata; class Aves; order Charadriiformes; family Scolopacidae; genus Gallinago; species Gallinago undulata. Next base: position 104,033,579 of record JAOTQQ010000023.1, on the reverse strand, counting down.
CATCTGAATAGGAAAAATTTGTGCTTATGGGAATGTGTATTTAGCTAAAGTTCTGAAGCCATATATGTTAAAAAATCCCCTTCTTTAAATGGAGGCATAATTCTAGATTTAATATTTACTGCAGCATAATATGTGTCTATAAACATGCATGACCTTCTAAGCAGACTGAGCTCAATTACCCTCATCTTGCATACAAATGCTACCAGCGACAACTCTTTCCCAAGAGAGTCAGTTATCAGTCATGGCAAGTTGGAAATCTTAAATAAATCTGACCTGAACGAACTTGCAACTTTGGTCATCAGAAGATTCAGTACAGGACTGCCAAGCAACAGTGCTCAGAAATTAGTTATTAGGCCCTCTTGACATAATCTTTACTCCTTAGGGATTTTGAACCCATAAGAACTGAATATTTACATTTTCTCCATGGACATGATGGCTAAAAAATTATGTATATGAAACATGTCTTTTTTTATTCCCCCCCCATGTAAACTTCACCCAAGAACTGTGATGATCTGGAAAGAAAAGAAACTACCCTAAAATTATGATTAAATTTTAAGTGTTGAAAGTAATAGTACAGGGCTGAGGAAGCTTTACTAAAAGGAGGTGATAAAGTCACAAAGAGGTTGCAATTGCACCCAGCATCTATGATAAATATAGCAAGCATGGTATAAGGAAGGTAAGACCAAACGAGAAATGCTTAAAAGGATATAAGACCAAACGAGAAATGCTTAAAAGGATATAATGGCACCTTCCAATACATATGCAACCCAACTATAAAAACTCTGAGAGAGCTCCAGCATGACATGGATGGGCATGGATCATCCGATTCCAAATATACCTAGCATCAAAGAACTGAGTGATGAATGCAAGACAAGAATTTAAATAGAGGTGTTTGTCAAGAAATGTCCTGGCTGTAACAGAGGAGTGGATTGTGGTTCTTTCCCTTTGGTGTGGTGTGTAGGTAGTGCAGAGCAAATTGCTCTAACTCTTCTGGTGTTGCCACCTCTGTAATGTATTTCCTTATTTGTCTCTAAAATTCCAGAAGTAAATTCATATGCACTATCAACTGAAAAAGCTGAAAAGGGTGTCTGATAAGTGGTCAATCTGGGGTCAGGATTCTCATCGTCTTTTTATACAGATGGGTTAAATAAAAAAGAAAGTCTTTTGTTGCAGAATTTCTGCATAAATGAATCTTTTTGAGTAAATAAACTTGCATGAATGGAAGGTTTCATAAAGGCTTTTGCTATTGAAATTAGATTTCCCAGACCCTCTGAGGGCTAAGGTGTCCATTAGACTAGGGAAAGCCACCAGCTCTGTTGCTTTCCAGCAGCATACAGGACACCTTCACAGAATGTCTGCTCTTCTTGTCACCTATGAAATGAAGGAATACTGTCAGCCTCTGTGAACTCTGAAATGCAATATTTCCATGGTAAATCAGGAAAGGATCCAAAAACCTCTTGGCCATTTCACTCATTCTGGCTTTTGATGGCATATTTTCAAGGTCTCTGGATGCAACCCAATCTTTCCATCCTCAGATCTTACATAGTTCTCTCCCTGTTAGACTGAGGCAGGGATAAAGTCCAGGTGGAAGCCCTCCAAACTGCATTATGTTGTTTATGCAGGCTGTTGCAGAAAGGATTTGTGGCTAAATGTCACTTCTCTTTAAAAGTACCAAGGGGTTAAAGCTGGTATTATAAATGTCATTTGAGGGGAAACATGCCAGATAAATGCTAATCTGCTCCTTAAGCACTCTCCAGCGATTTTCATAAGCGCTCTTCAAAGAGTAAAAATAAAAATGTCATAGTACAATATAGGAATTACAGTGCAGACACTCTTCAGCCAGTGTGGTTATAAACCTCCTGTCCTGAAGCTATAAAAAGCAAGGGAGTCCCTGACACCATCTCTGGATAAACAGAATGAACAGATACAGAGAGTTTTCTTTCTACCTAGAAATCCTCCAAGTAACATTTTGAAAAGCTGGCAATTTTTGCACAAGCTTGGAATTACTAAGGTGGTGGATCTGATGTGAGGCACACAGAGAGAGGGAGAGAGATGTGCCTATGCAGAAAGGACTGTTTATTTCCTTTCACTGATGATTTCATAGAAATATGCTGTACCGAGAGTTTGTCTTGAAAAGGAGTTCTCATGTGGCTCTTTGCCGAAGCTAGAGAAATCAGTAACAGAATTCAGGGATCTCAGATGACATCCTATGTAGCAGAGCTCCATGAGAGAGAAATTAATTGTGTAGCTGGTATATGGATGCAGTAAAAGTTGGGGTTTTCAGAATACAGCAGATAACGTTTCCCACATGGGAAGACACATTAGCATTCAACTCTACCACAGGACTATGGCTCTCTATTGCTTACTAACAATTTCATGTTGAATTAAGTACTTGTTTGACTCCCTGTCTTGCTTTTCCCTGTATAATATCTGTGGCCAGCACATCAAAAAAAGATAGGAAATTTGGTCAGTTTTACCTGGAAATAAAAGGAAGCTTTGAGGCGATCCTTGCATGCCACAGTGTTCTCAACGTGCTGCACACAATCCTGCTCTTCCCCATTTCTAAAGTGCTTTTTTTATTTTAAATAACGTAATAAAAATGTAAGAGATGGTGACAAGGTGCTGCTGAGGGATCTGTGGACTGCACTGAAGCTGTGGTTCTTTAACAGTCAATAGGAAAATATTTGTTGTAGAGCCCAGGGCAATCCTTCTAGTTACACGTGTATCTCCATGTCATCTCGGTGTCCCTCAAGAGACGTGCATTACAATTACAGAATGCTGCACACCAAGTGGTTGGGTGTGCCACAAGATTCCTGAAGAGGCACAGAAACTACAATGCTTCTCAGGAGTCAGGAACTACCACTATAGCGTCCAGTCTTCACTTCGCAAAGTCCTGCTTGAAAACACACTTTCTTTGGCTTAAACCTCATGTCACAGAGACATGATATCTACAAGATGAATGGATCCTCTGTCATATAACCTGATGTGAACACCCCCCGAAACACCATCATATGGTGGATCACTACATGTCATTTCTCAAGGAGCAGAAGGATAAATAAGACAAATGTTGAAAGGACACTTGGTAACTTCTGGTTTGTATGAACAGACTGGGAGAAGAGATACTTCTGTCATTAAATAATGTTGAATGCTATTCCATCACCCATTATGAAATAATTTAAGGTGTAGTAGTCGAAGTCACAGATTTGACAGAGGGAAAGTGTTGCCTTATAAAGACTGCCTGGACTTCTAGGTAGAGATTTGTGTTGGAAGAGTCTGTGAGTTTTCACAGCTACCTTAGCCATGAGAACTAAGTAATTATACAGCTAAGATCACCTGCTTTCTGCAATAACAAGAGCAAGAAATCATGGTTGAAGACAAACACATAAATGATAAGATTTTCTGAACTGCCTGCCCATTCCTGTAACCTCCATTAATCTAAATCTGCTCTGAAGAAGATTGAATTTATCGGTCTGTTGTGATGTCACTTTCATTACAGTATCAGACACCTGTTTCTTTCCCTACAATGCCTAGATGAATCTTGACCCTGCTTGATCACAAACCAAAGTACTGGTTTTGCATAGAAGAGCTTCAATAATCCGGCAAAACATCAATATCCATCTTAGGAAATATAACTTGCCATTAGTCATTGGCAAGATACTGTTCACCAGCAGTTCTGCACCCCCCGAGAAGCACTCTAAGGTAAGGACGGCTGAAAACTCACTTATATCTCACCTTTAAAAAAGACCAAATTCCCTATCCTTTTTTGATGTGCTGGCCACAGATATTGTACAGGGAAAAGCAAGACAGGGAGTCAAACAAGTACTTAATTCAACATGAAATTGTTAGTAAGCAATAGAGAGCCATAGTCCTGTGGTAGAGTTGAATGCTAATGTGTCTTCCCTTGTGGGAAACATTATCTGCTGATCTAGTTAAATCAAGCTGATTGTCAAGATTTTCTGGACAACCAAAGAAAAAGGTAGATTTCACAGGAAGACAATTCAGCCTAATGCAAGCTTGAATGAGTCTTGCCTTATGGTAGATGCTTCCTCTCCTCAAAGGCAGAATTTAGACTAGACACACGGCTTTTAGACAAGTAAAGACTTGCTCAATGTAACTGAAAAAGTTACAATTCACTGAGGTATAGCATTCTTGCTTCTTTTTTCTTAATCGCAGAATGTCTAGTTGATAACATGCACGTCTTTTTTACCTCTATTTGCCTTATTTTTCTGAAACTGTAATCATATTTTCTTAAATTAGTTTACTGTTTTCAATAACTGTCCATTTCTGTGACTATTTTGTCCTTTTGAAATTTTTGTATCATGTTTTTTGTAAGAACTGTAAGAATTTTGAAGGTTATAGAAAAAAGTTTCTGGACTGAAGTGAGATGAAAGATAAAGTTCTCTGAAGTGTTCAGTAGAGAAAATAGATTTTGAGTTCCTCAGTCAAAACATTTCATTTTGATTGTTTTGAACAATCCCATTTTGATTTTTAGCTTTTTCTTTGATTACTTCTTTGCACTTTTTTAAATTGAAAAGAAATTTAAGAGCAAAATGTTTGGTTTTCAACATTTTTTCAGAATCTTGTTCTGGTTATTAAAAGAAAATAGTTCTTTCTTATGCACAATTTTGCTTTAGCAAGTCCCTCTTTTCCAATACCCCTCCCCCCCCCATTTTTACAAAATTTATATTTCAGAGTAATTGTTAACATAAAATTTCTTTTTAGTATATGCATCTTAAATTCACTTTGTAACTTTCCTTTAATTTTTGAATATACACCAATCTTTCCATAAATTCTTTGATCTACAAATTAATTTGAAAAATATTCCTTAAATGGGAAAATTTTATTGATCAAAATATATTAAAAATTATTTGGTGCTTTGTTTTTAAAAGATTTTTTTTTTCATTTTAAATATTTGTTAAATTCAAAAATATCTCTGGTAACCGAAATAATGCATTGCCATCATAAGCAGTATTAAAAGAAGTGCAATTATCTTCACAAAAAAGTAAAGAAGGAAAAAGAGATAAGAAATTAGAACAAGGGACAATAAAAAAAATAGCTTATTGCTTGTTTAATGTACGAATAGCTCTTGGCAGCTTGCTCATGCGTAAATATAGATTGCAGCAAATTAAAAAGAAAAAAAAAAGTTATAAAGGAAAACTCCGCAAAGAAATGTATTTAATTAATCTTTAAAAAGTCAACTGCTTATTGAAGAGTGACAGTTAAAAATATTGAGTCTCAAATTGAAAAATACCATATATAATGACTTTAACTTAAAGAATAAAGGGATTTTATAACCACAAGCAAGTAACACAATTTTACTGGGGATTTGCATGCCATCTTGCCTAGGATATACTAGACAAGTGATCAGGTGAACAAGGTGACAGAGCAGGAATAGGTGGGTCTTTTTACTGAAACTAATATATTTCATAGAATATAATATAAGGTTACTTTATTTCCTTTTTATTATATTCCGGACATAATTCTGTGGCTTCATACACTGGATAGTCATCTGCATGTATGGGAATTTCAATAATATGTTGCAGCTGCTTCTCAAGAGATAAGCGAGAACAGGAGGTAAAAAAATACAGGAACTCCCACAACTGTGCCTGGAACCCTACTAATGATAAGTAATGATGATTAAATATTAAGAGCTACTAAAAACGAGAAGAGGTCCAAGGATCTGTTTTTATGGCCTGAAATACTAGATTGATCTTGCCTAACTTTAGCCTCATGTAGTGTAACTTTCTACACCTTTGGTAGTACCTAGGCTGCCTTCACAGTCACTGATAAGAAGTATGCCTATTTATGGCACAGTTCACAATTCTTCATTTAGACATCTTTTTCAAGATGAGATGAAACATTTGTTTGGAGAGTGTTTCCTCTCCATTTAGGGAAGCTCAGGCATTAAAGTCTTTGTTCAGTAACATGAATCCATCCTAAAGCAGATAGTGACCTGAAATTTTTGAAGGCATCTACATCCATATAAATTTATACTTTCATATAGAAGTAATCCTGTTTGCATTTCAAGGAATATTCACGTACAGAGACATTAGTCATACACCTTCTACTCTTCTGAGTCATTCTCTGGGAACATTTACTGTCTTTTTGGTCAGATTAGAAAAGTTTTCTCATCCTGGGTGCTCTGATTTTCAATGTATATAACTGAGACAGGCTAAAGGAATCAGTGTGATCTTGTGAGTGTATAATGTTCCTCAGACTTACATCTGTGTGCAATAGGCGAGGTTTTGACAGAACCAGGTTCTTATTTCAGTTATATTTTCCTGCCTACTTTTTCACATGGATGGGTGTAAATGAGATGAAGTACTATCCTAGGCTAGTGTCTATCATTTATTTGTATAAATCACAATAAGTAGTGACCTATCAGGTGTAACTCCACTACTAGAAAAATATTACCAGCACTCTTAATTTATATCTCCACTGCAAATGAACAAAGAAGGATGATCGTGGAAAAAAAGCAGACAGACAATCTGATAAAGAGCTTACAAATAACACAGGATAAACAAACACTTCGTGTGTAACCAAAAGGATAGCAAGGAAGGGAAAAGGGAACAAGGAAGAGATTTTACTCAAAGCTTTGCTGAATTCATAATATCCCCATTAAAAGCCAGGAGCAGAAATATATAACCTGATACTTGTATAATAAATTAAAGAAACAGACGCAAAGCCTCCATAAAACTTTGTTTTCAGCTTCCTACCCAACTGGAGACAACTGCAATTAAGGGTGACCTCTTTCCTTTAGCTATTACCTCTCAGAGTTTCTTCACCACTTGTTTTTGTAAATATATTTACATACATTGTGTCTTCTAATTTGTGAAATAGAGCACAGCAGACAGAGGAGTCTCATGGAGTGCACTGATCTGATATATTAATAACAATAAAAGTAATATATGCAAATAACACCTGCTAAGGCGTTTTTCTTTTCTCCTAAAGGGGGAAGCAGAGAGCTGCTTCTGTTCTCTGTTTTGGGGCTTGCTCATACAGTTTGGGAGCTCTCTTGTCATCTCTGTCCTCTTTTTCTCTGTGTTTGCCTATTGACCATCTATATTGACTATTTTTGTAGTTAACACTTTGAGACATATATCTGCACATTTGCCAGGGAATGTTAAGCAAAATATGTCTTAATTACAAAAAAATTACAAAATTAAAAAATTACAAAATGGGTAATTTGTTCATTGAAAAGAAGGGCTGGAGACTTCAGGACAACAGCTGATCATGTCTCCACTGTATGACAGGATGCAATAATAAAGCATGCAGATAGCAACACAGCAACATGATGTTAATCAGCTATCTTCTTCTTACACATGTATCTTTGTTGGTCCTGGTATAACATGTAAAATTTTTTTATTAATATCTACCTATACATATATATTTCTGTAGGTATATAGTTAATATTTGTATTATATATGTGTACATTATAAACACTATGTGCACATGGATAATGTCTACCTAGTCAGTAACTAGTCCATTTATTTCTTTTCTATACTCCATATTCCATATCCAAATGGATATGGAATATCCATCCATATTCTAAATAATTAAAAACTCAAGTAATTCTAAGCAGTGAAAAAGTTTTTACTCTTTAGGTAATCACCATGCCTCATATCAGCATTGGTGTTACCACCCACTTTACCTCCATTTCCTTTGCAAAGGAACTACAGTGACTAATTACTCTATTCTCCCAAGTGAAGATAAAATTTTTTTTTACTTTTCCAACTGTGTTATTTTTTTTCAGAAAACCTTTTGAAGCCTTCTTTTCAAAGTACAGGAGACCTGTATCACAAGCATTTGGTCTTTTTGCTGCAGTCTCTGGGTCTGTAGCTACTTAGCACTGTCCTTTACTTCATTTCTTGGAGAGTAAACAAAATACTGCATTGCAGCAAATCAAATTTAAAGAGACACGATAGGGCAGAGGTCTGGATAAGAAAAGCTTGGTTTTGTTTTCCTCCTAGCAAAATTATAAAAGAAAAAAGAGACACGGAGAAGCAGCCTATTTGTTCTTTATTCTCCTTTTTTTTTTTTTATTATTTAACAAAACTTAAATAGAGCCTGTTAGACATACCGTATTACAATTGAGGAAGCCAGGAATATCCATCATTGGAGAAATATCACAAATCTGTCATTTAATATTTCTATTGTGAATACAGAAATTATGAAAAACAGAGATTTATATTAAAAAGGCAATAATTTATAACTGCTGCTTATAGGGATATTTTCTTAAAAGAATGAGAAGGTTTTAATGGTTAAAAAATAAGCAACGTTCTTCACTATGAAAGAGAGCACTGGTAGTTAGATGGATCATAGCTATCATATGAGAACTCCAGACAAGTGTACAGCCAATAATTTAAAATTTAGGGTTTTATTTTGTTTTATGTAGTACTAAGAGGCAGCACTCATATTACTCAGGGAATGAGAACATGAAAAAATTAAGTTAAATTATAATTATCTCTGCCTTAAGTTTGCAACATTTGCAGTCCAGTGGACAGGGACATGATGTGGAAATAAGACAATGTTCTTCTCTAATGGAGGTTAGCTCTGTCTGATTTTCCTGATAGAGTACAGAAAGACCTTTTTCTCAATTTATGCAGATCTAGACATACATTCACACTCTTTCTTTTCTGATAAAATTCACATCCTACAGTGATTTCTCTTTGGGTGGGAATTTATTATGATGTGCTCTGGCTTTTGCTTTCCTGTTTGAGCTGTTGTCACATACACAACCTCAACTAAACCAGTGGATAAGAATGATCAGAAAACCCCAAATTACTCCCCCGCAATCATGTGCAAAACTTCAGCAACAGTGCAGAGATACGTCCAAAGAAATGTTTTCAATAGCCAAGTGAAAAATTCATTGCAAAGAAATGTACAAATAAGACACAGAAAAATGTACAGAATTTCTAATTACTTATTCTTATCATAAAAAGGAAACTCCTCAAACTCAGAGCTTGAGGTCACTGGGATTCAATTTGTATTTAAAAATATCTTGTAGTTTGTTATGAGATTGGCATTAACTTTCTTCAGTTTTCATAGTCTTAACTGAGCTTTTCTATATTGAATATACTCACAACACTTACTACAACTTTTTGATGTAATTCCTGTTACAAATGAGTCAAAAGGCTTTTAATATGCCTTGTAAATTGCAAATGATAAAAAATGTTTTTAATTCAGAGGAAAGGAGAAAAGGAAATTAATTGAATAGAGATGATAACCTGTGTTGACTAGGTGAGACTGTAATAATTGCTTTCATTTTAAGGGATAACAGCAGCAGGATTTGTAGTGAAAGGTTTCTTTCTGTAGTTGCCTTATCTATTTTTTTGTTGTTATTGCTTTTTGTTTTGTCTTATGAGCGCTTCAAAATTGTACGTATTTGTGCAGAAAGGAAAAGATAATGTATCACAAGAGAAGCAGCAATTCAGGAGACAATGAGGACCCAATGATGAACATGCTGTTTTGGGACTAAGATGACCGAGGACCAATTCCCTGTTTTGCAACAAATTCATCATATTGTGACCTTAAGAAAGGCATTTCATGCTCTGTTCATAGAACAGTTTTTGGTGCCCATGATTGCTGCTTAAATCCAAAATACTGATCCTTGAAATCTTGCTGCTGTCTAACTGCAAACCCTCATGGATTTTTTTGGTCCGTGAAAATTCTGTCATTACTGGTATTCCCAGTGAGAGCACCTTTCCTCTGCTCTCAAACCTGATCTACATTGTGCTGAATATTGAAATAGTCTTTGAGACAAATGGTGAGCAGGAGACTGATTGTGCAGTCTGACGGTTACAGGACTCAACTGAGGATGTAAAAGGATCTTATTTCTAGCCTTCATAGTCATGGATTTACATGAACTAGAACAGCTTCAGTAGCAAACTGAGGGAGTTACTCTTTCTCAACAATAAGACTTCACGGTTTGAAGGTAGGAAGAGTCATGTGGGAGTTGAGGAAGAAAGAGAGATTTAAACTGTTTTTGCAGAACCAGCTGGTGTGCAAGTAACGTGATTATCAAGAGAACTGAAGGGAACAGAAGAGACAGTGTTTTGTGACCTACAGAGGGGAAAAATTGATCTCTGGCAGTTCCAGTTTCACCTCCCAACTAAAAAAAGGATTATGCTATCTTGGGAATCTCACTTTTGGATGGATAACATTAGGTAACTCAACACCTTTCTTCATTCTAGAAAAGAGTATGCTTTGTTGGTTGCACACTAAGATACAGTTTCTCACTGTGAGGACTGTGTATTCCAAATCTTGTCAATTTTTAATATAAGCATCAGTGGGTTTGTTATAAATTTATATCAGGCCTTGTTTCTCCTATATACTGGTTTGTTAGCCTACAGTGACAGTACAAATAAGTCTTCACACCCCTTGTACAGGGACTCAGCCTACCTCAACCAGGCTTGTGGATTCCACAAGACAGCTGGATAATTAGAAGTTTTAGTGCTTCAGTGCTAGATGTGTGCATATAAATCCCTGGTAGTTCATCTGTGAGATGTGAGTAGTTACATTACACAAAAGAATGCTGTGACCTGTGGGAATAAATATTTTAATGGCTGTGAGCCGTTAGGGCAATGAGAGCCACATGAATATCTTTATAACAGAAATGCTACTGAATCAGTCCATTGGCTTTTATTATTTTGCAGAAAGATCCATATATTTTTAGAGTGTTCCTTATCACACTTTATTATATTTTCTTGCATAAAATATCCATTAAAATAGAGAATATGTTTTCATCTTGGCTTTGAAAACAGAAAAGTTACCTTGAAGCAGAAAGTAGCCAAGGTAACATGGTTCAGAAGGTCCGGTTAGACTACGGAGTTGATAGGTAATGGTTTACTTTACTCTTATAATAATTTTGAATTGAACTGTTTGAGGCTGAAAGATCTTACACAGACAGGCCAAAACCAGAAATTCAACTTTTTACTGGTTAGTTTTTTTAATGTTCTGATCTGCCATTAAATTACTGTTAAGTGGGATATTCAATAGATTAGTTGAAATTTATGTTCAAATGGCAAGCTTTAAGTTGAAAAATATCGTACCATTAAAAACATGCTGAGTCTAGTCTAGGATGGATTTTAAACCTTGATTTACATTTATTAAGATTAAATAGTAATAAAAGAACACAAAGCCTATTTGGCATTGACTAGGTTACTCAGTTGTCTTACATGTTTGAGAGATGTATGAGCGATTACTGTGGACTCCAATCCTGATTTCCATGAGAGGAAATTTTTAAGGTTCAGTTTTATGCATAGGCACCATCAAATTGTACTGTCAGTGTTACAGCTTTTGTAGCATCAGGCAGAATTGCAGTCTAGGGTATTTAAGCTATACTGGAGTGTGTCCTCAAAATCTCTAGCAATCTCACTACACACATTTGCCATTTCACATCGTTCCTCTTCCAACAGGGTAGTGGGCGTCATGATCCTTACTGGTATGCTTGCGTGTGTGGGAAGTTGAAGTGTGGAAGATGAGGTATTCTAAGCAGCTTATGTAGCCATAAAATTGCTCACTGGACAGTAAGTTTCTTACAGAACACTTAACTAGTATGAATGTGTCTCACAGAAATCAAAGGAAAGAGAACTGGAAAGGGCTCAGACCACACTGCTCCATTCCTCTGCCCCACTGACCTGCACCCTAACATGTTTAGATTCACTGACATTTCCATCCTATCCCAATGAGTACTGGTAACATTTCATAATTTTGTTCTTTCTATCAACATTTAATATATTTGAATGTTCTCCTATTATCTGCTTTCCTTTGCTTTTCGTATGGCTTCACACTGTAATGTTTCCAAGTTCTCTTCTTATTTTTGTTTCTTTTTTTTTCTGAATATCCCTATGCCTGATTAGTAGTCCCCCAGTATGCATTCATGTTGATAATAGTTATTTTTCTATTTCAAACAATTGCATGAACTGTACCATAATTTTTCACATTTTCCTGCTTAGTAAGACAATTGTGAAATGCTATCCTGCCTTCCAAAGTGGTGGTCCTCCTTCCAAACTCCAATCATCAATATTGTGCAGCTTATTAAGTAAAAATACTATGTAGTACTGGGTCTAGGACAGACTCATGTTAAATTCCTCTTTCTACCTTCTTCCATTTTGTCAATAAACAAATGACATCCTCCTGTCAAGTAGCATTTTCAAGCCATCTGCATACTGACCTTACAGCTAACTCACCCATTCTCTAGAGCTTTTGTTCTCTTATGCAAATATCATGTCAGACAGTGTCAAAAGCCTTATTAAAGTCATGATATATGACATCCACTGCTCTTCTCCTATCCACAAGGCTTGTTACCCTGTCAGAGAAAGAAATTAGGTTGTTTTGACATGATTTGTTCGTGACAATTCCATGTTAGCTTTTAGCAGGTCCTTACAAATAGACGGATTACTCTGTAGAGACATCCAGGGTGCATGAATTAACTTTAATCAAAAAGATCAGGTAAAAGAAGACAGCCATTTATTTCTCACAGAGGCTACCCCATCCAGAAATTGGGTAACAAAAAGGTCGTATTGCATTGTGCCCCCAAACTTTACATTTCTTGTACTCTGAGAAGTAGATTTTGAATGGCTGCAAGAAGAATGCAAGTTGGGGCTCTCCGTTATCTGCTTTATCACATCCCTCTGAGCACCTCAGAAAAACTGGCAGCACAGTGATAAAAGTGTTTCATGGACTACCTGAAGATAACTTGAAACGATGTGTTTTGTTACTAGCCAAGAACTATGATCTAGTCTAAACTATATACTTATTTTAATTTTTATTCCTCTTCATCTGTTTGTTCTATATTCTTTGAGGACAGAGTCATATTTAGTACATATTTGACAATTGTTTTTCCAGTGCATACTCAGCCCTGTATCTAGATACTCTCCCTTTTCCACAGAGCACTGTCAGTATTAAGAACTTCAAACATATTTCAAAATTAAGAATGGAATCTACAATTTGTGGGAATAAAATACATATGTGCTTATTCTGATGTTTTGTGGTTGGGTTTTTTTTTTTGTTTCTGTGTTTCTGTTTTTTGTTTGTTTATTTTTTTTTTTTAAATCTTAGATTTTAAATCTAAGATTTACTTAGATATCTTTATTTTCTAGTTAAGGCTGATAGAATTATTCCCAAGTCCTGGAGGCTGTATGGAAGATTCTGTGTGTGATTAAACCATGAGAGCTGTTGATACTGTGTTGAGGTGCTACAGTAGGAAATGGATTTTCTCTTATGTGGGACATTTATGTTCAGAAAACATCTGAAACTAGATATATTTTAAGTCATTAATGAATCAAATATAATTTTCTGTTAATGTATTTATGCAGGATTTTGGATGGCCAACATTACAGGTGAAATTGTTTGTTTTGTGGACCTAGAGGGCAGGTAAAAAAAAGTGAAGAAAACACATATTTCATGCATATTCCAATATATTTTTAGTGTCTTCCCAAATGTAAATTAGTATTTATGGCATCTACAGTCTACTAACCCCATCTCTGTAGCTGGTGAACTGGGAATGATGTCCATTGAGGACGTTATAAACTGAAATCTTCTTTCACAGCTGAGTATATTTGACTCCTTCCACTGATGTGAAGATGAGTAATATACTGGAATTTATCAAATAGAATAACAAAAGAGAAAATAAAACTTATGATATAATTATTGTGGGGAAGGGAAGAGTGTGAATGCGGGAGGATCAAATGAATAAATTCATTAACTGCTGAGGTGTAATAACAGAAATGTGAAGATTTTGGCCTGTGCTTTGGGAAGCTCTTCTCTTACTGTCAGCAAACCAAGTGGAGAAGAGAGTAAATTCCCCTTAAAATATCTCCTAAAATTGGGATCTCAGATTAAAGTCTGAACCTTCCTAAAATAAAGAAAATACTATTCTAAATGAGATCTGCTATTTTAGGAAAAATCTTACCAGAAAATTTTGCCTCCCTTTTCAGTGTCATTAAATTCCTTTTGCTGACATCAGAGTTGCACTGCCCTGTGTACACAACAATTTCCCTTCCTAGAAACTCAAAGACCTTAGAAAGAAAAGATTGCAAATATTCTCATGACTACAGCCCGTGAGGATCAGGAAATAGCCCTACCCTGTCCTAAATATCCACCTTTCTTTTTCTTTGCATTGGTATCTACAGATTTCAGAGGAAGAACAATCCTTTTTCTTCCATTCCTAAAAAAACCCAAAGAAAACTAAACAGAACCCCTTTACCTTATGCTGCATCTCCACTAGTCTTGAAATGTTTTTATTTTCTCTTCTACAGAAACAAGTTTTTAGGAATTTAATAAAATATGTCGCGATTAAACACACATGTTTGAGAAAATAGTCCTGTCTCATAACAAACACTGAAAAAGAAACATGAAGAGATTTGAGCTTGTGGATTACTAGACCTGCATTTAGTTCAATAGGAAATAGATTCATCTGAGTCCTTTTGGAGAAGTCTCACAAATACACAGCAGATTGGTAACCTCACTGAACACTTACCTTGAGATGCACCCTGCTTTGAGCTGAAGCGCCATGTTAAATAGATGATGCATAATTGTGTTTTTTATGATATGGTTTATGTGCATTACCTACACGGCATTTTTGTGGATTAATTTCCAAAGCCACACTAAGTAGATTTTTTTTTAATAAATCTTTTGCGCTGATTAAGTGCAACAATCCTTTCCAGAACTGTACAAATTTCTGACAGACACAGCTCATGATTGCTGGAGAAAAATAGCTAAACTTATCATGCATTGTAGAGGCCACTTCAAACTTTTCAGAAAATTCAGGAGGTATGAAAGGTCATAAAGCTCTTCTGGGACTCTCTCTATAGAGTCATAGATTGCAGTGCTGAGCCAGGCAATCTGGGACACTCAGTCTTTTTATGCCCCTTAAACTCGGACAGTGTGTTTCAACTAAGGATTTGTTATCAGTGGTGATCAACAAGTTTTATATTGTATGACATTTATATTTACGAAAGAGATTGGAATTAAGGTTATTGGTTTGTTTTATATTTGAAAAAATCATAGAATCATAGAATCAGAGAATCATTTGGGTTGGAAGGGACCTTAAAGATCATCGAGTTCCAGCCCCCCTGCCATGGGCAGGGACACCTCCCACTAGAGCAGGTT
>JAOTQQ010000023.1:104003658-104014829 GCA_026546715.1 Gallinago undulata | reverse complement strand
AGATCATTGGTTTGTGCTGGGGTGTTGTGTGTGGGGTTGTGAGTGTGGGGTTTAGTTGGTGGGTGGTTTGTTTTTGTGTGGGTTTTTTTTTTGTTGTTTTTGTGGTTTGTTTTTGTTTTGTTGTTGTGTTGTGGGTTTTTTTTTTTTTTTATATGGTTGGACTCGATGATCTCAAAGGTCCCTTCCAACCACTAAGATTCTGTGATTCTGTGATTCTGTAAAAGCATAAGTACAGTTTTAGTGGAGATGCTTTCTCAAGGTCATCTGTATCAAGGATATCTGAGATTCGGCAAGCTCAGAGCAGTGACTAGCAGTGGCTCTGATTGCTGTGATTGCAAGTGGAGAACAATATTTCTCTTATTAGTGTGTTGCTGAGTTTCCGAAAAAGCTCTTTGTTTGTGGTGGTGCTGTGAGAAAGAAAACTGAGAATATATATGGTATTTTACTTCTTCTAAATAATTAGAGCTTTGTACCCAAGGTGTGATAAAATGTAACCGTAGGCATGCATGAGTGACAGCTCTTGGTAGCAAATCATGGCACATACTGGTGAGGCCACTCCATTGCTTTCGTTTTGGGCAGTGGGTGGAACAAGAAGAAAATACAATATGTCACTTGTGACTTTAGTAATTCTTAGGGAACATCATTGCAGTTTTTAAAATTCCTTCCTGACTAAAGAGGCAAAAGGAGCCTATACAGTAACTCCTGCTCCAAGCAGCTTGGCTCTGACGACGGTGGTGAGCCCCATGTAGTCATTTTTCCCTTATCTTGACCTGACTTCAGCAGCTGGAATGGAAGAGATGGCAACCCTGGATTTTAGGAGAAGATGTTGGGTAATATCTTGGACTTGCTTTTATGTTTTGAATGCTAGTGGCTACACATGGTGCAGACACAATGGCTATAAGCGGTAGAGGCAGCATCTTCCAACCCCTGCTCTTCAAGATTTGAACACTAAGATTAAGCAGCCATAGAGAGTTTTTTCAGTGCCTTTGCAATCTGGCAAGTAAGTATTCAGCTCCTGGAACTTATTGCTATCTTTTCTTATTTCTTCCAGGTCAGCTTATTTATATTGACAAATTCTCTTGCTTAGCCTCCTGATGACTGCATCTGTTTCTGATGGCAGAACTAGTTGGTTGAAGGCAAAATGAATTAATGAAAAAGACCTGGTCTCTGGACACTTTCATTATTGATGATTGTTTTCTGTAGGTTTATTATTTTAACACTCATTTCAAAATACATGATAAATGGAACCTCATGTTTACATAAATTTTTACAATTGTTACCTGGAAGAGAGACATTGAGACAGAACTATTGCATTCTAGACTTTGCAGAAGCATCAGTCAGGGCTACGTCTTTCTGGAAGGTGTCACACAGCACTAAGCCTTTGGGTGCTGTGTATAAAATCTTCATAAATAGATGTTAATCATTCTCAGTTGAATTTCTGAGATTCGGTACCATACAATTTCTGAGTAAAACCAATATATGATGCATGCAAAACAGAAGTAGTACTTAGAACACTGAATAGCTTTTAAACAAAATACTGTCACTGGAAATTCGTTAGTGTACCTTATGCCGATTTTCTCACATTGTTGCCACTAACATATAATGCAAACATCACATTTCAGCATAAGTACCCTCATTTTAGTATGCATTTATTAAGAACCCCCCCCTTAATTTTCTTGTAGAGATGATCTGTCAATGTGACTGCAATACCCCATTCATATCTTTTGGCCTCTCTAGAGCATGACGAATAATTTCTTTTCACCAGGATTTCCATGACTTCTGTCGACAAAGGGCTAAAGTTTCTCTAAAGTATCACCAGTTCAATCTTTAATAGTGGACTGGTTTCAGGACATGGCAAGATGCATGACCTGCAAACTATATCTAAATTAAGTCCCAGTCTGTGGAGCAGGCATTTATTTGAGCCCTGGGTTTTGTAATAGTCTTCCATTATACAATAAGCACTCTCTGGAATGAAGAATTGCTTCAAAGCATCATTTTCCCTGTGCGAGAGGCACCTCTCTGGCTAAAAATAAACACACAATCCAGGCAGTCTTAAATAGTTTAAAAATAACACTCTTGCATTTCTTCCAAGCAGAAAAATTAGGTAAGAGGACTGCAACTGAAGTAAGGGAGTTGTATCATGTAACAGGAACCTGGAAGGTAGTCAGATGCCACAGTGATAAGGGCCATGTAAGAATAAAAATAGCACGTTATATAGACTGCTCTAAAGCTCTAGAAAAGGTGTTCCCTAGCTTTAGAGGATTTAAAAATGGCAAGATTCTAAACTAATAGTAGGGTCACACTTTGATAAAACTTTTCATTACCTTTTCTTATTACCTGGGAAAAATAGTAGAGAAATTTGTAACGTAAAAATTATTCCACAAATATTGATGAAGCATAGCTGTATCACTGATTGAACATGCTAAAATTAATAAATATCTACTTTAATACTGAGGGAACATGTTGTATCCTAAAAACAATAAATAGAAAATTCTGTGGTCTCCATAAACAAACATTGCTAGCCTAGAAATGAAAATTATATCTTTGAAAATAATAAACCTGAGGTAGAACCAGCTTCCTTCTCTGCTAGAAAATCTGGTGTATTCTGTGGTCTCCATGTTAACTGCTGCATCCACAGCAATAACCTGTCAGCTTTTTTGGTCTTAAATACTGCTTTCAAAAAGAGTCCATCACAGTTTGTTAATATCATGGCAATATCATGACATAAACCAAATCTCACAGCCTCCCTTCTAGGTCTAATACACCCTGATTCACTTTTTAAATGTTCCGGTAAGTATACTAGAATGTGATGTGTCTGCTGTATGCTCCTGTCTCTAAACTCTCTTTCTGTTGTCCCCTAGCTTGCAGCAGAGATTCAACACAGTTCTCACAAATTTTGCTGTCATATTCATTGCCTGACATCTACATGGAGCTCAAGGCATTAATTAATACATAGAATTTAAATTGCTAGTGATGGCTTCTTACTTCATTATGCTGTGCTCTCATCCAAACAGAGCATCCCCCATGTAATTAGAAGTGAAATTGTTAACACACCAAAATGCCAGAGTAAATGCATTGCACAGGTGTTAAGTTGATGCCTATCTTTCATTTCTTATGAAAATAAATCTTACAAATGGCTGTAACATTGCACTTAAAATATTCAGCCCGGCACTATTTTATTTTCAGTGTCTGTCTGATTAGCACTTTGACAGTGTCAAGAACAGAACACCAAAATGAAATATGCATATTACTAAATACATGATGCAATTCAGTTTATGTTCATTCTTTATTCTGTTTATTTTCTTCTACTTAAATTCCTTGGAGGATTTAAATGGTACTTTAAATGGCTTGCTGCTTTTCTGTCTTTTGTCAGAATACTGTCAGCTCTACCTCAGCAAATCTGTGTATCAGATGGGAGTCATGCAGCAGCCTTCCTGTAATACTTCTTCACAAGAAGTTCTACTTAAATGACAGTTTGGTTTTCCTCTATTTATTGTTTAATACAGTTTATCATTAAAATTCCATTTTCTCCTATGCCTTATTGCACATAATGGATAAATGCTTTAAGACATTTCCCTTTATTTGCATTGATTCAGTTAATGTAGGAGTATTTAAATATGGACAGCCCACATTAATAAGTATAAATATATATTGAACATTTTCTTTATAATCAACTGATTCTTGTCCAAGATACTGTAAATAAGGTGCTTCTTACCAACCAGAAAGGGGTAGAAAGAGGCAAAGGCAGATAGCAGATATTGAAGATGTTGTAATGATTTAAAAGAAATGTTGTAACTAGGTGCCACTGGGAATTCCATAAACAAATTTCATCCCTTTCCTTGGTTGGGTAAATGTCGAAAAGGAGAACTTTTTGAAAGAGAAAGTAGAGAACAATTCTACACAGTCACTGTTCAGAAATGCCTGCCAATATCACAGGTAAACTTTGACATTTTCCTTGCTTAAGTTAACTTCATGAGAAAATCTGATTTTCCTTCATTATTGCAGAGATATTGCAGAAATAGCATCTCCTGACAATAATGCTGTTCTACCCTTCTCACCCAACCATTTTTACAAAAGTGGGAAGAGGAAAATTACTTCATTTACTGTTTTGATGAGAAGCAGTCCTCTGTCCTCAGGGAAAAAAAAAAAAAGAGGGAAAAAAAAGGAAATACTGAGCTTTTTCGTAAGATGTCATCTGTTGGGTTTTTTTTTCAGAACAGCCCAATTTTATCTTCAGGATTTAGAAATTTCTTTTGTCTGTGTTTTTTAATGGTCTCTATTGTTTCAAGAAATTTATAATCAATAGGCTGGATGGCCAGTGGTTTTGTGTTCCTTTCTATTTTTTCTTGCTTTTTTCATTTTCTTTAGCAGTGTCCTTGCATGACCTCACAGAGAATGGAAGATATATCTGTCTTTTAGATCTGCCTACTCGCAGTTGTGCTGTCAATGCACATCTCAAGTTCCCCCAGCCGCAGTTTGATTTTTCCTTTCCCTGTGTTAGTTTCTGAATTTTCATTGGCACTCTGACTCTGCACAGCTTGAGCAACTTATGTATTCCTTTCCCCTGTAAGCTTTTTTTTTTCCACCAGTGCCTTCTTGTACTAATTACCAGTATTGTGTTTTCATGCTCCAGTTACTTGATTTTTTTCCCCAGAACCTTTCATCTTCTTTATTTTGCTATCCAATTTCTTCCACGTGGCATTCATTTGTACATTTTTCACAAACTAAAGCACTAACTAGAGTTATTTCTAGTCCTCCATCACACCTGATATGTTGCTCATCTTTTAAATTTCTTTTCATTTTTAAAGTCTAGGTACTAGTAGACTGTCTTTTCCTGCACTTGGGGATACCCAACAGATGATACAGGGATACCTGTTGGGGATACCTGGCCGATCACAACCTTGAGAAGTCACCCAGCATAAATAGTAAATAATACATTCTAATAATAAAACTGTTGCTTCCAGCCTCTTGAGACTGGACTAGTGTGCATTGTCATAGCACACTATCTGTGAAAAGGCCTCAGGCTTACATGTTAAGGGCTCTTGGATTCCTGAATGAGCAGATCTGGTGGTAACCCTGTGGTGAAAAGTCTTCAACCTGTTAATTGCAGAAGGTAGCATGATTCTCATCTGCTCTTTTTTTGTCTCAACACAGTTACACAGAAATACTGATATTGGGCAGGTATACCTTAAATGGGGATGTTCTTCAGACATAGGTTTTCCAGGCTGGTCAGAGGATAAGCTGACTTGAATACCCAGTGACAAACTCCCCACTCTGTTACCAGCCAACTTCCATAGATGGTGAGGACTTTCTGGGCAGGTAGCTTGTCGTAACTTAGCATCAACACCCAAATGTCACTAGGTTTGTAAAAAGACTCAGTCTGGATGTTTTTGCTGTGTGTTGTTTGTAAGATAAGGCAAAATGTTAAGCAATAATGACTAATAAAACATCTGCTTCTGGACGCCTGAGAAAGCCATTAAAATCCTTCAAAAGCAGTAGTTCTGAAAGGCACCAGCTTACACAGACGAACAAAGCTGCATTCATATTCCTGCTATCAGTGTGAATGGTGATTATCCTATTTCCACTTGCTACTTTTACAGTCACCTCCTCAGCTGAGGTATTTCTAGTCTTGTGATAAGTTAAAGAATGTTATTAAGGACATTATCCAAATGCCTCTGAAACACTAGCAGGTTTGGGACATTGACCACCTCTCTAGGAAGCCACTTTGGTGTTTGACCACCCTCTTGGTAAAGAAATGCTTTCTAATGTCCACTCTAAACCTCACTCTAAACACCTTTCAATAGTACTCAGTAAAATCTTTTCCATAAATTTTTCAGGAGCTGAGTTTAGACTAACAGGTCTGTAGTTCCCTGGATCTCCCTTGACACCTTTTGTAAACTGGAGTAACACTGGTTGGCTTCCAGTCAGCAGGGACCTCTCCAGACCTTTGGTAGATGATCAAAGAGAGGTCCTGCCATAACATTTACTAGCTCCCTCAGGGATCTCTTCGATTGTAATGACACTTAATGTAAACTGGTACGTAGAAAACTAAGAAACTAATAGTTACTACAGAAATTATCAGGGGATTAAGGTTGTGCAAATAATTTGTTAAATATCACAAATATAAGGCTACTGCAAAGATAAACACAGTGATGTGTAATGACAATGACAGAGTGACCTCAGAGCATGCTCACCTGTGTGAGGTGAGACTATATCTACAAAATGAGGGATTTATTCTGGATAAAGTGTTTCCAACTCAGGGACTGCACTGAAAGAATAAGTCAGCCTGAAATTCTTATTGCACCTCTCAGGCACTAACAGAATATTATGATCCCGTATTATGTAATGAATAATTATTCAGTATTAATAGGATTTAGGAAGCATAGTAATTGCTCTCTCCATGTTTTTCCTAATACCTTGTGTCCTTACTAAGAAAAATAAAATAAAATAGAGGGCAATCAGAAGAATGAAGCACAATTTTAGGTAGGGCTGACAAAACACTTTCTAAAAAGGCTTAAAAAGCTGTATCTGTTTGACTTATATGAAATAAGGTTGAGATGGGAGATTATTAGATTAGATATTTATGGGAGAATATAACAAACATAATAGTATGTTGGCCTGTGAAAATAATTGTAAATGATAAATAAGTAGTATAGGGTTGGTTTTTTAGCACTAACAGGCAGAGTCTAGTCAAACTCATGCTATTAAATTCTTAAGGCTTCCAATTTAGGCTCCAGACTTTTGCTTGGAGAAAAGAAGGCTTTGGGGAGACCTTACAGCAGCCTTCCAGTACCTGAATGGGGCCTACAGGAGGGATGGGAAGGGACTCTTTATCAGGGAGTGCAGCGATAGGACAAGGGGGAATGGTTTTTAACTGAAAGAGGGAAGATTTAGATTAGATATCATGAAGAAATTCTTTACTGTGAGGTTGGTGAGACACTGGAACAGATTGCCCAGAGAAGTTGTGGATGTTCCATCCTTGGAAGTGTTCAAGACCAGGGTGGATGAGGCTTTGAGCAACCTGGTCTAGTGGGAGGTTTCCCTGCCCATGGCAGGGGGGTTGGAACTTAATGATCTTTAAGGTCCCTTCCAACTCAAACCATTCTCTGATTCTATGATTTTATGAATATAAGATGATTACATCCAAGCTATCTATTCTGAAAATACATAGATTTTGCCTGGGAACTGCTTGCTTATTGGTAGATTTTTTGAGGACCAACTAACATTCTGCCATTCTAACAAATTAACTATGCGGGTGATAAAATTTCAGAACTTATGTTCAGGTTGTGACATCATTTAATTTTCTGCTAAAGACAACGATTTTTCCCCTGAAAAGTATTGTGACTGCTTCTTGGGACTCAAAATGTATTATCATATATTTTTTTATATACACATATTTTGATTTGGTGTTATTAAATATAGTCTCACCTCTTAATTGAAAAATCATATTGATACTTTCAGAAGAACAATTTTTCTAGTAATTTCTCCAATAATTCCTGGTTTTAACTAGACTAAAGAAATAAAACAGTTTGCTCATAAGCCTAAGATGGTACTTAGGAATCTATGATATCATTCCATCCCCTTTTTCAACTCAGGGAGTTCTTCCTGGTATCAATAAAAAAACCAAGAAACAGCACACCAATCCTCCTATGGGACTGATTTTTGGATAATTTCTAGCCTTCAAATAGGCTCACTGGGTATTTGCTTTAATTATTTGGAAAGTGCTTTTAATCTGCAGGGAAGGTCCTGTATCACTGCATCAGCTACTGACTGTTGCTGAGTAACAGAGCAAAGAGCTCACTCTGTTGCAGGATCCTGCATGGTACCGCTGAGCTATTTGCACTTCTGAGTTCAATGGGATCAGAATGTGGCACGGGGCTCTGGTGTACAAAGTCCAGTTTCTGTGTGTAAGGCAAAATAGAAAAGATTTAGAGTTGTGAATAACGTAGCTGCACCCCACAGTCCTCCTCTGAGGCTGTGCTGCTCACAAGTGCAGCTGCCACTGGATTTACACTAATATGGGTATTATTATGTTTGATATCTCACTGTCTCATTATCAGTAAAGAGGTCATTAAGTGACTGTTCTGCCAGGTGGCTCCAAAGCTGATAGATTTGCTTTATTTAATAAGTAAGGAAAATTACTTTTGCTGTTCAGGTAATCAGGAAGGCAAAAAGGAGGTTTTTTGCAGTTAGGGGTGAGATACTTCTCTATTGCAGTGTCCACTAAAGGCAAGAAAGAAAGCATTTGTCAATGCAAAGCAGAGGTGCACTGGTTTTGGCTGCAAGGCACAGGCGTGTGTTAGCCATGAGACAGGGCACTTGAAAGATCAGGCAGAAACGTTAAAACAGAGGGAAAAGGGGAACAGCACCTAGAGGAGTTGAGGAAAAAAAACTGCAGTCACTTATCAGAGAAAGAGTAGGAAGTGAATCAGTGAAGGGGAATGCACAATATACCAATTTTCAAAGTTCAGAAGTGTTGCTCAGTGTCTTAGGTGCCTTCCCCTTCAGAAAAGTCAGGGACTTTTGGATGCAGTTCTGTTTTTGCCTTTTCCTTGCAGCTCTGAAATGTTTCACTGAGGCTGCTGTGGCAGTGGTTTTTTGTGTTGCTTCCTGCTGTTATTCTCATGCTATTATTTTCAAGGCCTTATTCCTGCAAACCCCAGCAGTCCTGTTATGGAAGGTGCTCTTGGGAAAAAAAAATTGTTCCCAACACCAGACTCACCTTTTTCCCATTCCTTTCCCTTCCTTTTGGGTGTAGCTTTTGGGTTATGTTACAGAGACCTAATAGTGTGCAAGCAGATACCTTTTTAAAAGTGAAAGCGTACTCCAGCCAGCACTAACAGCAACAGCCAATTAGGGGTCGAGTAAAACCTGATGAAAATGATATAATGCCAATGGAAAGAGATTGCTGGGGTTTGCCTGCTGCACCGCAGAGGAGCCCAGGGAGATGCTCAGTGGGGGTGCCAGTTGCTTCTCTTCCCAGATGGCCAGTGGGGAGAGTTTTCTTTTTTCTTTTTTTCCCTTTCTCTCTCCCCCTTATTTTTTATTTTCCCATGAGACTAACTTTATGCAGAGTTGTATGCCATCAGCTAAGTACGCCACTAACAAGTCTTTGTGTTAGTGTAGGTCTGTCTCACAACACAAACATACACTTAATGAAACTTTTACAAGAAAAAGAGCATTACTGTATTTTTAAAGAGGACAAAACCCAAGATGTTTCAAACACAATTTAAAGTCTCTTTCAACAAGAATCTCTTCTAGCAAGCCAAACAAAAGAGCCTTTCAGTGCTTTTTCAAATCTGAAACCTTTATCAACCTTACTGTTTTCAACTAGCTCAAATACCTGTGTTGGGTGGTACAAAATCCTAAAATTCCCAAGGCTGGAAATTAATGTCATGATGGCCATCCAGTCCTTAGTGGGAAAGACGGATCCACTACAGGTCAAAAACGTGATAAGCTTCCTGAAGAAGCCAGGTTCTAGCAGATGTAATTGTCTGTGGAATAAGATGCAATGTCATTAGTAGAAACGTTTATGAATAAGGAGCAACCTCCAGGGAGGAAAGCTGCTTTCAGGAGTTCTTACAGATTCTGCTAAATAGCCCACTTGAGAAACTTAGAGTAGCTGTCATGGCACTAGGGTTGGATTACCTTTAGATCTCAGTTGAAACACTCATTAACCTGTTAATGATGACAGGTTGGTTGGTGGCTGGATGACATGTGGCCCTGCTCCACCTCCGCTTGGAGATGAGTCTCTCTGAAGCATCAAGGGAAAGAAAAGCAGCCCTGGAAGGTTCCTCTTGAGTTCTCTTTCCTCCCTCTCTTCTTCCAGCCTTGCGTAGACCCTGTCTGAAGAGCATCTCAAGAGGTAAGGGCTCCCGCATATTGGAAAAAGCACGCTGGAGTCTTGTGCTTAGTATGGCCACAGCTCCCTCAGGGAGCAAATGCTCCCTGCCGAAAGCACTAGGTAGAGGGGGAGGAAATCATAGAATCATAGAATGGGCAAGGACACCTCCATCCAGCCTGGCCTTGAACACTTCCAGGGATGGGGCCTCCACAACCTCTCTGGGCAACCTGTTCCAGTGCCTCACCACTCTCATAGTGAAAAATTTCTTCCTGATATCTAATCTAAATCTACCCTCTTCCAGTTTGAAACCATTGCCCTATGTTCTATGGTAAAAAGAGCCTCTGCAGCTTTTCTGTAGGCCTCCTTCAGATAGTGGAAGACTGCTATAAGGTTTCCACAGAGCCTTCTCCAGGTTGAACAACCCCAATGCTCTCAGCTTCAGTAATCTTCAGTAATATAGAGCCACCTGGTGCACAGTAGACACTGGTCTGGACAGCTACTGCTGCTATTGTTTCCAAGAAAGCCTACCATCTATGTATTCATAAACTGTCATTTTGAAAGTATCATTTACGGCAGTTGGTCTGGCCAAGGTGGAGATGCCAAAAAATGAAGGCCAGGTCTGTGTGCATGCTTGGACATGAATGCCAAGGTGCTTGAAAAAGTGCTGTCAGTTTTGGGACCATTCAGCTGCTATCTGAATATTGCCTTGTGCTCCCTTATTTGCTGCTATCTTGGGAGCTGCTGTCTCACCAGTAGAATTGAACCAAGACCTGGCACGTTTGTCATGCATATGCAGAGTTGTTTTGAGTCACAAAATTTTAAAAAATCTTCTATAACAAAACAAACATTACCATGTCACTCATTGAAATAATTTGGGTTTAAAGCTGAATTCAACAACAAAATTTTTTTCTTGCACAGCAACATATGTCTAGGATAAATCAATATACATAAAGAAGCTTGTAAATATTTCTCTTCTTTTTCACAGTTGTTTCTACAAGGAAGGCCAGACTGACCCTGCCTTGATGAAGAGGGAAAGATCGAGTGCCCCTTCAAAGGTTCTTCCCAGTCCCAATTTCTAATTTTCTTATTCTGCTCTCATGCACAAATGTAACCCCAGAGTTGAGGTCATGGTAAATATCTTAATTTTTCATCATTTCTCCTAAAATCAAAACTCTGTTGTTTTGTTTTGGTAAGAGTCTCATGCTATTCTAGAAGCTAGGTTGTTAGGAAAATAATGGAAAAATTTTCTCCCTGTGGAACATTGCATACGCTGTTTTCTACTGTTTTCTTAAAGTATATTAAACTGCCAGCATCAACAACAGCCTCA
>JAOTQQ010000023.1:103951275-104003558 GCA_026546715.1 Gallinago undulata | reverse complement strand
TTCTCCTAAAATCAAAACTCTGTTGTTTTGTTTTGGTAAGAGTCTCATGCTATTCTAGAAGCTAGGTTGTTAGGAAACAACCTGTGGAACATTGCATACGCTGTTTTCTACTGTTTTCTTAAAGTATATTAAACTGCCAGCATCAACAACAGCCTCATGTTTTTTCTTTATATGAATAAAATATGAAGAAGCAAAAAAAAACATTTCCCATCATACTGTTGAAGGGCAAGATGTGAAAAACCTGGCAAATGCTGAACAGTTTAATAAAATTATTGAATAACTGCTGAACAATAGGTCTGGAAAACAAAGGTAAATAAGTGCAATCATGTGAGATAGAGCTCCATAAAATAAAAACTAAATATACATGCATTAGTTCAATCATGTGAGAAACACTTTTAGTCATAACAGTAAGCAGAACAATCAAACTTCATCAAAATGACATACAATCATACTTCAAGGCATACTTTCAGCAATGAAGGATCCATTTTATGGCAAGAATGTTATTTTTTTATATTTTTTTTCTCTGTAGTAAGTATATGTCAGAAGATCTTAATCTGCCATTTGCCATGCAACTCTAGGAAACCTTTTCCTGTTAAAGAATTCCAGCAGCAGCTGGTGAAAACCGGTCCACTGCATCTTTCAGCTTTTTTACCGGCCAGCACAGTCAGTCCCAATCTCTTTATTGACAGCAAATTAAAGAACTGCTGTAGAAGAATAATAGCTTTGTGTCTGATGTCTGGGACAGCTGGCTCATAATCTCACTTTCTGACATTAGTGAGTTGCTGCTTCTGTCTGTGCTGTACCTCACCGACAAATAGAGGAAAACATGTACTGGCTCTGATGTTGGATTTATTCTTCCTAGGTGTCTATAAAGCACAGGGTTGAAAAACGCTGCCCATATACAAAGAATGAGCTTGGAATAAGTTTTCGATTGTTAATATGGACCTTGTTTTTCTCAGTTTTACTGCTTTGATTACAATGAAATTCATGTGAAAGTATATATACATCATCATCAGAAATACATCAGTTCATTTAATAGACTGAAATAAAACCAAATCACGTTTTCCCTGCTGTTTCTACAAACAATTTTAGGTTTTATTTTGATGACAGTTCAACTGCATATGGCTATGGCCAGATTGGATTCCGTTTGTGTTTTGTCAATACACTTTTGAATTTCTCTGCTACTTTAAATTGAGAAGCTGACAACTAATTGTAAAAGGGAAATTCACACGTCTATAATGACTTTCATCAAAGAGCTTATCATCATGGGACAGTTAATAAAGATCACTTAATGAGTCTTCACATGACCTCTTTGAAGTTGACATTAATATGATAAGCCTTTGGCAGATGAGGCAAGTAGGATGATAAAATTCATACGTGCTGGTAAAATCAGAGGCTCTGAAAGATTCGCTTTTGCAATATGCATTCCCAAACCTCTGACTTAAACCAACTGACAAATCTGTTCATCCAGAACACTTTAGTGAGGAGGAGGTTTTGGCAACATCGCCTTTTTTTAAAATTCCTTTACCTTCATTCAGTCAGTTAATAGGTTGAAAAGCAGTAAATCACAGAAACTCAGGTGACATTCCTAAAAGTTATCAGCTCTCTTTATACCTACTTCCCACTATATTCTCCAGGCTTTGTATTTATAGGTATCAGTGCAAATAAAATCTCATGGAAGGAGAGTGAGTATTCATCACATTTCCAGCTCTGAAAATGAAATGTCAAAGAGATTTCTGTGAAAATGTCAAGAACACATGAGAAAAATTTCAGTGTGCTAAGATCTTATATTCATGTAAAGTTTATTTGAACAGCTCAAATTTGAATACTATGCTCAGAACCCAGACCCTGTTGCAGCTGATGGGGGTAGTGGAATTTCTACAGTACCTTGAACACAAGCCTAGGAATAGCCACACTGAAGCCCGTGTTTCTCCTACAAGCGTGCTCTGCTGATGCATGATCAATATTTGAAAACAAACCAAAGCCCAGTGTGAATCTTTACAAAATTCTTCAAGATAGACTTTAAATCAGACATAAAGTACCTCAAAGTTTTAAAAATTATAGTATTATGCCATATTTTTAAAAAATTAAGAAAGGAGTCAGTGTGCCAGTCAATGCACTGGATGTTGATCCAGGACCTGAAAGGATTTTTAATGCCCTTAAAGGTGAAATAAAAC
This sequence comes from Gallinago undulata, assembly GCA_026546715.1. Lineage (NCBI taxonomy): Eukaryota > Metazoa > Chordata > Aves > Charadriiformes > Scolopacidae > Gallinago > Gallinago undulata. The sequence continues at coordinate 104,001,381 of JAOTQQ010000023.1, read as the reverse complement.
AAACATCACTATGAGGACAGAAGAAGGAGTCATAACCAGAAGAAAATGAAGAAGATCAATAATAACAACAACAGAACTCTGGTTGCATAATTTTGGCTTGCAGACAATAAAAAAATAACCTTAAAAACTGCTTGCCAAAAAGACAGGATAAGTAATGAGAGACTTGTGCCATCATCATACTAGCGAATGGAAATGACTTCTCACCTAGCAGAAGAGACACAGAACACATTTTCCTATATAGCAGCTATAAAAGAGGGAATATGCTTTAGAGAAAGAAGAATGGTTGTCATGGCTATCAGGTGAGTTGCTTCATAAAATTCTTTTTCTCCGGGGCTGTATTCCTAAGGCCAGGGATCAAAGTTTTTGTGTTTTCTTCACACTATTTAGATGCAGATGAGGTAACCACCCTATGTCTGGCTTGGTGGATAGAGGAGTACATTTTGAGCCCTATTTCCACCTAAGGAGATATGGAAGCACAAGCCAGCCCCTTTCTGTCACATGCTTTTTTTTATGGACAGGAATGGGATGCCCAGATAGGATCCAAATTGTCTAGTATAGACTGATCAGCAGTGGACCAAGAATCTCAGCTGTGCTGTAGCATGTATGCAGGCCGGCTAAGACAAAGATCTGGCTCTTGGTCTCGGCCTTCCAGCACTCGTAAAAGTTAAACACCCACTGGTCCCCAAATTAACAAGACTCACACAACTTTGCAGTGACAAAAGCATTCTCAAAATAAAGATTGATTATCCTCATATTTATAGTTTTACAGCAAGTATCAGAAAGAATTACTGGGAAAAAAATACTAAGTACTTGTTTACTGAATACTCTTGGTTTAGTCTGTAGAGCATGTGCAAGATCCTGTTTATCAAAGTATGTAGAATTTCTGGCTTGAGAGGGCAGGTTTTAATATCCATAAAAAGCTCTGCTTTAGTGTTTATTTGACCTACACACTTTTAAACTATTTGGGTACCAACACTCCTCTCCAGCATCAGACTGAAGGTCAAAGATTCATCCTCATCTTCCTTTTCACAAGCCTGAAAGCTTAAATTGTATTACCTTGGTGGGACTTGAGTTGCAACCTTTCCCAGCTAATGGTTCCTCTGTTTTGTTCCCTAAATAAACTGTATCATTGGTTTACCTTTTCCACTAGTCACCTCTAACAAGTTCTTGGATTTAGGCAGTACACTAGCATGAGTATCAGGAGGGTTTTAAAGAAATTCTCTTTTTTTTCAAGGACAGATAAATGTTTTGCCTTGGAGATAATCTTAACTGTCCCATGCAAGCATTGCAAATTGTGATAAAGGGCATACCTTAATATGGGTATTGGAGTTGTGTGATTAGGAGCAGAGACGAAAAACATGTCTATTTATGGTGCAGTGTAGCAGTCAAGTGATAGACTTTATATGAAGAAGAAAGAACCACTAATGCAAAAAATATTCTGAGTTTTCCAAAGGAAAGTGCCAACCAATGACATGAGAGTGAAACACATGGGAATATTTACAAAAGAAAAGTTTGTTTGAACCTGAAATGGGACTATTTTAATTATACCACTGACTCTTTGAGATCCAGTTTTTGAGGAAGAACAGGCAAACAGTTGACCTTGGACAACCAATGGCACCCAATCAAGTGAAGGCAACTTAGCCAGAGCACTGAGGTGCAAACCTCTTATAGTAAACTCTCTCTCCTTCAGCTTTAGGCTGCACTACTCTAGAGGTTTTCACACCTTTTGGTAGAAGTGAGGGTGTTTCCATATCTGCTACTTCCTCAAGAATACTTCTGAGCAGCTCTACTGCAATATCTGCATCTATGACAGCGAACAAGGGAGAAGAGTAGAGGCGATTGAAGAGAATCTGAAAAGAGCTAGGAGTATCTTTTCTTGGCTCTGAAAATAGAAGTTCTGTCTTGGGTAAAATAACACAGTGGTACAATCTTTGTCAGGGCAAGGTCATCACTTGTCCAGATCTATTTTAAGGATCTTTTGGTCCTTAAGGTCTGTTTGCTTGCTTTTTCCCCTTAGGTATGATATAATTAGATATAATTTGACCTCTCCAGAAAACCCATTCCTTAATGTATTGGTAAGTAGCCCCATTAATATGTTGCTTTAAATTTCTTGAGGAAAAAAAGTGTCATCATATTTTACCAACATAATCAGCAGAGAAAGAACAAACTACTGATATTCAGACAGATATTTCCTACTCAGCTTCAATGGGAAAATTCTTCTAACTCCTGTTTAAGAGTTAGATTTTTTTCTGTTTTCACTTTTTATGCTCTTTCATGTTTTGTGTTACCCATGTTATTACTTCTAAGCTTTTGTTTATCGCTGTACAAGGAGAAAAGAAAATAAACAAGGAAATAATCTGTTAACACCCTGGTTCTCATTTTAGAGGATTTGCTGGCCAGTGAATCAGCAACAGAAACAGCTGTGTTCACTCTTCCTTCCTTTGTAAGTGTAATTTCTCTCTCCCACCCCGGTATGGCTTAGGTGTTTGTTCCAGACTGTTAGCGCTTCAAACAAGTTTTTGATGGAGGAACACAGAAATATCTGCAACAAAAGGAAATGAGAAGATGCGACTGGTATTTAGTGATGAGCCAAACCAAAAAATCTATCCCCAGAGAATTCAGTGGTCTTACACTGCACTCCAAACATCCTTCCTGACCACAAAATAAGTACATGGTGAGAAAAGAAAAAAGCAGCTAGAAGGCAAGTGCATTGACCTTGTCATTAGGACAACTGAAGTTTCTATAAATAGGCAAAATATCCAGCTGAGGATAAGAAGACTAATATACAGCTCTTGCCCTTGGTAACAGAGTCTTCTATATACATTCAGATTACCTCACTGCACTTTTAAATTTGTATTAAATATGTAATTTCTTTTTTCTTTGGCACTTAGATCCACAGTCAACATTATAGATAATACCCATGTACCTGAAACTCTTTTTTTTTTTTTTTTTTGAGTAAAAACCACAAAGTAGGAATGAATTTTAAAAAGCAGTACCAAACCCCCACATTATTTTCAGCCAAGGAACTGGATAAGTGGGTAATCAGCCAGCCTGCTTGCCTGTATGCCTATTACAGCCATTCAGTGAACAGAGAGGGCAACAGTCAGAAAGACTACAAAGATGAGCAGGCCATTATGTGTTGAATCAGATTTTTTTCCTCCATGGAATGTTTAGATTATTCTGCCTTTCCTTGTTTCTGGAAAAAAACCTGCTCAGTTAAAAAAAAAGAGTAAGAAAAGGTTTTGTCTGTTGTCAACATCTGTATATTAATTAGCAATTAGCACCATGCAGGAAATTAGCAGCTTTCACAGTACTAAATCATGAACCAAAAGAATAATATTTGCTATATTTGTTGAATGGTAAATTTTAGTGGTTTTATTTGCCATTTAGATGGTCACTGAGAAGGTAAACAGACATAAAACCCAGAAGCTATATAAAATGTTTGTATAAAAACAAACTGTGTTTGATTTTAATTGATTCAATTTATATTTCCATTGTAAAATTCCAGTGTTCATTAAGAAAAGCTGTGTTTTCAATAAAAAGAAAAAGAGAGGATTTCCATTATTGTGGATAGAAATGATTTTTAATTTTACTGTGAACATTTCCAATGGTTTCAACTGGTTCAATTCACAAGGCAAAGAACGAATCCCCATTGCATTTCCAGCAGAGGTGTGAACCTCTGTATGAGTATAAACTTAACTTCTTGCAAGCTGACTCACACAAAACTACCCTCTAGCTCTGGCTTTACCTGCAGCTGGAGAACAAGGTAAGACAACACACCTGAAAAGTGGACAAGGGTGGACAGCCATGGTCATCCCCCTTTTGGCTTCTACTCAAGTGTCCCACACAAGATCCTTCAGAGAAAGTTGGTTGGGACCTTTCCTTGAAGAGTTCAGCTCACATGCAGAAAGACTATTTATAGCAGCTCAGCCAAAAATTTCTTCGCTGGCAGCTTATAGTCAATGACAGATGGGAGACCTGGCCTTCACCTTCTCCCTCACCCACAATCTTGGGAAGAGCACAGCTATAGTTCTAGTAACAAATAATTCTTTTTCCTTTCCCTCACCAGTCAGACCCCTTCCTCCAAGCAGCCTCACTGAACTCAATGGGACCTGCTCAACTTCTATGTGACTATATGTGTTGTACAGGAATGAGAACAACATCAACAGGAATAGCTGAATTATCTTGCTGTTCTGAATTAGCAAATAGATAAAGTTATCTGGTGGGTTAACCTTGGCTGGCCACCAGGTGCCCACCAAACTATTCCAGCGCTCACCTTGTCAAGAGGACAGTGGGAGAAAATACAACAAAAAGCTCATAGGTCAAGATGAGGACAGTGAGATCACTTGCCAGTTACTATCATGGGGAAAACAGGCTCTGCTTGGGGAAATTAATTTAACTTATTGCCAATCAAACAGAGTAGGCTAGTGGCAAATAAAAACAAAACTAAAACCACCTTCTTCCCACCCCTCCCTTCTTCCCACCACTCTCTTCTTCCCAGTCTCAACTTCACTCCCAACTCTTCTGCTTCCTCCTCCCAAGTGGCACAGGGGGATAGGAAGTGGGGATTCATAATGCTTCATCTCTGTGCTCCTTCCTCTTCACACTGTTCCCCTTCTCCAGTATTCCGCAGTATACAGTATTTCAAGAACTGCCACAGCATGGGCCCTTTCCATGGGGTGCTTGAGGAAAAGACTGCTTCAGTGTCAGTCCTGCCAGGACCTTGCTCCAGCACAGGCTCACCATGGGGTCACAGCTTCCTTCAGGGTACACCCACCTGCTCTGGCGAAAGGTCTTCCATGTGCTGCAGGCGGACAGCCTGCCTCAACATGGTCTTCACTTGAATCTCTGCTCTGGCACTCGGAGCACCTCCTCCCCCTTGTTCTTCACTGACCTTGGTGTCTGACAGGCAGTTTCTCTCCTGTGTTCTCATTCCTCTCTCCCAGCTGTCATGTAGTACTTTTTAGCCTTTCTTATATACGTTAACACAAGGTGCTACCACTATCGCTGATTGGCTCAGTTTTGGGTAGCGACAGGTCCATCTTGGACATGGCTGGAATTGTCTCTGTCTGACATGGGAGGAGCTTCTGGTGTCTTCCCACAGAAGCCACCCCTACAGCATCCCTGCTACCATAATCTTACCACAAAAAGCCAATATGAATAGTAATGGAAGTGTGGCTGAGTGCTAAACACCACAGCAGGATGTTCATCAGAGCACTCTGGTTTAGCACATGCACAGCTTCACCTCTCGTTGTGCTTTGTCTGCTCTGCTCTTTGCAGTCTCTCTCAAGTCATTTTGGAGCATCACTGACTTGCTTCTTTCCAGCTTGTATCTTTTCACATCACCCTTTGCATGTGCGTCTTTGCAAAATGCATCTCTTCTCTCATGGTCTCTGGGTTTCCTTGCTTTTTCTTGGTGTATTACCTGAAGTCTAGTTATCCCTTGAATGAGTGAAATTTGTCAGCTGAAATAATTTCCTTAGACAAAATGCTCATTTGGATTGACTAAAACAACCTCTCAGCTCATTTAAGTGTTTCAACTGGAAAAAATGTTTTCACGTCAAAACATATTACTTGAAAAATTTATTTATGTCTTTTTAAAAAAAAGATACTTCAATATTAAATGTACATAAATTAAATTTTAATAAAGGTTACAAAATAATAACTTGCGTTGCTTTGACAAAAAACATTTTCCACAAGCAATTTCAATAATTTGTTTCCAGGATCTAGAGCAAACAAAATATAATTTTGGTTCAGTCTAAATACTTTCATTCTGTGGTGCGACCATTAAAAAACAAGCATACTACAGTTCTGTAATTGTAACTTCAATGGGCTGAGAGTCTTGTTACTGGTAGCACCAAACATTCTTACTATGCATGCAATGGACTCTTTTGCACACAGTGGTGATCACACACCAACAATTCCTGTCTGAATTTTCAGTTAGAAATAATATTCCATTCATTAAACTAACATAATCTTTCACCCACAAATTTAAATCACAGTAGCCCACAAAAATACTTGTACGTGTGTCTGTTTATGAGTTTATATAGTAAAAGAATTCATCAAAATGGTAGATTAGCTTATGGTCCTTTCCATAATTATTTTTGTCCACTGCATCTGTCTTCCTCATTTTGTGATGTTGTTTGTCTACAGTGCCATTGCCCACATGGATATAGGTGACATCACAATGCTGTAATAAAGATGTAGTTGGTTTTACCATTACTATTCTATTTACATTTACAAATATCCTTGTACCTGTTTATTGCTTTCCAAGACCATTTGAGGCATTTAACAAAGAAAAGCTATTTTTTTTTGTCTTCATAAAACCGGTTTGTTGATAACAAACAGATTTTAACTAACATTTGGACCATTCATGATTTCAATAAAACAGATGGAATCAATAAATGTTACACAGCACACATAGCTGTTTGCTGTGTAACAGAGTATGTCTAACATAACAAATATGCCCAGAGTGTAAAACAAGAAGAGAAAGAATGCAGAGAATTAACTTGAATGAATCAGATAATAATGTTTGCATATCACTATGTGGTTATCTCAGTCCTTGTAATCAATAAGAACATTTCCATGAGAAAAGAATTCCAAACAAATGAGATTAACTAATTCCCAAAGTCAACTAAAGAGGAAAATCATGACAAGATATGCATATGATATCTGATAAGTAAGCATCTGCGGATCCCTGCTTGTTCAACTTAAGCAACAAAACCCCCCCAAACACCACAAGAAACCCCTACTTTTGTGCACAATTTCTTAGATTTAAAAGCCCATCAACAAGTTTACAATATCAATTACTTAGCTTGGAATCTTTGTTCAGGCATCTTATCGTATTGGTGGACTTGTTGGTAAAGTGATGATATCCTCTAGAACCTAGTCTAGTCTACTTATTTGGAATTGCTGAACTCTCTGTTGAAGGGACTCTTGACTTTGACTTTTGCCATAAGTGGGTGAAATTCAATTACATGGATCTCCTCCCAGCACTTGCAAGCACTTGGAATGAAGTGTTCTGATTTCACCAACATGTACTAACAGATCTAATTGTTACAGGGACTTGAGAATTTTTCTTTTATGGCTACTAATATAAGTGAATGTTTCACAAGAAGGGTGTATTCAAGAATTTGATTTTTGTTTGTTGATGAATTCATAAAAACAATATAAAAAAGGCTATTAAGTTTTTATAAAGTGGCCTTTCCCACAGGTGGAGCCAGCATGTCTACAGTTTAATGTAACACCTCTGCAGCTTAATGTACCCTGAGATTAACAATGGCGATGCAGCGTGAAATACATTTTTTTCCAGCGTCCAGGCTTTCAGGCATAAGAAATCACAGTTGCCTCTTACTGGTTATGGTAAGCAGAACGAAACTTTGAAAAGGAACTTTTAAAGGCACTGAAAGTGCCTTTTAATGGTTTCATTTTGAAGGAATGTTCACATTTAATGTCTAGAAAGAGAGAAGTATTTTTATGAAGCATTTCTCCTCTACTAGTAGTCTCTATTGGCACAATTTTCTAGTGAAAGAATATGTAAAATAATGAATACATAACATTTGTAAAACTGTGGTAATGCATACATTTTAAATTTAAAGTAGCCATTTGATTGTAGAGACAGAATATAGCTGAGTTCAATTTTTATTTTGAAATTTAAATAACTGCTCAGCTCAAGTATTGCATTTGCCGTTACTTTCTAACACATAGTCAAATAGGAAAATTCCTGGAGCCCGTTTCTTTCACTTCTCTATATTACTTTAACAATTTCAGATATAAATAATTAACATATGTCTGGGGGTTAAAAATAGTTTAAAACAAATATAAAACTGAATCCTTTCACATAATAATCACAGAATAATTGTAGTAGTACTTAATTCCTAATACTACTCATGATATGATAGAAAAATCTAGTCAGATTTGTCACAGGCCAATTTTCTGTGCTCCCACAGCATTTTAAAACTCCTCCATCTTCTTCGTCTAGAGGAGAAAAAACAAACATATTTATTCCCTGTCTTTAAAACAGCAACATTTTTTGCTGCTTTAAGAGTTAAATACAGTACATATCAAATTGTGTAAAAATAAAGTATTAGATACAATATGAAGAAACTTGATTTTTGTACAACATACTAGTGAAAAGCTGTGTCTCTCCTTTATTTCTAGGTACCAGAATCCCTTTTCTTAATATTTTCTGTTCAGGGCAATAGGAATATACTTTTTCTATTTAGGCACTTCAGCAATTACTGATGTTTGGAAAATATTTCCAAACCACCAATTATCTCCTCGAGATATTGGACTCATCATCGTTACAGTCAGTGTCTGGGCTAAAGGTAGCAGGTGAGCTTTGAAACTGGACAGCTAAAACTCAGACCTGTATCTAACTCAGTGGAACAGGAACAGAGCCCTCACCTGAATATTAGCTACAATCTGAGACAAACCTAACAATTGCCAGAGAACCCTTGGTATCCCTTGTGTTGCTGCTGCTGCAGCACCAACAGAGTGATTACTTGTTTAACCAAGACAGCCCTTAAGAGCTCAGCTTCGTTATTTAATTCAGGGGTTTACATTAAACAGTGTGCTAAGGTAGAACATAGGGATGGCACTGGTTTTAATTTTGAAGTTGAGCGTATACTGTTGGACTGAAGGCTAATGAGAGACATTCTCTCCCCATTTCAAATTGCTTGGAAAAAGATATCTTCTGTATTTCCTATTCTTTCTTCTTCGATATCTCCAAAACTACTGGTACTCTGTGTAAAGATCTTCCAGATTTAGAAGGAAAAAGAAAGCTACATGAAATTATGCCATAAGGTTCGTTTCCTTTTTTTTTTTCTTTCTGTCTTTAACAGAAGCCAAAAAAACACTGATTTATTTTAAACTTTAAACCTTCATCAAACAACAATGAGACATTTTCAACTTAAACTTGAGCTTACTAAAAACTGACCTTTGATTTTTTTTCACTCAGTTTTAAGATACTAAAAATCCATATGAAAGGATGTAAGGTTATGTTTATTTAGCAGGTATGTCTCCCGATTGTCTTAATTATGTTATTTTCCTACTCCAATGTAATATTTTAAGTCTCCATAACATTAAAAAATGTTAAGAGACTATTTTCAGGCATCATTATGACCTTTAAAAATACCTAATCTAGCTATTTAGAAGCGTTATAACTCATGGGCCTATTTTAAAAGGAGTGTGGGAGGATAATCAAAGAAAGTCATTTCGTACTGAGTAAAAAGAGAAATGCCCTAATTCTACATTAGTAAGCACACTTCTAACAGAAAGTTGTCCTTCAGACTGAATACCACTGAATATTGTGGTACCACAATACCTCTTGAGTGCCCTTCAAGGTGGCTTTATTTGAGGTTAGTCATCCATTTTAAAATTCCTTCCCATCAGATTTTTTGAGTTATTTTTTTGATCCACACAGGCTTCCATCTGCAACCTTTTTTCCCTGATTATGTGAAATACATGGCTGGTCTTAGTCACTTTTTCTGCATGTCTACAGTAAAAGATGCCCAAATGCTCAGACAGTGTACGTTGCCCAGACACACACATTTGTGTGTTAAAACCATGGTACCTACATAGCTGCATGCCACTCACAGACACAAACACACAGACGTTATATGTAGAAAATGCTTGTCTCATGGACTTTGAATCAAATTAGAACTGGAAGTTTATTGATTTATTAATAACATAATTAAGTGACAATTAGTGAACCACCATTCAGGACTTGTTCTGGTAATAAAACAGATAAAGCAGAACGTGAGACACAAGACATGGACAAACAGATTTTGAAATACCTGTTGTAACTAGACTCCCAAAATTGTAGTCATATATATACATGCATCCTCCCACAGGCCATATGGATTTCAGGCACATGAACCTCTCTGGGCAACCACTACTTGCACCTCTCTCCCACAGGACACATGGGTGCTCCAGTGCTACACGTGCCCAGCATGCTCCCTGAAACACCCAAGCACATGCAGGGGAGAACCTCACCTTGAGGTGGCACCTGGGGGTCCTTGCTGGTCCTCCAGCTGTCCCTCATTCACTGTGTGCCCGCTCCTTGTGCCATCCCATGGAAGGATGCTCAACCCATCCAGAGCAATGTGTCGTGAGGAATTTTCAGGCTGTTATCCACCTGTTAGTGGAAGTTTTCACTTCCAATTACATCTAAAGTCCAATTAAGAACCATTGTGGAATGCTCTGAGTATAAAATCTATCTATCCTCCACAGATTAAAGGAGTCCAGTGAAGCTTAAATATTGGAAGCTCTTTGGTTTTACCTAATTACTGCCACTACGGATCAATAAACTCAATTTGAAAAAAGTATACCGCCCCAAGAGGCATCTGATATTGCTGAGAAGACATCAAGGGGTGGAAAACTGATATCTCTGCAGAATTGTTTTTTCCCCAGCATGCATATATATACAAATATATACAAATATATATATTTATGCATATTTATATATATGGATTCCCGTCCCCCCCCATAAAAGAGCATGTGTTTTGTTTCTAACTATTCAGTATCTACCTCAGCATTCAATACTTGCATGTTTTAACATTACAAAGATAATCATCACTGGTAAACTGAGCTCTTCAAGTTTCACACTAGGAGGCAGTTTCTTACATAATTTTCACACTGTTTTTACAGTATCTTTTAGTAGCTTTGTTTTTATCAATGGTATAAAAAGAAGAAAGATCACCTCCTGGATCTTATTTAGCTTTCTGGTGCTTTTGTATAATTGCACTGTACCTTTGAATCACAAAAGTGCAAGCTCATTCTGAATCGCCCACTAAACATACAAATCCTTTTCCTAGTAGCTGATTTCTAAAGTGTCAAAGGAAAAAAAAAAGTAAGCCACAACCTGAAATGGACTTGGGTCCTGGTATTTATTTAAGAACCAACAAGATTAGACCTTTCTATATGGTTTAATTTTAAGTAGTCCTGCAAGGAAGTGGGAGTTGGACTTGGTGATCCTTATAGGTTCCTTCCAACTTGACTTATTCTATGATTCTATGAATTATTTAATGTGTTCACTCCTTCCTTCCCACAGCACTACACTCATGAGTCTTGACGTCTCTCCACAGCGGGGAAATCACTGTTGATCTGGGAAGGCTGGGATGAAAGCTATTTTGTTCCTGCTGTGCAGCTGCTCTGTTACCTGTTTGAGGTGTTATTGATCAAAATGCCTGGGCATCATCAGCATTTGACTCCATAGATCTCTGCAACCTTTCCTCCAGATGGCATCTTCATCTTCTGCTTTCTAAGACTTCGGGAACCCTTCTTTTCAGCACAGCCTCTTTCTTTCACACCCCAAGCCCCCAGTCAAAACAGAAAAGGTTTGGAGAATCAAATGTCTGATCAACCTCATAATTAATTGGAAGTTCCGTCCAATACTTCTTCATTACCTGGAGGATTTAGGATGTGTAAGTTATGTTTATCTAAATTTGCTATTGGTTGCCTTTAAACTTCATTTTGTATAATAGGCGAGTTTCCTCAAGCAATCCAATTTGCTTTATGTGATCCACCTAGCCTAGTTTTAGCCATTTAAAAAGGCAATGACAAGGTTCAGTTTGAGACTGCACCTTCTTGTCCCTACATATGTGTCCATACATAAACCACGTGTCTAAGCTTACGTTATCATTTATAGAGATCTAGTTAATAAACTCAGTGGAAACCAGACAAATATTCACACATGTCACTGTTGACACCTTCACTTGGTCAGCTGAAATTGCTCTAGACTGTGGTGTCCATGTTGATTATATCTTCATTGACTGTAATGAGAGCCTAGGCATCTTTTATGCTTCTGGACAAGCTAAATTTAGTCTGGCAAGTTAATTGATGCTGGCATCTAAATTTCAATGTCTTGAATTGAACCCTATCTCATACGTTTACTATATCCCTATGTTTACTATAGACTATATAGTCTATGTCTATTATATCTCATCCTTCCCTAGTCTGGATAGGAAGAGGTGCCTTCAGAAGATGATTCATCCCACTCGATTGAGGATGAAGACACCTTTCCCTTTCCCTTTCTTTTAATTGCAGAGAATCTGAAGTCATTGTCTGAAGCTATATAGTCAATTCTTAGCTAATTCAAATGAGGTGAGATGGGTTCCATTCTATTCTCAAAGCTTCATCCTCCCAATTATTTACTAGTTTCTCATTTGTTGTATAATTATCAGTTGGTCATAATTTATATATATGTGTATGTATATTTCTGTATTTTTGAAATCCTATATTTCCAATATATTTTTTCTTATTCAGGCAGTTCTAGCTGCTAGTAAAAAATTTTAATTATAGGCAGACTTGTAGGTTACCTGGGATTGGAAGATTTCTTAATGCAAACACACTCATCCTGCAGATTATTCATGTTCTTCAAGCATACTTCAAGCATACTTTGCCCAAGGGGATTTTATCTGGGAACCTGCAAACAGTTACCGTACAAATCCATAGCAATGCTGGTTTTCCATTTTGTATGATATCCTCATACCAGGAGCCATTTGGGCTGTAATTCACAGGACTGGTGAAACATGCTTAAAAATGTCCCACATATATATACTGCACTACAAGGTACAAAGCTATGTTAATTTTGCCATTTTTTGTTTGCTCTGGTTTTAGTTTGTTTTTAAGGCTGATAAAAAGGATATTGTTTGACGCTTTTTACTGTATCTCTTTCCTTAATAAACTTCCCCGTGAACAACTTTGCTACTTAGTGTAACTCTCATATTAAGCAAGATATAGATAAGAAATAAAGCTAAATATTAAACTGTCAAAGAAGGTGAACAATGATCATTAAATAGGCACTTCTAAAATGCAAGAGTTTGTGTCTTTAAATTCAGGCTGAAATTTACTTTTACTGCTTTTAAAGAAGTAAGCAATGCCATCTTGGTTTCTGCTTTAGATTTGTCTAGGATCCTGAGCTGACATATTTAATTTTAATTAGGTATTCTATGTCTGCTCTCCTTACTTAAAAAAACATCACTCCTCTACATACCCAAACAATCTCTTCAGGTTACCTTGAGATCAGCATCATAAATATAGCAAGGGAAGAGCTGGCTCACTGCTGTCAGCACTGCAAACAAAACAAAATTCTGCAAAAATGAATAAAGATCCAGGGCCTGATCAGAGCTGGGCCTTCCTCCCACAAGAGGAGTGGTACAGAAAGGGGGAGGAATAGGGCTAAGGGAGAAAGAGAGGAATAGGGCTGAAGGCCCCCAAGAGGTTTCTTTCTTTATTTCGGTGAGTAGATTGAGAGAGTTAGAGACTATTTCTGTGGGATGCTACTAGCTCTTAGCCCGTCTCTAGACAGCAACATTTAGCCTGAGCTTGGGCATGCTGCAGCCCTATATTTTTTGGTGTACGCCCTAGCCTGCTGACCAAGAGGACTGTTAAATCCATGTGTTTCTGGAGCTGGCCTTGTGCATAATAAGTAGTTATCAAGTGTATTAACCATCTTATGTTCCACAAACAAAATACAAGCAAACTTTTTCATTTTAACTTAATTTATGCAATACCACATTGTTTCATGTTGTAAGAATGGAAAGTTAAAGCAAAAGTTTTCCTGAGCACATGACTGTGTCATTTTGGGCCAGGTTCTAGGTAGGATGAAACAAGTCTTTGTTTTCAACATCAGTAGCTTTAAAAGTGACAGTAACTGGAATTGAGATCCAAAGTCAAAAATTAGTTCACTCTTGTGAGAAATAACATCTAGGATGAAAAATGAATTAAATTCACTAAATGTTTTCCAGAAATTAAATAGTCAGAAATACACAATTACCATTGGTCTTTTGAAATTATCCAGTCTGTAGCAAGCAATCTTTTATTATGTAAAGAAAAAAGACTATACTGTGAGTCAAAACCATACAAAATAGCTTCAGGGACAGACACCAGCTGGAAATCAATAAGTTCAACCAGAAGGATCTCATACTTTAAAAGTAAGGTAAAAAGTGAAACCTTTTTGCCCTGGAGGAAAACAGAACAGTGGAGCAGGTTGCCTAAAGGGATTATGGTATCCCTGCCTTTGGAGCTGGGATGAAACCTTAAGCAACCTGGTCTGACCTCACAGCTGACCATGCTTTGAGCAGGTGGTTGGACTATAGACCTCCCAAGGTCCTTGCCAACTTGAGAGATCTCACAATCCTACGAATTTATGGCTGTTGTACTTCATATGCTGAAGTCAGTGTGGCCATAGCAGCACAGTTATTATTGCCCTTCTAACGTAAGTACATTTATCTTCATTTGTGTCTGCAGTCCAACATATCCAAATCTCCAACAAACACGGAGTTGGAAAAGGAGGGTGAAACTCTGCTTATTTTGCATGATAATTTTCACTGTTTCTGCCCCAAAGGACCTGAGACATGGATAAAACATAGTCCAAATTTATCACATATAAATTGGGATAGAGATTCCAACAGTTTCCATGTGTTCTAGAGCAGGTAGAGCAATTTTCTGGAAGAGAAAGCCATTTGGTTTACCAAATACATAGAAACCACCCCCATTATTTAAAATCCTTGTGCTGTAGAGCAGAGACTAGGAAAATGTCAGGAAAAAGTACACTGTGCTCACTTTGTGTTTATACTCAGCATGAGTCTGCCTTAGTCAAATTTTGGAATCGGGTAGACCTTTAGTCTGAATCAGGCCATTCTAATAATCATGTTCTAAATAATGAGTCACGATCCTGAAGGAATCTCAGGTTTTGCAACACACAGGCTGAAAGATACCAGTAGAAGGGGTTCTGTGACTCAACATTACTTCTCCTTGAGTTTACCTATTTTCATTCTGAATATACTATGGACAGAATCCAAACCAGAGTATTCAATATTTCTAGCTCGATTATTTGAAATCCAAAACTGAGTGCTTACTTGCTCAAATTCTAACATATTTGGACTTAATTCATTATAGTAAATTAAAGCTAAGCAAGTAACAAGTATTTGATACGTGGCGTGTATCTAAGTTAAATTTCATAAGCAGAAAAATTGCTGTGAGATATGAGGAGCAGGAAGATTAAAAAGTCAACCCTCTAAAAAAAGAATGTATTAAAAATCAATTCATTTGGTTTTAGCCTGGCAGCTGCCAAGAAAAAAACTTCACCCAAAGAGAATTTTACTACATCCTCCACCTCTGATACTCTTAAGTATAAACTGCAAAGAGTTTGGATGCCATTGGATTACTGGGATTGTGATGGTTCACAGACTGGTATGACAGGAGAATAAAGGGAAAAGAGTCTCTCAACCTAGACTGTACAACTGCAGAATTAATATCACATAGTAATGGGCCAAATACTCCAAAGCTAACAAAGCAGACTTTGTGGGAGTTAAGTTTATACTAGGTATATCAACTAACTTTTATCTGTGAAGGTGCTACAGGGCATAAACAAACCTTTCTTTTCATTAGATTCTGCTTTTGCTTCTGTCTTTCTAATGTGCACTGATTTTTTTAAAGGCTTTGACTCAAAAAGCCATTCTTTTATTCCCA
The DNA here is from genome assembly GCA_026546715.1 of Gallinago undulata. NCBI lineage: Eukaryota > Metazoa > Chordata > Aves > Charadriiformes > Scolopacidae > Gallinago > Gallinago undulata. The sequence continues at coordinate 103,985,904 of JAOTQQ010000023.1, read as the reverse complement.
AAATATTTTACATAATTACTTGGGAACAATGTTAATGAGGCTCATGGATGTATTTTAAGGCATCAGCAGTGCAGATAGCTTTTCAGTACTGCAATGCAGAAGCCAAGACAGCAATGGACTGAATTACAGTCTCTTATTAATTAGTAACAATTTAAAAAAAAACCTTATCGACAAGATATATACAATTCAACCCTTCAAAGGAAAGATTTTGTTTGCTTTTGTTGTGTTTTTGTTTCCTTGCAGACTATTCCTCTGAAGTACAGACAAAGAAATAAACAGCTAGGAATTAGTTTCTTGGTTGGTGTATATCCCTTTAGGCTCTTTTCACTTCACTATGGAGACATGAAATTTCTTCAGGCTGAAAATATAGATAATATTTTTGGTCTGGCTCTTGTATCCCAAATATGGATTGTACATGATTTTCTATCAAGGTAACTTACTCAAATGTCTGTGTTTTTCAGTTGCAACTGCGAGCATGTACTTAATATGTTGAATGTACTTCCTTTATAGGTGTTGTTTCATTAAATTGCTAGTAACCTTAATCCTTGGATTGTTAGATAACTTTCTTTCAGGAATTGACTACTTTCCCAGAAGTAAAATATTCTCTGGGCTAAAATGGAATAATGAAGAGGAACAAAACACATACCAGAATTATTTGCAGAAAATACCAAGAATAGATGCCCTCTTGGACAACACATTCTGTATTTCAAGAAAGATTTTGGGGACTTGTAGATCATCTTTGTTGTGGCTGGTATTATGGAATATGTCAATAGGGTTAAGGATAAGTTTCCTCAAGTGGAAGTGAATGCATGAGTTGTATCTCAGTTAACTTTGTCTTAAAATCAGATACCTAGACTAAGGCATTGTCTCTATGTTTCATGTGAGGGGATTTCCAAAGAATAATCCAGAGTTTCTCAAGAGAGGTTGGGTGAATTGCTATGTAGAGGTTCTTATATCTTCCAAATCACCCAGATAAAGCATAACTTAAACCAGACACCTAATTTTGAGGCAGTTAAAGGTAAACAAAGAAAACTTGATTGGAAGTTTCCTTATTCTTAGAGGAACTTTAGAAAATGTGTTGAAAACATGAAAGGCTTTCCATTGTGCTTGGTAGTTTGTCTAATAAGAACATCCATCTGAGGTTAAAATAAGAATTTTTTCATGCTGTTTGTAAAGACGGAAACATACTCTAATGTTTTAGGTATACCTGGGAACTAAGTAGCACAGAACCATGAGGTTTCTCAGGTCAGCTTTTCATATTGAGAAAGTCATCTAACGCATATGTGCAGTGGAAGTTGTTTTGTTTAAATTTCTTAGACCAGCAGGACTAAATACCACTATGCAAATAGTCTCTTAGTTGAGGACTTAAGCCCAACTCTTATTCTAAGGAGTTGATTCCCATCAAAAACTTTGCTGTTACTCTTATGATCTTACTGCTCATAAACCTGCATGGCAAAACTAAAAATACCATACTGTATGTCTTCACAAACCTGAAAGTTAATTTGCAAATTACGTTTATAAATTCTACACTACCTGACAAATGCATACTGTTCTTATGATTTGTTTGGCTAATCAAATTGAGTCAGGGATCACTGCAGGGTTTCACCATCTTGGTTCTTGGAAATTCAGGGACAGATTTGTCGAATATGCAGAGTGCCATAAAAACATGGTGGGGCTCAGGGTACACGATGGTCTTTTTGGACATCTACTCAGCAATTATTCATGTCTTTCTTAAGAAGTGGATAGCTGAAAACCCCTTCTGCAACTCTCATAGAAGATGATTCACTGAATGCAGAGATGATTCACTTGAGCTAAAGACCTACACAGTACCAGCAAGAGGTGTAGAATCAGGCCTGAAAAAGTTCATTTTGTTTGGCAGGGAAAAGAATAGTGAATCTTATGTCCATAACTCTTCAGACACTTGTATTTCTGTGCCACAAATACCTTCATTAAAGATTCATCATATCTTGCAGCAAAACTGCAGCTCTCTGGCTCTTATCACAGGAGAATTTCCCAGTGGCATTAAAGGAATTTGTGCTGTAAATGTATGCATAGTCTCTAGAAGACATTATTCAAGTACTTTCAGTTATTTTACATGTTGACATTTTTAGCCTAAAGCTGATTTGTATCTTTTATGTACAAATGTTCTTATGCCTTTAAATTTCTAGAAACAAGTGAAGTCATTTAGTGTAAAGCAACTTGATAAGAGAGAGAGTATTTACAGTCTGCAAATGATTTAACTTTACCTACAGTGTTTTATTTGCAATCACTAGTTATATCTTCCCTTAATCTACTGAGGGCAGTGGAATGAATGCTTTGCCTCCAGAGGACTGCAACTAAATAAATACAGAATAATGCAGAAGATACTGCTAAACATACTCAAATCCTTGGAATCATGTAAAAGGTCTTCCCAGTAAAGAGCTCCACAAAAGGCAAAATTGCTAAATGAGTCAACTTGACCTTCAAAATGTGAAGATGCTTTATTTGGATACCCCTGCCCCCTATGTTTATAGCTTTCCATCTGCTTTAATCTGCTACTCCATTTCATATTATTGATTCTGCAAGTATATAGTTGCCACAGTACAGTTTATATTATAGAAAGCCAATAGCGGCTGTGAGTGTTTTTCCAGTCAGGAGTGTGTAGTTGGTTCTAGAAGATTATTTCAGGACACCTGAGCTCTAGAGGAAAGAGAAGGTTCTCCTGAAGAGCAGACTGCAATACCCATGGAAGTTGCTTACCTTTTCCCACGGACTGAGTATGGACAGTGACACCCATTGATTTTGGGAGCTACCTAATACTTGGAAATGAGCTGTATTGGTTTTTCGAAGGGTTGAGACTTAAAAAAAAGGTGTATTACTTTAATTTTATTATTTTTGTATATTAGATGCCTGTAATATGTTTAGACATACAGCCCAAGAACCTCTGTGGTTCATTGCCCTGTTGTAAGGAACAACACATATTGCAAGAAACTCTGGAGCAGACAACCCAATACTGAGACATTGTATTGCAACAGACTCCAAGGTGTCTTCATATACATAGGGTTAAATTAGGTACGGCGTGATATAGTTTGCTTTATATAATATTTTTCAAGATTACTGTATGAATAATGTTTACAGCAATGCACAATCCTATTTGAACCTTCACTAATTAATAACTTGGGAATCATTAAATATTCTAATGAGACATAATCACCTGCTATCTGCAGAATGGACACAGATGGCAAGGCAGTAAGAAGAGGAGGTATGGAAGAAGTATTATTGTGTAGCCATGGAAACAATGTTTTTCTTTCTCCCTTACTTCTCCCTTTTAGGTTCAGAAATGCTGCACATCATTAGGGTGTCTGCCTCTCCTGACAAAGGCAACTTTGCAGTGTCAGTCAGTAAATCTTTGCATCCATTCATGCTGTCAGCATGAAGTGATAGAAAGCCTGGGGAAGATGCGAGATGCATACTAAACAGGCTTCTGCAATGTGACAGTCTAGTCACGTATTCTTATGCAACTGGCAATTTTGAGGCTCAATTCAATAAAGAAGAACAAAATGGAACAAGCCTGGCTAGACTTTGTTCTGTTAGTGTGGTTTCTAAAGTTAATTTCAGTGCTCATGTAAGTTAAAAAACTGATAAATGAGACTTGACTGTGTAGGAACATAGGTGAACACAGTGCACAAATGGAATGAGGCTGTGTCTGAGCTCTGGTTAGAAGCAGTTTTGTTAATCCACTGCAATCAGACCTTAGTACATGTGTTTAATTGTACTAAACTGGATGGTAATATGCTTTTGAACTGGTAGCAAGAAAGAAAATGTTAAAACCCTTGAATATCAGTTATTCTCATACACAGTTGTTGCCATGTGTATTAAGAGCTTTTATTTATGCCTTGCAAAAAGCTCCATAATTATTGGAAGCTGAGGCAGAAACAAAAAGGGTGAGTAAATATAGAATAAAAGCTCATTTTAAAAGAACTGAAAGAAAATTTCAGCGTGAGCTCTATCCTTAACCTTTTTTCCTCGGTTTCAGCAGTAATTAAACCAATTATAAATGCCTTATTTAACTCATTTGTGATTAGAGATTCTAGGAGGGAGTGGAAAGATATGAATTTATGGATCTTACAAGTAGAAAGGAACAAATGATATACTTATTTCCACAGATTTGTGTTTATTAAAACTTTTATCCCCAAAGAAATGTGAGGCACAAATGATGTCTTCATAAGAGACAAGCATCAATTAGAGTTGATATTAGCTATTCTAGCAGAAGAAAAGGAGTGACTTGTGGCTTAATTTACACCAGTAAAGGCCTATATATAATGCTTATGTTGTGCATGGGGGAAACCTGCTTCCTGCAGAACTTGTCTCTACATCTTCCTCTCTGGACAGGAGACAGTCCCCTTAGGCATGGATGTGCTCCTCCCACCTCAGACCCAGGAGGATGTCGATGAGACAATGTCTGAGTCACTGTCTGCTTCCTGGTCACCTTCTGGGTCAGCACAAAAACACACAACTTAACAACCCCAAAAGCACTGATTTATCCCAAACCATAGACCTAAATAAAACACGGGACATATCTTATAGATCAGACTATGTTCATTTCTGACCCAGTGAGTTGCAGGTCAGTATCTTCTCCTGGCCAAGGGCCAATGGGAATGGTACATACTGTGGATCTTCAAGGACAAGCCATGATCCAGGAGAAGCTTCCATCAGGCAATGACAGCAAGCAGCTTCACGGGTATGGAGTGCAGTGTGGTGCTTGGCTTTACAAGTTGCGTATTCTGGTGTGATTGGTGATGTTTGCCTGAACAGTCCCTGCTGACTTAGAGATTTGGATTACAAAACAGGAGAACAATCCATATGGAGTTGCACTTTGGGATGCTTACTCAAAAAGAACATTTAAGGGGGGCATCATGCAGCTCTCGGGGGGATCTTTGCATCCAAACATTACTGTGGAGCTCTGAGATTGGGTTGAAAAATGGAAACTACCAGACAAACTGCTCCTGAGGATGTCTCACATCCAAAGGGACATTTTTTGTTCTCCTGGTCTGAAAAAAAAATTCCAACTCCCTTGCAAACTTCTAGTTTCTTCATGCTTAAGGCCTGTGCATTTTCTTTAGTATATTTGTTAAAATAGAAGACAAAAAAATCCACAGAATTTAGAAAAAGTTGGCTGTTAGGTACTTAGTTTACATGAGAACATATCCTTCCAACTGATTTTTGTTCCTCAAATACTCTGAACAGTTGTCTTTGGGAATTTCTTTTTTCTCTACTATGCTTGTACCAATTTCAACAGGCTTTGTATATTTAGAATACCCTATGTTCATGTTTGTTTTTAATTCAATAGATGTTTAACTTAGCTACCTAAACATACTTTAATTAGTAAATGATTTTGACAATTGAAATTCAAATTCTAGGTGTTAGACTGTGATTTCCTCAATTGTAGTTCTTTTTTTAATTTTATCTCAGAGCTTGGGAGCTCTATCCTGTATGCCTTTTCTCATCTGGCTGGTCAAACTTTGAGAAATGAGAAACAGTAGGACATATGAACAGCTGGTTAAACTCTAATTTCTATTGTAGTGTTAACGTAGGCCTCCAAAGTCAAAACCACTGCATGAATGTCTCTATTTGGTTATCATATGTAATATATTTTGATAGAGCCATTAAAACAAACATAATTTAATACAGAAAGATTAATAGAAGTCAGTTTTCAGAAACTGCAATTTAGAAGTTTCCGATTAGAAGATCCAGGGCTTTTATTACAAAAAAATATCTACAAGTTTCTGAGTTTTTGGCAAAACTGAAGTGTTATCTAGTTGGAAGAAAACCTTGTAAATTCACTAAAACAATGTTTCAATTTTTCAGTTCAAGTATATTTATTTTTTTTAACTTGCTTTGCTTTGTTTTCTGAAGGATAATGTTTGTGAAGATTAGTTTTGAACCATCAAAAAAAAGAAAAGAAAAACCTAAAAATTTACTTTGAAATAAATATTTCAAATGTAAATGCTTTCTGTGAAGGCTCAGCAATTTTTCACATGAAAAATTAAAATTAATTCTAATCTGAACACAATGACCTTGCAAGGCAGTCACCATGTCAAGAAGGAAGGACAGCCTTGTGATTAAAGCATTGGACCGAGACTTAGAGAAATGGGTTCAACTCCTGAATCTGTTGGAGTCTTTCTTCTTAATTTGATTCTCTTAAAGAAGATTACACAGACTGGGATTGTGTAAAATAACAAGGTGAAAACTATGGGGGAGCCCATGCATACTAACAAATTTAAAGTAAGCAGAAACATCCAATAAAGAGGAGGTGAATAATTTGTTTTCCATGTTCATGGTGGAAAGAATTAACAGATTTGAGTATGGGAATGACTCAGCTTAGAAGTTACAAAAAATAGGGACAATAACAGAAGAAAAAAATAATACAAGACCATGGAAACTGTAGAATTTTTAGGAATATATTAAACATATGCTGCCAGAAATTACCTAGATATAGTTGGTCGTACTCTAACTGCTTAGACAAAGTCCTTGAGTGACCCCAGAATCTGCTCTGACTATGTCTACAGTAGGAATTGCTTTGGTGCAGTAGGAGCAGATCAGAAACGTAAGGCAGCTAGACCCTACATCTATACTATATGTGGTTTGGGGGACTTAATTCAGAATTAATTTAATCAGAACAAAACATTCTCTCTATGCATGTGTATGACAGCTGAATCAATTTACCAATCATCACTTCAAATCCTTATGCTTCCTTTGGGATTTGAAGACCATTTTATGTGTAGTTGAAGCAGAATCTCTGGTATAGTTGCCAATGAAATGAACCTAGTTTGAATGTAGCAAAACTGCTATGCTAACTGAATTAATATGACATAAAGATGATTATCTTCCTGACCTTGCTACTACTCCAAATCAGAATGGTAATGTATTTACACCCTTAGTTATCTGGAAGGAGATTATCTGGACTACAAATTAGCCAGGTGTTACCTTCACTTCATACCCTGGGTAAGGCACAGTGGCAGAGAGGGAATATTGCAAGGCACATGCTGCTCACACCAAGGCTGGCTGTGCACAGTGCTGTTAAAAAGGCTTCTACAAAACCTCTTTATACTTTTTCAAGGTTCAATATACTAAATAGATGCTTATAGCATGATAAGCATATAAATTAACCATGTCTTAGCCTTTATCTGAGTTGTCTTTGCTCTGTATTCAATATTGAGAATATAGGCTCTTCAGATTTTATTATATTTACTCAAGAATAAGATAGTCCACATGGAGAACTTGACTGAGATTTTTAGGTGCTTATACGCACATAATAGACAATAGTATCTTGTAAGTTAAGGTGCATCTTACTCTATAAAATACAGTTGTCTACAATTAAATTAGTCCTCTAGATAACATTTTTAGTCAATGAAAACCAATGCCTTGAAAGCATGATTCATTGCATCCTCTGGTAGCCATACAAGACAGGTGAGATTCATGCAGGACTTACCAGTGTCTCCACTGGCTACAGAGAGTCTTGACATTTAGCTTAAAACTAAGATGACAACCTTCTAGCCAGTGGTAGAGTCTGCAGGGGGCTATTCTGTCTTTCTGGATGGGGCTCAGAGGTTTGAGTGAACATATTTAGGTATGCTTAGCTCTCCTGCCTTCTACTTATTTTTAGCATGATATTAATTAAAGTGCTGGTAAATATTTTTTCTGTCAATAAATTCGATTCCCAAGCACTTATGTCTAATCAGTTATATGTGTGGAGAAATTCTGTCTACTTTATGTTTTGGTTTTACCTTTCCAAATTTACTTTCAATATTGGTAGTTTACATAAATTCCTAATATTTTTTTTCACCTCCATTCCTCTTTACATAATTTCCTATTTAACTTTAAAATTTTAATTGTAGTATTCAAAGTAACAAAATTGTCCAATTCATTTCCCTCAAGGATATTCTCATAGCATCATCTATCAGAGGAATTACTACACAAAGCATAAAATGAATGATAACCAACCTGAATGGAAATGGGATTGTTTTGATTTCTCTTTCACTAATTAACACTTAAGCTGCTGTTATTACTCAACACACCATTCATTCACCAGACACAAAAATATCTAGATTAGCTCCTGCTATGCCCATGATCTCTGAGATAAATATACAGAGCTCAGAGAAATAAAATGGCAAAATTATTTATACAACCCTTCCCTTTCATTTCTGGATTAGGGACATTCCCATCCTGGAAAATCAGGATGTCACACTACAAATAACAGCTTTGGAGTCCCCAGTGGTTCCCAGAAGATATTTCTTAATTTACTGATTTGTGGGGTTTTTGTTTTTGTTTTTGTTGTTTTTTTTTTGACAAATCTGTGCAGCTCAGACTGCATCCTTTGTATCCATTGGGCACTATTTACTTGTTTGAGTAGATGATGACCTCTGAAAGTGTCCCAGAGTCTCAATTTATCAAACTCCTACACTATTAGGTGGGAAATACCTTGTTGTCTGGACAATTTGAATTATATGTAATTTAAAATAGCTTGAGAAAATTAGAAGATAAGCAACAGTGTCCAAAACTGATAAAAGAGATCTGAAATGAAACAAAACCAACATATAATCTGATTATCTCAAGTGACTGTAGAAAGACCCTCCTTGTGGGAATCCTCGGCTGGTCCGAGGGATTGGAATGTGAGCTTAACATTGGCCTTGAGCAGATACCAGTGTATTCTTGAAGAGGCCTGAGAGTCCTGAGAAGAAGGGAGTCAACAAGATTTAGGAGCTGTCAGCCTGCCAACAGAGGAAAGTTACCGAAGTTGCAGCAGAGAACAAAGAAGGAAAAAGTTATCCAATTATGAACTGTTGATCTTTGATTGAACCAATTATGTATGGACACACGTTCCTAAGAAAGATAGAAAAAGGCTTGTTAAAACAATAAAGTTGGGTCTTTTGGGCTTTTGCTCACGGAATTATATGTGTGGCGTGTCCATCTCAACAACAACACCTCCTCTCTATATATACTGAATTCTCCTGCATAGCTGTCTGCTGACACAGTCCTAGATGAGATCTGTGCTTTGTGCTTACCTTCACCCTCAGGTTATACCAATTTTAAACCTTTGTCACAGAACATACCTATAATTTCAAAATACTAACAGATAAATTATTATAAGAGTCCTCTGAAGTCATAAGATCTAATACAAAATATGAAAAAACCAAATATAAAACATGAAATAAACCAGGAGAAAAATATTTGTTTTAAAGGAAGGTTGGAACTGTGATAGGGATCAATCCATATGGGTATTCTTGCAAACCACATTTTAATTCCAGAAAAAAATCATATTTGAGATACAACTTATCATGCTGATGACACCAAGCTGTGTGGTATTGTTGAAACACCTGAGGGACGGGATGTCATCTACAGGGACCTGGACAGGCTGGAGAGGTGGGCTCAAGTGAACTTCATGAAGTTCAGCGGGAGCAAGTGCAGGGTTCTGCAGCTAGGCTGGAACAATCCTCTGTATCAATACAGACTGGGGGATGAGGTGTTAGAAAGCAGCCCTGAGGAAAGGGACTTGGGCGTGCTGATGGACAAGAAGCTGGACATGAGCAGGCAGTGGGAACTTGCAGCCCAGATGGCCAATCACATCCTGGGCTGCATCCAAAGAATTGTTGCCAGCAGGTCCAGAGAAGTGATTCTGCCACTTTACCTTGCTCTGGTGAGACCTCACTTGGAGTACTGTGTGCAGGTCTGGAGCCCTCAATATAAGAAGGACATGGACCTGATAGAGCAAGTCCAGAGGAGGGCCGCAAAAACGATCAGGGGGTTGGAGCCCTTCTGCTATGAGGACAGGCTGAGGGAGCTGGGGTCATTCAGCCTGGAGAAGAGGAGGCTCTGGAGAGACCTAAGGGGGGCTACAGAAAGGCTGGGGAGAGTCTGTTTACAAAGGCCTGCAGTGACAGGATGAGGGGCAATGGGTTTAAACTGAAGAAAATCAGATTTAGATTAGACATTAGGAATAAGTTCTTTACAATGAGGGTGGTGGAACACTGGAAGAGGTTGCCCAGGGAGGTGGTTGAGGCCCCTTCCCTAGAGACATTCAAGGTGAGGCTTGACGAGGGCCTGGGCAACCTGGTCTAGTTGGGGGTGTCCCTGTTGACTGCTGGGGGGTTGGACTAGATGACCTTTGAAGGTCCCTTCCGGCCCAGATGATTCTATGATTCTATGATTCCATGCTGTGAGAGACTTCAAATCCTGGTCATCAGAGTTTATAAATGATCCCAGTGATAAAAATCTTTCCATAAGGGATATGAATAAAATTTACACCTTTCATTTTTTGATACCAAAAAACCCTGTTACATTTTATTGGATCCTGCTGTAACAGTTGCAGAATATGTAGATTTTAAAAGTTTAGAAAAGTATTCGGAAGGTTTGGATACCACTGAGTGGAAATGCTAACCTCTTATTTTGTGTCTTCAACCCATGTTGTGTTGTAGTAATGTCTCAGTGTAAAGCAGAAGTGCATAGAATTCAACATTATTATTTAAGAAGAAACCTGGGTGATTTCAGAGTTGTTTTTTCTTCTAAATTAATAAGAAAGCAAAGATTTTTATTATTTCCCATGCCATAGTTGAAATATACATTTTAGATAAGACCAAAAACTTTATTTGGTGTTTCAAGTACTATTGATGTTATTAAAAAATAAAAAATCAAACCACAAAATAAATCGAAAATAAAAATGAAGGGATTACATTCCAGAAAATGTCAAAATGCAATCTATGACATAATAAGAGCACTTAATATAATGTTTTCTAGAGTTTAAATGCCCTCTAAACCAATTGGATTTTTTTTGTTGTTTTTTTTTTTTTTTTGTATAAACTTTCAGCTCTGAAAGTGCAGCAATTTCTTTTGGAAAGTTACAAGATAAAAGCCTTTAAATGAAAGAGAACTTTCTTGCACAACTAGAAGGCTGGCTCAGGTCATGTGATTTTTTTTTTCCTGTTGTATTTTCTTTGGTTTTTGAGATGCGTAAACCAATAATTATATCCACTAATGCAATTTCACAAGATCAGATTCTGCTGGTGGCTTGCAGTTTGCATGAAGCAATTATGTGCAGTGTAAAGAAGCCCCAGGGAGATTTGGTTTGAATCCCTCCTAAATAACTAGACAGAGAAGGATGTGTGGCAGTGGATTCAACTTTTACAAAGCTGCCATGATGCACCCAGGTCAAAGTTTGTCTTGTATGGATGCATTAGACATTTATAATTTATTTGTCTCCCTAACATACAAAAAAGGTGCTTCATAGGATTTTTCAAAAGATATGCTATTAAGCATTCAATTCATATCAAAAATATAAAGGCAGAAATAAAATATTCCTCAAAGAAACACCCCTCCTTATTCTCAGTGCTATCTGCCTGATAATCACTGAGCTTCCAGAAAAGGATTTACATATATGTGGGTTTCTTGGTTTCTTTTTCTGGAGGACAGATATGCTGGTAGATATTGGCCAAAGTGTAGAGCACTGGGACACTAAAGACATTCAAGAACAAGGGCCAGAAGAGTGCAGGTGTGCCATAATTTATGCCCCAAACTTAATCTGAGGCATCACCAACTTCCCAGAGCAGTTTTATTGATGCTGATGGTGACTAGAGCTATCTCTGGATTTGGGGGACCAGTATGCTCAAATCTGCCCAAGATGCGAGGTCAGCCTCAGGTTTTCTGCTAAATGCTCTTAAACCCATGATTTTTTTTGCAAATAATGTCTTCCTCCCTAAGTAGTCTAAAGGGATTGATTTGACTTGGTTTGGGCTGGGTTGAGATTTGAGTTCCTCAGACCCAGGGGTATCTTCTGAATCCTAAAGAGCTTGAAAAAACTCCAAAATGGTTACTCCAGATAAACATTGTAAGGAAGTTAGTCAGGCATATCAGCAATAAAGTTAGGAATTTTCCCTTGAAACCATAATAGTGCATAGTAGGTTTAAGAATCTTGCTTTCCTGAATTGTAGCTCTCAAAATACACCAAACTGGTTTGTTATTGCCCGCTGTTTTCTGATTCGTCAAAGTTTTGTTGAATGCCTGATTCATTGCCAACGTTTCTTAGTTCCTCTGATATGTGTAACCCTGGCTCCCATCTTGCAGACACCTACTGCCATATGCGTTCCCACTGGAAAAGGTGGGGAGTAATTATCTAACCTGTAATGGGAATGGGAAAGGGTAGGAAGTTCCTTTGCCACATCTATCATGTATAGGCCTGAGCCAGAACCGAGTAAGTCATTTCACCTTTGGTTTTAAAACACAATTATATGTATAAAGGTGGCAGTTTTCTGAAATGCACAAAATTTGGATCTGAACAGAACATCAGAATTACAAATACTCCCCCATGCCATGAAGCTGCAATAGTGAGGATAAGGCAAGGAAAAGGAAAGTGACAGTAAAGCATAGTATGAGGTAAGTCATTGTAGCCACTAAATGCCATTGGCAATACATCTGACCAGCTCTTCCAGAGGTGTACTTGGACCAGTGCAGAGCAGAGAGCATCAGGCAGCCTCTATGTCTAGAAAACTTTCAGGTGCTTAATTTTTCTCTTTTAAACACTAGTAATGTAGTTTTTTTTTTTTTTCTAGGAGTTTAGTGTCTATCATCTTTGTTGGTCAATTACTGTTAATGTGATTTCAAATGTGTTGAGACAAAAAATAAAATCATCAGGTCCTTCGGAAGAGTTAAGAAAAGGCATTTAGCCTGACAACTTTACTGAGTTTTTCCGAGTAGATAAGAGAAATGCCATAACTATATAGAGAAAACAAAGGCAAAGCAACCATGTTGGAAATGGAAGAATGAGACTGCAGCCCAGAAATATCCCTATAAACCCACTGGAAACATTTCCTAACACAGTTTAGCTTCTTACGAATCACAGACTTTAACACTTAGCAGACCGAATTGCTGTTAGACTGAGGCAAACCCTGGGTTGCCAACAACACAGTACATGGAGTCTTGAATTCACTGTCGTCCAATGGCAACTCCAAGGAGCTCTTGTGTTTCCTTAGGGTTCAAAACATTCCATAACTTAATGTCTAATATTGTTTTAAGTTTAAATTGCTAGTCATTTGACAAACTAAAAGGGTTTTTTTCTGGTTTTATGTAGGAGATGTTTTCATAGAATCATAGAATTGCCTACAGTTCGCTGTGCTACTTTTCTGGCAGATGTCGGGATTGTTGAAGTCCCCCAGCAGGACGAGAACCTGACAATGTGATGTCTCCTGTAGCTGGAGTAAGAAGGCTTAGTCAATAGGCTCGCCTCGATTGCGTGACCAGTACCAGACACCAACCACTGGTTTCCCTTCATTGCCTTGGTCTCTTATTCTTACCCATAGGCTTTCAACCTGCTCATGGTTATTCTTCAGAGATAGCTCTTCACACTGTCTCCATTGCTTGATGTGGAGTGCAATGCCTCCACCACTCCCTCCTTGCCTGTCTCTTTCTGTTCTTCTTTCTTTGATAATATTGAATAATTATAATAATAATAATAACAACAACAACATCTAGGAAACTTTTAGTTGCATCTTCAGTATTCTAAATAAAATATTTAGTTTTAATAATTTCTTAGTAATAATGCCACATTTTATAATAACATGATGCAAACAGCAGATGATGAAACAGATATGATGAAATGAGGCAAAACTTTTGGTGTTAGATCAAAGTATAATTTCAAGAAACTTCTGAAAGTGAAATAGCACTATATGCTCTTTTGGAATGCATCTGCTCATTAAAAAAAATCTAGCTTTTCTGTTTATTTTTAGTGATCTAAATGAAACAATGGTATTTCCCTGGGGATATCCTATGCTTTTGGAGAATTGTAATGCATGAGTGTTTGCTTTTTCTAATCAGAGAATAGCCTTTTTGGTTTCTTCATGCAATAATAGCAAACATTATTTTACTGGGGCAAATACTATTTTGCAAGTTCAAATTCTCCAATATTTTAACTTTTCTGCTGACAAGTGCCTATAAATTGTTTTCTGTTTTCCAGAAAGTGGAACAAAAAAGAGGTGTGACAAAAGGGACGGTAAATCCATCTTTTAACTCACATGACAATATATAAAATTCCAAAATGATTAGTAAGTTAAATTTCCATTTTCTGTTGGATCTCTGCATTTTGAGTACATACTTAAATATTTTCAGATAAGAAGTATGAGAAGGAATAAAACATCAGAGTAAATTTTCGGTCCATGAGCTCTGAGCTGTTTCTTGGTGGCATACAGGCATATCTGAAATCTTATGATTTTCTGCATGAAATAAGAATTCTTTTTTATAATTGTATAAACTTTCCCTTGATAGGAACGCTGTTTTGTACATAGTTTTGGTGTGTCTGAAATGCTCAGAATAAAACAAAACAAAACAGAAGTAAGAATCACCACACAGAATAAGCAGAAACGGCTTTGTAGAATCGTTTTAGTTCATTGAGACTTAAGGAATAAATGACAAAACCTCATCCAATCTCTTTCTGATTTGTCACATTATACTATCACTTTTCCCTAAAGCAATATTTTATTTGAGAGAGGTGGGACAAGAAAATGCAATACATTCTGAGAAGCAAATATTCTCTGTTCTGAGCTGTACCTGTCAAAGCACAGGTGATCACAGGATAAGATGCCCCCAGGATATCTGATGCATGATCATTTCAATGTTTCTTCTCTCTACATAGTTCATGAATCAGTTACCCACCTTTACTGTGTTGTATGTTTATCATTTGTAATGATAGTTTTGTCAAGAACTTGTTCCCAATATGACGAAATCAAATTTCTGAGTACTAAGCAGTTGATGCCAACGTATGTCTGGTGGGGAGCTGCATAGAGAATCTGAATGGATCTTGGAAAAATTTTGCTTTTTCAGGGTTATATGATGTAGTGATAATAATGTGAGGAGAAAAGTTGAAAGACAAATAATGTCTGAAAGGGTTCCAGCTGCAGGAGGCTGTTTCTTAGCGCAAAGGACAGGGTGCTTCAAACCACATATGGGGCCAACACCTCAGAAGTGAAATAAGTGGCAACCAGGAATAGAGTGAGTAGGAAAGGGAGGTACAGGGAGGGATGAATAAAGTGGTTCAGACAAAATAATGCACCTGGGTATGTTAGTCTTATGAGACTGTGAGCAAGGGATACCAGCTACTAACAATTTTGAGGTCAGCATCAACATATAATCGGCCTCATGTAAGAGAGCTGAGAAGTACACACTACAGAGCCAGCATCACTTGTACAGGAGTCATGGGGCCTGAGCTCTCCTGCTTTGCTACCTGTGTCACTTCTCAGGCTGTTTATCTCTGAAAAAAACCACGAGAGAATCTGCTGTTGCTAAGGTACCTTTGTAGTAGCATTGGATTTATACAATCAGTATGTAAGCAACAACAAAGAGTGATGGACACCACATCCCAGCTCTCAATGAAAATGTAGCATGGAGGGGGTATCATTAGCATTTCAAGGTTCTCTGTGTTGTAGGGCTGAGAGGTGCATGTACATTTCACTTATCAGTACAAATTAATAGCATTAGGTGGGTGAGTCAATTCATAAATCTGTATGCTGCTAAATGACATTGTAATTCATCAAATCAAGGGCGAATGGAAAATAACCAGCTTTTGAGTTCCAGCTCACTACATCTCCACCAAGGGTGAGACTGTCTTCTATGGCTTCTGATATCTTATACATACAGATTTGTATTTAAGACAGCACTTTTATTCCTTGATACCATTGACGAGTGTGCTGCACCAACTGAGGTTATCCTCTCTAAACAAATCTTCGGGGATTTAAAAATCAATGCAGAATGCACACTGTGGCTTTCCTGAATACTGCTTGATTTCTCATCCTTCTAACAACAAAGGCAGCAATTGACTGAGCACTGGTACAAGGTTGATACACAATCAGCCCAGGGTGTCTTTCAAGTGGGTGCTGCTCAGTAGTGCACAGCAGACTTCCATGAAGAAGGACCATATCTGGTTCTACAGTAGCATGCTCAAAACTAAACTGCCTTTCCAGTGTAGCTCCAGAATTGCCCCTAAGAAGACATGTTACCATGCATAGTAACTGAAGGGCTGGCTGCTCAAGCAAGGGGTCAGGAATCAAATGAGATTAGTTAGTGTGAAGCAACTAGCACACCAATACCCCATGGCAGCTGCAAGGCAGCTCATATTTTAATAACGTGAAGAAAACTAATTCACATTTATTGTGGGGCAGAAGTGGGTACAGAAGCAGTCATGACTTAGAAGAGTTACAGTCTTCCAAAGACAGATCTACTTTTCCTCACTCTTTAAGGATCCTGCAATGTGTTTTAAGACTTATGAACCTTGGGATCTTCTATCTTGAACTGACTTCAGGATGCATCCCTACACTCACTGGCTACCTGTGAGACTTAGGATTTGTAGTTTTTCATAAACTGTCAGGGGAATAAATGAATATGGACCCTGTAAGATTTCTCAGAGAGTTAAAAAAATTGTACATCACAGAAATCAAAGTTCAGACCGTAATAAGTGGAGGATAACAGGTTTTCTGTTACACTGCTGTAATTCCAGAGAGATTAAACTGAATTCAGTAGAGCCACAAACAATTTACCCTTGTGACAATGACAGAAAAATTGTATACTAGTAGCTACAGTAGCAGAAAATATGACTTTATTTGCCTCCAGTTTGAATGTGAGTAATTTATACTATTTGTTGGCTTGTTTTTCAATGTCCCCATGGAATAACATGAAATTGTATTTGTGAAACAGGAGCTTCTGGCAAACAATGCACAAACTTGCAAAAGAGGGTGAAAAATAACACTGAGAATGCTGCACTCCCAAAGGTGCATGGGATAAATATACCCAGTGCTCAACATTTGGAAAAAAATATCATAAAGTGTTTGTTATTGGGGGTTGATTACCAAAGTTACTGCATTGCTATGCTGAAATAATTTTTTTTTCCTAGCACTCAGGAATAATTGAGAAATAAAAATATATAAATTCATAGAATAAAATCATAGAAAAGAATCACAGAATTGTCTAGGTTGGAAGGGACCTTAAAGATCATCTAGTCCAACCATCAACCTATCTCTGACAAGAAAATAAATAAGAAATAAAAATCACTAAACCATATTCCTGAGGACCATGTCAATCTGTCTTTTGAACACCTCCAGGGATGGTGCCTCAACCACTTCCCTGGGCAGCCCATTCCAATGCTCAATAACCCTTTCGGTGAAGAAATGTTTCCTAATATCCACTCTAAACCTCTCCTGGAGCAACTTTAGGCCATTACCCCTTGTCCTAACTCCTGTGACTTGGGAGACGAGACTGACCCCTGCACCTCCACACCCTCCTTTCAGGTAGTTATAGAGCACAATAAGGTCTCCCCTCAGCCTCCTCTTCTCCAGACTGAACAACCCCAGCTCACTCAGCCTCTCCTCATAAGATTTACTCTCCAGATATGTCACCAGCTTTGTTGCCCTTCTCTGGACCTGCTCCAGCACCTCAATGTCTTTTTTGTGGTAAGGGACCCAAAACTGGACACAGTACTCGAGGTAAGGCCTCACCAGTGCTGAGTACAGGGGGATGATCACCTCCCGGGTCCTACTCACCACACTGTTCCTGATACTGGAACAAGCTGATAAATTATCCTTTGAGGGATTCCTAATCACTCGTCTGTGTTCTAAGTTTATAATCCTCCTTTAAAATCCTCCTTTACAATCCTGTAAGTGTTGTCCCAAATAATTTCAAATTCTTTTCCAAGATTTCTGCCTGGTGACTACAAGAATATTTGTTAATTTTGAAGTCTGATATTTTTTATTCAGTCATAAAATGTGGTGTACATTGAAACATCTATAGTCCATGGACCTTCTACTCCCTTGAATCTTTCTGTGAGGGCACAGTGATGATGCTTTCAGTCTATCTTCCATTCCTCTGTACACTTTGCAGTATTAGTATCTCTCTTGGTTATGTCTTTTCTGTAACATGAAACCTAATTTTGAGTGCTGTTTAACTTTATCCAACAACTTTCCTTCTTTCTAAGACTACTTTCCTGATCCGCTACTGTTTTTTTCTGAGGTCAAAACAATTTATGTTAATTCATGTACCTTCCGTATCATGCAGAAGGTATGAAATTCTCTGAAAAAAAAAAAAAAAGAGAATTTTACCAAACAGCATACAAGTAGGAGCCTGAGGAAACAGTTTCCTAGAGGGAATTGGGGTGAGCACAAATAGGAGCTTTGTGCCAGTAGCAGTACTAGTGAAATCAGAAACCTGTGAAAAAGTCTTTTTTACTTATACTAGACAATGGTTTGAAGAAGTCCCTGACCGAACTTGGCTGTTCTAATGATGGCTTTCCCAAACAACTCCCAGGTTTCACTCAGGAGCCAAAGTGAATCGGGGAACATTTCCACTCAGGTAGTTTGGATGTTGTTACTCCAAAGCAGCAACATACCATCCTGGTATAGACGTGTTATTCCGTGTCAGCTGGGGTCAGTGACCAGAAATGTTCTTTTGCAAAATGCTTTCACTACAGTGTGATTATGCTGTTGTTTTTATTAGTACCCAACCAAGATTTTGTCTATATTTGATGAGAAAAAGGAGATGTAAGTTCACAGAGTTTTAGTTTAAAGAAACTTTTCAGCAGAGGCCCTGTTGAACCAGGAGATTTCTCTTCCAGTAGGTGACTAAGAGCAGGAACCCAGGACCTTGTGTGTCCTCCCCAAGGACTTGCTTGACGTGGTTCCAACTAGGCTTCTGAGGTAAGTACTCCGCTTCTGTAAAGTTCTTTCTGCTCTGACTGACTGAGCAAATGGCACTTCCAGACTCTTTTCTAGAAGAGTGGGAGGAGCTGCTCTAGGACACAACCGGGGAGCAGCTGAACTATTTCACTCCAGCTTTCCTTTTTACCTGGAAGGCATGTCCAACCCCTCCCTCAGTCTTTAGCCTCTTGCCCCTCCAGTACAAACTTACTCTTTACAAAACCATGTCTTGATGGTCTTCTGGTGGCTGGGTTTTAGTGATATTGCAAATTTACACTTTTTTCCCAGTTATCTACCCCGTATAAGCTGTAGTTCATTCTCTCATCTTGATTCTCTACTGCTTTTCTTTAAGTTTTGTTATTTTTATTTCAGATGTCATACTTGCTTTCCTAACTTTGTCTCACTGAAAATGATTAAATAACCTGTTTACTTCAGGCTGATGGCCTTTTCACCTTCTCCTGAAATATTTTCCAATGATTTCATAAGGAATTAATCCAGTCCAGAGATGTTACCATTCTCTCCTTCCCTGCTGCGTGTGTTATGCTGGCTCCTGCAAAGTGTTGAGGTTCACTGGATTGTTGCAGCTTTTTCCAATGTCAGGATTCAAACTGAGTTGTGATATTTGTTGGTTTCAAACTGACATTGAATCCATTTACTTTTCAACCTGAAATGCTTCACTATAAAGCATCATGCACAGTGTCACATAATAACCTTTTCCTTTGGAGCATCACTTCCGATTTCACTGTTAGATAAATTCTGATTTTTTTGTTAGGGGTATGTTCTGTGTCCTTAAGTAGTATGTTTTTAAGCCCTCTTTCCAAAACTCAGTTACAACATTTCTGTTAAGAATTCTGGGCTGAAATAGGACTGGAGAATTCTAATTAAAAGAAGAAGCCATAATTGGCCTAAATGAACCACTGCAATGCTTGTTCCTCTGTTAAATCGTCTTTCCACTAATGATTGTTATTTTATCTATTTTTAAAGACTCAGTTACTTGCTTCACTGCTAACGATCACAACAATGAAGGACTCAGTAAGTCTTCCCAAACTGCAAGATTTATAAACATAGAATCATAGAATAGTCTGGGTTTGAAATGACCTTTAAAGGTCAATCCCCCCTGCAAAGTTCAGCGATATCTTCAACTAGATCAGGTTGCTCAGAGCCCTGTCAAACCTAACTTGGGATGTTTCCAGGGATGGGGCATCTACCACCTCCGGGCAACCTGTTCCAGTGTTTCAACACCCTCAGCATAAAAAATATCTTCCTTCTGTCAGTCTAAATCTTCCCTCTTTTAGTTTAAAATCATTACCCCTTGTCCTATTGCAACAGGCCCTGCTAAAAACTTGTCCCCATCTTTCCTGTAGGCCACATTTAAGTACTGAAAGGTCTCACGATAAGGTCTCACTTGTCCAGACAGAATAACCCCAACTGTCCCAGTTTGTCCTTGAGGAGAGGTGTTCCAGTCCTTCTGATTCGTGGCCCTCCACTAGACCCGCTCCAAGGGGTCTACGTCTTTTCTGTGCTGAGGACCTCAGAGCTGGACACATGACTCCAGATCAGGTCTTACCAGAGCGGAGAAGAGGCGCAGAATTGCCCCCTGACCTGCTGGCCAAGATTTTTTTAATGCAGCCCAGGATACAGCTGGCTTTCTGGGCTGTGAATACACATTTTCGCCTCATGCCCAGCTTTCCATCCACTAGTACCCCCAAGTCCTTCTTGGCAGGGCTGCTCTCAATCCCTTTATCCTCCAGCCTTTATTTATACTGGAGATTTCCCCAACACATGTGCAGGAAAAAAAGAAATGGAAATCAATTGAATATTTAAGGAAGATTTTTTTTCACTCTTCTTATTGGTGATCATTATTTACAGTTATGGAATGCAATGCAATGCAAACTTAACCTTTACTACTTCCTCACATATTCAAATAAGTGAATTACTGTATTTTTCTCTTGAGTGTGCCAGTGTAATTTGTTTTAACTTCAGTATCTTGTGCTGTTCAGAAATTGGTCAGAAAGTCTTCTGTGTAATAACCCATAGTTACTTCTGCATATCCTAAGAGCTTCATTCAAAACACCTGTAAAGTACCATCCTAAATAAACACTTCTCTAACTCCAAGGACTTTAAAGAAAACTTTAGGTATAGAAAGAAAAGAAAGAGAACATGAGCAATGATGATCTGAGAGGACCTAGTGCAGGCACAGGCCCCTTCCCAGGTTGCAGTCCCTTATGTCCATAAGGCTGACTGTCCTGCAAAAGCAATGCCAGCAAGTCTTGGGACCAAAGAATTGTCTCTGTCCTATTTTGTCCAGTAGCCGACAAAGCTGGAAAACTGATTGCTATGGCACAGTACTTAACCCAAACGACTGACTACATAATGCCCACAATAACCTCCAAAACAACTATTTTTTTATAACTTTTCACAGAAAGTGAAAATGTTATTGAAAGCTGTTTGAAGATGTTTTAAAGGGTTTTGCAAGTTCTTCACATGAGTGACAGATCTAGGCTAAAAAAATATTTTGGAGCATGAAGTCCTTTGGGAGGAGTGTGAAAAATCCTAAAAATAATAAGTCAGCTATTTGGATAATAACCTTTTTCCTAGCAATACTCTGCAAGTAACTAGAAATATTTTTACAATGATGATATTTTCTGCCACTGGCATTTTTTCTTTCCCTGTTTTTCTCTATTTGGTTTAATTTTTAAGTTGTTACTGTGAGCATGGTATCTGGCCAATGCATATTCATTACGAAAAAGTTGCGCTGGCTTTTTTTCATACATTTTTTATTCTTCTGATTCCCTCTTCAACTATGACTTTCAGAAACAGAAATATGTTGTTTTATTATGGGCTGGGTTATTTTGAATTGCATGATTGATTGTTTGAGCTAATCAGTGTTTTCCATAACATTTTAATTAGCTTAAAAATTGTTGTTCGTTCATTCTTTTATTAAACCAATGCCCTCTGAGTGTTGGAGTCATTAAAACCCACATCCTTATTTAAATAGGTTTATATACGGACATTGTCTAGTAGCATATGTTACAAACAAGACTATCGTTCCATTAGCTTATATTAAAATACAGTTTGAAGAGACAATTTGACAATTTCTGTCTCAAAGACAAGGTAGCTGGAAGTACCAGCACATGGTACTTGAAATCAAACCAAGTTGTAAGAAATCTCTTACCTCAGGACTAGTGCTGTAGGATTTCTAAATGGTGAATATAGTGTCTTTCAGTAAAGGTGAGAAGAAATGATTCCCTTGTCTTCAATATGATTCAAGCTCTTGTTACCTCATGACTGGATTCTAAACCTGATGCTCCATGCAGACCAAAAAGTTACGGGACTTCATCCTAATTAATGCAGCTATGGGAATTTTAATTTTAACTTTATTTTTGTTGAATAATGCTTGTCAGACCAAACATAGGGATGGTAGTACATATTGACCAAAACATGCTGGCTGCATGAGAGAACATGTGATGATTGTGATGATGTGAAGTGGGACTCAATTGCAGACAATCTGTCAATATTAAAGACAAAACAACTTTTGGAGACTTGTTGGACAATTCTTTCTATAAAGACAAGTAAACCAGCATAAAGGCTGGGAGAAATATGGTGGCTGGGTGCTTCTGATATTCAAGAAAGCGGCTTTATTTTGGTAATAGAAAAATCTGGTTTTTGTTGCTGAGGAAAAAATAGATTTTGATGCATCAAAAGAAGTGTTGCCAGCAGGTCCAGAGAAATAATTCTCCCACTTTACTCTGCTCTGGTGAGACCTCACTTGGAGTACTGTGTGCAGGTCTGGAGCCCTCAATATAAGAAGGACATAGACCTGATGGAGCGGGTCCAGAGGAGGGCCACAAAAATGATTGGGGGATTGGAGCACCTCTGCTACGAGAACAGGCTGAGGGAGCTGGGGTCGTTCAGCCTGGAGAAGAGGAGGCTCCGGAGAGACCTAATAGCGGCCTTCCAGTACCTGAGGGGGCTACAGGAAGGCAGGGGTGAGTCTATTTACAAAGGCCGTAAATGACAGAACAAGGGGTAATGGCTTTAAACTGGAGAAGAGCAGATTTAGATTAGACATTAGGAGTAAGTTCTTTACTATGAGGGTGGTGGAGCACTGAAACAGGTTGCCCAGGGAGGTGGTTGAGACCCCTTCCCTGGAGACATTCAAGGTGAGGCTCGACAAGGCCCTGGGAAACCTGGTCTAGTTGGGAGTGTCCCTGTGACTGCAGGGGGGTCGGACTAGATGACCTTTGAAGGTTTCTTCTGGCCCAGATGATTCTGTGATTCTATGATTTATGAATGGATGCAAATCTGAGGTGACAAAGAGAAAATTCTGTTGTCATCATATTGCATTGCAGACTTGATCTAGATATATAAAACAAGGCAGGTGATGATAAATTACAAATAAGGGATCATAAGAAAACAAACTAATGCCATTAGCATGAAAAAGTGAAATAAATGTACTTGCAATCTTATTGCAGTTAAGCTTATTGAAAGCATAAGAGAGAAGAGGCATTTAGGGAATATGTGTATTTTTTTCACAGTGTTAGAAGTTCCACCTGAACGTGAAGACTACTGTGAAAAACACAGGAAAGTTGCTTGAAAATTCAGCAAGTAGGGCATATTGATATGAAAAGCACGCTGCAGATTTGATAAGAGCTTGAGAAAAGTTAACTGCCTAATTGGAAGGACAAGAGATGCTCATGAAATGAAAAGCCAGTATGGGTTCTTAAATATCACTAGGTGAAACTGTCAATTTATTCTAGTTTTCTAGTTCTATGTTTTCTGGAGAAACGAGGACAATGCAGTGTTGTTGATTAGCTCATTAGATAAACTTTTAAAAGGTACACTATTTTTGCTTATTATGAGTTTTATACCTGTTATGTAACACATTAACAAGAAATTCCTGTTATCAGCACAGACTCCTTAAGTGTTCTAAAGTGAGAAATTTTGTAAAAATAAGATTTATTTCATGGAGTAAATTTCACCAGTGGTCTTAGATCTTGAGATTTTCTGCTCTAGAGGTGAATCACAGTATTTGTATTGAATACTGAATCTCCCTAACGATGTTAAGAGTTGTGCCTGAGTTAAAGTAAATGCAGAATTACCCTTATAAAATTAAAATAATGAAGAAAAAAAAAAACAACTGGATTTTTATTTGTCTCAGCATTGACAGTATCAGACAGGATTTGTATTTTGTGTTTTTTTTTGTTTGGGTGTGGTTCTTCTGCATTTTTTGGGGGGGGGTTGGTTTTTTTTTTGTTGGGTTTTTTTTTCGGTTTGGTGGGTTTTGGTGGGCCACCCAGTGGAAAAAGAGGTGAACAAAATCTCACAGGAGGTCATGATATCAGCTTCTAATTTAGCAATACATTCTGGGTATTTTCTGAGATTCAGCCAAGTGGGTTTTTTACCTAATTCCAGAAAAAGAACCACCAAAATGAAGATCAAAAGTCTTGGAGCAGAAGTTAAAATTGTTTATTTTTATTTCAGTTTTAAGACAATGACAACTTCACCTTTACTTTTTGCCTTTTTAGTATTGCATCTGTGCAAAGTGTGAAGGTTTACAGCAACAGCACATTAAATATCTTCTTGTTGATTTTGAGAAATCTGTCTTCATGTTAGGTAGTTGACTTGTGTGGGCTAAAGTATTATTCAGAAATTGCCATTTTGTCTGGGTGAAACATTCCTGTGTTTAGTCAGTGTAGAGAGTCTGTGTTATTAAGCAAAGAGGGCAAATAAGAACAATAAACTAATAATGTGTGATAAGAATAAGATTTAGAGATGAAACATTTAAGCGGATTCACTGTAGGTACTCAGATTGCTCTGGTTCCTGTAGCTAAGTCAAGCTGTGATTATCACCTGTATGGACGATTTAGCTTCACTAGCTAAATCAGCAGACTGTTCTGATTTATGTTATGTGTTTCATTAGGTAAACAGAACTACTACAACAATGTGGAATGCACTTGACTAGCTAAGTACGTATTTCATCATGGTTATGCATGTCTTTGCCTCTGCATTTGAACTAAGAAAATGAGATTCAAAGATGCTACATTTTCATATTACACTGAAAGGATCCCTAACGTAGAATGTGAGTCTCAGTTCATTGACACTGACACCAGGACCCGTTGCAGGGCAAGGTGCTAAAGAATGCAAATTAAACAGTTCAGCACTTAGGTTAGATTTTCGCACTTTTGGACAAATTTGCATTAACTGACAATGGACTTCTTTAAACATTTCTCATCAATTAAAATAGTAGGATTTTTTATGTAAATGTCTTTTACCAAGTGTATCTGAGTAATGAGTTTGTTTCCCTGGGATTTTGGGATGTAGCAAATGCTAGACTGCATGCACCCTGAGGAGGTTTGTCCAACCTCACAAGTGCCAGTTTTACACAGGCATTTTTGAAATCTAAGGTATACTTTAAATAACTGAATTTTTCACTTGTTTACAGGTTCTGAATTTTAACGAGGTTCCCAGATGAAGCAGAAAACCTAGTGGAAGTGAGAAGTCATGACTACAATGACACTGAAATGATACTGTCATTATAGACAGTGTATAGTGTGTTACTTATCTTTCAAACAGCATTTTATACAAAGTGAGAGAACTTAATGTGCCAGTTTAGATAACCTTATGGACGGCATTTGTGAACCTTAACCAAATAGTGAATAGGTAAAGTAGTCTAAAAATATGAATTCTAAATTGTCAATTTTGGGACATTGCTGTTTTTTTCTTTTTCTTTAAGCATATAGAAGAGGATTGTTTTCTTTAAATACTTTTATTCACTTTTAAATAAAGTACTTTAACTATTTTTATGCTTTTAAGTATGGAGATGAAAGAATTTTTGGAAACATTGCTTCTTTTTGGCCTGGCTGCAAGAAAAGCATATGCAACAGGATTATGATAGAAAAATATATATTAGTAATGTTTTGAAGGCCCTTGAAGAAGAGGAAAAGAAAGCAAAAGCACTGGTATTGCAGTTCAATAGGTTTTTCATGTAGAAAAAATACTACCTTACACCTTATATCAAATGATTTAGTTTTCCAGGTCAGTTTATATATATAAATTATTAACAAGGGTAATTGCTTTTCTTTGAATGCAAGACTAATTCCTTCAGATTGCTCATTTGCGTTCTGATTAGTTTTGTTTTCCCTAACATACAGGCAGAAATCTTGTTTTTATTTCTCTTCTCCCAGACTTAAGTCATATTTGGTCTTTCTTAAATATACCTGACACTTCAGATCTCCTTTGTTCAATATTTTATTAAGGAAAAGTTAAAAAGGAGAACTTGGGAAAACAAGTTTACAAAAGTGTGTGATACCTGGTTAGATAACATTAGAAAAGTGGGTTTTGTCTGTGTTATTAGGAAGAATAAATGTAGACAATTATATCTATTTTGTTTTCTTCAGTTTTCCTTTTTAATATGAAGAAATAGAACAGAAAATATCCAGGTGATATTTATTACCAAAGAAAAACCCAGTTTTGAAAGGACCTTTAAAGGTTATTTGGGCCAAGCCTCTGATGAGAATGGCACCAAATTTGCAGTAATTATGATAAAGAATACAGGAAAGGCAACTCTTGCACAAAGTGATGGTCCAGTAGATCACCTGATGAATCTAGTGTATATTAGGGAAAACAAAACAAAATGAAAGATTTGAAAACCACCAAATCTCAAAATCTTCTGGTTTTGCTGAACTCAAAAAAACCCAATTTCACTTACATGGGCATATATCAGCCAATAACTTTGTTCTGGCAAAATTTGAAAGCAGAGAAAACTACCTTAATTGTGAAAGTCTCATAAAAATAGTAGTTAGTTAAAAATAAGAAAAATAAAATATAAACAGAACAAAAATAAAACCCAAACAAAAGAAAGTAGTCCCAAGTACAATATCTTATAACCTAGGAAAGTGTGTGAAGTTCATTGAGTAAGATACCTTCATATTTAGAAAAGTGGAAATTCCCCAGTGCACCTTTGTTGACCTACTAGGAACGCCCTTCAGAAACAAGATCATCTGAAATGTAAATATATCTTGGCCCAGCAAAACTAATTAATGTCCTTTACATTTTCAGCTTTTGAATAGTTAAGGACTGAATTCATATTGTATAGAATAAATTTGAATGGTTCATCACTTATGAAAATGTCACATGAACTCCTGTAGGGCTCTATGAAGGACTCAGTAGAGGGTGAACTGGATTTTACAAGTCTGTTGCATTCCAGATGCTGTCTATATGCATGACTTAGGAAACCCATCTTTAGCTGTTGACCAGCTAAAATTAATATATTTCTATTTGCCTGCATGTATACTTCATTATTTCTAAGATTTTTTTTAAGCTTTATTCCTACTCATAATCTCTTACTCAATTGGGCTTGAAATCAAGTCTAGCTGACAGCTTTGATAATCTTCATAAATTTTTAAGGAACTGAGTTTAGACTAACAGATCTGTAGTTCCCTGGATCTCCCCTCATGCCCTTTCTGTAGGGGCTTTTAAACATCATCTTGCATTAATAATTCATTCTCATCCATTCAGAAGAGATTTTTCTTGCATCACATCAGGTCAGTAGTATCTGAAATTGTCATTAAAGATTTACTAAGCACAAAACATTTTTCAGAGATCTGATTACCAGCTTTGACTGATCTGCTGCCTATTGGTGGATGAGTAGTTGTATACATGTCTGTATTATCACTGAACGAACAGGATTGGAAAACTTGCTTTTTTGCATAGAAAACAAGATATACTCTCTTCAGTAAGCAAGCCTGCATGGAAACTTTGTGCATGTTGAGGAATAGTGTTTGTTTGACTAACTGCGCTACGCTGCAGCCCTGTTAACTTCTGTCATCATTTTAGATGCCGTCAGTCAGCAGTTCGATGTATTACAGCCAAATTACTCCTTCAAAGCTGCCATGCATGTACAGGACTTTCTCAGGTGTAGAAAGGTTAACAGACAACTGCCACAGGATTATGGTCATTCTAGGCACATTCTTGATTTTTACAAAGCTAGAATTGGCACTGTACATCAAGTAGATACATGCTTTAACTTTTATACTGACAAAATATTTCAACAAGGGGTAGAAAAACTGTCATGGTCTTGGTGACCTCCTTGCTACGTGAAAGCCCCAGGAAGCCTAGGTTGCTGTGCCAAGAGGAGAGTGTGGGTGTCACAAGCAATAACCTCTGCTACAGGTGTAAATAATTTCTTAGAAACAATAATTACTATTTCCACTCCTTTCTCTGTACGAAGAGTCCAGCCTTCATCCTCGAGGTAGTAAAATTCAATTTTTCTTGCACAGCTGAGAAACCAGAGCTGGTTCAGGACAATTTGTACAATAGAAAGCCAAGCAAAATAACTCCTACTAAAGAAATTTTCTCTTAACACACTTTCTCTGTACCTTTTCAGATGTGCTCCTCTAAGAGAATCAGAATTCCCTGTGGGAAAGTGCAGAGTGAAAATAAGTATATGGAAATAAACATAATGGTACCAAAATCCAAAGTGAAGTGAAAAGTTCACTACACTGAGTGATTTTTTTTTCCTTTATTTTTCCTTATCAAGAAAGGAATTATTTTGCTGCTAAAGTTACTTTACTTCCTTAATGTATTGTCAGAGAAACTGAAATTTTAAGGGACATAGTATTGTAACGATGTATTTTCCAATAAAAACTTTGTGGAAGATTGTTGATTTTTTTTAATTATAGTTGCATGTTATGAACTGAGTATTTCAGGGTATACAGGAGACTATTTTTTTTAATTATAGTTGCATGTTATGAACTGAGTATTTCAGGGTATACAGGAGACTTGTCAAGCTTGTTTATGAAAATGATTCATAAAACTTGTGATAAAGAAGCTTCTTGGAATATTTCAACTCCACAACAGTATTTTTAATGAGATTGTTAAGAAGACAAATGTTTTCCATGATGATTCATTTTTCCAGCTTTATGAAACCTAGACTTAGTTTTATGAAACCATTTTCCCAAGAAATTACACATCTGCTTTAAAATACTCAGAAGCCTGATCTCCAAGGAAGACAATCTTGTGCAGATGGCCAGTGTCCAGAACAGTCCCACAAGTGTAGGCAGTCACAGCTCTAGCTCTGCCTACAGGTCAAGACAGTGGCAAACAAACCAACTGCAATCCCAAAATTCCTTTACTGTAGGAACTCAAAAAACCATATTATTTTTTTTTAGCTGAAATGGAGTAAAGAATAAAAATGTCTTCTAGATGGGAACTGGCTTGTGTTCTAGGAGCTGATGCACATCTACACATGATCAAGCAGACCAATACAGAGCTATTCTGAAGCTCATACTGAGAACATGAATCGCTTCTACTGGGTATTGACCCTCTGCAGTCTATCTGAATCAGGAGGAATGATTAAACTATATTTCCTCTCTCAGTGCCTGCCTGGTGATGCTTTCAAATCAAGTTTTCCATGTAGACACAGAAAATCTATAGCAAAAAGTGGAATTTGCACAGTTAAACACCTATTTCTGGCTTTACATAAAAGTGAAATTTATGGTCTGTGATACATATACAAAATAGATGGGGTCAGAATAGATGTCAAATGGCTTCATCATTATTAAACTCTGCCTGAGTATGAATTCATTTAACTTATTTTTAGTTGACACACCTTTAGTGTAAATCTCCTAACCTATGTCTATGGTAGAAAGAGAGAATCACCAGAAGACAATTGTGTTATAGATACTATAGATACTACAGTATAGGTACTATACTACTATAGAGCTACAGTATAGATCTATAGATGGTATACTAAGTATAGATCTATACTTGAGATATAGATCTACTGTTATAGAATCACATTCTGAAGGGGCTTGTTCTCTCCTGTGACTATAAATGAATCACAAAGTGACTAAACCAAACTTAAAAACTTGGACTTGGACTAATTTTGTGATACCTAACTATGAGTAGATTAATCCCACTTCAATTGTCTTTTTATTTTAACTTTTTTCAATGTGAAGAAAATAAACTATGTCAATGTAGTCTTTCAAAGAACACAACCATCTTCAAAGTGAAATGGAGCAATGATTACAGATAGAACAATTTTTATACATCTTCACTAGTATGTTTATCCTAACAATAAGCATTTTTTGTGGTATCATGGAAAGTGACTACAAAGCACAAATGTTATAAGTGGTTATTTGCTGTGCACTTTCAGTATAATGTACCATAATTTCCTGCTATGCTCATGATCAGGTTCAGCACACTTCACCAATGCTAAAGGTTACCTGCCTAAAAGTTAGAAAATCTATGAATTAAACACTTAATTTATTTAGACCCTAGTGAGAGTTACCGTTGAATTAAAAGCACTTCCTAACATATACATGCATAGTGGGAAGAATAAATTTTCATATCTAATGACAGCTACAGAGAGGACTTGAATAACCAGATTTTAACAGATTATCAGGTATCTGAAACCTTTTTTAGGCAGCTAGAGAAAGCCTCATAACCACAGAACTTGATACTCAAGGGCATCTTTAACCACATCAATATCTGCTTTGATAAGGTTCTCTTTGAGCCTTCTCTTCAACAACTCTTCACCCTTTCCTCATGTGACGGCTGCTTTAGTTTGTTGATCACTTTCATGGTTCTCAGCTGGAATCACTTTAGGATGTCCATGTCTCTCTTGGACTGGGAGTCTAGAACCGGACTGCAATTAATAGTCACAGTTTCAACAAATGTATAGATATTTCATCTATGCTACACAGTGCCTTGTTAATGAGAGGATAAGCTTCCTTTTCAAGAAGAGTAAAAAGCTATAAAGATGAGGGGGTTTTATTTTTGTAACTGGCAGTTGACATGAGCTGTGGAATATTTCTTGGAAATTCATGAGACTTTCCCAGAGGTCATTGCTCCTTTAGTGCAAAAAGAAAAGAAAGAAAGAAAAAAAAAGTCTTTAAAAGCCAAACTAACAAGTATGTGCTTCCCACTGGGCTTGTGAATACTTTGCTTGCTATGCCTTGTTAAATGTAAATTTAAAAAAAGTCAAGCAGCTACCTGCTGAGAAACATGTAGCTTTACTTTTTAACTGGGTCACACCCAAATCTGTCACAAAGGGCATGACTGCCAAGTAAAAATGATGTTCATGATCAATCCCCTTTTTATAAACAGACTGCTCTGCCCCTAAACTTCCCAGCACAGCCCCACTATCGGGCTTAGAAGGCTTCAGAAAGTCTGAGTTCAACCTTTATAATGAAGGGGGTTTATCTCTGATGCTGGGATTTATCTCACCTAAATTTAGAGGCAGGAGTCAGCTGAAAGTTGACACCTGCATTTTGATACCTGTATGTAGTTGTCTTTATGGGATTTTAGCTGTCCTTTGTAAAGGAAACCATAGCCATTCCATCAATGGATTTTAGGAGATGATTTGGCTGACCAGAAGCCTAATACATTATTCAGTTGCCGTAGGCTAGGCAGCTACCTGACCTGCCCATTGCTGTCTAACCAGAGCTACCAAATTCGAAAGGCTGGCAGTTATGGCACAGAAAATACATAAGACCTGTGTCCTTCTGCAACGGCATCTGGAAGCTGGGACTGTCCCATATGGGTTTCCTCTGAGTATGATGAGTTTAAGGAGAGGAGTTGGCTAATTTTCCTACCTAAACTTGCCTAGGATGAATAGTTCCCAGAATATGGTTTCACGTATTTTATTTCTTTCTTCCACAATTTTCATTTTTATAGGACAAAGCAGGTACCTGAAATGATCCAGCCTTTCTTGGTCACATGGCAGAAAATGCCCTGCAAGAAACAACACTAATGAGATACCTATAGCCTTTTTCTTACCCCTTGTAAATCTTCCTTTGCTGAGCGTGCATGAACAGATAAAAGCAAGACTCAGCATTTCAGTTTGTACTAGTAGGTTTCAAACCCTGTGAACTCTGAACCTATTGTTAAGGCTGTTAATTACTATATAGTGTATATCGATATTATCATCAAAGACAGATTCAAATATTT
Source organism: Gallinago undulata (assembly GCA_026546715.1). Classification (NCBI taxonomy): domain Eukaryota; kingdom Metazoa; phylum Chordata; class Aves; order Charadriiformes; family Scolopacidae; genus Gallinago; species Gallinago undulata. The sequence continues at coordinate 103,954,249 of JAOTQQ010000023.1, read as the reverse complement.
TCATTACACAGGCATTGCATTATGAAAATTATTGGATTTATTATGAACAGTGCACAACAAACCAAATTACAGTTCTTTGTCAAAGATGGTCTGCTTCAGCAGTTCCTTATTGACAAACCTAAAAAGAGTGCTTGCTGAATTCACAATAAAAAGAAGGCAATATCTCTATTTGAATATGAAAACCATTGGTATCTCAATGACTTTCCTTATGTATCACCATGATCAAGCAAAATATTTCTATCTATTCAAGCAATGTAAAACTTCAGATAGCAATAATTCTTACATTTGTTCACTGCTTCCCATCACTTGTTTTAAGTAAGACTTGTCAGATAATGTAAAAATCTAATACTATTTTCTAGTTAATGAAATGGAGGAAAAAATTATACAATTTGCCACAGCTACAAATGGTTTTACTTTAAAACCTGAATAGGAGTTATTGAAAAGCTGAATAAGTAATTATATGAATGTGTAAGTAGAGGAACTGTAATATAAGTATGTACATGAAATGTTCCTAATACTCTTTAGTTTGGGTTAAAAATAATTTTAAACATTTTCAGAGTACTTAAATTTAGCTTTATTTTTACAAGTATGCAAAATACTCAGGGCACCTACACATTTATTTTGGTTTTCCATGATTTTTTTTTTCTGAATTTCATCAGTCTGTGGATTTTTTTCCTTCATTTTATATTGAGAAAGAAAGACTGAAGTAATATGAGCAGTGCCTATCTTTCAGGTGACTGATGTAACCAAAATAATTAGGGTGATACAAATGTTTTCAGTGCTCTGTTTTGTAGCAAACACAAAACCCTCTACTGTTCACAGAGGCAGGACTGATGAGCTTACCAGTCATATACATACAGTGTGAAAACATAGTTTTCGTAAAAACAGAAAGATGTATTTGATAAATCAAGTTTTCAGTATGGCACTGCAGCTCTTGTCTTATATTTTTCATTCTCATTCTTGTCTGGTGAACCAGACTGCTCAAAGGAAAAGTAGACCTACTTTGAGTTACTAAATAATAAATAAGAAAGTAATAATCTAGTTTTGTAACATGGAAGATTGCACAGTTTATGACTGCTATCCTTCTTTCTCCACACCAAAGTAACTGTAGGCTGAAGTTGAAGTGACAGGTTATTGTAGACTCATTTGAAAAGTAAAAACAGTTCCAGATCAAACCTATAAGAATTACTACTAACAAAAAGCAGGAGTGCTTGGCATCTCATGTGAGGCTGAGCCAGATTTAGCAAATCTTTGCCAGATTTGCTAAACTCCCTGGAAATGGTTTGGGTTGTCTCAAATGGTACCAGTCACCTTTGTTGGACATGTGAGTTCTACTCTCATGGCTAGTGGATTTAATCTGTCTCTGGACACTCCTGGAGATTTATACACAGAGACCAATAAATGTTAAAGTCTTTTTCTCAAGGTGAATCTGACTTCTTTCACGCTCATTGCTTAGGGCATAAAAAGGTTAGAGAAATATGGTTGTATGAGATTATCCTTCATACACATCTAAGTGAGGTGAGTGTTGGAGGTAGTGTGGGCAATGAAAGTCACCCAGAAGAACTGCAGAGGAGTGAGGCTAAGCAGTTTGTCATTGTCATAGGCAACCTGAGACAACATGGCGTCCTTGCAGTCTCAACATGGAGCATTCACCACAAAGATATCCTATCTCTCAAATGAAAACATAGGCTAGAAGTGTAATCAGCAAAGGAAGGAAATACTGTCCAAGTTGAAAGATATGGAAAGTTCTTACTCATCTATTTTCAAATAGCAGTGGGAAGGTGCTGGGGAATGTCTTCCTGGCAGTTGATACCATGCAGGCATATTCCTCTCTATCTGGCAAGATGAGCATGAAAATTCAGTCCTTGAAAACTGAGAAAATGGCAGCAGCTCAGAAAAGGTATTACTTTTCCACAGGTAGGTGTTTCTGATGTGGCTGTAGCTGCAGAAAATCACAGGAACTTCCATGCTTCCATGTTTCCTTTTTAAAGAAAAAAAATATATATTTAGATAACTTGGTATGAATTCTAGCAATGAAAGAAAATGAAAATGCTTGTTTTCAAGCAGTAATTCAGGGAATACATACTAAATAATTAAGTTAAAACTAGGCTTCTTTTATGCTATTGCAAACAAAGGAAAAACCTATATTGGCTGAATATTAATCTTGTTTACAAAACAGAAATCAGATGAATGTTTTTTACCATTCTTTGCATTTTACTTGAATGCAGTCCTTTCTTAACTTTTCCTACCAGAAGACAAAATAAGAAATTAAATCACCCATAGTAACATTTATCTTGCTCTGTGTTTTGTTATTATACATTGTTCATAACTGTATATTCTAACCTCAAGTTTCATTGTCTAACTGAAATTTTGATTTCAGATTTTCTGGTGTTTTACTCATAAATTCAATATTCTTGTATCCATGGAAACAAAAAGATGTGCATACTCTATCTTAAATATTATCTCAGTAAAAAGTCAAACACTTGAAATAGAAAGCACTCTGCATGTCAGAACTTCACTGGATTTCAGGTAGACAATTATGAATAAGAAATCAAATGTGTAGTGAATTTGCTGCTGGATGTACTATAGATACATCTCTGCTTCATAATGCACTTTTATGGCTCAAGGTTCTTCAAATGAAAAACAAAGTGCTGCATTTTTATTTATTAAATGCTAATGCATTCCTAACAGGAAGACTTAACTCTACAAATGTTTAACAATTATGTAGAATGTACTAAAGTGCTCTCAGCTTAATTAGTTTGTTTTAATCTTTTTTTTTTTTCAATTTTAATTTTCACTTGAATACAACAGCAATAGATTGATCTTATCAAAAACACAGGGATAGGAATCAGCATATATTATAAAGACTTCAACTCATCTCCAAGTTTTGGTGAGTCAGACCACTAAAGACCAGTACAGAAAGTGAAGAGAGGATAAAAGTACTCCTTCAAGGTGATCACAGAATCACAGAATC
>JAOTQQ010000023.1:103929226-103946804 GCA_026546715.1 Gallinago undulata | reverse complement strand
GGGGGGGAGTAGGGTCTGTGTGTGCCTGATCTAAATCTAGGACTCCTATGTGTTACGAGAAACAAAAAAAAATATAGGCAATACTTTTCACATGCTTACTTAGAAACATCAGTTACGTTGGTGCCATACTGAGACCAGTACTGTTTAATATCTTCATCAATGACAGACAGTGGGATCAAGTGCACCGTCAGCAAGCTTGCAGATGATACCAAGCTGAGTGGTGTTCTTGACATGCCTGAGGGACTGTGATCAGAGGGACATGAACAAGCTCAAGAAGTGGCCCTCAACAAGGCCAAGTTGCACCCGCGTCAGGGTAAGCGCCAGTATCAATATGCTTCACTGTCTGGGGAGCCCAGAAAATGAACTATATCCCAGGATGCGTCAAAAGAAGCATGGCCAGCAAGTCATTCTACTCTGCTCTGGTGAGACTCCACTTGGAGTCCTGCATGCAGCTCTGGGGTCCCCAACATAATAAGGGCATGGACCTGTTGGAACAAGTGCAGAGGAGGGCCATGAGGAAGATCAGAGGGCTGGAACACCTCTCCTATGAGAACAGGCTGAGACAGTTGGGAAAGCTCCAGGGAGACTTATTGCAGCCTTTCAGTGCCTATAGGGGGTCTACAGGAGAGGTGGGGAGGAACTCTTTATCAGTTTTAGTCTGGAAGAGGGTAGATTTAGACTAGATATTAAGAAGAAATTCTTACTTTGAGGGTGGTGAGACACTGGAAGAGGTTGTCCAGAGAAGTTGCAGATGCCCCAACCCTGGAAGCGTTCAAGGCCAGGCTGGATGGGACTTTGAGCAGCCTGGTCTAGTGGGAGGTTCCCTGCCCATGGCAAGGTGGGGGTGGAACAAGATAATCTTTAAGGTCTCTTCCAAAACAAACTGTTCTATGATTCTATGTTTCTATGATTCTAAGGAAGTTATTGGAAATCTATGATGTTACACATATCTGCATTTTTATGCAGATACTTTGTATTTAACTGTAATAAGGAAGATGCAGACATTTCTCTGTTCACATCTGGGAGTAAGAGATATTTCTTACCTCTTTTTTTCTTTTTTTTTGGCATGGTGGTGCTGAGGTGTTTTTCCCACAGTACTTCCCAATTTGCAATAGTAATATTGTTACTTGTCTTCTAGAATATATGAATTTACTGAAGCTAAAGATCACTGTCTGTATGCAACTTACAGAAGCAGTGTATTGCATTGTGATACTGATATCCCAGTTCCCTTCGGGAACTCACACATTCTTCCCATCTTCACACAGAATTTGTAACTCTTTATGACTTTATTCCTAATGCATAAGCTGACTGAAAGAATTCTAGATGTAAGAATCAGACTGAAATTCAGTTTAAGTTAGAGCAAAGATTCCCATTATTATGTGGCTTATAATACTATTCTTGTCTGTAACTAGTTGTAATACTGTTTCTAGTACAAAACAGTTGCTGAAAAATGTAAAAGTAAAGCATTACTTTTAGTAATGACATGTGTCAGCCCGGTCTGCAATTCAGTATCTGAGACATTTGTGTCTTTGTTGGGGTTTATTTGGTCATACAGATCCATCCTTTCTCATCCAAATACAGCTTATGTCTGGTAAATATCATGTAGATTCTAGTTTCTAGCATACATCAAATTAAGTCTAATTTAAATACAAATAAACCCAGACAATTCAGTAGTAATGATTAGGAATTAAAAAAAACCCAAACATCAAATAAGTCATGTGGTAACCCCATTGGTTATCACTAATTAGGGAAAAAAAAAAACAACCCAAAAAATAAAACCACAGAGATGGAAGTTATTGATTATGAAGAGAATAAAAAACCAAATTGCATTGTAAGGGAGATGTTTTCCTTGCTTTGGCCACAGATTTTTTTGGATAGAATTTAGATAATGGAAAAAAGTATTCATCAGAAAGATAGGATTCATCTCACCTCATTTTACACAGCTGAAAGCTTAAGTTCTGGTCTAGGCTAGTCATCAGGTTCCCTTGAGTCAGTGAAGAGGGACAGACACTTCCTTTGGATGTGTAGAGATAGCTAGAGCCAATTTGGGCACTTATCTTTAAATGAGCTAAATTGTTCTCTTAATAACAATTCTGAGACTAGATGGTTAACTTCACGTTATCTCTTATCAGTGTGTTCAAAAAATTGTGCTAATTTGAAAAACAGTTTTAGCAGACTTTCAAAGTGTTCAATGTGCAAGGAAATAGCTCACAGACTCCATGGAGGTCTGACCTGTGACTTGTGCTGTTCAACATATTTATGAATATTAATAATGAGGTGAAAAAATTTGCTTATGAGACTTGATTAATTGTGATAATAAAGATGATTAATAAGGATTGATTGATTGATTGGGAATATCAAAACTGTGGATGGATCTTTGACTGAATAACCACTAAATGGATTAGGACATTTCAGGTAGGATGAGGTAACTGAGAAGTTAGTTGGTATATAAACAACAGAAAGAAGATTAATAAGGATTGATTGCTCACTATCCTTTCCATAAGAAGCAGAATAAACCAAATAAAACTATCAGCACACAGACTCAAGTCAGAAGGAGACACTTCTCACACACATGGCTACATGACAAAGCTACCCTTGGATGTACAGAAGTTAAAAGCTTAACATAGGTTCAAAATATATTTTTTGAAATCATGGAGGGAAAAGACATTAGAGGGCATTAAATAAAGAGACAATAGCTGTGGATTAGGCAGCTCTTCAGGCAGTCTGATGCATGAGGAGAGAATGTACTAGGAAGTCTCATGTTGTGCTTTCTTGGTTGTAATCCTTCTTGGCATCTGCTACTTGTCCAGTGCCAGTGACAAAATAATTTTCAAGATAGTCTGTTCATCCTATTATTTCAGCCACTCCTATGATCTTTACTGTACACTCATTTCCCTACCACCATCAGCCACAGTGCATTTTGAGTCTTGTAGGTTTTCATAAAGTTACATTAAATATAGCTTCTGAGATTTCAAAGAAATTTTTTTTTTCACTTGAAAAATCCATTCTCTTCCCATTTTGCCTCTGTTGTTTCACATGCAGTTTTATATATGTCTTAGAGAATACTGCACCTAGAGGATAAAGTTTGACTTCTCTGAAGTTCTCTACATGCAGTACTTGTGCAGGATTCTGTACACGAGCAAATTTATTGGGCTTTAGAAAGTTGACTAATGTGTTTAATTATCTTTTTTATTAAAACTGAACTATCAGGTCATGTTGAAAATTTTGTTGAAGCTACTAGAGAAATGGAAAAAAAATTTCATATTTTGTGACTTTACATTATTTCATTTAATATTTTGTCTGGTACAACATTATCTCTGTCCAGGTTTCAAGAGTTTATGTACAATTTGTTATTCAATTGCTTCTATTATTTGCTCAATAGTATTTTGGGCCAAATGTAGACTTTCCTATGTTTCTCTCACTTTATGGTGACTTCAGAAAGCTTAATTCAATTTTGGTTTTGTATCTTGTCTTCCTCTAAATTTGGGACCATGTGTGTATCCAAATATCCCACATTAGAACTTTTCCCAACAGATATTTTAGAGGAACAGTCAAAAGAGAAATGATAAATTATTTGTTTCTTATATAAAATGAACAACATATTTTGTGCCTGATTTAAAGAATGTAATACACTTTTTATATGTTTACCTGAGTTTGCCATATCCACTTATGAATAAGTTTTAGAAATAGTTAGGGACACATTCAGATAAATATTTGTGGTTAGGTTGGATCCAGTCCCTGACACCTGTTTAATCGTAATACAGTAGCTTGTAAATTTTATTTCTCAAACTAAAAGTAGAGATTAGAATGAATGGAACAATAAGAGTTGGCTGATAATGTACCAAATATTCTTTCAATTTTCTCCTCATAATGTCATTTTAAATTCAGTTTCACATTTAATTTCCGCTTGAATTCAAGTGAACTAAGTCTCTAACTCTCTCTCTAACTCTCATTATCTGTCAATTCTGCTTAATCATCATCCTTTATTGTGGAAAATAAATTAACTCCACAAATAATCCCTCAGGATCTCTGGGTTTCAAAAGGAATCCTCTGTACTTCTCCATTTATTGTTCTCCTATCTGTTCATTCACCTCTTTGCACACTAATAACAGTCATATTTGCTGGAAACAAGTGTAATCCTTCAGTGTGAAACATATAATAGAAGCTACCAGACAAATCCCTACTGAAGCATATGGTGCCCTATTTAGAAACACTGTCAGGCTTTGGGGGAATAAATGAATTTTATTGCAGTAACTTCTTTTGGGGAGCGCATGGGCCTTCTATCTTTAAATTGTTCATATCCTCTCCTTTCTGGCTCCTTGCCCTACCTACTAGGCTGTATCCATAGTTTCTTATTTGCTTTCCTTCTGTGCCTTGACTCTTGCATTCTTGATTGCAGAGTCCTCCAGACTCAAGGAGAGAATACCTCTCCTGCCCCTTCCCCCTTTCTATAATAGGCTTTGAAGAATGGGTAAAGGGGAATTACATTTTTTTTCTGATTGTAGATATATTTGATCCATAGCGCATGAGTGCTGTTGGCCTTGAGCTCTTTCACAAGCTTCTTCTGCTTCTCCCTGTCTGTGCATGTACACGATTTTTGAAGAGGACCTGACACTGAATCCTCAGTGGAAGGAGGCAAACTGTTTTGTGACTGTTTTTCACTCCCTCTGAAGAGATATTTTTTTATATGTGTGACACATTTTTATGTTTCTCATTGGCCAGCTTTAAGTGCTGTTCCTAAAGTTCAAGATCATCCATCTGAAACCAAAGTGTCTCCAATGAGTGTGCAGGAAACCTAAGTGCTTATTTAGGTAATTCACTCTGAATCACCCTACTTGCTCCAAATACCTATTTTTGGTTCACTGCACCACCCAAGTTGGTAAACTGAGGAAGGCAGTCTGACTCCCCCCCATAGTCTCCTTATTTGTTGCAATGACTTTATAGTGCTGGAACATGACACTTTAATTTTACTGAAGTCTCTTATAGCCAAAAGATTCACAGTATTTTACACCATCTGTGAAGAGTAGAAAATATTTTGAGAGGTACCATTCTTTGAGAGGTAACCACTCTTCTAATGCCTTCCCTTTGTGCAAAATTTCATGTCCTACTCTGTCACATTCCTCTGCTGAATGTCATTGAATCCTCAACTGGATTGTAAGCTTAAAGTACAGAAATAATTGCTTCATTGAATTACTTCATTCTGGTAACTTGTTTTTAATATTTATCTTTAGAGAATAAGCTAGTTGGAAGTAATGCATGGGGTTGTGTTTTTCTTTTGTAAAGCAATGGAAGTGATTACATTCTCAGTAAAGAAACAATCTATCATCTTTTACCATAGTGTTATTGTAATCAACCAGTATATTCCATAAATTGACAAAACAGAGAGTCATTCATTATTTGTGTTTGTAAATCATTTACCTTTAGACAGTACAACAGACTGGTGGGGTTTCCGCGTTGTGAAGAACTGAGTATCATTTCAGGGCAAGAACTATTTTGCATGCTGTGCCATCAGAAAACTCATTGCAATGGTTCATTTGAGGTCATGATTTGAATAATCTGAATCTCAAAACTGTTCTGTATTTTTAGTGGATTCTTTCAGCCAAAAATGCTGATCTGATCCATTTAGTCTGTTAATTTCTGTAATGTCTCTAGATATGTTCTTCACTAAAAATTAACACCTCTAAATTGTTCTTTGAAAAGAATATTAGAAACATTTTCCATATATATATATATATATATGGGGAAAATTGTGTTGAGATTTAAAAAAAAGTCAAGAAAATTGCAGTCAAGTGAAAATGATTCTTACTGCATTGCAGATCCTAAGCAACTGCTTCGTGAAAAACAACAGACTGCAATGAGTAGCACAGAAACAGGCAGCTTCCAAACATTAACCAGCGTACTGTTAAATTAGATTTCATAAATGATCCTTGCTTGCTACTTTCTGTGTGTTCTACATACAGGCCACAATGCATCTTCACCCATTTTAGGATAGCTGTGTGCAAATATTCAAAGAAGGTCATCTGAGGAAACCCACGAGATGGATGGCATAATAATTGAAGCAAATCAAATGAGGAAAGTAACAAAGGGCGATACTGGTGCCTGCAGGAAATATATCTCGATGATCAAACTGAAAAGAATGCTATGTCCAAGTGACACAATCAACAAGGAAAGTTTTAAATAAAATATTTTAATGAAAAATATAAGAATGGGTGTTTCTGTCTTATGGAACAGATTATACAGAAAGAGACATTTGGGATGTCTCACTGGAATTAGCTCGACTTTCATCTCAATGTGCTGTTATTTAATTAAAAAGTCAACCTCATGTTCCAAAATTCTCTTAAATTATGATATCTCATTTCATAGAGATGGAAAAATATCTGTTACATTCAAATTTCAGGTGGAAATTTTACATACGCACCCTTAGAATGCAGTGATTATTCAGTACTGGAGGGTTTTTGTAACAACAGAGCAAACTCACTAGTGACAAGTGCTGTTATTAAAGTTACAGCAACACACCAATGCCTAATTGTGAGTGGATGTTATTTTCCTTATAGTTGTTACCAAACAAACCATTGCTCATTGCATATTCAACCCAGGGATTTCCCGCAGTTGCTAAGACAGGAAGGTGCCAGAGGTGAGATGAGAAGCTGTGATGACAGAACTACAGACTGCACAAGTATTAGGTCACCTGGCTTTTAGTGGATGTAAGTGCACCATGACTTTCTATTCTGGAGATGGGATCCAATAAGCCACTGCAGTGCTGGTGGAGGACCTGTTCCCATCCCCTGCTCTCCTTGAGATTTAATCACAGAATCATAGAATATCAGTTTGGAAGGGACATTAAGGACAACCTAGTCCAAGTTCTTTTGGCAAAAGCATGGTCTGGACAAGCCCTCCTGTAGTCCAGGGACTTGTTCCCCAGAGGTCAGTATTGGGGCCAGTACTCTTTAATATCTTTACCAATGATCTGGCTGAGGGGATCCAGTGCACCCTCAGTAAGTTTGCACATGACACCAAGTTAGGTGGGAGTGTTGACCTGCTTGAGGGTAGGACGGTTCTACAGAGGGATCTGGACACACTGGATTGATGGGCTGAGGTCAATGGTATGAGATTCAACAAAGCCACGTGCCAGGCCCTGCTCTTAGTTCACAACAACCCCATGTAGCGCTACAGGCTTGGGGGAGAATGGCTGGAAAGCTGTCCAGCAGAAAAACACCTGGCAGTGTTGGTTGACCAGCTGAATATAAGGCAGCAGTGTGCCCAGGTGGCCACGAGGGCCAAAAGCATCCTGGTCTGTACCAGGAATAGTGTGGCCAGCAGGACTGGGGAAGTTATTGTCTCCCTGTACTCAGTACAGGTGAGGTGCCACCTCGAATACTGTTTTCAGTTTTGGGCCCCTCACTACGAGAAAGACACTCAGGTGCAAGAGCATGTCAGCACTCTTCTCCCAAGTAACAAGTGATAGGACAAGAGGAAATGGCCTCAAGTTGCACCAGGGGAAGTTTAGATTGGGTATTAGGACAATTTTCTTCACTGAAAGGGTTATTAAGCATTGGAACAGGCTGTCTAAGGAGGTCACCATCCCTGGAGGTATTTAAAAGACGGGTTGATGTAGTGCTTATAGATATGGTTTAGTGACAGTTTTTATCAGTGTTAGGTTGGTGGTTGGACTAGATGATCCGAAAGGTTCCTTCCAACCTAGGCAATTCTATGATTCTATGAATTCTATATTCTTGCTCCACCTTCAGCAAATATTAGCACAGTGCATTATTTATTCTGAGTACCTTTAGGCATTACTGTAATTTAGTTAAGGACTCAGTTTATGTGAGGACAGAATGTGTGGAACAGGCCACTGGAGCCTAAATGGGATGGAAGGAGGGTCCAAATCAAATCCGATACAGAGCAGAAAGTATCACAGAATCACAGAATCATATATTGGTTTGGTTTTCACAGTAAAGAATTTCTTCCTAACGTCTAATCTAAATCTACCTGTTTCCAGTTTAAAAACATTACCTCTTTTCCTATTACTACACTCTCTCATAAAAAGTCCCTCTCCATCTTTCCTGTAGGCATCCTTTAACTACTGGAAGGCTGCAATAAGGTCTCCCTGGAGCCTTTTCTTCTCCAGGCCGAACCACAAATCTCTCAGCCTTTCCTCATAGAAGGGGTGCTCAAGCCTTCTGATCATAGTCATGGCCCTTCTCTGGACTCATTCTAACAGGTCCATGTTAGGCAACCCCAGAGCTGGATGCAGGCCTCCAGGCGGGGTCCCATCAGAGCAGAGTAGAGGGGCAGAATCACCTCCTGCTTTTGATGAAGCCTGGGATATGGTTGGCTTTCTGCGTGGCAAGCACACATTGTCAGCCTATATGGAACTTCTTATCAACCAATAGCCCCAAGTCCTTCTTCTCAGGGCTGTTCTTAATCCACTCTCCACCCAGCTTGTATTTGTGTTTGGGATTGCCACAACCCACGTGTAGGAGCTTGCACTTGATCTTGTTGAACTTCATGAGGTTATCATGGGCCGGCTTCTCAAGCCTGTCCAGGTCCTTCTGGACAGCATGCCTTCCCTCCAGCATGTTGACTGTTCCACACAGCTTGGTGTCTTCAGCAAACTTGCTGAGGGAGGCAACACTGTCCATGTTGTCCCAGTACCAGCCCCTGATGAACACCACTCATCACTGGTCTCCACTTTGACATTGAGCTGCTCATTGCAACTCCTTGAGTGTAGCCATCCAGCCAATTCCTTATCAGAACAGTCCATCCACCAAATCCATGTCTCTCCAATTTAGAGACAAGGTTGTAATGCAGGACAGTGTAAAATGCTTTGTATAGGTCCAAGTAGATGGCGTCAGTTGCTCAAGTCTTGTAGTTGATCAGTAGCGAGAGCTTCAGGAACCAAAACATAATTTATCACGTGGGATGATCTGGGATAGCTTGCTGATCTCCCACTCTACCTTCAGATGGCAGATGTCCCCAGCAGGTTTTGTGTCAAGCCCCATGAAAATATCTCAGATAGCCTAGGTCTCCTCAAAAGACAAGAATTGCCATGTTTAGGCTGCAAAATCCTATTTATGGAGTTAGTCTTGGTTATAGCAATGACTATGAATAAATTTTTTCTGATGTGGGAAAAATGAGTAAGAAGCAAAAGTAGAAAATGAGAAACAGAGTTTTCCATCTTTGCAGAGTAAAGGTTGGATGTTGATGTTTCATCCTTCTAATTGAAATGTCAGAGGTAGAAGATCCTTCACAGAAATGGCACATCATATCTGGGAAAGTGAATTAAGTCTCATTTTTTGAATAACCACTGAACAATCTGGACTGGGTGAAGTGTCAGGAGCTGGCAGGTGTGATAGGAAATGAAGTAGCCAGAGGGATTGTTTTCCAATACAGTTGTTCTCTGCGAACTGTAGAAATTCACTTGTTTGATTAAACGAAAGACAGATACAACTCATCAGAGCTTCACAGCTATAATTACCTTTGTTCTGATACGTTTGAGAGCTTCAGCAAAGACAAACTGAAGGCAATCTTCATGGCTTTGTAAGCTTTGTAAGTCTTCTGAAAGAGAACACACCCAAGTCCCCATACATCTTCCTGCTCCGCTGGGAGAAATGTTTTACAGCAAAGGACATTGATTCCACACAAATCTTGCACTTGCTGAGGAACAGGCAGTGTGAAAATAAATTGAAATAATGCTTTAGATCTTGCCATTCTTGTGGATTAAAAAGTAACATCCATAGCTCTAAAACTTTGGGATAGTGTTGGTTCGAAGAAAAGTGTAAATGACTTGTTGGGAGATTGTTACTTGTAAGGGATGAGTATTTTGTTTACAACTAGGAAGGTAACTTCCCTAAAGTGCTGACTCTGTGGAAGAGACCATCTACATTAGCTTTGATAGTTCAAGACTAATTGGTGCTAAAATGTTATCAGTATCATATTCTTACAGAAAGCACCATTTCTGTTACTTTGATCCATTGGAGTATAGAGCTGCTGATGAAATCCTAAACAAAGAAAATTGTTTCTGCATGATTTTAAAGGGAGTTTACACCAGGTAACATTCAGAAACATTTATATGGGTAGTCCAAGTCCCAGATGAACCTTCATATATTCATGAGTTCACAAGCATCACCTATATTGCTGGCTGTCAACCTGACTCAAAGGCAGTAATTCATCTTTCTATCTCTAGATGTCTACATTTGAGAAAGTCATCTGGTCTCTCAATGAAGACAAAAGCATTTTAGGTATCTCTAATGAGATAGTTCTGTCCTAAGAAATGTTTGTTGATGACAACTATAGCAAGTTTCCAACTCAGAATAGTTTAGTGATAGTGTATATAATATAGCTACATATAGCTGCAGTGTAAATGTATAGTACAACCAAATACCTTTTAAAGCATAAATTGGACTCTTTTGTTTCCATTCACATTGGAGCCATTCAGAGTGGATAAAAAGAGAATCTGAGCTTGTGTTAAGGCACCGATCTAGAGTCTGATGGTTTCCTTTGTTGCTGCTCCAGAATTTGCCTGTTCCCAGTAAAACTGTGTATTGAGTTTATGTGGCAAGATTTTGATAGCAGGGGCAGGGGCTGCAGGAGTGGCCTCTGTGAGAAGACAGCAAGGGCTGCCCCTATGTCAGACAGAGCCAGTTCCAGACAAATCCTCACATGGAGGACCACACTGGAGCAGATATCCACACTGCAGTCCATGAAGGACTCCATGGGGGAGCAGGTGAATGAAAGTGCCCTGAACAAAGCTGCAGTCCATGAAGAGCCTGCCCTGGGGCAGGCTCCTGGCAGGAGCTGTGGCCTGTGGAGAGGAACCCACACAGGAGCAGGTTTTCTGGCAGGAGCTGTGCCCCTCTGGGGACCCACGCTGGAGCAGTCTGTTTCTGATGGACTGTACCCCATGGAAAGTATCCATTCTGGAGCAGTTCTTGAAGAGCTGCAGCCCATGTGAAGCATCCGTATTGGAGAAGTTTGCAAAGGATTGTACCCTGTGGGAGGTGCCCAGTGATTGAACAGGGAAACAGCGTGAGGAGGAAGGAGCAGCAGAGATGAAGTGCTGTGCACTGACCACAACCTCTATTCCCCAGCCTCCTGCACTGCTCAGGGGGAAGGAAGACTGAGGAGGGAAGTTGAGCCTGGGAAGGAGGGAGTGTGCGGAGACATAGTTTTAGTTTAATTTTCTTTTCAGTATTAGCCAAAAAAAGTCTAGAATGCAGATGTGGTATTTATCTTGTATATAGTGATTATTTTTTATAGTTATTGTGGTTCTTTACAGTGGAAGTCTTGAGAGTTGCACTTATTTGTAAGGCAAAAAATTAGGAGATGATATGTGCAAAGGTCACCGCAGTAGCAGATCCAGGAGTGAGACCCAAATGTTCTAACTTCCTTGATTTTATCTTCTTTTCAAGTACGTTTATGCAAAATGAAAAATATTAATGGTATTTAATATTACAGTAAAGTTTATTCATTGATATTGAGAAGTGGGTATCTTCAGTCAAAAATGCTGTCATGCTGGAAAGTATTAGCATGATTAAAAATTTGCTTTACACTAAACCTGGCAGCAGGAGTAGAAGCAGGAAAGTCACAGAGAGATATAGAAGCGATTTTAGTTTCCTTATTGCCGGACATGAGTTCATTCACCCTCGTCAAAAATAACAGGAGAAGCACAAAGGAAATGATGAGTCATTTTGTCATAAGATTTTTATAGGCAGAGTCCGCCCGTGTTCAGCATGCCTCTCAGCTCTCACACAACACGAGCACACTGCAGTGCAGGTCTGGAGAGAGCTCACAGCAGTGCTGCATGCCATTAAATATATCAGAAAACTAAATCAAGCTGAGTTAAAAGTAGAGGCAAAAGATCCAAAATATTCTGTGGGAAAACATATTTTTATTTATTTTTCATGAGCCGTTTCAGAAGAGAACTTGTAACTACTTAACTTAGGTGCTTAATTATACCTTTAGAGCCAAAAGGAAGCTCCAGGAGGGAAAAGAAAGCATCAGTGTGGATTTACAAGACACCTTTTGAACTGAAAGTAACTGTGTTTTTTCTTCTTGTAGATTTAGTAGTCTAGAAGCAAGGCAGATAATAACATGTTAGACAGAGTTAGATCCTTTGCAGTTCTCAGTAATCATAACGACTACAATCCCTGAAAGATTTAATGCAGATGTGGTACCTTGCAGTATCAAACAATGCCCTTAAGTAACCAACTGATTTATTTTAAGCTTTTTGAGTTTAAAAATAAATATTTTTTTTCCTTAAATACACACATACACACCCTCCAAAGAAATGACTACTTTTTTGGCCAAGAAAGAGTACTTTTTTTTTGAAAGCAGAACTTTTTACAGCAGTACATTAATTAATGTAAACCTTCTGGGATGGAAGAGTCATTCAGTTCAGAATATGATTCCCTGTTTTTTTAGTAATTTCCATTTAATTCCTAGTAAAGTCAGAAGAAAATTCCTCTTGAATACAATAACAGCAAAAATAGATCTATTAAGTAATTAAAACAATGGATTTCCTTAAAACTTTTGTCAAAAAGCGAGGTAGTTTGACATATGCAACATTGGAGAAAATACATCATGTTACTCAGATACTTAATCTTTAAAGAAGCATGGAGTCAGTTTCCTTGTACAAATAATCTCTTTTATTTTCCTTTGAAGATGAGCTCTTCAAAATGGTACAACAGGAACTTGTCATAGGAGGCAACCTAAAGAAAATACACTTTTGTTCTCTTAAAGAGTCCTTTACATTGAAGCCACTGTAAACTGGAAAGCCAGACATAAAAATTAAGAGAAATACTGCACCCTTCATGTTCATTTACATTAAAGTCTTCCTTTGATCTCTTTGTCTAAGCTTTGACAGCTTTCCCACAGAAGAGATCATTGTATAACATGCACAGCATTCAAAATTAATAAATTAGTGTGAAAGATAAGCCACTAACATCAAACATGTCTATAGCTTTGATGCTGGATTTGTGTTGCTAAGGCCCTTGTTGGAGTTTTCTTAATTGTTTTCTTTGCCTTTTTTGTTTTTTAAAGAACATGTTATTTTTCCATTAGCAGGAGAGAAACAACTTCATCCTTCACATCTGAAACAATGGAAACCCTTTAAAAGACTTGAATGCCCAACTGAGATCTAGGATGTTACTTGTGCTTGGTTCCCTTCTGCCTCACTGGCTGATTTACTGGCTGGTTGTTAAATTGATAAGCATAATCAGAGATTTAACTTTCAGACCTACCTCTAAATTCAAATGGATGGATTGTATGTCCCCTTTGCAACATTTAGATCTCAATTTTACCTACATAGCAGATCTCCGTTTTCCAAAAATCTTTGGACAGATTCTGTGCATAAGAACAGGTTTTCACTATGTAAATTTGAAATTCCTGCTCATGTTCATCCCAAGTAATCTTAATTGTATGAATATTTGTAGGGAGTGAAGAAGGGTACAATGAAAACCACAGTAATTTACACATAATCTGAAATGAGGAAGGATTCTTCAGTGGGGTCTTCGCATTTTAGTGATTTTGGTTTTTAATCTAAACATCAACACTACAGAAAGGCTGGTTTTGAATACAGTCCTTTCAGATCAAGCTTAAACTATATTACATACATTTTTAGAACACATGATGATTCCTGTGCATAAATATTAATTTTTAATTCATAACAAAATATGAATGTATTCTCTCCCTATAATTTCTTCTGTTTGTTTAATGATGATACACACCTTAAGATTGCACTGAAAGATCCCTTTGTTCTATATCACTTTGGATAGGTTTTTTCTCAGCTAGCTTTAACCATTTAGTCCCAACTGAGCAATGAGTCTCCCTCTACGAGCAATGTGAAGGTGGGACTATCTTTGAGAGGGAGTATCTAAAATAAGTGGAAGAAGTTACTGTGTAAAGGTTCAGTTGTCCACAGAGGTGTCTCTTGTGAGATCTGAGATATCCTGGGATATGCAAGACATTCACATGTGGTCACAGTATCTAGAAGCGTTCACCTGGGTCGGTCCAGTCATGACGTCCAAAGAAGCCCAAGTGATATTAGATATCTATTTTTAAGTAAATGAACTGAGTTCTATTTCTACATTTCTACACAGTCACTATGTCATTGGGGCCCAGAGGATGGACTTTGATGAAATGCTTAAACTTCTACAGTTATAAAAAGCTAATTCCATCTCTTATATTGGCCTATGTTCCACATCCTTACTCTCACAACAAGGGACTACACAATTTTGGATACTTCTTGCTCTTACTAAAACATCAAAATAAATCTCTGCACACTTCAAAGAAAAAGTGTTGTTTCACAAGTGTTACTTGCCTGCTACATGTCACAGAACCACCTAATGTCACGTTTAGTTAAATGTGACAAAACCAACAGTTATTACTGATGCCACAGGTAACATTCCTGTCTTCAGTATTCTCAAAAGAACTCCTTTTTCCATGAGGCCCACTTCTTTGACTATAAGAATTAAAAATATATTAGTATATAGTATAGCTGTAATACTGACTGTGACTGACTCTCATCTCACAGGTTCCACCACATTTTTAACTTCCTAAATAACTTTTGAACTTCACTACTGACCTCTTTCTTAGCCCTCTGCGCATCCATGTGGCACAGAGTTCTTGCTGCATTCTCGCTGAAATGGCAAAATTCACTCCAGGTAAATAAAAAGGAACATTCTTTCACAGTAATAGGATGAGTGGGGAAAAAGTATTTGTCACTTTCTTAGTGGGTGTGATTTTTATGGTGAGCTGGTCTATGTAGCTTTTTAAATAATTAAAAATAAATGCTGAACAGGTTTTGAGTAAATTATAAACCAATAAGAGAAAAGCATACATAAGTAACATAGAAGTGTACATATATAAGATATACTTGCAATGGACAGCAAAGCAGCAACTTTTAATATGATTGAAGCTTACACTTTTGCAGAATAGTTTATAGTTTATTCCATCCCTTTAGATGTATTTATGCCATACTGGTTATTACAAGTTAATATTTGCAAGCATTGACTAATACTGATGGGCTGATTTGGCACTGATAACCCATTTGCATTAAAATCTGAACTACTTGACTATCTCAGGGAGGTTTTGACACGACCAAAGGTGCAGTGCTTGTATAAACTTACTAACTGCTAAAACATTATTAATTTTATAAACTGAAATTCAGTGGTCAGATTAATGCTTTCCACCATGAGTGAATTTACTATATATGATGTAAACAACTATCTTGAATTTCAGTAAAATAAGAATTTTATACAGGAATCTTTGTTTCTCACATAAGACGAGAGGTTTTCTGCAGTCATAAAGCCACTTGGGGAGAACCTCAGAAGAGATGAATTTTTGCTATGCAGTCTTTTGCACGGATGGATAATTAAAAATAAACAACTCTTAAGCTGTCAACCTAAAGTTTCTTTGTAGTTTGTGGGAGAGAGAGGCATCTCTAGTGACTAACTCACTCCTTCTGCTTGAGAAGTTTGTCATCAGAACGCAAGAATTGTCCCCTGGGAGATTTTGTCTGTTCATTGCTGCAGAGCAGCTAATAACCAAAGACCTGAGTCTAGTGATCAGGTGGAGGACATTTTTCCATACTGAAAAATGCTGAGAGTCACTGGGATTGTTGTGCTACCAATTGGACAGAGCCGTGCTCTAAGGCAAGGTAGCAAAAATTCACTTGTGCTTGGATAACGACTGGAGACTCTTGTCTGACTTTTAATTATGACTAAAGCAGTAGTAGCAATGAAAAAGCTTTTATCAGCCCACAGGTACCAAGTGTTTATTCTTGACAAAAGATTGTGTTATTGAAAATATCAGTCAGTGATAAATGCAGTTAAAATTTGACCTTTCAAGATGACTGTCTTACATTATCCTATGAAATATGTTTCTCAAATGTTAATATGATTAAATATTCTGTATTCCTTCCTTTGCAAATTCATTGGTAGTGATTGATTGTTAAACAGTTACTTTCAGAAGATTGGCTTATCTTCATGTAGTTTTATGTAAAAAGCCCACTAAACAACTTATTTTTATTTTTATTTTTATTTTCACAATATTTAACACAGTTTAATTTTTCTTTCTCCTTTCACTTAGGCTATTTTAACATGAAAAATTATATCTCAAAATGAGGTATAAGAATTCAGATAATGAAATTAAATTACTGCCCTTTTCAATATAATTTTTCCTGTGATTTTTAAATCTAATTTTATAAATAAGTTTTCCTTATCTGAAATAATAATTTTCCAGGCATTTTCTCTTTGTTGAAAATGTTGATGATTCTGATGTCCTCGGTGGATTTTTAAGGATCACTGCATGGCCTAGAAAATTGTAGAAGACCATTTTAAGTCAGACTGATGGTGGAGAGATCAATAGAAATGCAAAATTTTGCAATCATTACTTTATATAACATACTTAGTTAATATAATTGTGAGATAACAATTAAGGATAAATTAATTGCTGAAATGAATGTTAAGGGAAGTGTCAGAGTTTAAGTTAGTCAATGATAGAGCTGGTTAAACAGCACTCAATGAATAATATATATGACTTGTATTCTCTTGAATGCATAATGCAGGGAATATTCTTTTGAATTATTTATCCCGTCAGAAAGCAGGTACATCTGGCAAATTTGCAGAAGTTCTCTGAAACGAGTCAGACTCCCGGGGTATGAAGTGATTTCTCACTGGAGAACCAGAGAGAGGCCAATCAAGAAGTTGATGTGCTGAGGTGATTTAGGAAGGAGAGTCTCCTATAAGAACCGCTGGAGGTAAAACCTGAAGATAGTGACCTAAGAGATAATATAAGGCAAAGTGTCCTCCTGTCTGTTGCAATGTGCACTTGTGATGGAGCCCACAAAATCCTAATACTGCCTTCAAGTATCAGAGGAAAACCTTCTGCAGTAAGATTTGTTTCAATATTGAAACACTAAAAAAAATATATAAATTTCATGTCTTTTACAATGTGAACAAAAACGTGTAAAAATCTTCAAAAAAATATAAACGTACATTTAGCTTGAAAAGTTTAGAAAAATATGTTTTAATTTTGAGAACCAAATCACTCAAAATCTGCCAGAATTTGGATGCTTAAATCCCCTAAGCTTTTCACTATTTTTTCCCCCAAATTAGCATAAAAATAGTATGATTTTCTGAAATCTCAGCTCCAGAGTGATTTCATTAGGCACTGCTGAAAGCTTTCTTTCTATTTCAGATGTCTGAAAGCTAATGAGATCTGGGGACTACTGTCCAGGTCCCATTTAGAAAATCCCCTTATGGTGCAGTTTTACCTTAATTTCTAGCATGTTTCCCTCCTGCATAGGAAAATCTAGAATGATAACTAATGACTGGCGCCTGGCGGATGTGAAGCCCATCCACAAGAAGGGTCGGAAAGATGATCCAGGGAACTACAGGCCTGTCAGTCTGACCTCGGTGCCTGGGAAGGTGATGGAGCAGATCATCCTCAGTGCCATTATGCAGCACATGAAGGATGCCGAGGTGATCAGGCCCAGCCATCACGGGTTCATGAGGGGCAGGTCCTGCTTGACAAACCTGATCTCCTTCTATGACCAAGTGACTCGCTTGGTGGATGA
>JAOTQQ010000023.1:103893885-103927021 GCA_026546715.1 Gallinago undulata | reverse complement strand
GAGAGAGTGGTCAGGCACTGGAACAGCCTGCCCAGGGAGGTGGTGGAGTCACCATCCCTGGAGGTATTTAAGAAACACGTAAACATGGCTCTTCAGGACATACTCAAGATTATCGTTTTGTGGGTGGGTGTGATGTGATGGGGTGTTGTGGGTTTTTTTGTGGTTGGACCCGATGACCTCAGAGCTCCCTTCCAACCATGATGATTCTGTGATTCCATAATTGAAAGTCTAAGGCTCACATTTCAGTGTGTAGAGAGTTTTACTCCATTATAAAGGGAAGGTTTGGGGCTTTCAAAGTAAAAAATGCATCACCTGCTTCAGATCTGGTGAGTGGGCTTGCTCAGAACAGCGTTTAGGTTTGCCTGCAAAATACAAACCATGTGCATTTTTTCTCAATGTTGCCTACTGCAAGGTAAACAAATGGATCTCAATTAGGAGAGTGAATTGCCAAATGGAATCTGTTTCCTCTACAGAAGCCTGGAAATCTTTTGGACCTATGGGACTAGTTTATTCAGTCCTTGAAGGATTGTTAGTTGTGGTATGTTTTCCTGAATTTCATCCAGCAGTTCCCCTTCATGCAACTTGTAACTACTGAGAAAAAGAACTGACATAGTGGAGACGTTCAGTAAGGCCTTGTATTAAAAAGGGCCCAGATTATGGCTCTACTATTTCATTTTATTGAGGTGAAGTAGGGTTTGGATTTATGGGATATTACTTTCTCTGCAGTAGTTGGCTGTCTAAATACCCCTGCTTAGCAACAAATACAAGTGGATTTACTTAATTTTTTTGCTAAAGATTAAAGTATATTCCACTTGACAGAGCTTAATAGCATGACTTTGTACTGGCATGCCCTTGAATGTGATGCCATTCAGTAGCATAGGGTTTCACCCTCTAAAAATGCCCCTTATTAACCCGATATCACAGAGAACAATAAATGAGAACTGAGATTGTTGTGGGACTGGTGAGAAGAATGAAGGGATGATAAAAACTTGTTTACAAATTTATGTTTTGAGAGGAAACTATTATTAAAATAAGGCATGAATGTAATTAGAACATGGTAGCTTTTCCTAAAACTAACTGTAAGCTGATTTTATTTCCTTAGTATATAAAGGTTTCCTTAGAATCTCAAATGTCAAACTAGAATCAGTTTCTGTATGCTTATTATAGCTTTTGATGAACACAGTTAAGGAGTTGTGACACAATTTTGCAGAACAATTTGAAAGACAGAATGTTGTTCAGGAGGAAACTTGGAGCAGCACAAGACGTGACTTAATTTCCTCTGAACAACACAAATATTCTTTGATAAACCAGCATGCCCTGCAGGGCTACAATAAGTTGCTAGGAAACATGATGCTGTAGTGAAATTAAGTAGGCTATTCAAACTAATTAGGCTAGGAAGAACGTGTTTTTTTTTTAAAAATTAATAAGATGGCAGTTGCAAATAAAATGATGACAGCCAATTATGTTTAAAAAGATCATTAATGTTCAGATAGGTGGGTCAGATTCTCTCCAAATAAAAAGGGGTGTGAAAGCGATTCAAACTGAAAATGAGCTGAATTTCTCTGGAAGAGAATTAAAAAGGTAAATGTGTCTCACCTAACTTCAACAACTTAGTGAGAGACCAAGCACAAGTTAGCTGCTTGGATTCCTTGTATATTCTGTAGAGACAGACAGGTAACTTCAGAGTATCATTCTATCTTAATCGCTTCTTTAAGGATGCCAGCATCTCTTTCTAAAGTTAGGTGATGGGAATACTTCTTAAAACCACAAAGGATGTCTTCTAAGAATAAAGATACTTCCACACCTGTCTGTAAAACGTCTGTAATTTTATTTTGTTGCCACTTATGGGTATGCTATTGCTGTCCTGCTTGGAAAACCCAGAAATAATTTTTTGACTTTTTATCTTCCCTTTCACAGATTTACTTAACTGAACTGAAGAGGCAGTAAGGTTTTCTGGATTTATCTGCTGCTATCCCTGGCTACAGAAAAGATGTGCAGTAAACTTTCCTCCTTTGGACTAGTGTCTGTCTTCCTGTCTGCTCAAATCCATTTATTCTGTTAGACTGAATTGCCTTCATGTAGGCAGGCCATGCTCATGAAGCAATCGCCATAAACTGCATAACAAAATCGATGGGGCTTGAGTAGATGTGCCCTAATGATAAATACCAATTGGTTCAGAAGACCCTCAGAGTAGCACATGTGGGATGCAGATGTTGAGTAGGTGCCTTCAATGAAATATGGTTCCTGAATGGAGAGTTTTCATGCCCCTTGTGCAGAATATTTTGATTGATCTCTCATGCAAGGAATAAAATCTTGGTATTAAAAAGATCCCTGTTGTGCATAAACTAAATGGCAAATACAGAAGAAATTATGCCAAAGAACAGAAATAGCAGTCCCATCATGTTTGTGCTGTCATTTAATGTTTGCATCTATCCATCTTGCGATTATATATTTCAGATAAACTATATGTTTTGGTGAGATAAAAAAATACTGACACTATCCAAAGAAATGCAAATAATGAATAAATGGAGGAGGATATGTAACTAATCATGGGGTTGAGATTTCATTTTTAAAAAGGATTGACATCTTTATTAAATGCTTCATCACATATTCCATTAACATTTGCACTCTTTCATTTTGCACAGTCTGCTGTCTAGGGTAAAACACTGATAATTCTTGGTTTTTACCCAGAACTCAGATATATTTTTCTCCATTTGTGCTGCTGCCGTCTGTCATTACCTTGGCAGGCTGTGCCTTAGTGCCCTTTTCCCTTCCTGTTCTGTCTCTGACAGCAGCTGCCACAAAGAGTTAAATCTGGCAGCTGCCCATTCCAGAGGCTAAATTCTTGGCTATGTATATAGTGAGAACTAGCGGGTTTTGTTTCTAAAACTGGTCTTGCATGCAGGTCAACTTCTCTGCAAAGTTGCTGTGGAGGTCATATTGGTACCTACAAAACTGTCAAATTTTACCTTTTCAGTAGTCACAGTTGAAAATGGACATTGTACGACTGTGCTCCAGTACCCATGAATTACTTCACAGCACAGAAGACCTGCAAGTAAATATAGCTGTGTGTCAAGGAAAATATGAAAGAGTTCACATCCAGATAAAACTAAAAAGTTTTAAGAGTTCAGAGATGGTGAGTGACAATTTTTAGAGTCCTCCCTTTTCAATCGGTGAGAGCAGATACAATAATACTGATGTAAACAATGCATGTGATGAAGACAATGAACTCAGCATGCCTTTTTTCCCTTTCTCAGGGTGTGAGAAGCAGGAAAAAACACTAACAAAACTGATGAGGAGAAGACACAGAAGTAATGATATAGCTGCTGCTGCCGAGTTTTACTGAGGGTAACAGACTAACAGAACAGTTATTGAATTACACTGGTAATGACCACATGCACAATTAAGATAGAAAGGCCCATATTGTACAGGAATCAAAACCTCTGTGCTTTGGAGACTTAATCCATAGTGATTAAAAGGAAAATTGTCTTTGGACAGGTTATTCTATAAGTACTCAGTATGACTTTTCTTTTGTCTCTTTCTTGTTCTGGATTTTTTCTCCCGTATGGATATTAGATCAATTGGTCAAGTCGTTCTACCAATTCACATGTGAATGACCTTCAGTTGAATTTTACAGTTGCTCTCCTGTGTCAGAACTAGGAATGATGTTTTCCTTTTTCTGGAAGGAAATGTATCTCATATACATTCCTTTCTATATCTCATATATGTGAAAATCTTCTGAACAGACTGTGTTACTAGATAAGAATTGTTGTATTTGGCTTTTGATAAATATGCTTTCTTCTTATGCCCTAACATATATTTTCTTTTGGACTATGAATCAATGTTCCTGAAAACAATTTTTAACCATAAGCTGTAGCTTTCTCTGAATGAAAATAAGGGTGTATAACAGTTGGATAAATAAATAGAAAAATAAGAATATTTTAAAAGGCAGGTACAAATCCTGTCTGAAAATCCTGCTCAGAGATTATCACCAGATAATAGCTCATAATACCAGATAATACCCCAGAAATGGGATATCTACGGGGATATAGGGCTATTGTGCATGAATAATGACCAGCAAATTCTTTAGCTTTTTAATTAACACCACTATTTTTCTGCATGTCTGCTTCTGTACTCTGGGTGCACCTGGGCACATTCAGTTACATAAGGAACATGTATCTTGGACTATAGATAAGGATCATGACAGAAAACAGCCTATTCTTTATATTTTATACTTCCCCAAAACTTTATTCATAAAGATAATAGTTAAGGATTGACAGATTTTACAGACAAAGATTAACAGTATAAATACAGATACAGATAAAAGTAGACAATAACATATAGATGAACACAACCCTGAAAACTGGATATGTGGTGGCAAGCAGATGACATTCTTTTGAATAATATCTCACTTCTTTTTAAGCGAGAGTGTGAGAAACGTAACAGTTAAAATTTCAGTATAATGATAGTAATTGGTAAAAATTAAATAAGGCAGTAACTTAAATAATTTATTATGATGAAATGTGACCCAATAATTGTAATAATTAGCCTCAAATCACAAGTTGTGTCATGCAAATTCTGCCCTCAGTTGGGAATGATGAACTCAGATAAGACCCTTTGACCCATATTTGAAATCATCTGAAATGAAAAAGAATAGGCAGTTGGGAGATTCACAACAGCCTTGGAACCTCATTCATTTAGGGGAAAAGTCAAACAGTATCAGCAGGTGAAACAGCAGAGTTGGAGGATTTTTCTCACTAAGAAGGTGAGGACAAATACAAAGGTTGAGTTGGGAATCTGTGGAAACATATTCAGAGGAGGCTGCCCTATAAATAATACAATTTCATCACAGTTTCACAATTTGTGTAAGCCTAGTGTGTGTGTGGGGGTTGTTTGTTTATTTGGGTGGTTGTCTATTTTGAGGGAAATAGGGAAAGGCAAAGTGCTAGAAAAGTGATTCTTGACATTTCCACTTTTGATTTATAATACACCTCTTTCTCTTTGAGGATTCACTGCTGCTTCTGTACTCCTCATTAAGTGATACCAGAAGCCACTCTTTGGTCCTGTGACCAAATGGCAAATGCCATCCTGCCTACGCTGCTAAACTCTCCTAGTCTCCAAAAGAAAGTAACTGCACCCAAGGTGCTTACTGGGAGTCGTCCTTTGGTCACGTCAACTGCTGAGCTGCGTCAGGAACCACTCAGGGCAGCGCTTGTCAGCCTCTGCCAACAGCATGGAGGACAGGGCTGAAACGCTCCTTGCCCCTCTTTAATTCGCTGCAGACTGACCTGCGACAGCGCACCACACGCTACAGTCACTCACCAGTGAGCGCCTTCAGAGAGGACTGGAGCAGAGACACTCGCCTGCAAAATTACACCTACACCCTCGCACAATAAAAAGCTCAACAAGCTGTTGTATGTCTCACGGGAACTGCATCCTGAAGGGGTGAAAACCACATTCAGTGGAATTCTTTTACAGGCAGAAGTGTTTACTGGAAGTAAAATGCGCTGCTGTGTATTTTTATTGAGGGAAAAAATGAAGAGACCCAGGTATAGGTTTCTAACTCTTCTTTTTTAAAGAAAATATGTGTATATAAACTATGTCTTTACTTGATGGCTACGATACCTGTCAAGAAGGATGAATGAGATGATGTAAGAAACTGTATCAGCGGATAAGGACTGCACTGATTACAAATTGAAAAGACAGTTTGCTTAAAATTTTCCTGTAAGAAGTTCAATCCTGTCCTCAATTTTAGAACAAAGTAAACCATAGAAACCTTTTTAATTAAAATTGAATTTTATTCATGAAACCCAACATGAGGGAAAAATCTCAAAAAACTTGAAGTTACAATACAGCTATTTCACTTCTTTTTTATTTATTTTATTGGGCATGGGGTGCTGCATGCTTCAGGGAGATAACAATTTAGGAATACTGAAGAAGAAAGAGGATAAGATAAAACATCTTTCAGCTCTGTGAGAGCTGGGTAAGTTACAAGATGGGTAGAGGCATGAATTAGAATTTGCTGACATTAGCACAAAGGTTTAGAAATCCCTGCTACTGAAGCTGAAAATAACATGAGCACTAGAAAGGAAAATTATCTCTGCTTTTTCATTGTCCTGAAGCTATAAAGGACATTTTTGGTAAAGAAAAGAGTGACTTGGCTTTCAGTTACACAGAGTGGAAGGAATGCAGCCAGCCGGTCCAGGAAGGTGAGCCTTCCCTTCTATTTGGCAGTGCTGAGACCCGATCTGGAGTGCTGCATTTAGGTTTGGGCTCTCCAGTCCAAGATAGATACTGATATCCTGCAGCGAGTCCAGCAGAGGCCACCCCACTGAGCAAGTATCTGGAAGGAGCACACAGCGTTCAGGGAGAGGCTAAAAGAGCTGGGTCAGTTCATCCTGGAAAACAGAAGGCTCAGAGGAGATCTTAGTGCTCTGTGCAACTACCTGCTGGGAAGACACAGAGACAGATTCTTTTCTGGTTAGAAAGAAAAATATTTTTACCATGAAGATAATCAAATTCTGGACCACGTTGTTGAGAGAGAGTGTGAAGGGCACCACCCTGGGAGGTGCTCAAGACTCAATGAGACACAGCCCTGAGAAAACTGTTCTGGTTAGTTCTGCCTTGAGCACTGGTTTGGAGTAGGTGACTTCTTGAGGTTACTCTCAACCTAAATTATTTCATGGTCGTAATATAAATAAAATTAAAGTGTTCTTGCTAGCAATGGAAGATAGTACCCACAACGCCAGAAGCAGACAAAGGCAGACAAAGAGTAGTCAAAGTGGTGTAAACAAAGCAAGAAGCATGTGAGAACTGGGAACTCCTGACTTGCAAAGAGACAATCTGTCCCATTCAAAACAGTAACATCCTTCCATTTACAGAACTGAGTGAGATTTGGGTCCTGTCACCTCATGCAGGAGGAAATGGAGCCAATATTCCCTAGGAAGGAGCAGATCCCATCTTTTGCTGCAGGACAGAGTGCCTGTCACAGCATCAAGCACCTTGGAGCAGCTGCTGGACCAACGTGCTCTGCAGCAGCCACTGGATGCCAGAGCTGCCTCTCTTGGGGAAACCCATGACTTTTTTACAAGGCAGCAGCTTCTGCTGAGGAATACAGCTACAGGTCACCAAAATGTGTAACTCCAATAGCAGACAAAGGCATGCATGTTACATAAGGTACTCCTCTATGGCTTGGTTAACTACTTCAATGCCTTTTGTATTCAACAAGAAGAAACAGGAGTGGATTTTTTTTTAATGGGTTTTGGGTTTTTTTGTTGGATTTGTGTACAATTTTTTTTATTGTACAATTTCTCTCACTGATTTTAATATTAACTTTACATTAGAATGAATTTCCCATTCTGGTGCTTATTTCTCTCTGTTGATATGGTGACTTAGTCAGCTGTAGGGCTCTGTACTGTAGCTTCCCAGATATGATCAGGTAAATCTCACCTAAAATCCTATAAAGTCCCCACAGTTGTACTGGAATGGCTGGGAGTTACTGATGTCCAATGGCTCCGAAAATAGCAGTTCAAAGTGTCATAAGAGAGCATCAATTGGACAACATACATCACAACAAATAAGGACCATATATTACAGCAAGCATAGGTACATCTGCATGCATAAATTCATGAGTGATATCTGGACTCTATGTGCTACATTTGCCATCTCTGTGCTCCTGCCTTTTATGGGAGAAGTGCTAGAAAAAATTGTACTATACCTATAAAGTACACAGGGAGAATCAGAGGGCTTTTTCTTCTGTTTGATTTTAAACTACATATTTTATCCTGTAATAATACAGCACAAGAAATCATGCCACAGAGCACTGAATGAGGTCTGCATCCCTCTACTATTGCTGCTGGCTTTGTAGTGCTAAAATGTTCTCTGTGATTCTGATAGCTCTGCAGATTGATGCAGTGTTCTCCGTGGCCAGTATGTAAAACACTGCTGCAAAAAAAGTCTCTCCAATAAGAAAGAGTTCCTTTCAATAGGTGCAACAAAGGTATTCACAATAACTGCACCACTCCTTTATTATTTTTGGTGCTAGCCAAACATATGTCTGAGAGGCTATTTCAGCCTATAGGTTTCAAAAAGCTTTAAAGCACTGTGTCCTTGGAAAGTCCTCATTCTTGTCTATCTAATGGAAAACTTGAAACTCTTATGAAAGCAGTTAGTGGTGTAGCACATCTGCAAATAAACATCTAGGCTGGTCGTCAGCCAACTGTCTGCACTAGCAAGGTGCTGAGTGTCCTTTGATCCCATTTAGTTTCTATGGGAACTGAAGGTACTTAGCATATTGCAAGATGTACCCAGCAAGAAATGGTTTCTTTCCTTCTGCTTGAACATGGAATCTCACATGAGATCAGGGTTAAAAAATAAAGAAGCTGGGTGTTATTTTAGGATCTGATTTTCTTATACCCCATCATGATTCCCAATCAAAGAGAAATTGTCACAACTGTCTTTTGTCTTGAACCACAGGCTGGGGACTGTCATGGAAGATGATAACAAGTAACCCTTATGATCCTAAGGCAATACAAGTTTTTTGATACATTTCAGCAATACTGGCCAATATTTGCAAAAAACCCAACAACCAAGCCAACAAAAAGCCAATCTGCTGTTTGGAAGTTGTCTCAACTTCCAGAACATTAAATGTTAATGTAAAGTGATGTGAAAAGCTTTCAGTAGAAAAACCAGCACTCTGTTAGGAAAGGACAAACCAGTTTAAAGTAGCATAAGAACACTCACCTTATTGTTTTCCCATACTGCAAAAAGACTTCAACATGCAAACTTTTTTTTATGAAAATCAGGCACATTGGGTATCTGACTGGGAATGTCAAAACATTTATTAATACCTCGTGGCAATCCTCAAAGCAGGATGATGTGCAATTCACCTATTCTGAAATGATATTAATTTCTTATGAACTTTGGGAAACTCAGTGTTGATTGACTACTTTAGTGATTTTGGGCTGTTTCCTTGCCTTCAGAAAGGGGAAAATGACACCTGCTTCTGTACACACATTATCTCCCAAACACTGTTTTGACAAAGCTTGTTCTGGCATTAGTTTTGGCCAGAAAATTTGACCCCCAAACCCCAAATATTTTCCTGAAGGACAAACTGCATGACAAATCTCCAAGGAACAAATGGTCTTTAGTCTATTCTTTACCTTAAGAGATTTAATGTGAACATTAATGCCCAGTTTTCCTTTAGCGGTCATGTTGATTTTAGTTTAATTATTCCTCAGTGAGCTCTTTTCAAAATTTTGTATCCAAAACTTGCTGCTTTGTGAGGAACGCACTAGAAATGGAAGGTCAGGCAGGAGCTATTAGGTATGGAAATTCAATTCCTTTGAGTGTCGTCCTCCGGCTTAAATCAGATAATCGCAGACATTGTGAAACTGCAGAAAAGGCAATTTCCAGATATGCTCTTTTCTGCAGGGTGAAATGCCAAATAATTTCAAGAGGGAATTACGGTAGCTGCAAGAATTAACTGCAGAGTCATGCAGGCTGCTAAACGGTGTGCAGTAGGCTAAGATGGAAGCAGACTCTTACATAATTTAAATGCAGCAAAGGAGTGAGAAATAGTAGACGATGAAGCTTTTCCCACATTATCACCACACTACGGGTGTTTTCTCCTTATCAGAGCTACCAAAGCAACACAATTCAAGAACTCAAATACATTCTTCTGTTAAAAGGATTCTGCTTAATGTATCTCTCTCTTGGCAGCTAAACTATTCACACAAAAGGGGAAGTGGGGGGTGAAACAGAGAGCGAAGCCAAACAACCTACAACAGCTATAAAAGCATCTACAGTAATTGTTAGTAATAAAAAAGCAATGAAAAAAAAAATCATTTGGAGGATGTCCACTACATTTTGGGAGAGAGAATAATTTTAAGGGGCTGGCGGCAGGTTCTCTGGTGCATGAGCCTTGTGGCCAGTTGAGGAACATTGGACTAAAGGAAGACAGAGCAACTCTTCCCAGCTGATCAAAGCAGAAGGGCTGTCCTACTTTTGCCACTTCAAATAGACCATGCCAAGCACAACACTCATGTCTTGGAAGAGGGCAAAAGAAAAGACAAACATGGCTGCTGTTTTCCATCCCTGTTCATGAAAAGAAAATAACAGGAATTTATCCAAATCAAGTACCTCAGCCATCCTGAAGCCTGAAGGCTTGCATTTAATGTGATCTGTGGATACTGGCCCTTGTTGGGTCGCAGATTTTGCTTCACCATGTGAAAGTGGCTACACTTTAAATTGAACTCCTGGTCGTCACAACCTTGTCGTATTCCTGAAAGCTCGATGTGGTAAGCACATGGGTTACAGTGGGAGGCTCTCACCTGAATATAAGGTCTGATATTTTCCTCAGGCACAGCTGTGGATAATTAGACAACAAGAGCCATCTTCAGATGTCCTGTAACCTAGAAAAATGTCAAATTATTTCAGCTAAATATATACATCAAAATGGCTCCATGCCACAGTCCAAAATATCTCTATTAACTCTTCCTCCACTTTTTGTAGGTTGGTTGTCAGACCATCTGTTTTGAAAACTATTTGTATTTTTGTGAGATTCTGGATCTAGATTTAAACAAAGGAAAGAGAGTGATAGTATTCAAAAGTATATGGGTTAAGTTCTGTTTCTTCGTATTGTAATGTTTCCCCCTGTGATTTCATGTGTATATTGTATGAGATGACATTAAGGACCTCATATACAGGAGTCTGGGGATTGCAACCAACAGTTCAACATGCTATCTGTAAAACCATGAACTTTATCTGAAGGCAAAAAGAATAAAAATCTCTCAAGAGTCTTTTACTGGAGCCAGTCTTTTCCTGTTTATGAAACAAACTTGCACAAAATATAGCATTTGTTACAAAGCTGCTGTCATAAAATTTCTGTCCTCTTAATAGTGTGTTTAAGAGATTTACATTAGCTTTCATTATGTTAAGGTTAGTGTTGTCATGTTCTTAAGGTTAGTCTCACCATGCTCCATATCTTGTAGGGATGCACAGAGCAAATGTCATCAATATGACCTTTTCTTTAAGTGTCCTCTTTAAGGACATTTAGTAACTAACAATTGCAGTAATAACATTCCCTCTCTTTAGAAAAGGAACATGGCAGCAGTGAATGACAATGACCCACCAGTAAGCTCATCTACTCAAGAGCAGATGAAGGTGACATGACCACTTTTATCACCACCTCTTAGTTCCCATCTTTCTAACACAGTTCCCTGCACAGGCATATGTATGTTGCTGCTGCCTTCTCTTCTCCTACTACTTCCTCAGCAATATGCTGCATGATAATTTTTGGGTGGATGGGAATGAACTGTATCCATCCCAGTCTGAATATCAGCATATGTTCAAGCTGCCTTTCACAAGGCACAAGCTGACTTTTGTGTGGTACTGCAGTCTCTCTGCTTCTTGCATTTCTTCATTTTGAGGAGAGCAATCTCACACATAGTACATTAGATAATTCCCTAGGCAGCAGCACAATTTTGTTTTGTTTTTCCTGAATCCTTTATAGAAAGCTCTCTGTGTAGATGAAGGGTTATGTCTTATAGCTGTGTCTGTAAGTAATGCCCTCTCTGCACATTGCAGCTTTTTAGGAGTGAAAGGAAGTAAAGTGGTAGTGAATCCACACAATACATGCTGTTTCCAAACCCTCTAGATTTCAAAGCACAAACTTACATCATTTAATTCTGGTAGAAATCTTGGCTGTGGGCTTTAGATATCATTCAATAGAAGAAAAGAAGAGAGATTTAGTTCCTGCATACAGCAGCATATTCCTGTCTCATAAGGGATAATTCCTGATTATTGGAGGATCTTGAGTGAGAGTGTGGGGCATGGTCTAGTCTATTTTGAAATATGGATACATTCCTGTCATTTAAGCAGTGGACTTGTATTTTAGCATGGTATGCATGCTATGGGTATTTTCCGCTAATACTTTCTTCTTTCCACCCCCCACCCCCATTAAATTTTCCTTGAGGAGCTTGAAGGTCTCTCCTTTGTTAATTAGGTGTATTCTTTTATCTCTGTCACCACAAGCAGCCCACGCAGATATTAGCCAAAAGTTACAATGACAAAAATGCCTGTGCTAATGTCTTTGAAAAATAGCTTTGGAAATTATCCAGCTCCTAGTTAATCGCAATCCGTATAAGGAAAATGAAACCCCTAATGAGTATAGTGTTTATCAGTCTCAGCATGTAGAGATACGAGACATGAACACCTCATGAAGGCTGTAAATGGTTTACTGATAGAGGGCAGATGCAATCTGGAGAACCAGCATGGACGGAAGCTGCAGTTCTGGTCATGGCTCTGCTAGGACACGAATCACAGGAGCCAGCTAAAACTATTTAAAATGCAGTTTGATTTGATTTTCTGCTATTACCAAAATTTCTGTTTCATAAAATTATGTCAGAGATTATTGTTTGTGGTGAAGACAAAAAGGTTGATGTGTATGTTAATTATGGATTGATTTTGTAATCCATTATTATTATTTTTTTTAATATTACTTAATTGCACATATTCCCAAGTGATGGAAAAGGCATTTAAGAGATTTTGTCAGAAGCATTCTGGAGGTTTTGATAACTTATTAAGGAGGAATTAAATCTATTTTATTTCATAATATAGGCACGTTTTTCATCCTCCAAGTGGGTAGGAGGGAAAATCCTCATCTTTATTTAATTTCCTAAAGGTCAGAAGACAAGGTTGTGCTTCAGAAGATTAATCTTTCAGATGGGAAAAATATGAAAGAAACATAAGAGGATATGACATATGGTGGCTTTAGCAATTATTTTACAATTTATTGATTTTGTTTTCCTATGAGAGAATGTTGTTCTTTTAAAATACTAGCAATCTTAGAAATTAGCATCAGTTAACCACAAAAAAAAAAAGAATGTGGCAGAGTAAGCCTTTCTAGTATATGATGATACATTTCCTATACAACTCCTCAAATGACTGGTTTGTTTATTAATTTCTTGCCATATCTGATGAATGCATGCAGGCGTAAGGGTGGAAAATAATTCTGTGAAGAGGAGGTTGTGGCCAAAGCTTGAATTTTCTGATACGTTTTAAATGCTTTACTTTTGTAACACACCAGTAAGCATGAGTTCCTTAAGATTGTTTTTACAAAGTTGATATAAGACCACCTTGGCTTCCTCCAAGAAAATTTAGTGTAAGCAACTGATTTGTAAAATCTTTAATTTAATCTCTCATAAATATTAATAAAGCTGGTAGCTAAAGTGGTAATTTTGATGGTACTTTGATGGTTTTCCTGAGGGAAAAGTTGTTTGTTTTTACTAATATTTACTAATAGGATCTCTGTAGCCATAATTATTTCATTCATTAAGAAGTGGTTTCAATTGTAGTAACCTGAAAACATTTTAAAATAAACTGGAACAAACCTTTAATCTGTAGCACACTATGAGAGGCAGGGAAACCTGTCAATATTTTTCAGAACCATTATTATTTCAGGCCAATATTAATATAATTGTTTAAGCTAGAAAATATATCGCTTCCTACTATTTCATATTGTATTTCCTAATATTATTCCAGGCCAAGAAATTATTGTAACTAAAAGTTTCATAATAGGTTGTTCTAAAATTTGAGAGAAGCCAACCATCAAAACGATTATCATGTGATTTACCTCAATGAGGAAAACTCACAATTTTTTCCCACATGAAAAGAAATCAAGTCAGTCTGCTATAGCCTCCCATGTAACTAACAGCAGCTACAAAACCGTCCAACAGGTTTTTTTCAAACTAAATACTTAGTTGACGCAAGATGGGATTTCTGTGGTATATGGCAATCTGCTACCACTTTGTTCTTAATTAGTGTTCTGCTTTTTCAATGTGACAGTCATTATAAGGTGTAGAAAGTCAATTGAATTGCATCTATGAAATTAGACAACATGAGAAGACATATCACTAGTGTCTGGAAAACATTCAAAATTATAATGTTTCAATTCTGCAATGAGGTGGTATACATACTAACAGCAGAAATACTGAGCTGCATCTGCAACGGAGAGAATTGAGAGAACAAAGTCAGCTATGAAGAACATGAAGAACAAACTATCATACAGGAATTAAAAAAATGATCCCACCATTGCCCAACTCCTTACTGAGTCATTTTAAGAATTCATTAATGAAGGCAGAGTTATAACAAAAATGAAAAGCACTGACTCAAAAGAAGTGGTCAAACTGAGACAGAAGTATGGAGGGATTACATATGAATAGGCACTATTTCTGTAAAAAGAAATATGAATTTTCCCTGACATAATTTTAACCAGTGGAACTAACTGCCCTGAGATACTGTTCAGATAAGATAAAAGCTTATCAGTTTACTAATGAAAAGAAGATGTAGCAACTGGTGAAACTTGAAACTTTAGGAATCAAGAAATTAAACACTCCCAGTCACAACTACCAGAAAGAAAAGAAATGAGATATTCCAAAACATTTGCCTAGCCTTCTTGTACTATACATGCCCATGGCATGTGGGGCTGCAATTCTTTGGGTGCCTTAAAGTGATGTGCCTGGGGCAGTGTATGCTCTAAGTATCTAAAGCAGTTAATAAGTCACTGGTAAGGTGTGTCCTGCTCTCCTGTATGATTCTAGGTGAAGACAATGTTGGCATAATAGTTCATGTTTTTTCACCTGGATATCCGACTTTTCCAGGCACTGAAGCTGTTCTACTCTTTTCAGCTTTTCTCTCCTTTTATCAACCTTTCTCACTATTCTTGTATCTTGCATCACTCTACCAATAACGAATGAATCAAAAATAAACGGAGCAAGTAAAGGTGATGAATTAGACAGATGTCTCCCACCATCCTGCATTTAGCTCTCTTAATCCAGAGACTCTCTGGGGAACGTAGGCTTCTCTAAGCACCTGATTCGAGGGGATTTTGATCTTGACAGCAGTCTGTGGGATACCCCACAATACAATTATATTTCAAGAAGTAACTATCACCTCTGTGAAGAGTTCTGGTATTCTCAAGCACACTTATCTGGGACCACCATCTCATTTTGTAAAAGGATTAATTACAGACAGGTTACATAGCTGTCATTTTTATTAATTCAGTATATTTTATATTAATTCAGTATATTGCTTTACCTTCCTTTACAGGTCCCCAAAGGAGATCTACATGCAGATAAAATATGCAGTCCTCTGTTAAGGTTTTAATACTGGCAGGCCTTTATGTTATCTAAATTCACCTCAAAAGATGTTTACTCCACTTATTTTATCTTTCTGTACTTAATGTGTCAAATACCAAGTGGTCTTTTGAGCTCAATATGTAAATGTTTACTTCCAGCTAAGTTTCACTTGGTCTACCAGTTAGACCAAAGAAGATAGCTACTTTCTCTGCTCATTTAAAGTGATAACATGTATAGGTATATAGAAGTAGCAAATCCATACTTAGTTTCAAAAAACTCCCCAAAGTTCCCTCCTTTAATTTGCATACTTAAATTCAGAAATTTAGGTCATGAAAGTTGATGGAGAGATTTTTTAAAGCAGCCCACAGACTTTATGGTTGATCTCATTGACTTCAGTAAGATTTGTGCTTCTTTTCCTTGAATTTTTTTGGATAATCTCTGGCTGAAGACACTTGCTTGGTCTTACAGATATGGTACACTTTGTGTTTCTAATCTTATCACCGTTTAACTTTACATTCATACAAAAAAGGTGTTTATATTTTGTGATGTTATGGCCATGTTCATCTGTGACCTGGAAGAGGGAGACGGAAGGACATGTTTATGGAATACAGCCTGGAGAATACACTCCTTGTGAACGAGCAGGCGACAGCCCCTGTTAACCTGTCATGGGAAAAATGGACCTGTCAGCCCTGTGGCTGCATTGCTTTGAAACATCCTACACTTCTCACATAGCTTCCTCAGCATCCTGAAGAAATTATCATGCTTCCAGCCCTTTGGACAGGTTTTCTTCACTGTCATAGGAGCAAACCTTTCTGCCAGCTCATGAAGAATTCCTTCCTTGGTAAATAAAAGTCTACCATCAATTAAAGATCCTATCACTGTCCTATCTTGCTGTCTGCAAAAGGACATGACTTGATTGGGATGAACAATCCAGTTCTAGACACGGGATCAGGGGAGAGGCCTTAGCCATAGGCCCAAAGCCTTGGCCTCAGGCCTGCAGCCTTAGCAGCAGGCCTGAGGATGGCATTGTCTTCTCCTTGACTTCACTTATTTTATGGTAAACGTGTTTTTCTAGCCTTTGTGTAAGCTTATTAAAGAGGAACTGTGCTTGGGAACTAAGGGAGTAGTGCTGTGTGTGGGCAGCAACCTTGTATCTATTATATGAGAGCTTAAGGAGGGTGAACGAGAGCCAGCAGCCCATCGTGTAACACCTGCTAGCGTGTGTATCTGCTGTTTGCCTATAGAAACTCTGCTAAAATTTGTGATAAAGGAGAACGATCATACTCATATTGAGACTCCGTCATTACTCCAGGCCCATCTTCCCACTCCAATATATCAACACCATTTCAACCTGTTCTACTTGTCTTAGAAATTCAAAGTATAACATATGCACACAGCTGCAATTATTTCTCTGCAAAAACAATCACAATTTTTTTTGGGGGGGGGGATGTCTAGCTTTATTCCCTAGCATATTAATTAAATTATGATTGGAATAATCTTTAGAGACATTTTTTGTTGGATTGATACTGGCACAAGTTCATTTTTTAGTTTTATTAAGACTGGCTTGTGATAATCCTGATATAATTGAGTCACTTATCAGGGCACCTTTTGCCACTGTGTTAAAACTTGTCACTTTGGATGCAGACACTTTGAATCCATTTCAGTTTTGTATGTCCAGTAAAGGATCTCAACTCTTTGTTCAGGATTTATATCATTTTATTTCCGCCTGTCATTTGGCTCACAAAATTTCAATATCGGTTGGTTGTTGTTTTTTTTTTTTTCATAAGAAATAGATTCCTTTTAAGGATGCCAAAATTTTTGATCCAAAACACTCATTAACAACAGCCTAGGCTTCATTTCTAGGTTTCAGTTCAAGAAAGTTAACTTCTGCTCAGTTTAAATTTCCACTGGCACAAACACAGAGGGTAACGTCTGTAAAGCTATGCCTCTTGGGGAACTTAAATTAGCAAATGGTTCACAGAAAGTCAAGTGAATACCTCTTGTCCTCATGGAACTCTGCAAAATTCCAGACTGAGCTCTCCCATTATGTTGGACACTTTTCTTTCCATGGTTGTGATAACACCCTAAAGAGCTGAGAGAGGTCTGCCTCCATCTTTTCTTTAAAGAGAAAAGAGTAAAAGTGATAAAAACACTTTCTGGCAGCACAGCTAAGTTTTATTATAAGAAGATAATTTTCAAATAGAAAAAGAACATGATTTTCTGTGAGAATACATCCAGTCCTAAAAAGGACCTCATACTTCCCTGCCAGCTGTGTTCCCTAAGATACTTTCCTCTATTGAGTCTTGCTAAGTGGCCAAAAAGTTTGTCTGTTTCTCGATTTAAGTAAAATATTATTCTTTCCACAGATTTGGCTCAGTTTTATCTGGATATCACATCTGTTCATCTCAAGCATCTCCAAGACTCTTGTGCTTCAGATTCCCTGATTGCTCTGATTGTCTCCCTACACTGCAGGAGCCTCTTGCTTTCTCTTTTCCAGGTTTTTCATCTGGAAGATGCAATCTCCACCTCCATCTACGGGTTTGTCCATGGCATCATGAAACAGCCAGAACAAGGTGTTTCTTTCTACCTGGACAAGCCATTGGCAAAACCAAATGCAGAACTGTACTCAACATATGCTCAACAAACAAAACAGATTCCAGGCACAATTGTGAACACCCTACTTAACAACACAGGATACATTTTGAGGAGGAAACTTCACTAGGGATCATAGGCAGAACTAGGTTCTTTCTTATATTCCACAAACTTTTCCTCACACATGACTTCAGAGTTTGCCATAATATGGAAAATATTTCTAAAAACTAAGAAAACAAAACCCCCCCAAAAGCCCAGCAAGTAAAAAAAAAAACCAAACAACAAAAAAAAAACCGAACCCAACCAAACAACAACAAAAAACCCAAAAAACCCTATAAAGTTCTG
Organism: Gallinago undulata; assembly: GCA_026546715.1. Taxonomy (NCBI): domain Eukaryota; kingdom Metazoa; phylum Chordata; class Aves; order Charadriiformes; family Scolopacidae; genus Gallinago; species Gallinago undulata. The sequence continues at coordinate 103,908,947 of JAOTQQ010000023.1, read as the reverse complement.
TATCAGAACATCACTGAGAAAAAGGTATAATATAAAAAACCTTCCACCTTAACTAGGTGTCTCAAATATAAGACAAGGATTCCACCTTCAGTCCATCACAATGAGAATTTTCTGATTCCCCCTAAAATACTAAGCTTTGATAATATATCCATTGGTTTGAACTCTCTACTCATTTCAACAACCAACGTCTTTGCTTTCATATGCCTTATGTTAGTTTCATGAAAGAGCTGCATATTCCATATTTTCCCAACCAAATGGTGTATTTATTGTTCATATTCAATAAGACAGGTTTTGAGAACTGTAGTGTAGGCCTATGGCTTTCACAGATGCTGTGTGCTTAATGTATGTATAAGACAGAACTCCAGTGCAAACCTTGTGTATTCAGTGTCCTCAAGAAGTATATTTACTTGTGCCTGTTCAGCATTCAAATAATGCAGAGAAAATCTGGTGCACAGAAGTGACAGATTTCCTTCCCACAGCCAGACTGATACGTTCTTCTCATGTTTCTGTAGGGTGTGGCAGAGAAAGGCCACCAAGGAGGAAGATGCCATAAAAGAGATGCTGCTGTTCTCAAGGCTTCTACTCTGGGCCATATTTCATAGCCATTTCTATGTTGTAACCGGAAAGGTTGTCGGAGCAGGACAAGAGGTAACATGGGCTGCTTCTGTGGATTGTGCGGAGGTGTTAGACTGCAGGCCCAGTCTCTCTATCCCAAGCTATCAGACAAAAAAAAGTCACCTAGAGCCATTAGAACATCTTTCTTTTCTTCTGCTATTTTTGGATGAAAGTTGATGGAAATGCTTCAGTAGTAATAGTGCCAGATGCAATAACAGAAGCTGTGATAATGGCCCATTTTTTTCTCTTGAGGAAAATTCCAAGTACTCAAAAGAATGTGAAAATGAACCTCATGGCAGTAATAACTGAGATGTGCCACCACACCAACAACAACCCTGACAAGCAATCACTCTACATTACATTCAGTAAAATTCCAATTTGCAGCAGCTTTCTATTCAGATAGAAAAAGAGCCACATAAATAACCACAGAAGTCAGAATAGAACAGGATATGATGTTAGTTTTCTGGGAGTTCCCCAGTATTCCTTTAAATTGGTATGAAAACCACTAATCAAATTAACCAATCTATTATTCGTCATGTTTAGTTGGGCCAGGATACAGAGCTCTTCTTCACTGTCAACTTTTTTATCTTAATATACTACACTGTGGAGAGATTGGATGCTGTATGATGGATAAAATTTTAATTTCAATTTTTCTAATTGCATTTCTCTGTTTTCATTTGCTCAGGCTATCTCATGTCTGTTACTGCCTAGTTTTTTCCTCTATGATGATATATGTAAAAACAAAGTCAGGAGATTTCTCAGACTTTTGGATTCAGAAAATAAACTACAAAACTGCAAAGGAAGTCTAAAAATAATAAGCCAAACTTGTAATTTTGTATCTACATTAACACCTGCAAATACATTGAGAATTATGGGATATGACTAGTTGATGTGATAGAATGTTGGACTGATTTCATCAAAGTACTGATGAAATGATCTTTGAACCTACGTGAAAACAAAACATCCAAAGCATTTTTTAGGATATAAAGCTCAATAATAAATTTTACACAAAAGTCTGGTGTTTGGGGGTTGTTTTATTTTTAAAAATGCAGTGGTGGGTTAATTTTGAAAGCTGAACATTCTGAGTCCTGAAAACTTTTTTTGTTTTTCACAAATGCATAATATTTTATTCACTTCTTTGGATTTTTGAAAAATGTTAACAGATCTTTCACTGATTTTTAACAAAATGCTACATTATGTTCATGAAGAGTTTGGGAAAAAACAAACAAAAATATTTTGTGCCCTTCTTGAGAAATGAATTGTAGTCACAATTAGTTTTATTATACTAGTGTAAATTACCTATAAATAATAAGTGCCTGTGCTGAACACAATAGGAAAAAAGGAGTACAAGCTGAAAGTTTGTGGTAACAAGAAAGGATCCTTCTCAAAACAAACTATAATACTCTTCTGTATTTGTTATTTGGTTATTGCCAAAAGGGGAGAGAAAGAGGGAGGGAAGGAGGGAAGGAAGGAAGGAGGGAAGGAAGGAAGGAGGGAAGGAAGGAAGGAAGGAAGGAAGGAAGGAAGGAAGGAAGGAAGGAAGGAAGGAAGGAAGGAAGGAAGGAAGGAAGGTAGGTAGGTGGTGGACTAATAGGATTTTTAGAGTATTTGATTACATAAAAATCACCAGATCACATCACAATGAGTTCCCTTGGAAACTCTAAGCTATGTGTCTTAGTTCCCATGTTCATTTCTGACCAGCTGAATCGTATTTTTTTACTGAAGTCTGTGGCATCAAGCCTGAGCTGGAGGGAAAACATCAATAAGACCACTCTCTTTGTATACCCATAAATTGGAAATGGACATGTTGTTTCTGTCTTAAAACTATCTAGTTGTTTCAGTATTAAACCTATCTAGCTTGAATTTCCAGCCACTGGATATATCACCCTGGCGAATTATACAATGGAAATTTCTGCTTTCAAATGACCCATTTATAAACTGCTACTTACAAAGACATTAAGTGATTTCATGTTCTTTCTTCTCTAAATACACTGCATGTGTTTTAGTTGAGGTGAAATACTGTTTTGAAGGAAGTCTCCTATCATCCCCACTTATGACTTCTACCTTCTCCTCATGACACAGCTGTGAATTGCACAGACTGGACTCTAGATGAACCCAAATCTGGATGAGTACATGCTTCAGGAGACTTTTTAATATGATCTTGTCACGAACATGTAAACAGCAGAACCAGAATAGAAGTAGTATTAGATAAAACTTTCATTCCTTTGCAGTGGGGAAATTTGATGCCCAGCAGTAGCTATATTCTGCAGATTTGCTGCTACAACTTGTGTTACTACTTGCAAATGAGAACTCAGACAGGTCCTAGTCTCTCAATTTAAGACATTGGCACCTCATCCCCATTGGTCTCTTCCAAACTAATTTCTAATTTGTACTGTCCATGAAAACAGCACAACCATTTTTCTCAGTGGCATCCATATCAAGGAAAGTGCCTTGTGCTTAGGATGAAGCTCATTGTCTCTTTCAGTCAAAAATGTTGTCCTGGCTGATCATATGCAAATGCTGGTTCTTTGGACTTTTAAATAATTCTCCAAGATCCTTCTTTTCAGAATAGTTTTCCATCCTTTAAAATAAATGGTTTTACAGATGACCAATTGAACATCCTATTTGCCTGTATTAAACAAAGCATCCACTTTAGTTGCTTATCCCAATGTGCTGCTGCTTCGTAATCCATCATTTTCTTTGCTTATTACAGCCTCAGCCTATATGTCATCTCCAGCTCTTTACCAAAAGTGTTTTTCCAAGAGCTTTTTTCCTCTAACCCAAGACACTGATACAGATATCAAATTGCACAGAATCAAGAATTGATTGCTGCAAGACACTAATGGAAAGAGATTTTCTCCAAAAAAATAAAAGGGTCCCTCTCCCCTTTATAACACACTACTAATTAACCATTTGGTATTTATTGTGTACTATGTGCAGTTCTGTTCAGGTTGTTAAATTAAATGGCATCTGATACCAATCCAGATGCCTCACACCAGTCTCTGTTAATAGCACTATCACACTTTGCCTACTCTGTTCCTGTTAGGCACTTGCTAAGTGCCTTGTTCAAAGTGTCCTGGCTCCTGAATGAGATGTTTCATGCTAGAAGTTCAGTAAATTGTGAACTTTCCATCCCATCCTTGTCATCATGGCTGGATCTCCTTAATGAATTGAAAAAGAAATATGTGCTAACTGTAGCTGATGAGCAGAGTAGGAATAAAACCTAGGGATTTATACTTTGAACACTAGATAATGTTACTTTTCAGTTCTATATGAGCTGTTAACACAAGGGAATTTTTAAAGTCAGTTATAAAGACACACCCTTTTGTCTCAAGATTGTTATTGAAAATTTACAGCAATCTAACTGGTTTTCCATTAAAAAAAAAAACAAAAAAAAAACAAACCATCCTTAACTGGCTTGTAAAATCCTACAAGATAATAAAAGGTTAATACATCTTTCTGTTTGAAATTATTTGCCCTGTTTGTGAGAGTGGCTCTGTGTGCATGCATTTTCTTTTCCTTTAGGGCTCAATAACACACCAACCTGCAAAACCATTTGACAGAAGGAATGTGAGCTGTTGCATTGTGACAGTTGGTCCATGATGATATGGGATCATTTCTGCTCCATGGTTGGATATATCTCCCCACCAACAACTCCCACTGAAGCTAATAGGAAGGTGAATCCACTTTTTAATGAGAAGCCATGTCAAAAGCCCTACTTGGGATCAGAAAGAAATGGAAGGGAAAGCAAATCAAGGAATTTTCCACTCCTTTTCTGGATCTAGTAAGATTTATTCAGCTCCAAAATATTTTGTACTAGGTACAGAAATGATTCAATATTTAGGGTTGGGTTTTTTTAAAGCATTGAAAAGCTCAAAAGGGGTCCAAATTATGAAGCACCAGATCTACCCTACACAGTTCTCTATCAGTGGATTGCTGTGAGTAGTTTGGGAATATGATCTCTTGGCATAATAATAATAAAGTTCTATCCATATAGAACAGGTAATTGCTGCTTGGTTTCCATGAGCATTCAGGAAGCTACAGCAAATATTGGTGGAGGCTGAACACAAAAAGCCCAGATGTCATGAAATTCAAGCAAAGAGTTTTATATGACTCATTTCACTGGCTTTAGTTTTCATCCATGCCTATTCTTCAAACGTAACAAATCTTAACTGCAGAGACTGAAGGAAGGGGTTGAGGTTTCAAAACATAAGCACAGAAAAATTCACTTGACTTTGTGCCATGTTGAGTGAAAGTGAAACTCATTTCACCTAATTTCTGTGATCTAAAAGACATACTGAGCAAGTGATCTAGCAGATCAAAGCACATTCAAAGACAATTCATCCCACTCTTAAGATAAGTCACCAAGATAGATAGGATGAATCATCCTCTGGTATACCTTTTTTTCTGCACTGACTTTAGTGGTAGTCTCAATGGCTAATTGGACATTTATCTTGGCTTAAATTAGGTGAGGTGAATTCTACCCTAATTTACCAAACAATTGTGATGTGGAATTATAATTTCAAGCTGTGTATGTAAAAATAAGTTAAATTTATAATATTGTGATATGAAAAGCTTTCAATTCTGGAAAGCTCTGCCCATAGGGCTGCAGAAGATACAGTTGACAGCCTAAAATGTGGGAAATAAGACTTTCTTCTCAGTTCCTATAATTTTCCCTAGGGAAATACAGTTTATCATAAAAGCTTTCCCAGAGATATGACTAAGAAATATAGGTGTTAGAAATTTTTACATTTAAGCTTCTTCACTTACTTACTTATTAAGACGAGAAGGATTTTAAAGTGGATTTACCAACAGCAAATAGGATGTGTCTATTTTTTCATTGAAAAGGCCATATTTGACTCCTGATATTAGGTAGGAGCACACTATCTCTAACAACGTGGATACAAGAATAAGTAAATAATATTAAATTTTAGTTCCAGCATAACTGTATTAATACCAGGAGATTATCTAAATTGAAATCAGAGAAGGGAAATAAATAGTAATACTAGTATATTCAATGAAGGGATAAAATAAATTAGGATTAAGCACACATCCATATAGGAACAATGGTGAAATTTTACCACAGGGAAAATAACACAGTCATAATCCATTTATACTTGTACGTTGTTTTCAAGTCTGTTACTCTGAAGATATTATTCAAGTAGAACTGAGTAACAACTAGAAGCAATTTTCTCATAGAACCAGAATAAAACACCTTCAGAAAACTTGAAGAAAGATCTTTAGGCAGAGTGATGGATGTTCCCAGTTTAGCTGAGTAATTTTTCACTGTTGCTACTTCTGCTATGTTGGTTCTGTTGATGAATAAAACAGCCTCATCTTCATCTCACTTATTCAGTGACTACTAAAATCTCTCATAAAGACATATGTTACAAAATAGTATGTACATATTTTTCCTTCAGGTTATAAAACCAATCCTATTGAACGAAATAAAGGTAATGTTCCAGAATGATAATGGTGAAACTAGAGAAAAGATGTCAGGGCCTTACAAGGACTGGCATTTTGGCTAAACTATTTGAGAGAAGAGACTGGCAGGAGAATAGATGAAGACTATGGCATTTCCAAGTACTGAAACATGCAAAATCCCTTCTGCTCAGTTAATCAATCATATTCTGCTAGTGAAACTATTACCCTTCCAAGGAAAGAATAACAGATGCCAAAGAGAAGGCTGAAATGCTTAAGAAGATATTTTTTGTGATCTTCTCTCTCACTCGCTCTCTGTCTATTTATATATAGAGACACATAGCAAAATAGTGGCAGAACACTTTGTGTAACAATTCCTTAGAAAGCTAAAAAGAGAAGGGAGTGGTCATGATAAAGGAAAATGAATGCAAAGCATAGGCATAAGTGCATCGCTATGAACAATATCATATGAAGTGCATTGTGCAGTTATGAGAAATGACCTTATTTCTCCTATAATTCTGTGGGAAGTTGCTGTAATGCAGGAAGGAACTGTCTAAAGTAGTTCATTAATTGTCAGACATTTTCAGAAATACATGGGGAAAGATATATGGTAGAATATTAAGCAGTTATTTTTAAGAAAATACAATAGAGAAATAGTGGTAATGTTGGAGTCCCATTGGTTCACTAGGAATAACAGAGTTCATATAATTAGGCCCAAGATAATTATAAGACAGTACATTTAAATTGCAATACTCTGCAATAGAGCACAGAGGTTTTGTGTCTATCAAGGAAAATGAGGAATTAGTAATATAGAGCCAATGACTGAAATTACTATGACTCAGTCAAAGCCAACTTTGCTTTGATAAATATATTGCTCTTTCCATTTTTATGTATGAAAAATTCCTCAGAAAAGATTAGGAAATGTGAATACACAAAGAACATATGGACTGATCTTTGTCCATTGTTTCCACGTACAAGTTAATGAGGGTTAGATGCTAAAATAGATAAAAATCTTGAGTATGAAATTGTCTTGGTTCATAATTGGCATGGCAAATTCTTTCAAGTCTAGTCTTTTAAAAATCAATATTAAAGATTTCCTCCCGTTATTCAATGACAATTTTGATAACAATTATGTGAGTTGATATGAAATCAAAAGAGACAATATGTACTCATCAGATTACAGTCTCATAACCCTCAATGCACAATAGAAATAGTAACAAGTGAGATGCAATGAAGACAAAGTGTTTTACACAAAGAACAGCTCTACTTAGCTGTTTTTCACATCAGCCTAATTTCTATATATGTACACTCAGATTTTGTTCTTATTCATAATTTTGGGCTGATACATTTTTCTAATGCTGAGAAATTTTGAAAAAACTTACAAGCATTTTGGAAGATAAACTTTACTGCATAGGTGTGAAAAATGCACAAGAGTGAATCATGAAACTGTGCTTCCACAGACAATTACGTTTTCCTCAAAAAATTAGTGATGGTTTTAACATTAACCAATAATCAGCGTCCTGAAAAAAAGCTACAATTTCCCACATTTTCCTGAGCTTTTACTTTTAGATATAGAATATAAAATCAGACATGTTTCTCACAGTGAAACCAGATAATTGTGCATCTCTGAGGACATTTATATTTTCTCAGATTATAATTTGAATTATTCAACTGTTTACTGATGCTACCTCCCACCTCATTTGCTATTGAACAGTGTACATACTTAAGTATCAGCACAGCAGAGTAGATATCCTCCAGAACCATTGTTAGTTTGGCAACCTGGGAGTGCTATGACAATGTAAGCAAGGGTACTTGTCCAGCCTGCCATATTAGCTTGTAGGAGCATTGTGGCAGAAGTTTGGTGTGGGTGATTTTGGAAACTGCTGAGTTATCTGGTCCTGATCTCCTACTTGCTTGTGACAGCTCTGCCTAGGGCATCCAAAAAGTTTTGCTTCTCCCACTCATCACCATTAATCAGTCACTAATGCGTATATACAAACAAAATCAGAAAGGACAGGCAGCTCCCAAGAATAGCTTCTTGGGAAACCATATATCTCCATGGATCCCTTGAATAGCCCAATGAAATGACTGCTCTAATTATTCAGTGTTCATTGCTAGTGCTGAAATTTAGTTCCACAACATGTAAACAAGTGAAGAGTAATGTACATCTGTGGCTGATATGTGATGAACCTATAGATAGAATCGGGTTTATAGGCTTTCTATGTGTTTACATTTTCCAGTTGAGCACTTTTCTCTAGCGGAGTTTTTTATGAGTTCTTATTACCACTGGTTAATCTTGCTTTTAATGAAAATGTTGAAATTTTAGTTCAATCCCACATATTGAGCCTTCCTCATGACATTTTTACACGTTATAGTATCAAAGGCATGACAAACTACCAAGAAGAAATGTAGCCAAAATTCCTCCATAGTGATGTAATCATTAGTGTTTATTATCCTTGTAAAGGAGAAATTTTAAAAAGTCAGTGATTGCTCTTACTCCATCACCTCCATTGAGGGGGATAGATCCCATACCAAGCTTTTTGTTGCTGGCTGTGGACAACTTATCATTAGCAGAGTCCCTTTGGTAAATTTCCTGCATTTTTGCCTACTCAAGCACAACAATTAAGAAAGCAGAAACTAACAGTTGTGACAAGCCAAGCACAAATGCACACCATTTCTCAGATGAAGCATGAATGGTTAAGTATCCCCATCATTTTGGCAGTCATTCCCTTGCTGAGTACCGTGATGTAGATTGTTACTCTTGGGCTTAATGGTTTAGTGCCAGAAAAGTGCATAAAAATGTAGTTTAACCATGAAAAAGATGACAGTGTGTAATACAGAGGAGGAATAATTTACCAAGTCTGCATTTCTCAGAAAAATGGCAACACTCACATAAGTAGAATTCACTTCTACAAAACAAGAAATAATTACGTTTAACACTAGCTTGCTGGGTTGAGTTCCAACAAAAATAAAAAGAGTTTCTTTGACATCCCTAGTGGAATATCTTTTACTGTTGTGACTTGCCAACAAATGTTCATGAAATCAGAATGTGACAGCTTCACTCATTCTGCTGTATAGATCAGGAATAGTCAAGATTCCCTTGATCAGGGGTTCAGAAACCTTCAAAGGATAATAAATGTTCAGATTTTTTGCAGACTTCCTTTCAGATGAGGCTAACTTTCAGGAAGAAATGGTCTTCCACAACTGCAGCCCTAGCCATTAGGAAGAACTGCATGGGAGCCCTATAATTTCTTCCCATGTGACAGATGCACAGCCTTCCTAAAAGCCAGCTCTAGAGCAAACTCTCTGTAAAAACTGTCATCTGTATTTATGTTCCATATCATAGTCATGTTTGGTATAAAACTGATTCATAACAACAGTGATACTATCCTAATTGGATCTTTCCAGTGTACCCTTAGCCCCAAATTTTTTGTAAACACAGTGCATATGTATAGTACTTTGAAAACAAGAGTGAAGACTAAAATGCCCTACATGTGTAGGAGCTGTGAAAGTGTTGTGAATCACAGTAGGTTTCCAGTGTTAACTTCAGTTGTTGCAGATCTTCTGAAAAGTAAGGGAAAGAGGTAAAAACTGCCATAGTTTCACTTCACATATTTTCTCAGACCGTAATGTTACAGCAACAATGCAATTTTATAAGAAATTAGATTGCTTTCTTAAATTTTCCTGGGAGGGTGAACAAAGAACTTATGTTTTCGTCTGGTATCTGACCTTTCCTTGAGAGCAGGTCAGGTCAGGTTATACTTCCCCTCCGCTACAGCTGAATTTTTGCTGAGGGTTTCTGTCTTATCAAACCCTTTTCTGTATTTATCTCTTACAGACTTGGTCTCTATGCAGCTGTACCAGCCAAAAATGATTGGTTACAAAATTACAACTTCTGCAAATGCCTGAAGTAAGGGTATTATTCTATGCAACAAATATCTTATGTCTTCCCTTTAATATTATTTTTTTTTTTTACCTATTAAAATGAAGGTTGGTTTTTCAGATCTGTTACTGAGTTATTGGTCTGTTCCTAACCTGATATTCTAATATACATTTTTCAATGTAATTTTTTATTACCACTAATGTGTTTCAGCAATGTCTTCAATGACCATAGTGATAATATATCACTTGATTCCTTCCCTTTACAGATGATTCTTTTAGATGGGTTATTACGCTGCCTCAAGAATAGTTTCTGCTGACGGATCATAGTAATGTACATCGGTGGACAAAGGGATTTAAACTGGTTAATCTGTCTATCTATATTGCAGAACAGAACTAATTGCCTTCAGTTTTGATATTCAAAATGCTTTTATTGCCTATGAAAACCACTGAAGCCAAAATATAGCTTTTGGGGAGGGAAAGTGTGAGGGCGTGCAGTCAGCAAATTTTGGAAGTGAAATGGTAATTGAAGCTGCTCTGGAGCTTAATATTGGAGGAAAGTGGTTCTGTTTTGTAAATTGTGTTGATTGACTGAACAGTAATGCAACCTTCCTCCTGAAGGTGAAATCTACAGTCTATTTTCAGGCTGAGTGAAATGTGAAAGAGGAAATAAAATGCTACCTCATAAATATCACATCTGATAATATTTCCAGTCAGAATAACTAGGGCAATTGTAGTAAAAGAAATAGGAGAATTTACGTTTAACAGGGAAATATAATGTTATTTTCTATTCAATTGGAAGGCACATATCTTGAACCTTGAGGTTAAAAATAAATACTGGAGTTGCATCAGCTACTGAATGTCTTCCTGTGACTTTTTTATGAATGACATAATTACTGCCTTTTTCAAAATACCAAGATTTTCTGTACATGTTTGAAGAGGAAAACATTCAACAAGAATTAAATGCATGGAGTATATGTGCTATGTTTGCCAGAAAATATAAGGCAGTAGTAAACTACTCTAGTAGTTATGACCTTAGAGTATTTTAAGGAAGAATTTAAAATGTTTACATCTGTCAACAACATCTGTATTTACACTGCTCAAAAATCTCTAAAGTTTATAAACCTTTTTTAAATGTTTATAACAGGGGACAAAAACATGGGAACAAGTCAGGTAAATGTGTCCTGATATGGTCTGATTTGGACTGATTTGGTTTCAAATGAATGAGAATGATCCTTTTTTTGAGCCTTTTACACCATCGTTTGCTCTGTTTCTGTGAAGCAGTTAGTTGTTACTATCAGTGTCAGGCTTCTGCCAAACTCTATCAAACTCCTTTTCCAGATTTGCTTTTCCAAAGTCTCACACTCATAATTGCATCATGCTGATTAAAGAATAATTGTCCTCATTAGATAATCAGCCTGGTGAGCCATTTGGAACTCAATCCTGTTATTGCAAATGAATTTTTAACAATTCACCAAGCAACTGGGAATACAGAAACAACTGGAGCAAACCGGAGCAGTGACAGAGATATTAGTCTGTCATATAAAGGCACCAGTATAATCTTCTTCAAAGTGCAAGGAATCTTGCAGGAGGCTGGCATGAAGACACAAACTTTCAGACTGTCACCTTACCCTTAGATAGAGACGTGGTACATCAACAGTTATATCCTTTCAGCCATCCTCTTCTAATCTCTTGATCCTTTCCAATTGAAATGTGGACATTCTCATCATATATGTGAATCCTTAAGTTTCCTTATAAGCATGCTTTAGTCTTAGTCTCATTAGCCTTCATAGCAATTAGTTCTACATGTTGATAGGAAAGTATATTTTTCTTATTGTTTTAAATATTCATGTCATTGCTATTAAATCTGTACTTCGTTGGTTTTTTTGCTGATGTTGGATTTTTTGTTCTGTTTTGGTTTTAATTATGAAAATAGACAAACATAAAATTAAATAATTCAATCTTCCTATAGTTCCTTTTTCCTCATCTTTATCCCAAATTATGTGAAACGAGCACCCTGCACATTTTCAGTCTGTCTTTATACTAATTACAAGTTTCAGTGGTGAGTTTAACAGTCACACTCCCACCCAGCTGCTCACTCATTCCCCCTTCTTAGGAGAACAGGGGGAGACAATAAGAAAAAATAGGAGGGAGAAAGCCCATAGGTTAAAATAAACACAGGGAGTGAGCTTAGCAATTACTGTCACTTGCAAACCAGACTTGGGGAAAATTAACTTAGCTTACTTGCAATTAAAATAGATCCAGGTAGTGAGAAACAAAAAGACAAACATTAAAGCAATACCTTTTCTCCCTGGTGTGCCAGGCTCAGTTTCATTCGTTGTCCATTCCCACCCTAGGTGGGGTGAAGGAGAGTTTATGGTCACTGCATAGTGATTTCTCTTGTTTCCACTGCTCTGGCATGGGCTCTCCATGGACTGCAGTCCTACAGGAAATTTTGAGATTGATTTCCTAGAGCAAGAAAGTTTATATGATCACGCTGACCGTGTGTATGTTTGTGCCCTGGATAATTTTTAAATCTCTTAGCCAGTGTCAAAAAAATCTAACACAGACCTCAGAATAGTTCATTTTCTATAATATCTGAGAAACAGGTAGCTGGGAAAAGATAGAGATGTCTGTAATGAAAAGGCTCCAGCATGAGCTGGGAAGATTACTGAGAGAGTAAGTTACAAAATCAGTAACTAAACTGCTGTGATTCTTCCTCTGTGCTGCAAACTAGCTCTGGGTCTGTGGTTGTCATGCATGGCAGCATGAGGTAAAGGAACACAAATTCGTCCGTGTCTAGTGACACAGATCCCTTTTACAGCTCTGAAGCCTTGTAAATGTATTTTGGTGAAGATTAGTGCAGCAGCTATTTATAACTTGATTAGGACATACCTCTGCACAGCCAGCCCCATGCCTTTCATTGGAAGACATAGATCATTTCCCATGTAGAGGCTCCTGATGGCCTCATGTCTTACTGGGATACTTAATGGATTATCTGCTATACTACAGAGGAGAGCAGTGATTTCCTGCTATTCAGTCTAAAATAAATTAGACAGTAATTAGCTTTATAAGGCACTTGCTGAATGAGTGATGTGAGAAAATACCATACATTTTAAAGCATTTCTCCATTGTTCTTAGCTTTCATGACTTTATATTGATATAATTTTTCTCAGATATCTTATTAAAAAATTATGTCATTTTAACTTTAATTTTTGTCAATGAAGTTCCAGGAAGTGTCCTGTTTCCTATTTTCAGTGAGAAAAAATATTCAATAATTTAAAAGTTAAAGCAAGGAGAGATGACAAAAAAATAATCACCTTATTAAACTTGAAGACAGGGCTTTATTTTTTCTGCATTATGTTATATTGCTGCTTGTTCTGGTCTTTGAAGTATCAGCTATAAAGATAAGACTAAAATGTCATTCATATCAATTACTGAGGTAGTGACTCTGTTACCTTGACAATTATAATGCAAATTATTTTAGAAGAAAGCATGACATGATTTGCAGCCTTCAGGATGCAATACTGTAAGTGAAATGTAAATAGAAATCTCCAGATAATTCTGAAGGTGTTTAAGATGTTAAATGAATGGTCACAGACTGTAATCATTAAAATTATAGAACATATTAACACTATAAAACATAACTGAAAGAAGAAAGAATGACCTTAAGAGAAAAGAAAGCAGATCTTGAAGCAATGGAGAAACTATTTACGAGGCACTACTGCTGTTGTAACAAGGTTATTATACTAATTAATTTCTTAGCACATCGCATTAGTACTTCTTTTCTGCATTATCAGTTAGATAAGGGATATGCAGTATGTTACAGACAATGCTTACAATGTGCAACAGTGCTATGAAACAAGGTAATATTTTACATGGAGAAACAGTACACAGATTAAACTACTTATCTATCTTAATATAACAGAGTCAGTCATACAGATGAGAACAAACAAACAGATAATTCCTGACTCCAGCTCCTAGGCAGTAATTACTAGGCAAGATGAATTCCCAGCTTTATAAAACTGTGATGAAATTATGTGGCACCTTTGTAACCAAATTATTTCATTATCCATATTTCCCTAATGAAATCTCAAACCCAGGGAAGCTCCCGGTTTCTGAGCATGTCCTATCTCATCTTTTGTCATCTCTAGTTATGGATACTATATTTTCATATCAATTCCATAAGAAATACAGGAAGGGCCTTTAGATATGAAAGTGCAAAATTCCTGTCAAAAGAGCTGCCATAGCAACAAAAAAGAATGTGAAATACATTAAAAGAAGGAAAAGTGATTGCATGAAAATATAAACAAAACTACATAGGTTGTGTGTATTTCTGTATTCATGAGTTATGACCTCAGAATATGCCATGGCGGGAATCACCAATGCATTCTGTAATGGTTTTAATTAAAATTTAGCATACACATAGTGAGCACAATACAGGGATACAGCATTTTTCTGTCCTGCAAGGTGTAAAAAATCAGACAGGGGCTCAAAGTACAAATGAACAACTGAAAAGAATCAGTCATCTTGGGGATTCTTGGTGGTTCCTTTTTAGTTTCTAAATACTCTGGATTACCATACATAGTTGACTGCTTTGGGAACAGCAGAAAGAAACCATGTTTCTAACAATGTGGTTATGCTGCAACTCCTCTAGGTTTGTGATGGGCATATTCTTACTCCACCTTCTTTTTTCACATTTTCAGTTACAAGACTTTTTTTTAAAATTTTTTATTTTTTTCTCCTGGGAAAAATGTTTTAACTCTTCACATTGTTCACAGAAAGAAAAAGAAAAAATGATTCACGCAAGTTCTATTCCCTCCATCAAGATGCAATATTGCCATCTCTACTTCTTCACAAGAGGATAAGATAACCTTAATGCAAAACTATACTGATTTACAACTTCCTTTCTTTCATGTTTTGGGTCTGCTTGCATGGCACAATGCAATGAAATGTAGATAAGTAAAACAGCTCTAACCAGATGTCTCATGTTCTCATTGAGTTATTCAGCTATGGTGGATGGTGGGAGGCAGCGTTGAAGGGCAAAGGAGTCCAGGAAGGCTGGACACTTTTTTAAGGAGGAAGTCTTAAAAGCACAGGCGCAGGCCATCCCTGAACGCAGGAAAGCGAGCTGTCGAGGGAAGAGA
>JAOTQQ010000023.1:103877114-103891183 GCA_026546715.1 Gallinago undulata | reverse complement strand
TTTTGTGGTTGGACTTGATGATCTCTGAGGTCCCTTCCAACCACCGTGATTCTGTGATTCTGTGATTCTGTGACATGCTAATACTGCTAATAAGGCTCAATCCAATTCTGAACATCAGGACATGTACCAGAAATAACCTCTATGAAGCTCCACGTTATTACCTTGCTACAACAGAACCATATTCTTCCTCCAGCTCCTTAAATATTGCCTCTAACTGAATGCATTTTCTCCCATAACTATACTTATAACAGCAAAAAAATAAAGGCAGAGCATGAAAGTCCCCATTGGACTCTGTTTACTTGCATGTTGTCAAACATCTTTGCTAAGATGTACTACTGTCATGCACCTACCATATTCATTTCATCACCTAGCAGTATTTCCCTTTTTCTGTGGTTATAATTACGACAACCTTTCATAAATTTAATATAGCCACACCAATGGCAATTTTTATTAATTCTGCTCCTTCAAGTTTTTCAAAGTAATTTCTTTCAAGTGTCCAATCGCTTTGGATAGATTAAAAATAAATGGGAAGTGACAACAGAACTCATTTCTCAACCATGCCAGATACTTTAATTATTTAGACAGCTTCTCTCTGAAGATTTCCCTTCATTAGTGTACTGTGTTTTGTAGCCAGATCTCTCTATTCTAGGATTTATGAAATGTAGAATTCTGTATATTGTATTTTTCACACAAAGTTCATGCTGGCACAGTCAGAAAAAAAAAAAAACAAAACAAAAACCAAAAAAAACAAAACCAGCCAAAAAAGCCTAATAAAAACTGCTCCAGATATTTCTATTGCTGAATCTTTTTCCTTTCCTCAGCATTATGGCAACATCACCACTTTTAATGCAAATACTATTTTTGTTTCTTTTTGTGCTTCCTTTGTTTCTGCTTGTTTTATGGTGGCTTGTGAAGAAAGGATAGAATCTCTCTGAATATGGCTAGGGACAGAAACTAATTTTTTCCTCTCTATTCCCCTGGTCTCAATTAATAACAAATCCTGGACTGAAAATTCATAGAAACACGACTGGCCCATGAGGGAGTCCTACATGACCAACTTTCCCCACTGCCTCTATAGTCATGCACAAGCAGCATCTTGCAGTCCAGGGTTAAAGAAGAGCCTTTTGCACAAATTCCCTTTCCATTAATAAAACCATAGACAGATAAAATCTTCAGGGGGAAGAAATTTTCAGAAATAACTTTTGAAAGGTTTCCTCTTTTGACATAGCCTGTGGTGCATAACGAAAAGATTACTTTTTCTGAACCTTGTAGTTTTATTAGTCTTCTTTGCCCTTTACTCTGGGGAGTAAAGAGAGCTAATTTTCAGGCTAGAGTCCATCTGAAAATCTTTAGCAGAGACTTTGGGTCAATAGAAAAATCTACAGGATCCATATTCAGAAATTATGACATCAATGAAGGCACTGAATTTCTGAAATGAAATAATTCCAAAAAAGTAGCTGAATAAGGATAAAGGTTATGGGAAACTCTCTTGTAGCATTTTTCAAGGGAATCCTTGTAATTCAGCATGCGTCAAACTTGGGTGGAAAACTTGTCACTAATGACCCTGAATGTAGAGAAATTGATGGATCCAATTGCAGTCTTTCCAACTACTTGGTACAAGGCACAGTTGTGTATAGGTTCACTCTTTTGCCCATGACACACTGGGTACTCACTCATCTGCTATCATTTTTTTTCAGAAATAAGCCAAAGCAAAATCTGCAGATAGGAGTGCTTCTCCTCAGCTGAGGCCATGCGCTGCAACTTTGCCTTCTGTTTCACAGAACATGAAAGAAAGTAAAGGAGAAGGGAAAAGTGGACTTCCAACTCATGTAGAGGTTGCATGTATCCCCTTTAGATGATTTTATACCAATACTTGAAAGCCTATGCATGTGTTTATTTGGAATTCATTGACTTGAACACCAACAGGAATTGATTCATCCTTGGAGCTGAAAATAAAAGTATTTCAGGCCACATGGAGAGAATGTAGTCAAATGGGGGGTTGGAGGTGGGAGTGGTTAATTTATTTTGCATCCAAGATATTCTGAAACTTTCCATATAGATCACGGGAAGTTAGCATTAAAAATGTTCTCCTGATTTTCAGCTTTCAGGTATACATATAGTCCAGCAGTATATCAGTTCTGGGACAGATAATAAAAAGATCAGAGAATGTAAAATATAATTCACTCATTTATATTTCTCTTGAAAAGCAGAAAATCATTGTGAGTTATTGTGAATATACATAGTCAACGTCAAGCATGATTTGCTTACTTTTTGTACATGATAAATGATGCGTATTTTTAAATTGTGTAATATTTTCTAAAGATCTCAGTGACTTTTGCACATTGACTGACATTTGAGTAAAGCTTTTTTTTTTGACATAGATGTCATTACACTTGAGATGAACAAATTCATCCATCAGTCTGGTAACAAACACAGGAACCTGGGAGCCTGGACTCTTGCTGTCCCTTCAAGGATATTCTAAGCATAATTAAAAATAAAATACATTCTTACAAGTGATCTATGATCCTTTCTGTCCCTGAGAAGGATTGAAATTAATGAAAGGGGCTCTTTCATGTTTTTGTTGTGTGTAGTAGCATCTGTTTTTATATGATCAAGACTATAAGACAAGTGAATTCCACTATGGAAATGGTCTTTAAGATTTTCTGTGGGGACAACAGTCATCCCCATTTCCCACCTATAAATCCCAAACTGATCTTACTCTGCAGCATTTTCTACCTCATGTAAACAAATCCAGACTTCATTTAGAAGTCTCCTGATTCCTCCTAACTTCTGAGGTGGGGTTTATGGATATTCAGCATTCACTTCAGTGGGACATTCGGTCACATTCAGTTCATCAAAAGAAAGTTCAGCTGGAACACTGTGGTAAAGTATACAAATGCTCATTGAGTATTAGTGTCTTTTTGCTCATCTTTCTTGGAGAAACTTGTGCAATTGGCACAGCATTGCAGAGACATTTTACATGTGAACCTGAGATTCTCAAGAAATCCTGGCTACTCTGAGCTCAAGAAGGCAAAGAGGCAATGTTATTTCTGGAATGCAACAATACAAGTCTAAATACAACAATGTAACTCGAGCTAGTCACAACACTGTGGGGATTTTTGCTTGCTTTCTTTTATCAAAACTGAATGAAAACCTTTAACTAGGATGTTCAACTTCTCTTGTCACAAATGGGACACCTACTTAGACTTTTGATGGGGACATTTCATTCTAGGAAATTTGTATCTCACTGAATTAACTTACTCTTGAAATATTGCTGGATGTGGGTCAATTTTTTCTCCCCTTTAGTTCTCAGGTACTTTAACAGTTTTTTACATACTCTGCATTTGACACGAGTCATGAAAGCTATAGAAACTGATTTTGGTTTGGTTAGCTTTTGCTTTTAACAGCAGGGTTCATATGAGTATAAAAAGTCAAAATTGAAAGTACACTTTACTTTAGTCACAAGAAGAATGCCATACAGTGCCATATTTTTTGTTTACTTGTTAGTTATGCTTCTTATATTTATGCCATTGGACTTTCCTGGATTTTAGAATGCAAGAACTTATTAAGAATCTTTTTTTTTATTTTTATTTTTTTTTAAAGAATTTCTGTCTGGTAAAGTGAAGCTTGATGCATCTAGTCTGTTTATCCCAACAGGCAGAAATATGGGCATGTTCCTGCTCTATGGCTGGAATACAGGTTTGGTCATATTTGGTAGACTCTAGACAGAAGCCCTTTCAAGAACAGTTATTTTCCTGTTTTATATTATCAAGGGGCTATGAAAATACACAATGCTTTTAAATGACCTTGCCATGAACAAATTTCTGAAGGACTAAAATTTTGTGAGGTGAATTTACTAGACAAATACTGACTGCATTTTGTGGCAGTTCACTGTTCACTCTTGTGAACAGTGCTTTGAAAAACCAAAACCTTGTACTTGCAGTGCCATTGTATTTGGAAAGGCTTTCAATTAGCCAAATATTTAAGGATGATATGTACATTAAAAGATATTATTGAAATATATAGAGACATATTTAGAAATAAACTTTTTAATAGAAATAAACTTTATTGAATAATGATTGAAAAAATGTCAATTACAAGGACAGTATTGACTAAACATTTCTTTTTATTCTGCTTTGAAAAGAGCAAATTTATGCATTGTACCATTCAAAAATGAGGAAACTCTTATTATACTATTAAATTAAACTATAATTACTGATTATAGAAAGTTTGCTAAGTAACAGCTATCAAAGTTTTTTAAAATACCATTTATTTGGCAGATTAAAAAGTAAGCAAACTAACTTTTCCAAGACTAAAGAATGTCTTCTCTAATGAAAACAGCATATCATATGATTAGAATGTTAAAACAGAAATTATACCTTAGTTCTGTGACATCTTGTGCCTTGTGTCTATTTTTTTCTGGGACCAGTAAATAGAACAATTACTCACTGGAACATCTTAGTCACCTCATTGGAATAAGTATAATGAGAAACAATATAGATGTTTGATCACTTGAAGATTTTCAATCAAAATACTGTTTCATTTTAAAAGATTCCTTCCTCAAATCATAGTCCTATGCTTTTGGTTATATTTGAAGTTACTTGATTACCACAATATTTCTGAGCTTTCTAGATTTCATGATAAATACTCTGTGAACAAATGAACACACCATGAAGCAATATGGCTTAACTTCAAAGTGAAAATAATTTTGGATTGCAAACAAAATAAATTGCATTCTTCTAACGAGTCTAAAATTAGCTAGCATGAGTTAGCACTAGTATCTCCCTTCAGTTGATATGAGAATTTTTTTAGTTTTCAGGCTAGTTGTATCAATAAATTTTCAACAAAAGGATACTTTGGTATTTCATGTGGTAAGTTAAAGCAAATTTGACAATACCCGTGTAAACTTGACAGGGTCATAGCAACAATGTTATTTTCAACATAACAGGCCTTTTAGACATATTTTCTGCTTTAGTTAGAGAAATGGTCCCAAACTCATCACATGTCCAGTTTCCTAAATCTATTAACTGTATTCTTTTTTTTAACCACAGGGAATTATGAATTTTATTGTGGGTTCTGTCATTCATCTGACAATGGCTTTGAACATACCTGAACCTTTTCACCTCCACAAACTTGTTATTGTGGCATTTTTAAAACCTATATTCCTAGCAGCACAAATTCCCTTTTTCATAGTACCTGACATTCTGCAAACATATACTGACCAACAGCAGAAGGACTGCATTTTTTTTTTTAATTTCACCTCTCTTTCTTGCTTAAGTTTTCCGGCTCAAATGATATTTTGAAAAGATAAACTGCTGCCACAAAAAAGTAGGAGAAACCTCCTTGTCTGAAGCTAATGCCTTTAAAAATATTGACAATGAGAATCCCAAAAGTAATTGATTTTACTTTTTGAGAGACAGTTTACCTTTTCAATGTCACAAATTCAAGAAGTCTTCCCTTAGAGTGAAAGGAAATAGTTCATAAGTAGAAAACAAGCAGATAACAGCACATGCATTCTCAAATGCTGCTTCCTACCCTCCCTTCAAAGACATCTAAGAGATTGAGTGCGGTCCTTTCTCTCTCTCTCTATTTATCTCTATTTCTCTCTATCTCTATCTCTATCTATGATCTCTATGATCAATATCATCAATCACACCAACATGGAAACAAACTTAGAAATCCAAGTGTTTGAGCTGTCTCCCAGAAAATACCCGACATTTTTTTAAACTGACCAAAAATGAGTTGGCAGAAATTACTGATTAACTTTAGGGCAGTGAAAGAGCAGGAAGTTTGTTAGGTATTAATGAATTCCATGTCCTTTCGGAATGCTGCAGCACAAAAATGTATATCTCAGATGCAGGTGTAAAATTCTGGAAGCCTTGAAAAATTCTTGCACTTTTATACCATGGTTCAAGGTATATATTAATCAGTAGTAACAATCATCTCCACTTTGTAAATTAAAAATTGTGTTTTTTCTTAGATTTCATTATAAATATTCCACAAACAAAGGAACACATGATGAAGCTAGATAAATAGTTTTCCCTAATTATTTTATTTTTAATTGGCAATCTAATTTTGATTACTTCAAAATTATACAGATTTCTGTTTCATAATTGGAATATTAAGTGGCTTCTTGGCTGGAGGTGCTGAATGAGCTGAAATGAGCAGATTAGGATATCCCAGTGAGGCTGAAAAATTGAAAGCTGAGTCATACCTTCTACAACAGTTCCACTGCATTTTGCCTAATGGTAGGCAGCTAAAAGTGAGTTAATTATGCCAAACCCCATTCTGAAGTTAGTGGAGAAGAAGAGAAATCTCTAAAATTTGTACTGCTTACTTGCTTTGCATGCCCCTCTTAACAAGAATACTACTGTTTTCAATAACTAGAGTGAGACAAATTTATTTGGATTCAGCAATGGATTTCTAGATGAATCTAGATGAATTACAATTTATTAAAGCATCACATAGTTCTCATGGGCAAGGTCACAATGAAAACTGAAACATTTTTCTACATACCATTTAGTGCACTCTACTGAAAATGGTAGTATGTATTTACATTACATGTAATGACATCCCTTCTGTTATACCACCTGACAGTGAACCATTTTGACCCAAACTTGTGTCATAAAGCTCCCAGGAGCCCAGAGACACTCAATCATTTCTCATTTAATAAAAATCACCGAAGAATTCAGATTTTCATGGAAGTCTGTCTTGAGAAAACACTTTTCTGTACTCTATAACATACGTGAGCTCCAAGGAGAAGTGCAGCAAGGACATGCTGAGAGATGTCTGCCACCTATAGTTACCAGGAAGCACACCTGGATGAAAGGGGGAAAAAAAGAAAAAAAAAAGAAAAAAATCCTGTTAGTTGCTCTAAATGCTCAGGACTAGAAATTGTAGGCCAACTAGGAAGCATGAAGAAAAGAGAAGAAGATACAGGAATGAGGGAAGAAGTTTGAACAAAACCTTAAATGCTCCAGTGGGTGGTGAAGCTTGACTCAGCTCTATTCCTCATCTTGTTTTAATCAGATAATAATCAGCATCCTCCCTTTTCAGGATGAAAATGTGGAAGAAATTAGGAAAATTTCAATACTGAGAAGATCATGAAGGAATGGTGTGATATGTGGCCTGGTCCACGCTCTGAAAGCAGGAAAACACCTGAAGTCTTTGGAAAAAAGAGCTGATTTTGGTGCTGGATTCAACCTAAATAAAGAGTTCTGGGATCACTTTTAAATCCATCAGCCTCATACTAGAAAGGCTAACAATCATGAATTCTGTTGTTACTTTGACGAACTTTTTGTTATTCTCCTAAGCCAAGTTAATAAAAGAGTTGGCAGTAATTTGGGGGGAATACAGGAAGATTGGCTGCAATTTCTTTGTATTAGGTGACTGTGACCAAAAATATATTTTATAATAGCTTACGTTATATGGTTGTAAGGAAACCTATTAAATTATTTTTTTTTTAAAAGAAAGGCAGGTTATCGAGGGTGGTAGAAAAAACACAACTGTTTTTGACAGATTTTGTTAAGGGAAAAAGTAAGCATAGCATGAATATGAAAATTCTAATTCTTCTGAGTTTATTTCAGATTTTTAGAGGAAAATCAATTCATATTTTTAATTTGGTCTGATGCATGCTCTCCTATTACTGGTGGTTGTTGCTTTTATTTGTAAAGCAGTCCTAACCCTTTCAGAAAGAGCATTAGGCTTTTTGGATTTACTCTGAAAAAGGAAATTTGGAAGTGGACATGTATTAAATTTCAAAAGATATAACTTGAAATGATTGCTTAAAATCTTGGTTATCAACTGATTGCACACAGAAATTTGTGTTTTACATAGAATTGCATTTATTTCTTTGATATAATTGAAATTATCATTAGATAGTAGCATCTTCACTTCTATGCACAAATTGATTTCTGTCAGGAAACTCAAGCCATATTAATGAGAAAATAAATTCTGTTAGTTTTTCAAAGCTTCTGTTCCTCACAGGACTGGATTAATAAGTTGATCTACAGTTCATTTTGATCAACACTTTAATACATTATGAAAGATTGCATGTAGCAAGACCTTTTAATGTGTTCTCTCATCTTCCCATTTGTGACGCAGAAAATGTTCCAGAGGGTAGGGCTTTTCAAGTTGTATGTGGTGTTTATTTATTTTATGCCCACTTAAAACCAACATTATGAATTTATATGCACTTCTATTTAAAGCCATGGGAATACACATTGACAAAGTTTTCTTTCTCTTTTTTTTTGGACAAAGTAGTAAAAGCAAAGCAGTGTGTGAAGGAAGAAGAAAACAAGGAACATAAATTGAAGATGGTTGTCTTCAAGTCTCTGGTTGATTATCATGGGGGCAGGAGAAAGACTTTCCTTCTACAAAATAGAAACTTATTCTTTCTATTCTTTGAGTGAAGAACCTTAGCCTTTTTCCTTTGTCTTCTCTTTAATGCCATCATTACTTTTTTACAAGGAGAAAGAGAGAGCTTGTATACACACACAGTATCCCTATAGAGTTAATGAATTTTCTGGTATTGGATCTGTCATTATTGCTTAGATGATTGAAGTAACCATTTGAGATGCCCTTTATATAGAGCTATTGATCTCATTAATTGATTAAAAATTAAATGCATTCTTTTACCCTGATATCTGCAAATGTTCTTTGCCTTCTGTCTACTTCTCTTCAGTTGTGTTTGTGCACTATTTATTCTCTTGCAAGCAACACCAAAAAAAAATGGAACTATAAATATCTTTCTCTCATGCAAAACGGTCTCTGAATTTTTATTGTATGTGCTAAACTTCAGAAAGCTGGAAACCTGTTTATCCTTGTGGAACAGCTATTTTTGAATGACTCTGTAGACTTGGGTGTATAAAAAGAGCTCTGTCACACTTCAGGGATGAGATCCTGTACTGCTTCTCCCTATGACCTGTACAAAACCAGCTTCCCTGGAAAGGAGCTGCCAAGGGAGCATTCAAACATCAATTTAGTCCTCTGCCTCCTGGGTTGTTCTTAGATCTTGTAAATTCCCACAACACTGAGGCAAACGGACCTGCCCAAAACAACAAGCTGCCTTATAAATTGCATGGAAACTCTACAATAGTCTGCCCTGCAACCTACCTGACCCCAGTCAACAGACTCCCTGTTCTGGGAGTTGAGTGTTAACCTTAAGAATCAGCCTTATCTCCTGCAGTTTCTACTCAGAATAGGTGTTTCCCCAGAGAGACAAAGCTCTTACAATGCTTTTTTAAAAATAAAATTAAATTAAAAAAAATTTAAACACATGATACAAAGAGCAAATAAAGTACAATGCCCTCTGAATGAGACACAAGGAACACATGCATATAATTCTGTTAGCCATTAAAAGATACATTTGTTTAAAAGGAGGTCTCCAGCCACTTTTCTGAAAATAAGTGTCAGGCAACCAAATCTGCTAGGAGAGTGTCTATTAGGCTGCACAGTTCACTGAAATAATGGCCATAGTTTGAATTACATTATGGAATGTAATTTCCATAGCATAGTGATATGCTACATTCTATAATCAATTATTCGATGAGTTCAATAAGAAAAACTAACAAATGGCTTTGAATAAAGAAAAGTAAAACGTGAAAAAACACAGAGTTGTTGTTTTGGGGAATTTTTTTTTTCTAATAGGGTTAAAACTGATAGGAACAATACAGGTAAGCATAATATGGGTGTTTCACAAGGTAATAGTTGCACAGTGGTACCTCTTTCACTGTCTCCTTGCTGTGCCTGCAAGTCATTATCTTATACTTGAAAAATCTTGTTTCGGAAGAGATAGAAACATTTCTTTTTGCCACTGTCTTCCTTGCAAGAATGAGAGATAATATACAGAAAGGGTGCTTATATACTGACAGATATGTGCAGGACGAGACGAGAGAAGAGCCAAATAGTGGACTAATGCAAATGCATTTGTGTTTTCTCTTAAATATTTCCATTTAATCCTGTTTGTAGTTCCCTTCTTCAATCACCAGTTTCAATCCTTTCAGTTGTGTTCCACATTCATTAATTGCAAAGTGCTTCGTTACCTAGTGTAAACCCTGTCTGCTTTAATTTCTTTATAAAGTTCTTTCTTTTCTAAGGTTCCTTTACACATGCACTTTAAGCATAATGTTTACAAAAAGAACCTTTTTTCTTGCTCTCTAGTAGGCAGCTAGGAAGTTTTCTTGTTTTCTTATGCTTGTACCATAAAACCAAAGTTATTCAATACTTTGTTTTTCTTTTAAACAATCACCTACAGGATAAGCAAAAGTGTATTTTTTATTACAGTACTGCTATTTTATTAAAATATATCATGATAGGGAATTTTTACCAGTTACTCTTACAGGTAATTACTGAGCTTCCCAGGGGAGTTCAACACTTAAAAAATTTCCTTTCTGTTATCATCCATTCTAAAAGGGGAAGTGACATGGGAATAGTTTGAGAAATAAAGAACTGATGTGTTTTTTTCAAGATTGCCATCTGAGCCTCCTCGGAGGTACTTAGAGTAACCAGACACCAAAACCGGGACTGAGTCAGTTTCCAATGCAAAAAAGAAAGGGCAAGAGTGAGATAGATGTTCTAGAAAACTGTGGTCAAGAATTTTCACCATGATAAAAATAGTCTTGCCTGTTCTTGTTGATAGGAAGCTTATAGCCTCTTTCCATTTGCAAAAATGAAAAATATTTTAGAGGTAAATTTATTATCACATACATTTCCTTACAAAGAATAGATGACTGTGTTATATTTTCTCCTGGAAATCTTTTCATTGCCATTTCAGATTATGTTTTGCATCCATGGATCTCAGATTTATTTTCTTGTGTAAATTGGCAGTTTGCATGCAAGCATGTAACTTTAAGATGGTTGAGTGATCTATGTGTCAAATACACGCTTAGGGAAATGAATGACGGAGGAATCAAAAGAGATGGAAATTTGTAAGGATTTGTAAGATATGTATCTTCTAATAAAAGATACTGAGAAAGACAGAACATGAATCAGTGTACTGCAAAAGTAGTGAAAAGGAAATTTTAGACATTTATGGTTATCTCCA
This sequence comes from Gallinago undulata, assembly GCA_026546715.1. Classification (NCBI taxonomy): domain Eukaryota; kingdom Metazoa; phylum Chordata; class Aves; order Charadriiformes; family Scolopacidae; genus Gallinago; species Gallinago undulata. The sequence goes on along the minus strand of JAOTQQ010000023.1, from coordinate 103,880,139 downwards.
AGGAATTTGTGTTCATTTACTCTTTGATGCAGCTGTGTGCACTTGAAAAGATTATTTTAAATTTTTCCTCTTTGATCCCTATTAGTGTTGATTCTCAGATTAGTGTGTAACACAGACTTTAATTGTCTTCTTCCTGAAAACAAGGAAAAATTTTAAGGATATCAAAAATATCTGTATTCTGATCAAGAAAAGGAATCAGGGAGGACTGCTTTGTTTTAAGTAAGAAAAAATGTAAAAAACCATAGGTATATTTTATGTGCTAAAAGAATCATTCTAAATAAGTGATTAATTAGCAGGGGAATCACCCCCAGCAGTCACTGGATGAATGGTTCATAGGGTATCACCAGTCTCCACTGTGAAAAAAGTAGGGAAAGATTTGAACAGAAATAAAAGTGACCAAACTGAACTGGGAATAACAGTCTTCTTTCTGTCCTGTTATTTATCATGAGAAAAACATGACTTGCACTGCTATGGGATTAATAGAGTCTGTCTTGCTAGATCAACAGCTGGAGAACTGAAGTGTCATAGAGAAGCATGAGCTGTAAGTCTCAAGTTCTTTTGTTTTTCCTAACTTGAAGTAATTTACTATAAAGTCCAAATGGTCTTTAACAGTGGATTGTGACATGGGGTTTGACACCTGGATTTTTGAAATTTTTGAAATTTTTAAATTTCAATTATTAAATTATTAAAATTTTTGATTTTTTTTTAAATTTTAATACCAAGAAATGTTAGAAATTGGAATCAGTTTATATAACAAGACTATCTGAAGCACAAGTACATCCTTACACAAATTACATTTAAATTCAGTTTTGGAGTATTGAATACGGAACAGCAAAGCCAAAGGACCTCTCTGCACTTATTATTAGGCAACAAATAGCTTAAAAGATCATGTTAACCTTTTCAACCATAAAAAAGTGTTATCCTCCAATCTTTGTTTCATTGACTACCTCTACATTTTTTATTTTATTTCCTTCTCTCTTTTTTTCCTGATTTCTTTTTTAAATTGTAATAAGAATACAGAATAAGGAGTTTGGTTTTGACTTGCAAATCTACAATACAAAGTAGGTTCAAACTCAGGCAGTACAATTACACCCACTCCTACTTGAAGTGGACCTACTGTGTGAGTAAGGAGCATTTCTGAAGTGACATGGATTTATTCTTGTGTCTCATTCTCTTTTGTTTTGTGGACGATCACTGGTCAGTACTTACAAAGAGTGACCCGTACACCTTATCATAGGTATATGATAATCATGCCCCAAATATGACTTTGTAGTTCACTGGAAAACACATCCTGACCTCAGTGTTTCCCAGACTTGCTTTGGTTTTAATTTGAAGTATTCTGAAGAGCTGCTCTGGAAAACACCTTGCTGAGAATTGTTGACTTTGGAAAGCAGCGTGGTTTGTGGTTGTCAAAGTCAACTAAGATTGTCACAGACACGACATGTCAGAAATAAAACCCAACAGGTTAACACAGTAAAGGCTTAAGTTCTTGACTGCAAACTAGGAAACTGATGTAAAAAATGCACACAGAAAAAAAGGACTGTATTTCAATGTCTGAACCAAATCTCTGTAACCTGTCATTTAAGATGTTTCTTCCCAGAGCTGACTTGATCTGACACAGCATTATTTTAACTATAGTTGAGGGTGATTAAAGGGCCATTGTATACCAACTAATTAATGCTTAAGGAATTCCTATTCCTTCTAGTTTTTCTTTCTTCCTTACTAGAAAAACAAAACTTGCAGTTTTATTAGTTTGAATTTACAATCCTGCATAAAAAATTAAAAAAATCTACTGAAACATAGCATCCAGCTAAGCAAAAATATACATGCAGCATTTGTCTGGCATTTGTTGATTTCTTGCACCAAGGTCCTCTTCCTCGAAGCAAAAACCAATGCACTTGAAATCCTTCTGTCTGTCTTATTTCCAGACAATTTGACTTAACCTACAAACCTGTTTAATGCTTCCTGTAACTGGCAATTGTAGTATTAGAATATATATATACACTATACATAATTTCTGTTCTTTTGCAATACAAAATATTTTGATTTCTAGAGAGATCACATGGAGTATAACAATTCAAATGAGAACTTAACTACAAGATTAAGTACCTTGCTTTCCACTATTTGTGATTTGGAGAAGTTAAGGTGCTCACACGTTCGCTAAGACACATGCAGCAGTTTGGCAGCATGATGTACCATAAGGCCTTGATTTGCTTTCAAGTCCCCTCAACTATAAGCTGTTGACACTACCTCTTTCTGCCTTCCAAGACATTGACCACATATTCTTTGCTTTGTGATCTCTAGTTTAACAGATTTGAATTAGTGGTTTTATTTTCAATAGATAATATATCTAAACAAGCAAAACTTCTATTATCTGATCCCTACAATGGCATAATGTCCCTATTACATGAGAAAAACTGTTGCTTGTGAAAGGTTATCATTTTTGATCAAAACAAAGCAAAGAAAAAGAATCCAAAAACTTCCTCCTGTTTCTTTCCTGTTTGGAATAATCCTTTCTAAACCTGCTGTTTGATGCATTGATGTAAAATTCAAATATATTGTCAAAATTGAATGAGCTTCTTTACCTGATCATTTTGTTCAGCATGCTTATTTCATTTCCTGGTTGTTTGGGTTTTTTGTGGGGTTATTTATTTTATTACTATTTTTTAAAAAATGAATGGCAGAAGTCCCGATTTCTATAATGGCAACTATGATGTTACTGAAACTTAGGATAATACTAAGCCAATCCTGTAAAGAAAATTCTAGTCCTGGGCACTGGCTAGTTAATACTAACATCACCTGTAGGAGAGCATATTGTGTTTCTGGGTCCTTCCTCTGTAGTTGTAATCTTAAATGAACTGCTTCACCTGCTCCTAGTTGACATTTAGATGCTTTGCAATCAGACTCACCCCTCTCAACATGTATGGGAGCAGCCAGCTGAACCGGTCTCAGAGCACAATAGGTGAGATGCAGGGAGTTGTCATCTGACTCAGCTTCATCTCTGCCTTGCCTCCTCTATGCAGAG
>JAOTQQ010000023.1:103861838-103877014 GCA_026546715.1 Gallinago undulata | reverse complement strand
GTCATCATACACATAGGACCTGCAATAGTGACGTATTGGACCTGTGAGTGAAGTCCAAATAAATTAATTTGAACCTCACAGTGAAGTCCTTTCTCCCCGTTTCGTCACACAACATTTCTATCATAAAATTTACATGGTCTTCTCTGATCTTCCCAGGTGTTGCTTAAAATAAAAATATTGAATGTAGGCAGGAGTCTACATTCATTTGATCAGTCTCTGGAAAATATTTCCTGTATTAATTAGTTGAAAATGTAAGAAGTTGAATTAGAAAAAGTCCTATACTTGTCCTAGATCCTCTTTTTGCTTCTGCATTGTGACCCAAGGGGATCTGGCAGTATCTCTTGATCAAATCTAAGGTGTGAGATAACATATGCAACACAGCAACTAGAGCACAATATCTATCCTAGCCATTGGATGTGGATCAGTGATGGTGAATGGTTGAACTTCCTGGTGTCTCTGCAGACTATAGGGTTCAGCTCCCATTTATACACTTATTATATTTATTTAAGGAACGTAATAGCAGAAAGGGAAATCCAGGTGTTTTCAGACTGCAGAAATACTTTATTCTAACTTACTCCACCTGTCCAAGGATCTACACTCACATTTTAGCAGTGATCTGATAAAGCAGAGCAGCTACCAGTCAGGGTTACGGAAAAGAATTTTTTGAACAATTTTTTTTACACGGGGTAGGCTTACTTAACAATACAGAAGCATAAGCTCTGGCTTGTCAGTAGAATCAGGCTTTTCCTGTACATTTGTGTTTTCAAGGAGGAGGAGAAGAAAGGTGTGAAGGAGGAGAAGAAATTCCCACCCTTCTTCCTGGCTTTCAAAGCAAAAGGAGATTTGATGATTTCTTTTTCATAGGTAAATCCATTATTAATTTGTATGCATGCCCTTAGTTTGTAGAAATAGCATTGTTGCATGGTGTTTGTATATTGCAAGTGTTCATTTTATAAATGCCTTTGTGTGACCTTGCAGAATTTTCCAGTCATCTTGTATTCAGTTCTGGGCTGAGGGCCAACACCTAAGCACAGATAAAGTTGGGTGAGTTAAATCTCACTTTTAGCTGTCACAAGCAAACAATATCCCTCTATGCAGTATTTACTCACACTAGGATGCTTAGAAGATGTGATGCATCACAGAGCTTCACAGTATTGCAAAAAGCTCTATCTACACAACCTTGATAGTTTCAGTATCAAAGATTTGTGGCTATTTTTCTGTAAAACACCAGGTACTATACATATCAATACAAACTCAATGATTAGGAAAACACAGGTTTCTCCTCTTGCCTGTTATTACAGTTTCCTCCCACAGTCTTTGAACCTACTGAGCACTGTCCTGTATCATTTGATCACTTAGACACTTGTGTCTTTTAATTAGTTTTGTGGTCTCCTGCTTTCTTGATCTACTGCTCCTCTTAACCTTTTCTAGCTTAAAGGCAGGCTAAAAGATTCAAGGATGGTTAATGAAGGTCCTAATTAAGTCTAGCTTCCTTCGATTCCTGTGGAGTACTGATCCCTCATTAATCTCTATTTCATCTCGACCTTTACACCTCCCTTAGGTGTTGACCCAGAAAAGGGATCTTTGGGCTGAGATGCTTAGGCCTGTGTGAATTCTGCAGTGAGAGGTATTGAATATTGTTCCACGGGAGCTATAATGCTAGAATATGACACCCCCAAGTACTTGCAAAAAAGGCTGAGACACTAAATTAATAATATTTTCTTAGGGAACAGAAATAGTGGGAAGAAAGTTCATCAGGCATAATTATGTCTGAAATTAGACATAATTTCAAAAGGCTATTTAGTTGATTTAAAAAAAAACACAACAAAACTGTTTTGAATGTAAATCTAATAGCCTTAAAAGTTCTAAACAGATTGAAGGCTATCTTAAGAACACTTTGTTGTGAGAATTTTGATAGTCTTCAGAGACTCAGGAGACCTTCTTGAGAGAGTCAGACTGTTCTGAAACAAGTAACACTAATTCTCTGTATTATCTTACTACCTGAAAATTAAACCTCATGTTTGACAAATTAAAAATAGAAGGGAGTTGATAAAACTGCCTTTTCTAGAATCATACAAGAATAAACGTCTGTAGTATGAACAACTCAGCCATTTTCATTAGTTACTAGGTGCCTTTGTTAACCAAAAATCATTTGGTTTCAGTGTCTAATGAGATCCAAAGTTATTATGGACAATACTAGAGAAATACTGGGGAATAAAAAAGTAAATTAATTACTGATGTAGCTATAATAAAGTTTAAATATACCAAAGATATATTTTAATGATTAACTCTGAAATGCTTTAGGTCAGGATATACCTTTTCTCTCTACCAGCAGTTTTCCACCTGTCATTCACTAACTCTTCAATTTCCCTTTGTTCATGCTAAAAATTCTGATTATCTGAGCCTGTTGAGTAACTTCTTTCTGCAATACCCCATGTGTCTGGCGTAACCTTCACTAGCTCGACTGAGTATTTTTGGTTCACATTATTAGCAAGCTGTTAATTTGCAGTTTACTCAAAGCCTTCTATACTTAAGTTGCACCACTGCAACACTGACTTCTGTGTCCTTGGGATTTGCAGGGCTTTGCTTGAACATCCAGGTGGAGTCGTCAAGATTTATTGCACTCATTGATGTTGAAAGACTCCTAGCTCAGCGACGTAGTGAGTTAGGGGTTTTCTTTGGTGGTCTGATATACCACAAATATTCCTACAACACTCCATAGGTTCCTGAGATTTTTTCTGTGAGCAGCTGATTGCAAGAAAAACTTAAATGTCTGATGTAACTCGTCTAGATCTATTGTTCTTTTCTATAATACGAAGAATTTAGCTGTTTAAGTGTTGGTCTATTGGCAAATTTTCTATATTTCTTTCATGAAGACTCATAAGAGGATTCCTTTTCTTACAAAGAGTGGACATTATTTCCTTTAATGGCAGAAATACATTGATTCAGTAGTAATTTGGATACTCAATAGCCTGGAATTTCTAGGTTACTTTCAATTTCAGTATTTGCTTGTCATGATAGTCTCAGACAGATGGCTTTATCTTCACAGAAGGATTTCAGCTTGCTGAAGTTAGTCACAGGTCTGAGACTATTTTAATACTTTTATTTCATCTGTCTCCTGATTCTGTTTCTCATCTCACTAATATAACACGACCTCTAAGACACTGAAAAAGTAAACAATATTGTTTTCATTAGACACTCAAAAGAACTACTGCAGTTCTCCTGGCCTTTGTGTCTTGATTAAAGACTTCCTGAAGGTGCTAACTGAGCAGATTGCAGGTAAGTTCCCAAATGTAGGTTGCCCTGATCATTCTCACAGCTCCTGTGTTCTTACCCAAAGATAAGGTGACAGCTTGACTGGACTTACTTGATGGCTATCATTGGTGGACAATGATGGTTTTGAGTGTACAGTCAAGACATTTACCATGGTCTTCCAGTTGAAAACAGCAATGATTCAGAAAACGCTGAACTCTGTAAAAACGGCTGTTCATTGGGCTTTAATATAGGTGTGATCACTACACATTAAACAGGTTTTGTCACCTAGGCAACTACTCCTATTTTGCACCTTTATTTGCAGCATAAGAAAATAACAATGACAACATCAAAACAAGAGCTTGTTACCTTCTTCTGCAGCTGCAACAGGCAAGAAGAAAAGTAAAGGAAGCAGATTAATGATTGCTGTTGAAGTGCATACAGGATAAAGAAAGCATAAAAGCATTCTGAGGAGTAACAATGTGCCTTTTAGGAAGACATTTGAATTAATTCCTTTTGACAGAAAACTCTTAAATCCTCAGCAAAGTGTAAACTTTTCAGAGTATATGAAAAAAAAAAAATTAAAATCACCGAACTGATTTCAAAAGCTCCATAAATAGCTACCTTGAGAATAAGGACATATCCTATCAAAACCAAAAAGCTTGTAAGAAAAAATACAACTATATGACTGACTGTCATCAGAAGGCAAGGGAAAAAGCTGAGGAGAGATAAACAAGAAATTATCGTTCCCTTTTGCTTTACTAGCTATCAGCCACTACTAGAGATCATTTCTTATGGTCCCTACAATTGTTTTTATGCTTCTGTTTACCAGTTTTGAAAAAAAAAAAAAGTTTTGAAATCTACTAAATCAACTGAAGTAAAAATGGAAATACTTTTCATTAAATTGGAAAACGTAATTAGTTGATTTAGTGTTTTTCACCTGAAGAACACTAACTTTGCATGCCTACCAACAACAGGCACAATAAGATGTCAAAGAAAAGGCATAAACAGTCCCTTGCTTATACTGACACAAATTTCTTGCTTGTCTTTATACTTACTGAAGAGATTATGAGAAGACAGGAGATAAGCATTCATGACATGGTTTAAATACTTGGTTTCATTAAGCAATCAGTAAGATTAGCGCTGTTGTAGTGCAGAATACACAGAGAAATGTATGTATGTGTTAAGGAAAATGCATATGCATATAAATACACTATTTGTGAAGTGTGATAATTGTAATTTGATGTATTACAAAATCAGCAAAATGTTGTAACAGCCTCCATTTTAATAGTAATAACACATACATCTTTTGATTATATAGATCACTGGGGCATTTGGTTGCAAGGATAAGTCTGGAAATAACTTGCATGAAGGAGAGAGTGAGGTCTGTCTTATCTTTCAGGTAGCATTAATTGGTTTATCATTGCTAGTAGCTATTTGCAGCTTGATTGACATGCATGGCCTCAAAGACAGGGAGGAAAGTAGTCTGTCCTCATCAGGAGATGATGCTCTTCACTGTGTCTGACTTGGAGTCCAGTGTTAAACCCTTTGCCTAGAGAGATCATCTAGATAAAATTTTGAAAATAAATCAAGTCAAAATTTTGAAAATGACCCAAGTCATAGAATACCACAAACATGATTATTTCACATTTCTGTGAAGATTCATTTATATACCTAAAATCAAATAATTGGGCTTTTATGTGTTGTCGCTACCATATTGTACAAAGCACCATTCAGTGTGTGAGACAGATCCACTTTAAAAAGCACGACTGCAGTATTTGGATTACTTTAGTTCAGAGAGTTAGTGGCTCTGTAGCTGTGCTCTCCTGGAGCCTCTGATCACAGAGACTGTACTCAGAGAGTCTTTGTAAGAAGTGTTGTCTCCATGCCGATGGTTAATCCAGGGAATAATAATGATAAAAAATCAACCCCAATGTAATCGATGGATTTATGCCACAGATGAACCTAACATCGTGAGATTTCTTTTGCAGTTTGTAAGTGCAGTGGGTAGATTTCTTTCTGGAATGACATGGCCTCTTTACAATTCACGTCAAATATAAGTGAAGCTCCTTGGGTTTGATTCACTCTCACTAATCTTCTCTGCAAGGCTTTCATTATTAATTACCACACAGAATCATTCAGATTTTTGTATCTGCTTCCAACACCATATTTTTTTTGGTCAGAAATCCATGTGTGCAATGTGTGCATTTATTTTAGCTACAGGCAGAAAATATAACATTTGGGAATGTAAAAATACTGAATTATGGGATGTTAGTTGATCTGCCTATCCAGTCTTCCATCCTCTATACATCTTAATTCAGGATTTTACAAAATCATGTAGTTACACACTCTTCCTCTTATCTCACTGCTGGGGTCCTGCTATCTCACTGTCGGGGGCCTATGTATCCTCATATCTAATGGACCAAAGTGATTTACAATGGTATTTCCTTAACTGGCAGCCTGAGAAGTGGCACAGCTGCTCTGCTGGACAGCTGCCAGTAAACAGATGTGTGCCTTTCAGTGACACCAAACACGGTCAGAGAGGCACTTATAGACTGTCCTCACAAGTAAAACAGGTGTTGTCTGCAAGTTTAACCATCATCATTAGCAGATGCGAACTGGTGTTTTACTGGCATAAATGTCATGACTTTTATTACCATTGATCAAAACAAGCCCTGTTCTTGATTTGTTAGGATGGTTGAGGGCTCAGCCAATGATTGCTGGAAGCCAGCCCACCTCTGCAATTCTGAGAGAGAGATGTGGGTGTGCAAGAAATACAATATTAGTCTAGAAGTAACTAAGTTAATTACAGGGCTGAACTCTACTGTAGTGATTTTAAGCACAGCTCCCATTGGATCAGAAGTTACTTAACTGAAATAAATTATCATTTTACAATCCAAACAAAGACATAAGAGGACAAGACATGGGAATCCTGGTGGACAACAGGATGACCATGAGCTAGCAATGTGCCCTTGTGGTCAAGAAGGCCAGCGGCATCCTGGGGTGCATCAAGAAGAGTGTGGCCTGCAGGTCTTGAGAAGTTATCTTCCCCCTCTACTCTGTCCTGGTGAGGCACCATCTGGAGTACTGTGTCCAGTTCTGGGCTCCCCAGTTCAAGGACAGGGAACTGCTGGAGATGGTACAGCAAGGGGCTACAAAGATGATTAGGGGCCTAGAACATCTCTCTTATGAGGAAAGGCTGAGGAACTTGGGTCTTTTTTGTCTGGAGAAGAGAAGACTGAGGGCAGATCTGATTGTTGCCTATAAATTCTTAAGGATGGGTGTCAAGAGGATGGGGCTGGTCTTTTTTCACTGGTGCCCAGTGACAGGAAAGAAGAAATAGGAACAAACTTGAACACAGGAAGTTCCATCTAAATGTGAGGAAGAACTTTTTTACTTTGAGAATGGCTGAGCACTGGAACAGGCTGCACAGAGAGGTGGTGGAGTCTCCTTCTCTGGAGACATTCAAAACCTGCCTGGACACGTTCCTGTGCAACCTGCTCTAGGTAGACCCACTCTGACAGGGGGGTTGGACCTCTGGATCACCAAAGGTCCCTTCCAACCCCATATGATTCTGTGATTCTGTGAAGACCTGGGCCCTGGAACTAAGCTTTCAGAGCGTTGCTCACATAACCCACCAGATGAGCTCAGAATAGGTACTGTGCTTTATATGACATCTATATCCAAGAGAGACAGGAGTGACTCAAATTGCTTGTTCTCCTGGGCTCCCAGGCTCTGTGTCACAGAACTGTAGGTACTGGGAAAGAAAAGAGGTGAAGTCCGATCCATGTTGTCCAGTCAGGTGGCTGACCATATGGGTGATGTGATATATGCACACCACAGTGTGGTACGCATCTCTCTGCACAGGCCCAGCAGCAGAAGAGACAGCTACTGCACTCCAGACACAGCACTAAATTTGTGATGGGTTGCATTGACTGTCATGAAGGACAGACCCCATGAGATGAACTTTGTTCAATAAATACATCCTTTATGGTGTTACGCTCTGAAGGCCCTCTGTGTCTGTATATGTCTCATGGGCAAAGTCTCCTCCATCCTTCCCTTGCACCTCAGTTACCAGCAGCTGATCTGTGCCATGCTTAGAGACACAACAAATGCACCTTCAACAGACCATGCATGGTGCAGACATGTAGACTATGGCACTGGCTGCTAGAAGGAATGGTTACTGGGACATGGGAATTTGGAAAGGGGACAAATCTGGTTTGGAGTTGAGTGGAATTAGGGACCCTTAGTGATGCCTTTGATGCCAGCGCTAGAAGTGTAGAAAGCGTGCTCCAGTATGGATAGTCCTCCCCAACAGAGCAGAATAGGGACAGTCATGATACCTTGTTCAGAGCAATTTGAGCTATGCAAATGAGACTGAAGAAGTATTCATTTTAATGTCTTTTCAGTTTTTAACTGTAGTGCAGACCACTTATTTATCAGACAGGAAAACTGTGATAGTGGAAAATGGCATCGGAGCCTAGATTCAGAATACAAAAGATGCACTATATTATCCTGATTAATCATAAAGGGAAAAAAAAATAAATATGGATTCTACCTGTCTTTCTTTTAAAAAGAAAAAGCACATTTAACAAGTGTATTAAATGCTCTCATTTACAATTCTTCAGACCTAAGAGCTTCTCTAGCAACTTTGAGTGCTCAGAAGTTACCACCTTACTGATGAAACAGTGTGCAGTAAAAATATTCAGAGCTAACTATAGATTCATTTTGAACATACAGTTTTAAAGTTTCTGACCTGTGTGATAAGTGATTAGCAAGGCTTTTTAATTTTTTTAATCAAATTTGAAAAGGGATATCCAACTCAAAGCCATGAAATTTCATTCAGTGTAGAAGGCTGAAAACTCTCTAATTTAAGGAAACATGATTTAACACTAATTATAGCAAATAAATAATTCAAGAGGGATACAAAGAACTTCTCAATAGATAGAATAATGTAACAGTCAGAAAGGAATTAATGAATAGGACAGGTACATACTTGCCTAGAAATAGCTATTAATACCACAGAATTATGCACTACTCAGTCATTAACATCACATTGCACCTGGCAGTTTAACAGGCAGATTTTAGTTCTGTAAGAAAAGAAATTAAGGGCTCAATTATGGACCCAAGCCACGCTGAGGAGGGAGAAAGATAAATACTGCTTCATGGTTTGCTGGGAAGACATATGCCTTTGGAAGGTACAAAAAGTGTGGTCTGTGACTACACCTGCAATAAACAAACTATGCTGATGGACCAGCCCATTCACGGAAAACTGTGTTTTCCAGAGAAACTCATTAAACATCATTGTGAGTGTAAGGAAACAACATTACATGTTAGAGAAGTTGTTCTTGCCCCTCTACTGATGACTGCTCATGGACAATCCTGCTCTATGAGAAGCAATGGTAGTTACAAATGAAGTTTCAGTATAAATTATGTGAGATTAGGAACTAAAGATTCAGGTGGGCATCCTTGGAGCCCTATAGGAGGCAGATCTATGTCTGATTGTAGTCCACTGGTGTCTGAGCTGGTCATTTGGAGGCATTGGTTTGCCTGAAAGGAGTGTTTTCACAACAGGCAGCTCTGGTGATTTTATTAGACCACAGGATTCTGTTATCTTCAGCTACATCCTCCTAGCCTGGTCACACTGAAAATATGTCCCTGATTCCAGTGATCAAGATCACACTGTATGTTCTGTATCTGAGCTTTGCACTGATGCTTCTAGATATGATGTGCATTGCAAGCAGTTCCTGGTACACCTTTAACTTACTTCCTTTTTGTAGTACAGAATGTATTTGCCTGATCTGATGATGATTCACACTGATCTTAACCTCGGTACAGGCAAAATATTGCCTTTTATGGGCCCTTTCTCTTCTCAGAAAATTTTTCATGAGTACATTTTTACTTCTGTATCACTTATTCACATATCTTAACTTCTGTGTTATCAAATTCACAGAATCACAGAATCACCTAGGTTGGAAGGGACCTTTTAAGATCATCTAGTCCAACCAATAAAAAAACCAAACAAAACCAAACCAACCAACCAAACAAACAAAAAAACCCCAACCAACCAACAAACAAACAAACAAACAAACAAAACCAAAAAACACCCCACCACCACCTACGCCACACAAAACACCACCCAACACTAATCTATATCCCTGAGCACCGTGTCAACTTGTCTCCTGAATACCTCCAGGGATGGTGCCTCTACCACCTCCCTGGGCCCATTCCAACGTCTGATAACCCTTTCAGTAAAGAAATATTTCCTAATATCTAACCTGAACCTCCCCTGGCGCAACTTGAAGCCATTGCCCCTTGTCCTATCATCTGTAACTTTTCTGCTTGTGGTCAGAAAAAATTGTTACAAAATTATTTTTCTGTTTACTTCTTATAAATACTCAATTCTTAATCATTAGAATGTTTTTCTCTTTATTAAATAATTACCCATATTATGTATGCAATGAAGCATTATTTAAGCAACTTGTTATTATCTTTGTCATTTAATTTTTTCCTCCTACTCTCTTTTACTCATATTTCCAGCTTTGTAAAATTTGCCTTTCTGAAGTACTGAGAACACACATATTGATTCACAAACCATATTTTTTGCACATAATAAATGCAATTTTATCATGATCATATACAATCACAGATTTATTAATATTTGAATGACCTGTTGGCTTTATCTCTTGGAAATGCGTCTTTAATAAGTAAAATACTTTTCAGATATCAAATCTTTCCATTTGAATGCTACTATCTGTTTTCTGCTTTTTATTCTTTCTTTTTAGGGGATGTTTTTGTAGTGACACAGGACTTTAGAATAAATTTTTCATTTTATGTTTTGGAAAGGGTTGCTCATGTTGTTCTTTCTTTGTGACTGATCCATATTAGTCACCTGTGCTGTAACTCATCAGTGAGGAAACGAATCCCTAGACATTCCAAGATCTAGATTTCTGAAATGTCAATAACTCAAAAAACAAGCTATGATATTTTTTCAGGCATAGAGACTCCTCATTGCCAAAGTACGGAACATCCATAACATAATAGCATTGTGAGAGAGCTTGTCAAATTACAGCTGATATCTAAACCTAATTATTGTATTTCCCGATGAATAAATGGGGTAATCTCTGGGGTAAGTCAAAACAGTGGCTTTCATATTTACTCTAGAACTATAAATGTGCTACCATTGCTCTTCCTCTTACGTCAGAAATCAAATTTCCTGGAGTTCAGATCCTTTCCACTAACAAGCCCTCTATAGTCTTAATTCTAGCATCGCACTGATTTTCAGTTCTACTTCAAAGTATAATTTCTGAATGAGTGCCTTTTCCCCAGTAGAAAATAGGATGTACAAGCTTTATCCTCACAAACCTTCAGACTTTCCCATGAGTTTGTCATCCTCTCCCCATAGGTGTGAAAGTCCATATCCTCAACCCCCTAATTCCCCTAAGTAGTCATATAACTATATTCCCCCCAAAATATTAACAAAGATGTATTTACTTCCAATGTTTCCTTTTCGGCGTGCTGAGAACCTCTCAGATCTGGCCATTATGGAGCAGCAAGATATGCCAAGCATTCACCTGCTCAGGTTCTTACCTGACTGCAGTCCTGGGCCACAACCAGCAGATCAGCCCCTGTGCACAGGAGACTTGCATCCACATACTTCTAATCCAGAAACTCCAAGTTTGAACACTCATCTGGGATATAAAGACCACATTTTTTTCCTGCTTTTGGAAAAAGACAGGCTTCACCTCACTTTTCTCACATGAATGTTACTTAACATAGGGACAACTATTTTGGGGTTTTCTAGATACGGCATTAAATAACTTGCTTTTAACACTGCTCCCCTTTATGAAAAACATTTGTACATTCTTGAGCCAGGGGAAGAGGGAGTTGATTCTACAATCTATCTGGTTTTACACTTGGAATATTCACATTTAGTTTCTGTTGCCAAGAAAGATCTGTATCATCTGGAGTGCCTAAATGGTGGATATGCTCTGCTATGGATTAAGAGAAAGATGTTATTCTTGTTTCTTCTGAGTTTTATGAAAAAATGATTTGGACATTTTGCTGCAGAGGAAGATTCAGTGACGAATACAGATTGGAAATAAGGTACTACTTTTTTTTTTATATTTTGTTCCAGAGATGGACACTGAAGTCCCAGCAATAGGCATATTTTATGCAGTTTTTCTTTAGCATTTTCTATCAACTACCTTATATAGCCCTCTAGTTGTTCCAATGACTTTTTGCCTACAAGCACTGCCTATCAAACTAAAAGCAGCATGTTTTTAAGACTATTCAGGTACCTCCATATGAGAAGGTGTGTCTCTGCACAAGATCGAAGAGAGGTACAAGCTCAGGCTGCCCAATAGTAGTGTAACTATTCCATTTGGTGTTGCATTCAGGCAAAATACCAGGCAAAAAAGGTACAATGCCTTTAGTTTTGGAGCTTGAACAGCATTGCATTGCAAGGGAAAAACTACCTTAATTCACCCTATATATCATTCACAGAATGTAGGCACCTAATGAAGCCTAACGCTTTCATTGGGCAAAAAACTATCTAAAAATTCTGCACAGAAAATTTGAGAGATTAAGGTAGCTTCATTCTTCCATGGAGCTTGCCTCAAGCTCTCTTGAGAGTGGCAGATGAAAGTGCTTGAAACATAATTGAGGTGGGTGAGAAGCTGGAGAAAATGGCTTGGTTTTCCCTCAAAGAGTTCAAAACACAGCCTTAGACATCAGACTACACTGCAAGGATCACAATTTGCAAATTCTTAATGGAGAAAAAATGTAAAAAAAAATGAGAATCTGAGTAGTAAGTATTCAATAGATAAATAATTTAAAAGCTTCAGAGAGTTTGGAAAGTCTAACAAAAAAAATTGAATCTTGCAAAAATATTTTTGTTACTGAGCATTTTAGACCCAAGTAGCAATGATTTTGGTAGTAGTGATTATTTGGGGTTATTTCAAGATTATTTTTAATAAATTACTAATAATATGATGCAAAAACTTTTGTAGGAGTCAGTTAAATGAAATAAGTGAATTCATAGTCTACAGAAGATGAATACTGTTTTTAAATTCAAGTATTAGATGTCTAAAAGGATTAGAGACAGTGATTTCAATAGCCGCATGCCATTAACAATTAACAATTGCCATTAATGCAATTAACTTGTTGAGAAGATATTGTGTTTCTCAGTGGTAAAAGAATATTTTATATTAGACTCCCATCCTCAACTTTTGTTATACAAAAATTTCTCATTTAAGCTAAGCTAATGGTCTGTTTTACTTTACTAGGGAATGGAGAGAGAAAGTTCACCCCATGGGATGGTTTATCTTTCCCTAAAATAATGTTCCAGGAAGGTGCATCCTACCCTATGGGCAGTGAATTTTCTCTGACTGTAACATGTGGAGAGGTAAGGTCTAAGAGTAAGATTTCAGCCATAAATTTGTCTTTAGTGGTTAAACCAGCTGCATACAGAACATCCTCATGGGTTCTCAAGTAATTTCTCTGATCTGTTATTTTGCTTCCTTTTCTAGTCCTTCTTGCACGCTGTGTAGGTAGCTGAGGTCCTATCATAAACTTCTGCTGTGTTGTGGACTGCACCATCTGCCTTTTGATGTTTAAGTTATTCAGTGGTATACATGATGCTCAAAACCCAGTACTTTACTAGGTCTGCCTGCACATTTTTCTGTGAACAGGATCTACCATATGTCACCTTTACTACTTGCTAAAAGTTAACCTAATCCCTTCCATGAAAGCATAAGGCAAATATTCATAGTTACAGTATCCCTAAGCTACTGAAGCATAAAGTTAATTACAAACACATGATTTGGTCGATCCAATCCTAGTTCATGTCACGAATGGGAAAATTGGTAACAGTGTGAATAAATCTTCCACTGACATGATCAGAAAACCTATGACTGAGATGGCAAAGGACCTTTAAAGACCACTTTTGACTAGAGCAACTTTATTTCCTCAGTTTCGTTTAAGCCAAAATTAAGTGGACCTATATGCACTATTTCAACTGTCAAATGCACTAATTCATTTATTTGGCAAGTGATGTCATTCCCTGGTTAAAAATGTTGCCCTCATGAGTGAAATAAAGAAGTGTAATGTACTGAAATGAACACTGAGTGCAGAGGAGGCAGGCAATTTTTAAGTTAATTTTTTTTCTGGTCTGGGCAACTTCTACAAAAAGCATAACTCAACCAGGATGCATCTATATGAAGAAATTTCCAATATTAGCTAAATTGAGAGTTCGCTTGTGAGGTTGATCTGAGAAAAAAATACCAATTAATTTCAAATATTCTTTTCATAGGAACCCTTATTTTTTTTTTCCAATGGCACCATCCATCTTTTTCTGATTGTCATTTGAAGAGATTACATGCAGTTGGGGAAATGATTGCCCACAGCTATTCTGTAGTATCTGTTACAGTCTACCAAACCAGTCTTACATTAAAGAAACAGCATTGGATGAGCATGTCCCAAGGCTCATTTTACTATTTATTTCTTGCCATGATCTAGTGTCAAACCCAGAACATGGAAGAATGCAAGTCTTCCTACCCAAACAGATCCCCTATCTCTTATATTAACCTCTGCTTGGGAACAAGCTTGTGAACAAGTTACTACAAGTTACTGTAAGGTAAGTGTGGATGAAGATCAGATCCTCTCTGTTACCCACCTATGAATGTATTCAAGCCCTTCACTAGGTGCACACATTCCTTACTGAAAAGAGACAAGTTATTTCAGAGTTGTTGAGGAATAAGTATTTGAACACTGGAAGTTACCAGGGGAATCTACTTACTGGAAGCTTTTAGCTTAGTTGATAGTACATTAACTTCCTTACTATATCTTGAACAATAATGAAAATAATAGCACTCTTCAGCTCCTCTCTTGCTTTTGGCAAGTTTTTCTTCATGTGTCTGCTCTGACTTCTGCTTTCTTGTAGGATCAGTACTGTCTTGCTCTATTCACCTCTGATCATATTGACACTTCAGCAGTGTACAATTCTAATTGTTCATGCCCAGAAAAAGGAATTTTAGATTCAAACAGACGTAAAGATGGTTTGTGGGTTTTTTTTTAATCTTTTTCACCTTATAATCTGTTTAAACAGGAACATCAAATAGAGGCTTTTTGCTTTTATCTGTCCACTTTCTCCATGGTTGGGCCATTCAGCCAGCAGATGGGAGCCCCTGATTTCAATCCCAGAGGCAACTTTAGGTAGTATACCATGAACCAAGCACGCCTCACAAAACTAAAGTAAGGTGCATTTTTCCCAATAGTCCTCTTTACTGGAGATTTTGTTAACAAAATGACTATTTTTCTCCAGTCTCCAACTCACTTTCCCTGACTTGAACCTGCCTTCAGTTGATCTAGCCCAACTGAAAATTAGCAAAGTAAGTAGAAATCAGACCAGTTCTTCCCCAATTGCTGTCAGCATGATGTTCCTTCCTTCTCTAGGGAAGGGACATGAGACAAAAGGCTGTGCCACTTCTCCATAAAAAAATATCCTGTTCAAGTAAACCAATGTCTTTTTACTTAATCTATTTCCTAATGTCTCATTGTTAGTATTGAAAATAGCCATATTGAAAATAGCCATCCTAGGATTTTATTCATTATCCATTCCTTTACAGACTATTTTCCACATTATTTAATTGTTTCTTGAGTTTTTATGTCTCCAAATCATAATGAGTCACTATGTCAATGGAAGAAAATACAAAGTCACTCTGAAATCTGTGTTTTCTTTTATGCTCTGTTAGACTTCACTATTCAAATATTTTTTCTATTCAAACATACTTCAGCTATGAAAAAAACACAATAGTGCTTCTGCTATGGAATATGTGGTTATATATGTTCTATAAATATATTAATAGCAAGAGGAGGACTTGGGAGAACCTCCACTCTCTCCTGGATATGGGAGGTAACATAGT
>JAOTQQ010000023.1:103848935-103861738 GCA_026546715.1 Gallinago undulata | reverse complement strand
TATTAGGAAATATTTCTTTACTGAAAGGGTTATCAGACATTGGAATGAGCTGCCCAGGGAGGTGGTTGAGGCACCATTCCTGGAGGTATTCAAGAGACGAATTGACATGGTGCTCGGGGATATAGAATAGTGTTGGGTGGTGTTTTGTGTGGTGTGAATGTGGTGGTGTGTGTGGTGCTTTTTTTTCTTTTTTTTTTTTTTTTTAATTTATTTATTGGTTGGAGTAGATGATCTTAAAAGGTCCCTTCCAACCTAGGTGATTCTGTGATTCTGTTATTGCCATAACCCACCTGGTATTCTATTCAAATTCTTCAGCTATGAGAATTTGCTACCACAAATATACTTCACTCAAATCTGCTATGTAAAAGCATTTAACATTCTCATTTGATGCTCTTGCCTCTTTGTACTTCAGCATGTTTACTGTAAGGCTGCTGGCTTTTTTGCCCATCTCTGCTTCATCTCTTTTGTTATTAACATCTGCTTTCCTCTTCAGCTTTCATCCTAGGCACCGCAGTGAATTGGAAAAAGCACCCTGCAAAATAGCTCCACCCCCGTAGCCAGGAATAAATAGTGCTAAGAAGACTAGCTAAACAGCTGACAGGTCTTAACCATTGCTTTTTGTGCTATTTATGACTATCTCTCATGTTCTGTTCCTCTTCTGATATCCATTTACTGCTATTGTATGCTGAGTGTCAGGCCTTTGGGTCAGGGACCACTTTCATGATGTGTGACTGCTTAGCAGCACAGGGTACAAGCGAGATTGTGTGCTGCAAGTAAACAGCACCTTGACGGGAGTGCGGATAGCAGAGCATTAGCTCCTCCTGTCATGAAAGCTGCTGCTGTGGTCCTCATTTGCATGCAGTCAGATCCCACGCTGCTGCCTTTGGAAGCTGTCCACTCCCGAGTGTTTGTTTTGTTTAAAGACAGAGATCTAGAGCTGAACTCAGTGCAGCAAAGAACCGTTTTATTACCTCATTTATTGTCTTTAAAAGACCAGTACAGAAGCATAAGTACCATTTCTGTGGTTTGTTTTTCTTCACATGGAAAAGGAGCTCATTTCTTGAAAATAGGGCCCTGGTGTTTTGGTTTTGTTTCTGGCAAGCAGAGAACTTTCATCCTACCAGATGTAGGATGCTCTCTGGCAGGAGCTGCCAATTCACTGGTGCTGGTAGGGCTTCTCTCCTGGATTTTTTGGCTGGGAGAACTACATGCAGCATTTTCTGTAAAAAAAAGAAGATGAATCCTAATCTACTTTCAACTCTTGTTAGTCTTAAGACCTTGTACAGCTGTTCTGTCAGTAGACGTACTTAACATTGTATAGAATCATAGAATCACAGAATCATCCAGGCCAGAGGGGAACTCCAAAGGTCATCTAGTCTGACCTCCCTGCAGTCAGCAGGGACACCCCCAACTAGTCCAGTGGCTAAAGTTTTTCTAGCAGTAGTTATAAATGAGCAAATATAAGGCTCATCTACATGGTGCAGACTGATAAATACACACATTATGGTGGAAAACTTAATCACTTTTAGGTTATGAAGTTAATCAAAAAGGAACTAGTCTTTTTTTTTAATAAGTAAGTTCGAAAGATCAAAGAGGTCTAAGTATATAATAATATATGAAGTCTGTTATGACCTGCTGTGTCAAGGCTCCTAAATATGACAACGGATGTCAAGAAAAGTTAACAGATTCGAATAAAGAATTATGGCTGTAGACAACAGAACAATAAAAAAATACCTTTATCCCTTTTATCTAAGTTTTAGAATGTGTCCTACCTCAGTAGGGTTATTGGTATTTCCCCTAGTGTTTCCTTTCATGAATACATGGTTTAGCTATACATCATAATCTCTATTTTGATTTTTCTCCTCAGAAAGATGAAGAGACCACATAAATGAAGAAAGAAACCACATAAATGAAGAAAGAAACAGTCAAAGGGATAATTTGGGAGAATTTAGCATTCATTGTAATCTATGTGTAATGTAATCAACATTCATATATTAGCTCCTCTGAAAGGAAGAATTCTGTGAGAGCAAGGAGTGGTTCTGGAGGAAGCCCTACTTCATGGGTGGTTTGTAATCTGCAACCAACCATAACTGAATGGAGTATGTCTTAACAGTAGCGGTCACCTTCTGGTGTTCATATGTGCCTGACAGGAAGAACTCCAGGTTTTGATCTGAGAAAGACACTTTTTTCATGTTGTGTTTGGAAGTGACTGCCATTTTAGGGGTTCGTCCCCACTGCGCTTCTGGTAGGAAGATTGTAGAGAACTGAGCCAGGTTAAACTCCTTTCTTCATTTGGTTCAGACTAGGGCTTTAAACCTGGGTTTCCCATTCTAGGAACATCCAAGACAGAAGGAATCATTTTTCTTAAAATCAGTCCTTACTCTCCCACAAAGATATTAATGATAAAATTGCACTGAATGTTCAGAATTAAAATACTGTCCTCTATCACAAGTTTCACCGGCATGGCATCTGTCTTTCAGAGTGCCCTGTGATCAGCAATATTTACAGTTTAATTTCTAACCCCTTCTTTCCACAGCTTTTCTTTTCAGTGTTTTTTCTTAGATCCATGTTCAAATGCCAATATTTTTTTTCTTTTCCACTCGTTTTTTTCTCCGTTTTTCTACTAATTTTCTTACTGTATTTAATACAGTTTTAAATATCCCCTGTCTTGATAGTACTGCTCTGCAGTGTCCTGCTGTGCAAATTGGCACTCTAAGTGGAGGCACTTCATGTGCCTAACTAACAGCCACCCCTGGTGAGATACTTAAAGAAACAATTGCACTAAACTGTTCCTCTTGCTTTGAAGAAAAATTAGATAGAAGGGAAAGAACTCCAGCTAAGAGGAGATTATAATTCAAGTTTCATAGAAAGTACAAAACTATGTAAAGCCTTCAAGACCTGTAAAACTGCAAGAGGTTTTTCATAGTTAAAGGGAAAGATTAAATCTTTGCTTGGGAACTAAGGCTCAAAGTCAGTGAAACCCTACAGTGTTATTAAAATTTTACAGCTTCTAAGACATCTGCCTTGTCATCTTTAAAGATATTCTGTACTCGCTGAATTATTATCCTGTTCTATTTTGCTTGGAGTAGCCCTTAAAGTTAATTTTATTTTGATATTTTTATGTCTTTGTCCCCCGGGATAGACAACAGAATTGTTATGTTTCTTGTTCTGGATTATTTATGGTTGCCTTTTTGAAAAAAACATTTTTCACTGGCAAAGATCAGTGTGACACATTTCAGACTGATTTTTTCTCAGAAATATTTTTAATTTAATTTCCATTAAGACCAGGTTCTTGGGGACACTATTTTTGCAGGTCAAAATGAGAAGTATCCTGTAGGTCAGCGAGTGGGATCATTAGCCACAATGTTCAGTGGTTGATAGTCAAATCCATTATCTAAAACCAACAACGAATTAAAGGTTACTCTGTGATGGCCCAATGCCTGGTTTTGTTCTTATGGGGTTTGGTGTTGGATTTTTTTTAGTTTGTTTTTTTTTGTTTTTAATTTTCCCTGCTGTGGAATTAGATTCTTTGTATATAGCCCAGAAATTACTTTGCTAACCTAATTCCATTTCCCATTTTATCTGGTGGTTTTTAAATGGAAAATGAAGAAATTATCCCTACAGCAGAATCACAGGTATGCACCAGCTCCCAGAGAAGACAATCAGTTATTGCTGTGCTAAACGGATATCCCCTTTTGTCTTGGATAATTTTAAAAGTGTCCCATCCCTTATTTTCCTTCTTCTTACTTGGTATTCTGGATCTCTAGAATATGGAAGTGCAGACTTTGCAGCTTGAAATATTTCCTTAAGGTAGGCAGAGTATGGCCATTTTTTTCTTTAGTCTTTATAGATTCAAAGACAGCTATTTCTTTTCAAGCATTTGCATTTGTATACATTAAAAGTCCAAGTGTAATGCTATTGAACTGTCAAGTTCTTATCCTTGAGGTTAACTCACTTATCTAATTAAAGTCATTCAGTCAGGATGAAAATGAGGTTTACCTCCTCTGGGGTAAAATCTTGGGTCCATTGAATTCTGTGGAAAAAGCTTTTACAGACTTAAGCAGAGCTATGAATTCACATTAGAAAATGCTGTCTTAAAACTACATATTAGGGTGGGTTTTGGGGGGGGCAGAAGAAGTGTAAAAACTTTTTCTGAACAACATTACTATCCAGGAGCTAAATCAGAAAGCTGGAGAAATAGTTACTTTTTTTCTTGATGATATTATACTTTAATATAATATTATATATAATGTACAATATAAAAATAATTTTTGTTTTTTCCCCTAGATATTTCAAAGCAATGGAATAAATATTTTTCTCTACAGCTTTGTATGTCAACTAATCATCAATTGACAATCTGTTTACAATGTTTTCTGCCAATATGAATATTTAATTCATATCATTTTTCATTTCATTCCTAGCATAAAAAAAAATAAGAAAAAAAAACAGCAATAAAAAAGCATATTAAGGGAAAGAAGAGATTATAAAAGAGGTTCATACTAATTATGAAAGACTTGCTGGCGCTATAGCAAATAGTCTGATTTATGTGGCTGAAGGTAAGGTACGCTTCCAATATTTCTCATACTATTATGAGGATGATGGATGACCTGTTTTGCTGTTGTAGTTTTAGTAATTGCACAGAGCTAGGGTAAAATCCATTCCTCTGACTCACTCTGGAGATAAAGGCATGAATAACTGTGACCATTTTGACATTGCAGAAGTCCTTTTTTATCCTTTCTTTATAAAGAGGAATCCAAAATAATTTTTGTTCAGAGCTACTCATTTTCTGTCTAAACTAACCCAAGATTCTACACAACTTCCAAAATTAACACCTGAGTAGCACACAGTAGGCAGACCACAATCCATGAAGAAAGTAGCTAGTTTGCATATTTTCATTTTATTTATCTGACAAGAATAGTAATATTTAATT
Organism: Gallinago undulata; assembly: GCA_026546715.1. NCBI lineage: Eukaryota > Metazoa > Chordata > Aves > Charadriiformes > Scolopacidae > Gallinago > Gallinago undulata. Next base: position 103,856,808 of record JAOTQQ010000023.1, on the reverse strand, counting down.
ATAAGGTTGGAGGTGGCCTTTCAAAGAAGGGGAAAGCAGGATTTATTTAAACCATATTGTTTTATGCTGAACTGTTTGCTTATTTTTAAAGTTTTTTGATCTAAAGTTGAAAAATAGAATAAAAATATACAGTCCATTCTTTAGAATAAAAATACACTTATTAGAATGTCAATATGGGGAAATGCCCAACAATGACATCAAAAGTGAAGTCATATTAAAATTTGCAAGCTATTTTCTCTGACATAAATGAAGCTCAGAGGAAAAAAAGTGTGACTAGAGAAAACCAAGGAAAATGAGCATTCCACAATGATTTGTGATAGTGACATTTAAAAAGTGATAAGGAAGAAACTTAGTTGATACTTCAAATTTTGCTGCATATTATGTTACAGTTTGAAATATTTGATTCCATAAGAATGATAAAAATATGTTCTAAAGATGATGGAAGTACCAATATTCACTAAAAAAATTTATTCTTAAATTGCATCTCAAAAAATGATTTGGCAAAAGTGAATAAAATTCCAGTCAAACTAGGATGTTACTCCAGCTAAAGTAATGAAATATTTATCTCAGATTGTTTTAACATTGTTAGTCATCAAAAAGATTAAAAAAAGAGAGTATCCAAAGACAGGTGACTTGGTGAAAGTAGATTGGAGGAGCAACTAAAACCAATTTAACCGGATGGGATATGTCGCCAGTGAGCACCATCAGTTGGCCTCTGTATTGTTAATGTATGTGCAGTGTATGCAGCTTTTAAATATTTATTGCATTTAGAGGATAGTGGGCAAGTTGCTTGTAGTCCATAGTCTGTGTAGATATGTACACGTGATTTTCCTCTGAGGTGGGTGTCTGTAAAGTGTCATTTCTAATTATAGTTATTTTTAAAGTTTTCCGCCTCCCTAGCATGTTCTTCTGTAGCTTAGACGCAGTCGATGTAAGACAATTTGTTAGAATCAGTTCATCTTTAACAGAGAATTAAGACAGTCATAGGTATCCTTGCCTGGTGTAAAGGTTCATTGACTGATGCCAAGCAAAGAGGAATTATTATGCATTAATCATGTCAAATAATTTCCTGAAAACTCTTGCAAGTGTCAGGAGCCATTAGTATACTGTTAATTCACAAAGTTGTCTGTCATTATGTTGAACTCCTGGAGATGTGAATGACATAGTGGGGTAGTCCAAAGAGCAGGAGCTCAGCTCTTTGCTGTACAGAGATATGACTAACAAAGCACTGGAGTCACCTTGATGATACTCACCAGGTCTCTCCAGCAGGGCCAAACATCCAGACCTGTCAACTTCTGACTGCCTCTGAAATCAGTGAAACTCCTTCTGAAATGGTGGGTGATGGTGAATGGGAGAGGAAGAGGCAAAATCAACACAGAATTTAGGCTGTGTGAGTGTGACTTGCACTGACAAAAGCTTTGTGAGTCTGTGTTTTGGAGGGTGTGAATATTGTGGCACAGAAATACAATGGGCCCTGATATTAATTTTTTGTTGCAGTACAATTCTGGGCAGCAATGTTAGCCCAAGAACTGGTTACACAGATGTAGAGCTGTGCTCACTTCTGGTGCAGGAAAGGGGCTGCCAGCCTGTGCCCTGAGCTCCAGAGCCTTGTCACCGAAATAGGCTCCTGTCGTCTTATTGTTGTCTCTTCTAAAGTCTTCTAGGGAGGTTGAAAGTGTTTGTATGGTCCTGAGATTAAGCTCTAAACTTGAGGTAATGTGAAAGCACTGATTTAACAAGTTGTTGACATTTAAAACAGATTTTTTTTTGCAATACAAATATGTCATAACTCTCTTGGCATTGTTGTTGCAATGAGTTTGGATGACTACATGTTTCAGACACTTTCAAAATCAAGTAACTCAAAAAGAGTTCAAGCTGTGTACTCTGATTTCTACTTCTTTTCATCCTAAATTTCAGTTTCTTCAAAAAAAAAAAAAGCTTCTGAACAGTTCCATTAGCCTAAATGATACGGATGCTTACCAGATAAATTGCAGATGAAGACAGAATGAAAAGCAGTGAATACTAACAGGAGAAAGAATCAGCAAAGAAATACAATGATGGAACTTCCGAGTCAGATCAGATACAAAAGAAAGAATGGGTGTCATTTTCTTCTGTAGCCAGGAAACAAATGTAATTGAGTTAAATTGATCCTGCAGATTTACTTTTTTCTATTTTTAAATCAGAACTGTGTACTTACTCATTTACTCATATTATCTGTTTTCTATTGAAGACAGTGCACGGCAGTTGCTGCAAGAGAAAATGTGTTAACTGCAGTCCCTGCATTAGGACTGCCTGATGTTCCCTCTTCTTCTCGTCAGGTGGTGGGGAAACCTACATTCTTCTTGCAGGTATGCAGGAGCTGGATCTAGCCCTGGTGGAAAAAAAAAAAAAAGTAAAAATAGTAGATAGTAGGTAGATACGTACCATATGCATGTGTGCATTTCTATTCATATATATATGTAAATAAATTCAGAGAGCTGAAGAGTTAACTATAGAATGATTTCTTTTAGCTGTGGAACTTTTTTTTTCTATTTAAGCTCTAAAAGTCCCTAAAAATTGAGCTTCCTTGTTGGCTATTTAATTGCAAGAAAAATATACTTTCTCTAAAGAATATAGAACATGTACTACTGAGAAAAAAATATCTCTGAAGTAAATATGATTTCTTTTTTGTAGTTCATTTGCAAACAGAAATGATCAAGTCCCAGTCAAGTGAAATGCAGATCAGCAAATTATAGCAGGACATAACTAATATTTTTTTCAGATGGAAATCAGTTGTTGGATAATAATAATAATTATGAATAGATTTGTGTTTGACAGCTCTATTAAGGCACTATCAGTCCTCTCAATTCCTCTCCCATGTAGTATGTAAGTGCCGGTGGTAGATTACAGTTCAGAAAAAGAAACAGACAGCAGTGGGTAAATAAGCCACGACAGTACAACAATTTAGCATGAGGATTAAAACTGAAAATGTCTCAGCTTTTGGTTCTTGGCCAATTCTCATTTTTTATTCACCAAGTATGGAATTTGCAAACAGCAGGTGTCAGCTAAAATACAACAGGATGTAAACATCTTCAATAGTGACCTGAATGTGAGCCGAAACTCTCTAGAATGTGTATGGGAGGAGACATTGACCTAAAAATGTCATAAATGACAGACAACACAAGTGGTTAGTGTGAGACGTCTCCTAAGAGGCAGAAACAGTGGTAAAAAGTCATTAGCCATTTTCAAATCTACTTTTTTCCCCTCTCTTTTTGGTTCTGTGGCCCTGTCTTTCAAACCCCTATATATCCAGCTTGTGGAAGCAGGGTGTAGTGGTGATTGTCACTTTGTCTAGTGGCTCAGGAATTAAAAGGAGCACAGGGTTAAAGTACATTTTCATGTAAGAATATAAAGTTAATACCACAATACCCAGTGGTGAAAGCTCAGAAATTTCACTGTAGATTATACAGGCATTTTAGGCATTTGCTTTAAGGACATTTATACATTTGGTGTCTAAAATTTAAGAAATTTTACCTTCTCCAGAAAAGGCAACAGCTGATCAGATTTTAAAAGAGAAACAATGTGAGGGGAAAAAAAAAAAAAGGCAGTTTTTCCCTCTCTTGTATAAATGGATGGAGCTGTCATTTTTAGCACTTATTTCAAAGACCTGTCTGAAGCTCTGCACTCCACGCCAGTTGCAGACAAAACTGAGAGGAACTAACAGAGCTGGAAGTGATTTCAGTGATGACAATTGCCTTACAATCACAGCAGTTTTCCTTCAGTCACTTAAATGCCTGTTCCAATATTTAATTTCCGTGGGAATTAGAGAAAAGCTTAGGTTCATGATGTGATTTTAAGCCAGAACCTTCCATTTTGATTATTTCTTTTCCATAGTAAGTAATACTTTCTGCTTTTTGCCTTTGTGCTGTTTCTTTCTCCCAGTCTGTTCGTCAGAAGTCTATAGCCATTTTCTGAGAGGCTGACCTTGAATTACAGATCACCAGAACTGACTTTATCAGTGGGCTTATTCCTGCACAAAGCCCACACATAAACCATGGACAAAAGGTTCCCCAACCCACTAATTCTGCAGCGTTCAATATGAGAAAGTAACATGGAACTGAACTGACGGATAAGAATAATACTGGGTTTTCTCTTTCTAAAACTTTCCAAAGTAAATGGTTTCAAAAAGAAAATACTTCAAAAATATCTTGGAATAAGATCTCGGAAGAAAGTTTTTACTTTTGCAGTCATGAGTTCCACACACTGTATCACTCTGAAATGACTCGCACAGCATCTGCTGTCCTGGCACAGGCTGTGAATCAAATGCTTTCAGTCAGCCATATGCTGTTAGAAAAACCCACACCTGCAAGAAGACACTCATGATTATGTTAGGTTAACCACAGGGACACTGAAAGAGGTGTGGAACTCTAGGCAGGTATTAACAAAATCTTCCTAACTATCACCTAGAGATTGAGTAATAATCTTTATTCCTAAAAATGCAGCTTGACAAGTTTTCCATTATTTTAGCTAATTTCAGGACTGCAATGGGAGCATCTTGTGTTCAGCTAAGAAAACAAAATAATTTAAAAACCCCATGTTGAATAACAAAGTACTTTTTAATAACGAAAACAAGTTACCAATTTTGCCTGAAGACCTAATCTAACTGGATTCATAGTGTAAGAGAATGACAGATATTGAAGAGCTCCAAAAGAAGTTTTGTGGACTGTGAAACAAATTACAGGAAATTGAAACAAAAAGAATTTTCCTGATGGAAAACAAACAAACAAACAAACAAAATCACAGCTATATTCAAACAGATTTGATGTTTATCAGTATGAGTATTTTGAAGAATTCTGTGATTTCTACCAACATGTCCTAGAGAGATTCAGGTTTCTGGCTTTGATATATTTTGGATATTTCACAGGTTCACTGTGGCAGACATTCATTTTTCTGCATGTATAATTTACACAGACACTTTTATGGTATATACATTTTAATGAAATTTTTTGCAGAGAATCACTGAGGGTCATAACTTCTATTCTTGTTAGAGTTTTAAATGCTTGCTTATATACTTATCTGAATGATGTATTTTGTAGGATTAGCAAGGCTTGAGGGCATGCCAAAATTTTCAAAATTTTTTCTTATTCTGGCAATAAATTTAGGTCCAAATTCTGAAGCTTTAGCTCATTTTTCTTCTCTCCTGACCCATTTTGACTACTTTCAGCACCTTTGAAGCCCCAAAGATTCATGGATAAATACAGATTTTTTTTCTGCATTTGGCAAAACACTGTGAAAGGTAAAGCAGAGTCTGATTTCCACCAGTAATATAGCTTTACAGTGCATTTTTGTCTTAAATTTAGAGCTTAAATGTAGGGCTTAAGTTGTGCTAGGGCCTCAATTTTCGTGAGATTGACCAAGCAGCTCCCTCCTACGTATGACGTGGCAACTTGTGCTAAGATGGTGGTTTTAGCCCATGGTGTGGCAACTGGGAACACACAGCTGCTCACTCACTTCTCCCTCTCCTCCCCAGAAGGGGAGGGAGGAAAGGAAGGGAAAAGGTAAGAAACAAACTTGTGGGTTGAGATAAAGACAATTTAACAGATCAATAATGGAAAAGCAAAATAACAACAATAATAACAATAATGGTAAAAGGATATATAAAATAAAATAATACAACACAAGTCACTCTCACCACTCCAATGAGCAGGTGCCCAGCCCATCCCAAGCAGTGACCGCGCATCCCTGCCCCACTGGCCATCCCCCATTTTTATACAGAACTTGATGTCTATGGTATGGAATATTGCTTTGACCAGCTTGTTCTGTATATGCTCCCAAAGTCCTTGACTAATGTAAAACATCACCTGGCAACAACTAAAACAATATGTGTTATCAGCATCATTCTCATGTCAAAACACAACAGCTACTAGAAAGAAAATTAACTCTAACCCAGCTGAAATCAGGACAGCCCAATAATTTAAATTAATTTTCCATTCTTTTTGTGTTACACCTCAAAATCAGGATTTTGCAGTTAAAGTCTTAGCTTTTTTTTAACTTAGAATATCATTCTAGTATTAAAAAATACTTTGGCTTCTACCAGTGCCTCTCAAAGAACTTCTATTTCTTTAATGGCAGCCCAGTAAAGGGCAGAGTTGCACTGCAATTCAGAGCAGCAGCCCATGGGCTTACTGACAACAGAGTTAAATCTAGAACACATCAACCAAGGTGGAGTTTTCACAATCCAAACAGCTAAGCAAGATGTAGCATATTGTGCTGCAAACACACGGTTTATATCCATTCTGCTGTCATCTCCTACTGAAAATTAACTAGTAATAAGCTTGCCATAACTCTTCGGCTCAGTGTCCTTGCGATGGAGAGCGAGGAATTTTACCCAGGAACTCTTCAACCTAAGAAAAACACAGGCTTCTGGCAGGACCCTCTTCACAAAGTTTCCCATGCTTTATCATTTGTTTCAGACTTTTCTCTGAAATAGCTCCAGTTTTCATGCTAATTGCAGCTCATTATTTTCAGGAGTGTTTAAAATAAGCTGCTGTTATATAAAAGGGTCATTTTGAAGGATATCTTCTACGCTCTGTGTCTCACTACTCACAATTATTTTGTTGTCATTCTAATTGGTTATTACTCCGAGATAGAAAATTTGCTGCTGTTTGATCTTTTCGTTGTTTGAGTTTGTTCTAGTGTTTCAGGTGCTCTAAAAATGGTTTAAAGCATCTAGAGATCAAAAAAGACATCCTGTTTTTTCTGTTATTGCTTGCAGCTGTGCAAAGCTCAGGCAATCACCTCCCAGGTTCAGAGACCACTTGTGCTTCTCCACCGTGCAATAGCTGTCGTTTCTCTCCAGTTCACTAAATCTGCTTGGGACTGGACTTTGACTTTCTCCAGCTGCCCAGATGAGGTGGAGAAAATTCTTTTTTAGTTTATTCAGTCACCACCTAAACTCTGTGTGCAGGATTATAGATGCTGTTTGCTCTTTAGTTCTCTGCCTTCCATGAGTGGCAGAACAGTGAAAATGGATGGGCATATAGTGCCAACACAGAGTCAGAATAACGTTTCCAGGACAGGACTATGACCATGAGACAGGCTCTTTTAAGACAATCTGCTTTCCCAGTTTTAGAGGAAGGCTGAGTTTCTTATTGCTGCTCTTTTCCACCCCCTCATCTGCCTTACATTTGGTTTAAACTTCAGTGGTGTGGACACAATGAAAAACCTTCCCATCCCAGCCACTCATTCCCAGCAATAACAGTGTACTATTGTCCTGGTTTGAGAAACATTATAATGGCAGAGATAAAACTCCTTAAGACAAGACGTAAAATTTCAAAGCTGACTTAGCTGAGAAATGGTTTACACTCAGAGACAATTTTTTATGTCATCAGAGTATGCATGGGCAGCAGGAATACAAGAGTGGTGAGCAGTATGAAACAGAAATGGGAGGAACTGTAAAACTGGGTAGAAAGGCTGCTGCAAAATGGTGCCTATTGACAAAGAATTACAGGACTAATTCTTGCAGCCCTCCCACAGACATAAGTGGACCTGGTTGACAGTAGCCAATAATAAATGTGCCTGTTAAGACAGAGTGGGAGTGGACCACCTGCATGTCTTTTGTGGTGACACAGCGGTGACAGCAAAGTTAAGACTTCAAATACAAATTGTTAACTCTTTCCTTAAAATTAGCTATATTATTCTCCATTAAGAAAGGAAATGGGGTCCTGTGAGGAAGGTAAGACAGCTTTTTAAAGAGGAAAATGTTCTGGGTAAATTGTAACAGAATCAGAGGAGCCCTGGATCAGGCAAATGGATGGAGAATCACAGAATCACAGAATCACAGAATCTTAGTGGTTGGAAGGGACCTTTGAGATCATCGAGTCCAACCACATTA
>JAOTQQ010000023.1:103821397-103846214 GCA_026546715.1 Gallinago undulata | reverse complement strand
CCAGGCTGAACAACCCCAGCTCCCTCAGCCTGTCCTTGTAGCAGAGGTGCTCCAACCCCCTAATCATTTTTGTGGCCGTCCTCTGGACCCGTTCCATCAGGTCTATGTCCTTCTTATATTGAGGGCTCCAGACCTGCACGCAGTACTCCAGGTGAGGTCTCACCAGAGCAAAGTAAAGTTTTGGTGTCTTGTTGTATGTGTCTCGTGATGCCCAATAGATCCCCCCAGCCCAGGTTTAACTGCTGGTCATTAAGAACCCTGAGGGTAAGGAGCCAGTCATCTGTATGGAGACTTCTGGTTCAGTTTCCAGTGGGTGTCCACAGATGCAGCAGCGAGAGTTGTCTGGTGGGAGAGTCTGGGGCCCAACAGGGGTAGGGACATTTGTTGCCATGGGGAGCCTGTGTCATTGGGGGAATGGAGGGGGAACATGGCAGAGCAGAGACTCAGCAAGAGACATGACACCATCCCACATGACACCATGACACCATCCTCTGGCACACTCTCCCTCTGCCCCCACCCCCTCCTTTATTTTTCTAGGAGATACCTCCTTTTGGGTAATGGTGGGAGCATGTACATATGCAAATGGAATTATTAAAGTAATGAGCTGCCATGCAGGACCATTTCCAGAATGTTTTGTGTTTTTTTTTTTTCTACTGATCTGTGAGCCTCACCTCTGTGCCTGGGAAAATGATGTAACAGAACCTCCTAGAAGCTATGCTAAGGCCATGGAGAACAGGGAGGTGATTCGAGATGGCGAGCATGGATTCACCAAGGGGAAAGCCTGCCTGACCAAGCTTGTGGCCTCCTATGGTGGAGTGACTACATCAGTGGACCCTTTTATATAACAGCAGCTTATTTTAAACACTCCTGAAAATAATGAGCTGCAATCTGCAATTAGCATGAAAAGTGAAGTTATTTCAGATAAAAGTTTGAAACAAATGATAAAGCAAGGGGAACTTTGTCTTTATGTAAAGAAAATAACATAAAAACCCCAATTAATCATCCTCAGTTTAATGTGAGAAAGGTTTTCTAAATTTGATTAATGTTATTTGGTTCTCATAAAATCAAACTTCTTCACTTTTATGATACAAACCTCAATTTCTTTGGGAAAAAATTCTATTTGTATTACTGTATTTCCAGTCTCATAGCCATACTGAGAGTCTTTAAGTCGGTGCTACTGATTCTGTGTCTTCATTTTCTCTGACATGAGCAGTTTTGGTCAAATGTCTTAAAATCTGTTGGAATTAGGTTTGTAAGAGGACCGTTGATCTAGCAGTCAATCCTGTAAAACTGATTTAGGACTGGTAGAATTGATCAAGTTTTCAGAAGACTTAGTGAGATTATTTCAAACAATGTGACTGGGCACATACAACAGCTGTTTGTGACAAACCCAATACAAAAGAAAAAGTGTTACAAAGATTTGACTGCCATGTTAAACTGCAGCAATTCAATAAGCATTTTCTTATTACCTTAGGCCATAGTTCTAGTTTGCAAAATTTCATGAAAATACATCTTTACTAATGTCTCTAACTGCTAACAAGTTTCTAGGTAGCCAAGAACATTTTGACATTTATCACGTATCTGAAAAGTTATTTGACTTAGAACTGGGTACTTCATATGAAAATGTAATAATAACAATAACATGAAAAACAGTATCAGCTGCCCTGAAATGGATAGTGGGTTTATGTCAAGCTGCTTTTGTGACTGTATTCGTGGAAGAAAACAAGTCTGCTTTTTGAATACCATTGCTTTTGAACACCTCCACTGCGTCCTGCTTTGCTCCATCTGAAGAGACATGAATTTGATTCTGAGACTTTCCACAGTTATTCTGTGTTCTTTCCAAAAGCCTCGAGAGGAGTATTTTCCCCTTGTTTGTTTCATGCTGGTTTTCCCACACTTGTATTTCTCACTGGTTTGCACCTAAAAGTCCAGATATCTTTGCTCCAACAGGCTTTCATAAGAAGAAATTAACACCAGCATGAGACTGGCCCCTTCTCTACACCCAACCCATCTTGTAGCTTTTAGTTTGTTAAAAAAAGCTTAAAATTTAGTGAATAACAAAATAAGTAGTATAATTTAAATAATTATTAAATATTACCCAATAGTATACATACACAAAATCTTAGCAACCAGCCAGCATGCAATGCCTGTGCATGATTAAACATACTTCAATCAGCATCAATAACATTGTAAATAGGGACAACTAATAGAGAATTTGATCAGATCAAATGGAAAGTATGTATTGATAAGGGAAGAGCACGGCAAAAATAATAATTGTAGTCATCTTCATCTCCTTCACCGGCTGTAATGGAAGTGCCTCACTCAGAGGAGAATGCTTGTCTGCAAACCCCACCAATGCTCTGTCTGCCTGGGCTTTCCTTCCATCTCCCACCCCACAACTTTCTTTTTATCTCCTAGGGTAACTTGGAAGTCAATGTCATCCTTTACATATAGACCTTGCAAATAAACATTGTGCATATAAAACTTTCACAAGATTCTTTGTGCAGTAGTCCTACATAAAATTCTTAATTTCCCCATCAGCTATGGGGAATTGCTTGTTGTAATATGCTGCAACTGAGGCTTTGTGCTTGTCCCATCCTTGTTTATGCCGAGTCCCACAAGATGGAGTTTAAACTGGAGGTGAGAATATATTAAAACAAATTCTCTCTCCAAAGGAGGGGTGGTGGGAAAGAAAAGAAGACAGAAAACGGTTTTGTTCTTCAACTATCTCACTGACTTAATTACTTGTGATACTCAATTTATGTTTTGGCATCAATCTCATGTTTTACACCATATGAGTGCCAGATACTCTACTGTGTCTTGGGCGACACTGTACACATGCATTTAGGCACTTTATCTTGAGTAGCTTTGTACTTTGTACTTTGTACTTCAGCTGGGAACACGGATTGCTCCACAAACCCCACCAGCTGTACTAACTGCACTGTGAATGCAAACTCTCTACATGTTTGTAAACACCTTCATACAGAAACTCTTAGGAGTTTTAAGCATGAACTGAATCCCACCTGTAGTACAGAATTTGGCCACCTAAACATAGACATCTAGTGCCTCTGAGGCACAACAAGGTATCTGAAAATCCTGCCAGGAGTGACAGTTATGACACAGTGTGGAAGGGGTGGCTGGAGGCCATGCAGAAGCCTTGCACAGTTCTCACGAGATGCCTAAAATTAAGCAACCAAATAGAATTTATGTTGTGTATGCTTTAGACCAGAATTCAGCTTCATCTTCTATCATGTGCTGGGCACTTTCTACCTGGTCGATTTACCTGTCGCTGGTTTCCATTAACCTATCACTTCCCCACAACCCTGTATATTTCCATTATCTTTTTATTAATATGTACCATAAACAATCCTTCTCATGCCCCTACCAGTTCTCTAAATTGTTCTGCAGTACTTAGCCAATGGGGATTTTTTCCTCCAACTCTTATTCTGTTACTATCTCATTTATAAATAAACATCACTTGCTACCATTTACATGAACAACTCATGGTTTTCTCTCAGAACTATATAACTGTTTTTCTGCTCAAATTAAAATTGTAATGTCTTTGACATTTTCTCATCATGTAGCTAGGAGCTCAAATTCAACAAAAATTTGTTTCTTATTCCCAACTTTCTCCTACCTTGTTGTTTTAAAAGTGTACCAGTTACTGTACCAAATGTAATTTCAGCCCAGTATTTTCAGCATCCTTTCCAGTTCTATTCTAATATTTTTAGATGCAAACTGTGCTTGAATTTTGCATGTTTTCTGTACAAAACATCTATTTGATACAGTTTTTCATCTCCATCTATACATACATTATGTGTATTCTCACATTTTATTACAACAGTCTTTTCTCTGAACTTAGCAGATGCTATACTGTGGCTACTGGTGTTCTCCTCATATCCAGCTCATTCGACCTTGTTATCTCTTTCTTTAAATGACTACTCTATATATCTCTCACACTTCACATGCAAATTCAGAAACTGTCACACTTATCATCTCCTAATCCCAAACGGAAAGTGGACTCTTGCCTCTGGTAGGTCTGTGGAGTCAGGCTCCCCTGCCCATGCTTTACATTTTCAGACAAGTGTCATCAGACTTTTTATCACTTCCACAACTGGCAGGATATCTCCGCATCAACAGAGCGATCTGCCTTCAGATATGTGGTTGAAAATCCATCCGTTACTGTGATGCCTACAAAAATATACTACAGTGAGAGGTTTCTGTGTTGCCACTGCCAGTCTGGCTATGGCTACCAATACCCCATGGTTTCTTTGTGCTCCTTATCTGTGCCTGTGCTTGCTTAGAATGTAAGCTCTTTGCAGCAGGCACCATCCCTTTGCTTTCTGCAACAAATCAAGTTCCATTCCACAGTAACCCTCTGCTTAGACAAATAATAATCCATGAGTCTGCGTATCTTAGAGACATTCCAAAGCTTCCTCTGTCCTCATGTTGAACTGTAGCAGATTGCAGTGTGTTTCCCTACAGCCAGGTAATGGTGTTTTTGCTGGCATATGAGTAAAATGCTATTTAGAAGATCTCTGTTTCACCCAGGGATCTAGCAATGGAATGCTATCCAGGCAATTATTTTAATTGGAGATAATCACTTGGGAAATGGATGGATGAATTAATCAATTCCAGTTAATTGGGATAATGACGTTATTTTTTCTGGTCACCATTTTTTACCACCATCTGTAGGAAGCTTTCCAACTGCAAGGCCAAGTTCTTCTATGACACAGATCCACTGAGGCTACTGCAATGAAAACAGGAATGAATCTGGTGCATTGTAAGTATAGAATAAATTGCCTCACTTACTTATTTTTGGAGAAACCATGTGTGCAGATGACCTGGGAATACTACAAATTATTCTCTTTGTTCCACTGTTGCTATCCTGTCATTAATAGCGTTGCAACAGGAGGTGTTCTTGGCACTGGTTGTAACAGAAATATATAACTTTTGTTTTGTTTGCATACTTATGCAGCTCATTACTATGTGAAAAACAATCTGCAGCTTAGCATTTGTTAATGGGATATGGAACAAGGAAACAGCAGATGGAGTATTGGGATACTGAATGCATAATAAGCTTGATCCTGAAAGTCCTTGTGTGATTTTTCAGCTCAAGATGGTTGTTAAATTCCACTGCAAAGCTGAGCAGAAAACATGCTGGGGTTCAGGCAGTGAAGGCACAGTCCTCCACAGTAAACAGACCTAAGGGTCAAGCATTCCCTGCACCTGATCACCTCCTAAAGGGAAACAAAAGACAAGACTTTGCTTTACAATTAATATCTTGGCTTCTTCTACTGTTCAGAGAGGAGCTCTGAAAATAGGATGGCTCATTCTCCTTCAACTGATTGAAGATAACTTTTGTTGTGATATTGTCCTACTGATTTCTGTCTTCAGATGAAGAGTTCTGAATGTCTCACCAGTCTAATGCTGACTGGTGCCCACAAGATTCTCCAATCTGAGGACAAGTAAGCAGTTTTTTTAGAATATAGCTCTCAGAGCAAAATGATTTCTCTATAATCTGTTTTCCATCCTCATCTCCATGTCAGACTGAGTTGTTCTTCAAGTCTGATTGAATAGACCCAAATCTTTTGTCTTGCAAAGAAAAAGACCAAATCATTCTGTGACAATTGTTGGATCAGGACACACTAAGCCTGGGTACATCTGTGACCACAGCATGGATTAGACATATCTGCCAGGCTGCAGTAAACCAGCTCAGATTTTAAGAGCCTCTTCTGAAGCAGAACGACTTTCCTCTAATCTAACTTGTTTAATAAATCATAACCTTTCAAACTTCTGGAAAATAGCAAACTATTTAACAGTCTGAGGATCATTAGAACTGAATCTGAAGTAGATGTAATACAGTTTACTGCAAATACTATGTGAGATGAGAACATGACAGATGAGATATTTTCATGTTTTCAAGAGCAAGTGAAAGAACTTCTCCAGAAAATTGTGGGTTGTTTTTTTTTGGGGGGGGGAGAGAGGGAGAAGGGAGGTGGGTGAGTGTGAGGTTAGGAAATGTTAGGGAAAGCATTAAACCTGGAATTTCTCACAGGCTTTTGGTTCTTTCATTGCAGAAGCTCCCTGAAGTCAAGCATGGTGTCTTGTGTTACCACAAAGGGGAAAGGAACATTTGTGAAAAGCCTTGTGGTTGGTTTATTTTTACACCAGGCTGAATTCAATTGTCCTGCCTCCCTCAGAGATTTTCCAGCAAAGACAATGTCAGTGACCCATGGCATGAGCAGCTCTGATGGGAGATAATGTTTTCAGTTAAACGGGACCCAACAGAATCCTGTGCATGTGACTTGTTTTCATATTCATATTGATCCTCCATCCAGCAGGGCATAGGGTCAGGACACTGCAAGAGGCCACCTGAGTCACTGCATGCAGGCCCTAACCTCTGTGCTAACAAACAAATAACATTATCTCATATATGTGCAAACAACATGGGACAGGGAATGCTACCTAAAAACACCTACCAAAATGCTATGGTGTACCACAGGAAGAAAGCAAGAGGAAGCGCGAGCATCATCTGCATATCAGGTTCCTGGGCCTTTGTCAAATATCAAATTCCCAGATGCTGATGTTTAAGCCTACAAAAAAAAAAAGAAAAAAAAAAAAGGGAAATTCTGCTTCTGCAGAAATTATTCCTAATTTGGAGAAAAACATTCCTCTGGACCCTGTATCTGATGATTGCTTTAACACAATTGACACATGCTGAGCTGTGTGAGCAACTAACACATATAAGTATATAATGTTACTAAGAACCAAGTCCTACAAATGCTTATTATAATTTTGAAGTTATTAATTTTTTTTATAAGGAATCAGTATATCTCACCTTAACGTTTGCTTGATCAAACTAAACAAATCTAATTCAATGTTTCATAATAATCTTAGCACTCCATTAGCACCTTTTTCCAGTTTCATTGTTAGTGACTAGAGAAGTAAGAACTATTTGAAATGAAGTTTTATCAGTATTTTCTATAGCACTACTAATAATTGCCTAGTTTTCCCCCAAAAAATGTGTTAAAGAAGCCAACATATTGTTTTAACACTGAGTTTAGTGTTAATGATACAAACCAGGATTTCACTCTCACGTTCATTAAAATAACCTTTTTAACCTACCTGTGGTATGTGAAGCATGTCCTAGAGTTCAATGCCAAAGCCTTTCTCCTAGGAGCATCTCATTCCAACAAGTGTTGAGGAATGAGGCGTGGCATGGATACCACAATCAAACACGAAATTGAATAACTGCATCTTAAAATAAAATAAATTTCCTTTAGCTTTTCCTCCTCTCAGCTCATTAACTTTGATGAAACAAATGTGTACATTCTAGTGAAAAAATAATTACCGAAAAATTGAGTCCATATAAAACATACAAAATTTTTCAGTCATAATTGTACATTTCAGACACCACTCAGCAATTGAGAAACTAATTCAGAAGTAAAAGTGTTTATGTAAACCACTCACATCTTGATATTCCATGAATCCTCATTTTTATCTGAATGTGAAGGAGTTAAAGTCATCTCATGTTAAAGAAGACAATATTTGTTTGATTTTAGATCTATAAATAAATAAATCTGAAACAGAAACAAAGCCCAAACTCAGAAACACAATGTCAACTATACAGGGCTTTCCAGTTTCTTCAAGCATCACTAGAATATTGTGAAATTCATGTGAAATGCTTGCACATTTGTTTGTTTGTCTCTTTCCCCCTTGTTTGTTTAAAGGGCTTTAAGTTTTCTTTAGGAAATAAGCATTTAATTTCTAGCAAAATTAGATTCCTAAAGATGCCTGCCTTGTGTGCTCCATCAGCGGCACAAGTAAACACAGTAGCCATGGAAGGGCTGTAACAGGCATCTTGGCTGCAGCAGCCGCACTCAGCAATGCCCTGTCTCCATGGAAACATTTCAGCAGACGCGGTACCTACTGGCGACCAAACAAAGATTTTCCTGTTGCTTTGCAGAAGAAGCAAAATGTAAGCTGTGGTGAATACAGCATCTTTCCTTGACCCCATAACTGTAAGTGTTGGCAGGACAGAGGCATCAGGTCATTCTTTTCTTTTTTTTTCCCCCTGAAAAGCAAGCAACAATTGGAGAGGAAAGGATATTGGTAGTTTTTTAAAATATATATATATATTTACAGCGTGATACAAAATCTCAAAGTCAAATTCGGAGTAACAGCTCTTCTTCCAGAGAAACAAAGAGAGAAGCCCTCAAATCAGCTACTCAGAGAGTTCAGAGAAAAGTGTTTTAAATTGAAACAGTGTACTTGCTGAAATTAAGATTGTAAGAGAAAGAAATAAGAACTGTGAATGCACCATTATATGAAAGAACAATAACCTCCACTTCCATTTCAGCTACTTTGAGCTGAATTGTATAGACAAGGAAAAGTCTTTTTCCATTAAAGTGACAGGAGTGGTTACTGCTTTTGAATAGTGTTCAGTTTGAGAGACCATAGAGCTGCTTAGCGAAGTAAGAAAAAAGTATATATAGATACTTAGCAAAGTAGGAAAAGCTTAGGAAGAAAGAGGCCAGCCAGACAAAACTTGTCTTTCCAAGTTACAAAACAAAGATATCAGACTTTAAGTATACGTAGTTTAGCCTTTGGGATGACTCCTTTAGAGACTTGCAAGTTTGAATGAGATGAAACGAATTAATAAAGTGGGATTTTCTTCACATTCCTCTCAAAGCCCTGTGCTGGTCACATGGGATGGAGCATTAATTCTCTCTTTTCCTGTAGCTTCTACTCAAATATGAAAAGCATATGCAATCACAAGAAGAATTCAAAATTTACACTGGTAAGACAGGCGCAAACATCTCTGCCTTTTCAGTTTCTGAATGCCATTTCAATAGGCAAATGATGACAGAATAAAAATTTCCAAAGTGCTCACATCCTTCGTATAGGAAGGATATCAGTATCATATGTATCCTGATATAGACGACAGTAGCATGCCTATTGTGCTACCTTTATGTTTTCACTAAGACAAAATAAACCTTGTTAAGTAACAAGGACAAATCATTAGTTTGATTACCACTAACAGTCTGCAATCTCTGCACAGAAGAAACATCCTGCAATTAAATTTGTCAAGCATGACAGAACATATTTTATTTATTTTTTAAAATAATTATAATTTTCAGCTTTGTTTATCACAACATCGGTATTTTAGCAAATTATGATGATTATAGTTTTTTCTATTTATAATAGAGGTTTTATTTTTATCTAAATCAAATGATTTAGAGCAAAAGGTGATGTAGATTGTAGCTGATGTTCAATAGTTCCCATCAGCAAATGTAAAAGTATAATACTGATACTCTTTCTGGAGAACTTGTGTTTCTTCTGCCACCAGAAAAATTTCAGACTTCCAGAATGAAATTATTATAACAGATATGTCATAATGAAAGCTGGATATGCCAGTGCTACCTCCTGGGCAGACAGGAGTCGTTTCAGAGCTGCACTGGTGGTGATGGTGGTACAAATTGAACTGTCAAGTCCTGCTGAAGGCTTCTTAGATGTAGCTTAATGCAACAGATGCTGGGACTTTGCATCAAACCTGTGCTCTGCATCTGGCCGTTTCAGACAGCACAGATTTGTGAGCATCTGCTTACAGGAAAGCATGTTGAAGGAGCTGGGTACAAGAGCAGCATCAGCTGCTTCACAGACAAAAGCAGGAAAAGGAAAGCCTTTAAAATTCAAACTCAAAGCATGTTTCCTTAGTATGACTCGCCTTACCTGAGATCCTGAAGAAAATGAGATTTATCTAAGGCCAGAACAGAGTAAGGATGCTCACATTTGACTTCTAAGAAGAATTAGTGATTGTGTCCAGCTTTTAAATGTAAGAAGATGCAATTCTTTCATAAAAAGCATCCAGCTGTGTTCAACTATATCTCTTTTGGGAAGGCATTTCCTTCAAGAATGACTTTGTTGTGCTTCCTGACCTCATGGTAACTTTGTTGCTGCCTTCATGACCTGGAAAATACATTGCATTCATGTCCTTGACCAAAAGGAATTGTCCCTGGTTTCTACCTTCTACAGACCATGAAAGGGAGGAATGAATGTGAAAACCTGCTGCTTAAAGCAATCTTGCAAACAATGACTGTGGAGTATTCATTTTTTTAAGAGTACGATAATCATTTTCACTAATATTGCATGAATTTTTGTTTCTGTGCTTACACAATATTTACCAATTATTTATTCCTTTGTTATCTTTCCCCAAATTCTGGATTTAATCCTGAAAAATGTTATGCCTGTTTTTACCACTATATTTTGCTACAATTCAATGGAGAGAAAGTGAGGAAAAAAGGCTTCTCTTACTCCGACTTTTGGAACTCTCAAAACAAACCAAAATATTTGCCTTTATTTCTGAATAGGAAACTTATCTTCGAGGTATTTAAAACACAGTCAAAAGGAGAATATACCCACAAAATATGTATCCAAAGGAAAAACAAAAACCAAAATTTATTTTCTTTACTATTCCATGGCTAGTACCGTAAATTGAAATTGAATTTCTTACTAATATCCAGATATCTCATCACAGACAGGCGAAGACTTTTCTTTTGAAAACTGTGCATATGCCAAATATTGAGAGTCTCCATTTCAATCAGCAGTAATATTTTGAAAAAATCAGACATAATTTTTCTTTTGTTTTTGAAAAAAGAAAAGTTCCTCCTCCATAAAACTAGCAAGGCACAGAGTGAAAAATTGAAAGCAAAGTGGCATTGTAATTCAAAATGACAGAAAATTTAAGTATGTTCATTTGAAAAGGATTAGGTTTTCATTTGAAACTTGAAGGTGCTCATTAATTAGAATTTATGTGAAGGTAGATAATTCATTGCCCTTTGCTGACCCTTTGCTAATTTTTTGTAATTGTCATTGTTTATTTAAGCTTAAAAGTATGCAGTCTGCTTGATAGTCACATAGTCATTTAGAGACCAGGAGAGAAGATTTCTCTTCTGTTCTTCTGAACAGAAGCTGTTCTTCTAAGCTAAGACAGTCACCAAAACCTATTAAGCTACTTAAATATTTTTCTGTTTGTTCTTATTATATATATAAAAAAAACAAACCAACAAACCAAACACACTAAAAATACCACTTTAAAAATTTAATAACAATTGACCTTAACACACCTATAAAAAGCTTCAGGTCAAACACTAAGACGCACAGCCTTGAACGTCCACTGCAATGATTTTTTTAAGGTTTGTATTTTAATTTCCCAACAGAAGAAAGAAAAACCGTCCTCAGGTTCAGGCTGTTTCACAGAATTAACATCTGTCGTTTTTCAAGTCTTCCTAAATCCTTACAGAGGCAAGAGTTATGGAACATCAATTTTCCAAGATTTCTTAAAAATAAACCACCAAAAAAAAGTTGGTTTCTCATTGTGTTACAGAAAGGCTACTCCTTTTTTTATTGTTTCCCTCATTTCTTATCTTGCTTTGCCAACAGCTAGAACTAGTATTTCTATAGTTATGCAATGTAATTTCCAGTCTCCATCTACGTACTCCTGTCTTCACCACACCTGTTTCATTTCCTTCCTGACTGAATTCTTCGAGGCTTTTCTGAGTTCAGGATAAGATTCTTAAATTTGGGAGCCTATTTCCAAGTTATTGAAAAACTAGAAACCAAAAATTTCTTCTTCCTCTATCAAATCCATTTTTACTTAATTTAGATAAGTACTCAAAAGTCTGTAGCATTCATACTCTATTTCAGCTCAAGACAGAAAAAGGCAGAATTAGGGAAATACTGTGATGTTTTCCTAAGAATTATACGCGGTATTAATCAGAAAGCAAAAAAAAAATCTACTACATGCACAATGCAGTAAAGATTTATTGAATTCCAATATACATGTATATATAATAAATAAAAATAGACAGTATCTTATATTTATCTGAGAGGAGTAGACATCAAAGATTTAAAAGTCCTCAGCACAGCAGAGAAATCTCTTTTCTGTCCCCTTGCTGTACATGAAGCTATGATATTGTTGTCCTGTAAATCTGTTCATCCACCCACTTAAAACACCGCTATAATTTTGGATTTGCTTTAACTCTTAATGACAAACACTTTTTCTTATGCTAGCATTCTGCACACACAGATTTAAGGGGCTGATTATACTGTCATCATCAATTTATGGGGGATTATGACAGAATTGTGAGAAAGATGATTTGGAGAAGATGTAGAAGGTATTACTGGCGGATGGGAAGCTAGAATATGTATAAATATTGCATATGATGTTATGAACAATGTTGAAGTACATAAAGTAGGTTTAAAGCCTTTCTCTAAAAATGTGTCAAACAAATGATTAATTGATACAAAATGTTGCAAAGATGCTGTACCTGAGTTTGGGAACAAAGGCTAGTCTAGATTCAAGTAACCTGGTAGAACTCTATTGACTTCCAGAACAACCTGACTACATATCTCAGGATTCTGTAAGATTTTAAATGTTTATCTTCTACAGTGAAAAAATACCATCTTTTCCTTATGCATTCACTGACACTGACCCATTAGAACACCATGCAAAACTTGACTGTTCAAAAAATATTTGCTAACAAAGATGGAAGCTTTTATCTGTATAGTAACCTGGAATTTAACTAAAAATATTTCACCAGTATATTTTTCTTTATTTATTATTATTATTATTATTATTTTGAAATCAACAGATCAAATATTCTCCAGTTTTCAAAGTTTTTGAATCTATATTTCTTCGCTTCTGAATTACACTGAAATTCAATTTCCTCTTTCATTTCTTATTTTAGAATTTCTTTTGAACTGAAGCTTGGTATATTTTATCTTTTCATCTACATCCTGAGCTGCAGTAATTTGAGGCAAAATTGAGCACTATCCTAAAATAAACAAGTGTTCTTCTTATGGTCTCTTTTGCTCTCTGTCTCTTTATTTCACTGAACCTGAAAACAATCTTGTGTGAATGAGATACAATTTGATGAACCTGTACATTTTAGTACTCAGAATTAAAAAGACAGGAAAAGAATATTAGTTAAAACAGTTTTTAGTTCAGAATTGAAATTGAGACATACGCTTTAAGTAAACGAAGGCTGTTCTGTTGGTTTTTGTAGAGGCTTTGCTCTGATTATTAATTTTAAGAATACATTGATTAAATCCTAGAACTATTTTATGGAAATTCTTTCATAACATTATCCATACCTGTTATCTGAGCACTTACTGCCGGTTTTTCCTCTTCTGACCAATCTCTTTGATAGAATTTGCAGTTGAGCTGATCCTGGATTTTCTAACTTAACCTTTATCAAATGGAGCCATCTTCAGGAAGGCCTGAAGATCTGTGAATATTTGTCATTCTACATGTCCAGAGATGCACTCTGGCATCTTCAGTTCTGAGAAACATTCAGGAACTTAAGACAAAAGAAAACAATGACACACAGTTGCTAATCTAGCCCTATTTCAGCATTTCATATATCGTGTCTCTTTGTTTATATACATTGTGTGAATTTTAAATTAAAATTCCACACACTTTGTTATTCCTTGTTATCAAGGCTTTGCTTGTACAAGCATAAATAGAAATTCTTGAAGAAAATGGTTATAATACTAGACTTACACAAAAGGACATTAAAAATGTAACTTTTTAGAGTCTTGTTGAACACCAGAGTTGTTTTTAAAGTAAGCTTTTATGTTTTTACAGGCAGAAATAGTGAAATAGCATTCCACCTCTGCATAAATAACATACAGAAAATATTATGTTGGTTGAGACACAGGTATTAATTATTTAATAGATTGTTTTTTTCATACAGTCCAACTGCTCTTACATTTCAGAGAAAAATCTCAATATTTAGGTAGATATTACTTAAAAGAATAACTGTCGTTAGCTCTTCCTTAACAATAAGCTGTGAATGGCTTGTTGTGCGATGGAGTATTGTCATTGGATAGTGACTAAGGGCTATTTATCGTGTAAAAATTTTTGCTGTTCAGTTGATTTCCTTGGAAGAAATTATTGCTGCATGAAAAACTTTCATGTTTGTCTTTCCAAGTAAACATAAAAAACTAAGAAAAAGATTGTTCCACCAAGAAGGACCTTAGAGGTGCTGATGAGATAATACATGGTACCCTTCCTTAGCTACAAGAATTTCATTCTTTTTCTGTAGTTAAAATTAAAGAAAAATAACTCTTTCTCTATTTTTACCCCAAAAGAACTGTGACTGACTTTCTGTAGCTCTGAATTTAAAAAGAAAAACATGTGTCTTCCATCTAGTTGATATTCTCTGCTGTTCTTTGTATTTCTGTTGTTTTATAGGGCTGCTACAACAGATAAGACCTCATTGTATTAATCCACGTAGAAAGAGAAGAGGTGTTCCATACCTCTGAGCACTTACAAACCAAATATAGCTGAAAAACAGAGTAAGAATAAGCAGAAAGATGAATGAGTCTGGTGAAAAACGGAGACAATGTTAATCAGAAATAAACAACAAAAAGGACAGCGACCTATGCAGGGTATAGATTGCCTATTTCTGTATGGCCTGGGAACACATTCTCTGCTGAGCTGGGCTCCATGAAATCTCATACTAGGACCTTTAGCTGTCATTTCCAATGGAGGTGGGCAAACTCGAAGGAAGGGCCATTAATGTCATCACTGACTGGCTTCCATATCAATTAAAAGTAATTAACAATTTCTCAAATTCTTTTTTTAATTGAACAAAGAACAATAGATAAGTCTAAAAGCAACAGTTCTTTGTAGAGGCAAGAGGATACAAAAAACAGAATAAAACTGAACAGATGGGAACAATGCCATCAGTACCAGAATGACAGAATTATAACCAAAACACTTCATGAGTACTTTGCTATTAGACTGAAAGGCTCAAGCAGTGCTGATTCAGGAGATAGATATCATGACTGAAAGAGCTACAAATATAAATGGAGATTTAATACTTCAGAAAGTTATTATCTGTCTGTAAAAAAAAAAAATCAGAAATTTGATGTCATTTCTTTGTCATGCAGTACAAAAAATATTCCAAAGGATTGCAGAATAAGAACCAAAATGTCAACTTTCTTTAAAATGTTACTGTTCTTACATTTCCTTCCATGTCAAATATTTCCATTTCATTATTATTGTATGTTATATACAGATAGATCTTTTGAAATGGTTATGAGCTGTATTACAGGTTTTAATGACTCATTTCCATACCTGTTTCCATTATCTGAGAATAAAAGTAATATCAAGTGTTCCACAACAGTTCCATCAAATGCTGCAAAACTTTCAGCAGAGGTCATGATGATAAAGTGAACATAGATGTAATTCAATCCAGAAAGTAAGAAAAATAAAGTAATGACAGTAAGTGTCCTAAATAGCGGTCTGAAATGGACACTGAATTAGTTCAACTTGTGTCTGTCGTGCCTTGTTAAGTATTTAATTTTGTCTTATGTTGATTTTTACTTTTCTTCCTGATACACTTCTGATCAGCTTCTTTCTGATACACTATCAAATTATTTTATTCTGTTGGCAGAACATGATTTTCTCCTGTTATTTGCAATTGAACTGTATGAATACCTTAATTAATCTCTTGCTAAGTAAAGATGCTGATCTTTCCTAATCAAGATTTCATTTATGTTTTATCCAATAGAAAAAGGAAAATTCTGACTTAAAAATTTGATGATCTGATTATAGCTAACAAAAAAAATAACATCAAATAATAGATTTTTTTCAGTTCAGACTATTTTGTGTGCTTTCTTTTTTACATCTTTCAACATACCATTGAAGGATACTCTTTTGTCTTGTGGTACAATTAACCAGAATTTCATATAGCATGTTGTTTCACAACACATATAAACATATATTGTTTCACAACACTATAATTATTCTGATGTGTCTTTTTGAGCAAGTTTTTTTGCCAATGGATGGTGACTCAAAGAAAAGAAAACACAGCTAAATGAAAACACAGCAACATCTAATATATAAATGAACAATGAATTGAACAAAATTCATTCAAAAAATACCTTCAGAAAAAAATAACACATATAATGCTATCACTGATGTCACACATTATGTTCCACACATCACTAGAGACTGAATTATTACACAAAAAGAATTAACTCCCACCAAGTCTTTTCTCCAGTGGAAAGTAAATCTGTGAATGCATCACACTGACTAGAGATTTAATCCTGGTTTATTAGCAGGCTTCACCTCGTACAGCGCAATGAATTTAGCTCTTCTGCACTATGTTCTCTAGATTTCTTTTTTATTCTACCAGACTGAGATCACAGGGTTGGGTCCATTCATTACACATAAGTTAAAGACCTCTGAAGATTCATAGGTTCTTTAAAATATTACAGTTCTTCACTATCACCCTCACAGAAAATTTTGCAGACGGCTAAGTTCAAAGAGGTTGCAAACAAGAGCAAACTGACTCATTTAGTACATCTTGTACTGTGCCCTAGTGAAAGTAAATATATATGCCAACGTTTCTGCTGTCAAAATGGGTGGAAGCATTCCATGTAAAGGCACTTTGTACTTTTCAGCTTCCAGCTTTCTGCGGGTGAGATCAAGATATACAAAGAGGACTGATTTGGTGAATTTCCACCTGCCTCTTTCCCTCCATATCCCTTCTCCAAGCTCCAGAGCATTACCATTCAAGAGCAAGTGAACCTCAGTTGGCTTAGGTAATTACTTTAAATCTGAGTCACAAAAATGTGCATAAAGTCTAGAAGAAGGTTCTCCCAGCTTCCTGACTTTGGCCTAGATACCCACATTCTGGACAGGATACAGTTGAGCACCAAACCTTTTTTGTGCATCTGGCCTATGTGTGCTTTTTGATAGGGATGTCAGTGTTTCATCTGGAAGGCAACTGGAATTTTGAGATGGCTGGCGATATGATAAAAAGAGTTCTGCAGTTTAGCATCTCAGAAATTCATCAATTTCCTGCATAAAACCAAAACCATACCATTTTCCATGCATTACTTGCAGTTAAATGGGAAATATAGATGTCATGGAAAAGTGGCCATCAAAAAATTGTATAAACAATATGAAATATTAGCCTTACAAAACAAAGGTAACTACTTACCTTGACTGAGTAGTCTGTAACTGATAAAGAGCTGGTTAGGCAAAACACAATGAGCTCAAGACAAAAAGTAAAGCAACATCCTCCTTTATGGATGATGGAAATTGCCTTTCCAGAGAATACACAGTACCTACTGCCTACTTTAGTGCTTTTCTGCCTTTGCATTTTCTGAGGGATTCCAGAAATGGAAGGGTATACAGAAAACTCATTTATCAGGTGTCTAATCTGGAAACACTTGATCCCTTCCTTGTTCACACCTGAAACTTTGAGCTAAATCCTGAGGGTTAATTGAATAGTAAGACTAAATAACTGATTTGT
Source organism: Gallinago undulata (assembly GCA_026546715.1). NCBI lineage: Eukaryota > Metazoa > Chordata > Aves > Charadriiformes > Scolopacidae > Gallinago > Gallinago undulata. The sequence continues at coordinate 103,828,878 of JAOTQQ010000023.1, read as the reverse complement.
TCTGTACTTAAATTCTTTGGGGCGATGTCATGAGAATTTCAAAGATTTGATCTTTTAGTTATAAAAGCTTAAAAATAATATGGCATATAGTTATCACGGAATCATGATTTCAAATGAGGTACCTGCCTTATTTTCTTCAAGATATTGTTCATATTCCCTAAGTTTTTTCAATTCAGTCCTTCATAAAATGAGATGGTCTTTTCTGCACTCCTACATTTGCTGTTACCCACTCTCAGGCACATTATGTCCTTCATCTCTCTCTCTGCATGTATATTTACACTGCAACAATCAATCAAAGAGTCAAGTAATAACATCTTTCATAAAAACTCAGAATATCAGTACAAGAGGCCACCAAAAACTCTCACTAGAAAAAATCAGTAGGTGTAATTTCTCTGCCTGACAAGCTCTTTATCTGGCCTGACCTTTATTAGAAATAAATTATATTAACAGCTATACGAAGACTGAAAAAATGTAATTAAAAAAATGACAGAGAGTATGTAAGAAAGCAACAGGTGAACACCATCTCTGCTGAAGTCATCAGCACTTCCAAATACTTTTTTTTTTTTTCCTTTGTAAACAATCTGAAATGAAGATGTACAGGAAAATGTACTATTCAGCAGGTAACAAATGGTTAAAGCAGTCCTTAAAGGTCAGTATTTTATAGTTCTGCATGTTGCAGGTTCTGGCAAGAAGGTCTGTTTTAAGTAGTATTGATAATACTTATCACCCATAACCCTGAGTTCTAAAGCAATAATGTTTCTTTACTGTAAACCTCATGCAGTTCTGGGGCAGGGGAGGATGCTGGTGTTGATCCTGAATCAGGCATTACATGAATCTGAATATTTTTTTTTTTACTGTTCAGTTAAAAATACATGTGAAAGAAAATTAAGAACTAAACACCAGTTTTCTAATTGTCCTCTTCCACACAAAATGAAGTGGTTACCCATAGGCTTGTCATTATTGACCTTTCTGATTGGCATACAGAGAAGTTTCATTACTAGATGATCTTAAAAGGTCCCTTCCAACCTAGGTGATTCTGTGATTCTGTGATTACATTAGCTTTATTTTCCATACTACTACAGTTTGAGTTACTTTGGGCTAGAAGAAACTGATAAAAAGGAGCTATGTAAACTTGTAAATCAAAGTGTGACAATGCTCTATGGCTAAAGACTGAAGGAAAATCTCCAATGAGAAAACTCATTAACAATCCATAAACTTTGCAAAAGTGGTAGTTTTTCTGAAAAGTTAAGCTTCAATTTAACTACTGAGTTAAGTGCAGATGCACTTAATGATGTCTAATGAATGAATGGATCTTTTCATATAAGTGGCTACATTAAACTATCGTTGCCTGTTTCTTCTAGATGCTATGCTACAAATATACAATTTCTTACAAAATGGATCAAAGTTTTTATTTAAGTCAAAGACATTCTTCCTTTCTATGGATCATTTCTCTGAGTAGTTATGAAGAATAAATGAAAGATATGAGATATGAGAAAGATGACACATTTATCAAAATAGGTATCTCATTACAAGGTGACAAATAACAGCAAAAACAGCTAAATTGCATACTTCAAAAAGAATTCACACAATCACAGAATCACAGAATTCTAGGGGTTGGAAGAGACCTCTGGAGATCATCTAGTCCAACACCCCTGCCAAAGCAGGGTCACCCAGAGCAGGTTGGACAGGAACACATCCAGGCAGGTTCCGAATATCTCTGAAGAAGGAAACTCCACAACCTTTCTGGGAACCCTGTTCCAGTGCACTGTCATCCTCAAAGTAAAGAAGTTTTCCTTTGTTTTGAGATGGAATTTCTGTGTTCTAACTTGTGTCCATTGCCCTTTGTCCTGTCACCAGGCACCACCAAGAACAGTTTGACCCCACTGTCTTGACTCCCGCCCTTTAGATATTTTCATTCACTGAAGTTATCTGGTCAGAATGTAGGTGGATTCCGTCAAAAAAAGATTTTCTCATCTGTATTTCCACCTTCTCCTTGCTTTAGAGGATAGAAAGTCTAGTAAAAATGATTATTTTCTAACTGCCAAAGACCATAGTTCTGTTAATTTTGAAAAGAACAATTAGAAATAGTTCAAGCATATTTTGCTTTAGTAGTTAATTTCATCCCCATGAAGAAAAAAGTTTTCAAGTACACAAGAAGCCTTTTTTTTTTTTTTTTTTAAATAGAGGAACAAGAAAATGATTTTCAAATTTAACAAAGTTCTATGAAGTTACCTGGTGAAACAGTTTTTCTGGGTAATGTATATGAAAGCAAGTCAAAACCTGCACAACCAAGCAGAATCACATACCATTATATGCAAGAGTCCAAGCCAATATGTAGGTGATGGAAAAGAAAGGACAGCAAAAGTCAAGAGAGGTGATATTTGCCCATGAAAAAGTGAAAGGTCTCACATTGTCGGAGTAGTGTCTTCCAGGCTTCCACTCAGAAAACAAAAAACAGAAATGACAAGTAAGACAATATGACCATGCTTCCTATGACATATTCATAATATTCTAGTTTTTTATTCATTTCCTTGGCCAAAATATGTATTCCTGCCTGAAATTTGAACATAGTTTATAATTGTTCAATATTTAAGTATCTGCATGTTAGAGTACAAATAGACCTCAACCAGCTTTATACAATTTCCATCTTTACATTACAGTTCCCCTAGCAACTACTATCTAGTCCAAAATGTGAATGGGGGAAATGGATAAAGTTTATATATATATATATATATATATATATATATATGGAATAATGAATATAACATGTATATATGTATGTACATGTATAAATCTAAGATATAGATATATCTGGGATAGAAGCTTTTTCTTTTTACTTTCACTTACATACATATTTATTTATGTTAATCATGTGTGTGCATACATATACACATGTGCACACAAATATATATACACTTCTATATACTTACTATATAATCACAAAATAGTTGATGTTGGAAAGTCAATCCTTCTTCCTTCCTCCCAGAGCCAGTTGATCAGGACTGTATCTAGAAGATTTTTGAATGTCTCCAATGATGGAGACTACACTGCCTCCCTGGGCAACCTGTGCAAGCACTCAGTCACCCTCACAGCAACAAAGTGTTTCCTGAGAGAACCTCCTGTGTTTCAGTTTGTGCCCGTGGCCACTGGTCCTGTCACTGGGCACCACTGAAAAGAGACTGGTTCCATCTTCTTTGTTCTCTCCCTTCTGGCATATATATACGTTGATGAGGTCCTCCCAAGCCACCTGTTCTCCAGGCTGAACAGTCCCAGCTCTCTCACTCAGCTCTCTCCCTCATAGGAGAGATGCTCCATCTCTTAATCATCTTTGTGGTCCTTCATTGGAGTGCCTCCAGTATATCCATGTCTCTTCTTGTACTGAAGAGCCCAGAACTGGGCATAATACTCCAGGCATGGCCTCACCACTGTTGAGTTGAGGGGAAGGATCACCTACTTCAATCTGCTGGCAATACTTGGCCTAATGCAGCCCAGAATAACCTTCACCTTCTTTAATGCAAGGGCATGTTGCTGGCTCATGTAAATATATACATACTCATATTTGTATGTCCTGATTTATCCTGTTCTTGATAGAAAGAAAAAAAAAAAAAGGAAAAGGAAAAAAAATAAATCTTAGAGGGAATAATGTGTATTGTTTTTCTCTTCTTGAAATTACTCTTACTGTTTTCAAGTGGCAGTTCCTCTATAGAGATATAAAAAACTGATTTTATTTCACCAAATTTTTACTTACTGACAGTATAAAGTTTAATAGCAGTTTTAATATTCAGTTTCAATAAGATAGGCTAAAATATCCTTTGGGGAATGGAAATCTAAAGGGAATAGTATGTAACAATCAAATTTTTAAGCTTACTGGTACTTGGAACTGAGCCCAGATTTATAGTGATTAATTCTCTGAATCTAAAGGTGCCTAAGTTTCACTTTAACTGGTGTTAAGGATTCAGATTCTCAATGGCACTTAGGAGCTTGCACCCAGTTTAAATTAAACTTAAATGGGAGGTAAGAGTCTAAATGGCTTTGTGAACCTGTCTGTAGGTACATAACATGAAGACTCAGCAAGTGAAATCCTTGTCTGCCTGTTTAAATGCCCCAGCACCAAAGATACGTTATTTATGCTAGAAGACTTAGGAGGCTGAATTTCTACTACATCTTACATTCTGAAAAATGCCAGCACCTCAGTTTAATCAAGATTTAAAATCCTTTAGCATTTGTATCAAAATCCCCCAGACTACTTCGGTGGATGCTGTCAATGCAGAGCCCCTCAGTTTTGTGAGTGAAACGTGAGCAAAGGAGCAAAAGGCTTAAATTTTAGACTCTCAGCAGCATGAGGAACTTTGAACCCTGGTCCATGGGAAAGTTGACCAGGACTACAACTAGAGAGAGGTTAATAAGACAACAAAAAATCCTGATTTTAAGATGGTGCCAAAAGAGATGGTTCCTGTTTTTTTAGGTCATGATTGAGTAGAGAAGCCCGCAGAGCAGGATTTTAAACTTCTGGATTTTAAACTCCTTGGACACATGGACTTTTCACCTCCACTGCCCCTGTGAGCCAGGGTACTGTCCAAACTCATCTATTAGTCTTGTATTGGACCTCTGCAGCCCCATCGGGATACCCATGCAGAAAGGAATGGAAGACACTCGCAAACAGGGAGAGGCTAGGTAAGAGTTATCTTAGAGCTACAAACAATGGTGGTAGTACATCTCATCTTGCAACCCTGGGTTACAATCTCCTGTTAAGGAAGAGAATCTAAGACTTTCTCGTAACCAACAACCCTTTAGTAACTGCATCTGAACTTAAAATAAGACTTTTTCCTTTCCCTCAGGGAGAATAATCTCAGAGTTTGTGCTAAGTGGTAGCCTCTCAATATCTGACAGGAAATGTACTAATCCTAGCTTTTCTGAAATGCTGATAGTTGATTCTATGATGAACTCCACCTCTATATGCTAAAGCTGTACATTCACAAAATTCCAGGCAAAGGTGAGTCTAGATCTCACTTCTGCTTTTTGCAAGGATATTCTAACCAGAGGAATTTTACGTAAACGATAGGATTTGCTGCTGAAATTGCATACACAACTAAGTTATAAGGTGATTTCAAACTGACATTTCACAAATGTGCTTCACTGCATCTCAGGTAAATACCTAAATCTAAGTAAGTAATCCTCCCAACTATTCTTAATCCACAGCTACCTGTTTAGTATATAGACCTAATTTATCCTCTTCAATAAGTGTTGAACTTTCCCCACTGACTAGGGAAGACTTGAAAATCTGACAAAAATTTTAGTATCAGTCCAAAAGCCAGATGTTTCATTTTCAGCTGTAGTAATACTCAATGGGTGAAAACCTAAACTGAGTAACTTTTACTATATGTGGAAACTTTCGCATATGTGATATGAGATGATGATCTTAGCTCCTGGAAATTGCACCTTTTCAAAAGTAACATAACATTAGTTTCCTCTTTCCTCATAACTCTGTAAGAAAGGCCTATTTATTTTGCAAGTCTCACAGAAAGATCAAGGGTGGATTGTATTTATGGGCTGTTTTTCAACTGAGGAGATAAGACATGGAAAACAAATAAAAAATTATCAGAAGCTAGTGTTTTCGGATTGAAACTATTCACAAACAGTAAGCTTCTTTATTAACTCCTTTTGTATTTCAGGCTTGTGTTAAATTCAGTTGAGAGCAAGATGAATGCTTTTGTTTGGTTGTTTTTTGGTGGTTTTTTTTTTTTCTTTTGACCTTTATAGTTGGTGAATGCTTTTGTTTGTTGTGGGTTTTTTTGCTTCTGACCTTTATGGTTTTAACAAATGAAGATGTGTCATCTATTCTTCTAGCCAAATACAGTGCCTTCAGTGTCGAGATGTGAAAGTTAATTAGTTTCCATGGTTTGCAGTCAGCTGAACTTAAACATCTGCTTTGTTTCCATTTGCCATACTACAAAGTATTCACAAAGTGACCAGCCCTCACTCATGCCAACCATTGCTTTCAAGTGGCCCTATGGATTTTGCCTCACACAGAGTACATGATGAAAGAAGGACACAGAATCTGGGTTATGGTAGATGTGGAAACAATGTCCATGGGTGTCCAAATAAAATTGACTGAACTATGTAGATGAAACAAATTTACAAATTTTTGTCCTACTTCTGGCTGAAAACTCTGTCATATAGAGATTTCCCACAGGATGGATATGCTGATTTTTATCCATTCCAAGGTACAGCTCCAATAAGGATTCATGGCAGCAACCCAAGATGAAGTAAATTGGGTAATCAGAGAAAGCATCAGTATAAAATCCCACTAGGCTGCACACAGCACATTGCAACACACAAGTGTGGAAGATAAATGAATTCCAGCATCACAGACTGTTGCTCATTCTTGGCCAAAGCCTTGTATCCCCTAGTGACCTTGTGTACAATATGTATTCCACAGGACAGACAGCATGTCAGATCTATGGCTGTCATCATTAACTTTGTGCAGTTATGGGCTGGGGAAAAAAAGCCTCTTCAATAAGGTTACCTTTTCAGGATACAAGGCAGGGATAACATCTACAGCTCTGTGGGACATCCCAGCCTAGTTACATACTCCTCAGTAAGTACGGGAATGGTTCAAAACTGCACCAGGGAGGTTTAGACTGGACATTAGGAAGCATTTCTTTACTGAGAGTGTGCCCAAGCACTGGAACAGGCTTCCTAGAAAAGTGGTTGATGCCCCAAGCATCATGTCAGTGTTTAAGTGGGATTTGGACAAGGCCTTTCATAACATGCTTTAACTTGAGCAGTCCTGAGTTGGTCAGGCAGTTGGACTAGATGATTGTTGTAGGTCCCTTCCAACTGGAACTATTCTATTCTATTTTCTATTCTGTTGTATTCTATAGCATCTGAGTGTACAGATTCTTGCAGGTAGAAACTGGAAATGAATGCAGCGACCTCAAAAATAATCTCTTAAATGGGTTATTAAATAAGGTGTAGCTGTTAAAATATCCGAAGTACCCTTAGTGAGTCATAGGGGTAAACCCACTCACAGGTAATTGAATAGACACCAGAATCAAAGAAGCAGCAGTGAAATAGCAGCAGATTGCCAAGGATTCAGTGTAACCCATTTCCCAGAATTTCTTCTGCCAATTCTTGCATCCTGGAAAGTAGGGTTTCAGCTACTGTCAAGGGACAATATAGACCTGTGGCTACCTCTGAGCTTTGATCAGTCTGTAAACAGAATTTAGTTTCCATTTCTCTTGTCTGTAATGACATGAAGCCTTGTTCATTCCTTTAGCTTTTGTCCTTTCCTCCACTCAGACATTTCATTGCAGTCTATGCTCTTGTTCTTGATCTTTAGAATTGCAAAATTCATCTTGGTCTGCAGTGCTGAGCTGCTGGTGATCCCCCTCCCCCCCGTCCCATTCAACTGAATCCAATAGTTCTTTTATTCACAGCACAACCTTTTCACTTTTTTTTTTTTTTACCTTTTTTTACTT
>JAOTQQ010000023.1:103804381-103815424 GCA_026546715.1 Gallinago undulata | reverse complement strand
ACTGTTGCCCCTTGTCCTTTCACTACACTTCCTGACAAAGAGTCCCTCTCCAGCTCTCCTATAGGCTCCCTTCAGATGTTGTAATATTGTAATACATATAACAAAGTAGTGGAGGGATGCACAAAGTCTTGGTGCCCTGGAAATTATAAGTGATATCACGTGGTATAAGTGAAAGTTGTTTGGAAAACAATTTGGATTTGAGATCTTAATCTTGTTTTCATAAAGTAGCCCGAGCTCAGTGTACATACATATAAAACCAAAAATTAATATGTATTTTCCCTTTGGTGAAAGTGAAAAATCCAAAAAAATTTTAACATTTATATACTTTAAGTCTTTAATATTTCAGCAAGATTGTTAAGTAAGCTGATAGGTCAAAATATTGATCAGTAATGTAAAAGGTTCCGTTTTCATTTTGTTTTTTTCTCAGATAATAATTACATATTCATTTCTTAAACCTTCCCTGTGTTTAATATTAAACACCATCAGACTGTGGACTTTTATTCTTCCCTCTGCACTGCTTTACCATATAAAATTCTAAAACCAAGCAGATACAGGAGGGAGTGTAGGTATCTCAGAAGTTTCCTGCCCTTCTGTGTGCAGTTTTGCTACCCCCAGCCCCCCACCATAAACAAGACTCATATCTGTGCTAGTTAGATGCCTTCTTGCACCTGAGGTTGATATCCATGGACGCTGAGTATTCTGCAATTTAGATGTTAGCATCCAGGGTAAGGACGTCAGCTTCTTGTCATAAAGTAATAAAACATTTTGAAGATAAATACATCTTAATTAGTTTTTTGAGACAAGTAAGATGAACCATCTTCTTGTTTCTATTTGCCTATACTGTCTCTTGAAGGTGCCTGAATGACTTAAAGTAGAGACCTGTTTTTACAATTAAAGTTGGATGCAGTAAACCTAACCCTTGCAGTTTTACTTTTATCTTGTCTTTATCCAAGATGCAAGATAGCCAGCTCCTAACTTGAATAACACTTTTGTCTACCAACTAGATAAAACAATGTGGTGTTTTGTAAATATCTTAAGATCCTTGGATGAAAGGCACTACAGAAGCGTAAAGCTATTATCATCCTTGACTACATGTCTGCAGTTCCCTATAATATACTTGCAATGTTATTATTTCTAATGTTATTGCTCTTTTAGTTTCAGATGACATCTTTGATGTTAATGTGATTTACTGTCTAATGTTATTTTATTTAATATTCATATCTCTGTGCTACCTTTTAAAAATAACTGATTGATTTCATGGTGCTCTTTGATCAGTGTCCTTTTGTCAGTAGTTAAGCTGTTAACTCTCTCAAACTGATTAATTTTACTAGAATTAGTTTTCTAAATTCTTTCTGTGTGTCTGTCTGTGTTGACCTATTAAGACAATCCATATTACCATCAAAATGTATTCCAAAAAGTATGTCATGACTTCAGGCTAGATAAGGACAGAAGGTGCAGTGAGCAGGAGTCTTTCACTATATCTTCAACTAGATATTTCAACTTGCTTTGAAACTGAATTTATGCCAGATAAGAAAAAGGGCTAAACATCTTGAAATGCTCTCTGTACACAAAGAATGCTCTGTAAGGACAGAGCACTCACTTCGGTATTATGCCCTGGTGTTAATTTCTAAAAGCCTTTATTATATTTTTATGTAACTTTTAAAATATTCTTACAGTAACTGATATTAGAAATCTAAAAGAATAACATTTTTATCCAAACATAATTTTCAACATTTTTAATGTATGGGGCCTTAACTACTTTCAGGCAAGCTTGAGTGTTTATAGAGACTATACATACACGGGGTGTTATATAACGTCTGTTGGGTATTAGTTATGAACTTCATAAAAATATTTCATGAAACGTCAAGGATATATAAATCCAAAGCTGTAAATGACAAAGTTGGAGTTATGACTGTTAATAATTTTCCAACATTCAGCATTGCCCAGTAGTAGATAGAAAAGTTTTAGAGAACTATTTAAGAGTTAAGGGAGAAGCTTTTTAAGTATTTACTTTACCCTTGACAAGAATGCTGCAGTACTGCCATTTAATATATTGTTATTCTTTAGCACAGATTGCCAGAGTTTGCTGGAATATAGAATTTCTATTCTTCAGATATTGGAATAATTCGATTTTATTTTTAATGACCTGTGTCCTCCAAATTGGGACAAAAGGTCAAATTAAATGAAAAAAAAAAAAAAAAAAAAAAAAAGAAAGCGTGGGGGGCGGGGGTGGGGCTTTAAAAGACATAAAGAGAATTCCAGTTCTGAAAATGTCATTGAATTTTTTTAGCCTAAATTTATCTGCAAGTTCCCCAACCTTCATATACTTGAAAGGGCAGGCAGCCTGGAGAGGTGAATGTTTGAGGTGCCAGGAAATTCCTTCACACTGCTTCATTCCCAAAGCACCGAAAAGCTGGCAGTGAAGTAAGTGGCTGTGGGGAAACACTGACTTGATGGTCAAGGAAGACCAGGAGAAGGTCAACCAGCCAGCTAACCTGGGTTCAACCTAGACTCAGACATGTACATGCATCCCTGTAGCACCCTTTAATTCTATCACACTATTATTTTGCTACATTGGAAAGTGTTCAATAAGTATCCGGTTTTGATCTTTGAAAGCTGGAGAACTTTATGGTTTCTGAAGCAAGAGGGACAGGTTCCATCCCTTTTCCACTATGAAACTGTGAAATTCTTTACCAGCAATGGAGACATGAAAATACTTACTATTCACATAACATTGTCTAATCCTGAAGTCATTACCAAAGTTGACATCGGAACCTAACCTGAAGACTCATTATGCCTATTTTATGTGTGGAAGGAACTAGATAAAACAAAGGAATCTGGTAATGTCTCAGTTACAGCATTTATCCTTTCAGATGAAATATTCAGTTGGCACCATTTGTCAGCACTGTGCCTTATGTCTGATTTACATTTCCTTCACTTCAGGACAAAAGGGAATTTAACAGTGATAAATGGTGACAACGTAGCGAGGTCTGATTTTTTTCTGGAATTATGTTTGTTCTGTAGAATATTGTGAGGAATAACTGCAATTATACCTTGCCTGCAGTGAACAACCTTTTTGAATATTAATGAGGACACACAAAATAAAATTACAGGCAGAAATTACAATTGAGCTAAAATGAAAGAAAACTTTTCTTTTAACACAAACAATGAAAAAGTTGACCATCTTTCACCACTTAAGATAAATTAATCAAATAAGCAAACAGATGACTGACTTTAAAATATTATTTAGAAATAAATAGAAAACACAGGTAAATAAATTTATATTATATAAAGTTATATATTACTCCTACTAGCAAAATGAATGATAAGAAAGAATTTACTGCAAAAAAAACAAGTTCATGATCCTAAGCAGCTTCATGACATTGAATCAGGACAGCAATGACACATTGAACGTAGTGGCAAATTTGCTTGTAGTACTGTCACAGTTTGGGGCAGCCGTTCAAGCTATACCAGTTCAGTTAGTCTCTCTGCTTTTCCTACAGCTATAGAGCATTGGATTCCAAGTGGCTATGTGGTGAAATTACCAAGAATTTTTATTTCACGGAGCAGCTGCAGAGAGCCTTGGGACTACATTTATTTTCAGAAGAGCTGGAATTACTTTTTGGTGAAATTTCATAAATTTTTATCTCAATCTGATTTGGACTGGAGAGGTAGTCCTGTTTTCTGACTAGCCATAGCCTGTAATGACCTTTTGGAATATATTAATATTTTATTTGCTTTTTACCAGTATAGGCAAAATCAGGTTTTGAAACATATGAAGGATAATGTAGGTTAAACAGATTATTCCCATGTTATTTTTTTGAATAATATCCTGCCAAATGTTTGATTTATTATAGAGATACAATGCAGTCTTATTAATTTATTTTATTTATACCATTTCATTAATCCTTGGCTACTATGGATGAATATGGAAGGTAGTTTGGGCCTCTGTATTTTAATGTTGACATGATTACATGTGACTACAGTTAGTGAAGTCAAGGGAAAAAGGTTGATACTAAACAAAAGAGAAATTCCTCTAGCAACTTCTGGGATGAAGTGAAGATTGCATAACTTAGAGCTGCCCATGGTCACATTGAATTTTCATTCTGTCTGCTAAAAACACTACAGCACGCTGTAGTGAAGTTTGTGAATCCTGCTGGGCTCTGTAGTTTCACTGTAGAAATATTTAGACATTTGTCAGCACGCTTCATGGAGCCCAAGTTCTAAATCCAACAGAGACCGCCCCCACCATGATTACCATCTTCTGCAAATCATCATAGTACAGACAACCAGATATTTTTTGTTACTGCATATTGCTTTAATAATGCTGATACAGTTTCATGTGGTATATCCCTGCAGAGGTCAATAGCTGCACCAAAACTTGGCTTTCTAGAGTACAGTCATTTATATTTTGCAATATTAAGAGATACTTCCCTCATCTTGGACCAATAATTTTTGGTTTTGTAAGGAAAACAAAACCTTTTCTGTATTTTTTTTTCCATTTTGGATCCATTTTTCCATTTTGGAAAGTACACAATTTCTGAAAATAATACTGTACCATGAAATGAAAAGGAAAAGTTTCATGGAAGAATAAATAAATACTTCCTGTGTTGAAAACACATGGAATTCTGAATAAAGGCCTTTTGCTTTGAAAAAAAAAAATCTGAAAATTAATCTGAACCAATTGCTTTCTCCTGTAAAACTAGGCACTTTATTGTTGCCATTAAAATAATATTTCCATGGTCTTTAGTTGAAGAGCTAAATTTGTGCCTTTCTAGGGAACAGCAAACAATGGAGTAGAAAGGAAAGTTGGAGAGGGGCAAATCCATTGATGCAAAGTGTGTTCTGCATAATGCTTTAACCTTGGTGTGTTGTGTAGTTTGTTAGTCTATGGCATGGCAGCAAAACTGAATCCCTCAGTGGACCCTGGAGAGAAGTTACTCCTTTAATATATTTTAGAAAACCACTTTAAGAAATAAACTAAATTAAAAAACAAAACAAACAAACAAAAAAAACACACTAAACCCCACAGATATTCTAAGAGCCACTGAAGTTAATCATGAAAATTGTATGAACAGTCAGTTTGCTCCAACCAATCTTCTCCAGACTTATTCTTAAATTTTTTGAACTTGCGACATCAGGACAAAGCAGACATATCCCACTCATGCATGGGAGCTGAGGAATACAAGAAGGGGAACCTGACACTACTATTCTTTCCCTCAAATCAGTGGAGAAGAGGTGGAGAGCCTTAGAACTGCCTAAAGATACAAAGCAGCATCAGGTAAATGCTGCATCAACGAAGGACAGAAGTCCTGGGAGGGTTGCTGGATGGTTTTAACTGCAGGGTGGTTTTGCTTCCTCTAACATGGAATTGGGATAGTCAAGGCTGTAGTGATAAAACATTTTCATAGTTGACTCTGTTCTTTCTATATTTCTCATAAACGTGTCAAAATCCACTTTTTTTCTGTGAAAAACTCAACTCTGTTGAACTCTACTTTTATATTCTAACCCTGAGGCTGGGAAGTGTCCCATAATGAACAAGTTAGGTGTAAGCTAACAAGAACAAGAAAGTTTCCTAAACAACCTGTTGTCTCAGTGCCCAGTTTCTTCAGCAGTTATTCATAGCCAAGGAACCAGCTTTGTGCATTGTCTAGCGAGCAATACACAGACATAGGTCTTGTGCATTAGATGAGAATGAGTTTCCCACTGGTCCTAAATGTATTGTACTCTTAGGTACTCTTCTATGATTAAAAAAAAAAAAAAAAAAAGAGGACTAGGAGCAGGGATAATAAATCCCATTACTCCTTTTGGATAGAAGATGGAAGAGATTAGAGGCAACCTTACTGAGGAGAGAGATCTGCTGACCCACTTGCTGTCACTGAGGTTCTGGAGCAGCTGAAATGGCCCTCCACGCATCCAGCCGCAGGGAGGTGAACGTGTTATAGCAGTTAAATTGAGCCTTTTGCAGCTGGTTGGTTTAAATACTTGCTGACCCCATTAGCTGTATTGACCATTGACTGATCACTTGTGAATGCTGATGTCTTTTCCTAGTTGTACGCACGCACATCTGTAACGCCATGTGAAATGCCCTAGGATGTGAGACCTGCCTGGGTGGGACTGGCATATATGACACAGTACTTGTGAGAAATCAGCTGGAAAGTCAGGTGAGCTACACGATGCAGAGCAAGTGACGTGACACAATTGTGGATGGGCTGCTGAATCATGCTTTCAGGTGGCTTCAAAGGGAGCTAGGCAAGGAAGACTTGGCAAGGAAGAAAACAATTATATTATTATTCAATTATCTTCTGATGTCCTTTCATGCTTATTGGAAAATTAGACTTTAATCACCAGTCTCTGAGACAATCTTCATTTCAGATGCATAGTTTGGTACAAAGGAATGGTATCTCTAAGTAGCAAAGACTTTTTGTAGAGGATTACATGATCTTGCATTTGAAATTCCAGGTCCCGATTGATACTAACATGAAGGGATTCTGTCTAAAAATAAATTTCAAAGTTTCTAGTGTGGCTTATTCAGAATGGCAAAATTAATGAGATCAGCAATGCATACTGCAGGATGGAAAATCTTTAATTGAAATGAAGATTAATAATTTTTCTTTTCAAGTAAACATTAGAGAAAATCTTTGACTTACTCCTTTTGTATATGTCACGTTCACCAGAAAGCAGAAAAGCCTTGGGTCAAAAACTCTAGGTCAAATCCAACTCAGTGTTATATAAAAAAAAAATACCCCTTTATTGCCTCTCTTCAGTAGTTCACCTACAATTTGCCGGGAGGCCTGATCTCAAATGATTTGGTTCTTTGCTTTTTGAATCTGTGTCTAGATGAATCTGCTATGATTTTTTTTTTTTTTTTTAATTTTGAACTAGCATGCATTGTTCAGATAAATTGAGTTGGTTTCCTATTTAACATTTCAGGATTATTTTTTTAATGTTCTCAGAGCCCTCTAGGCACTGGAACAAATTGATGAAAAGTAAATTATTAATGTACTTTCATTCAGGCATATCTAATCAGCCCAATTTAAAGTCATTATGTCTTATATAAACAAGTACTGTATATATTTAAATATTTACCAAAACAGTTTATGGAGTAACTAGGATGCAGAATACCCAGTCTGTTTTAAAGAGCATCTGAAATACTGTATACAAGTCCAGCATCTATAATCTCAAGGTCTCTAGAAGCAGAACAATGAATAGGTGGAGAACAGATTTATTTATGATAAATTAGGTTTTGGTGACTGAAAAAGGTCACAGTGATCCGTTGTGATGAAGAGGTTAAAAAGCTTATCCCTGAGAGAATCATTGATCTCTCAGGGCATTTCATTTCTAGTTTGAACTTTATCAATCACTTTTCCAAAATGTGCTTAATGGCTGGGTGAGATGCTGGGCAGCATATAGGGGTTCTTACTCATTTATTAGTTTACTTGTGACTAACACTGGAACAAATAAATGGAAAGAAATTAACTGCGTGATATGACTGTGGAAAGATGCTTGTATTTAAAATTTTGGCAAAAATTTCTCAGTGATATATTACAGGGCAGCCCACCAGCACCAACATTTTGTCCTCAGAAAGATACTGCAAGGAAACATGAATACAGATGTAAAAACTGCTAATACTTTCTTTGAATTCTTCTTCAGAAGCCATATTTTTATAAGAGGTTTAAACCTGCAGTAGAAAGGGGTTTAAGGCAATAAGGTCTTCCAAGGAAGGAAAACAAAGGTAAAAGAAGCTATAGAAATCAATGCTAGAATCTCCTTCTATTTCTCTCTGTGAAATTAGTACAAAAATACTTTTGAAAATATAGGTTGAATTTTAATTTTCATATATCAGCTTTAAAACCGAAACAAAAATACCAAATGTGTTTGTATCTTTTGTGCTTTGGGAGGATCTCTCTTGGATCCCTCTTTTCCTAATTCCATTTTGATCTCTCTTTTCTTACCTATATTTTCTCCTAAAAAGATTTTTTTTTTAAAGAAAGAAAAGTGGTAGCAAATTTTGAAATATTTTTTATAATTTTTGAACTTACAAAAGGTTGAAAATTATGGAAGTGGAATATCTAACTTATAAAATTATTTCTTCAATATAAATATGGTTTTCAGTCGGACCATTCTTCTTTTTTTCTACTATCATTTACCTCTCTTGAAATATGGAAGATCTTACTATTATTTAAATATTCCTAATGCAAAATCTGACTTGGAAACAGAATGAGAAAGCATTAGGAAAAATAACTGTATATACTGCTCTCAAGATTTTAAAACCTCATTTCAAGAAGTCTATAAACCTGAGAAATAATAGTGCTAATATTTCTACAAATGTAAGTTTTACAAATGGTGTAAATCAAGATTTCAAAAAAACGTTATCATAGAATCATAGAATAGTTAGGGCTGGGAGGAACCTTTAAAGGTCATCTAGTTGAATGCCCCTGCAAACCATGACCAGGGACATCTTCAACTAGATGCTCAGAGCTCTGTCCAACTTCACCCGGAACGTTTCCAGGGATGGGGCATCTACCACCTCTCTGGGAATTGTTTCACTATCCTCAGCATAAAAAATTTCTTTCCTCTAGTCTAAATCTTTCCACTTTTAGTTTAAGACCATTACCCCATGTCCTATTGCAGCAAGCCCTGTTAAAACCTTTGTCCCCTTCTTTTGTATAAGCCCCCTTAAAGTACTGAAAGGCCACAATCACATGTCCCCAGAGAGTTCTCTTCACCAGGCTCAACAACCCCAACTCCCTACCTGTCCTCATAGGACATGTGTTCCAGCCCTCTGATCGTTTTTGTGGCCCTCCTATGGACCCACTCCAACAGATCCTTGTCTTTCTTGTGCTTAAGGCTGCAGAGCTGGACACATGACTCCAGGTGGGATCTTGTCAGAGCAGAATAAAGGGACAGAACCACCTCCATGAAGCAGCCCAGGATACAGTTGACATTCTAAGCTGGGAGCACTTATTGTCAACTCATTATCAGCTTTTCATCCATCATTACCCCCAAGTCCTTCTTAGCACAGCTGCTCTCAATCCCTTCATCCCCCAGCCTGTACTGATACTGGGGGTTACCCCGACCCAAGTGCAGGACCTTGCACTTGGCCTCATTGAACCTTATGAGGTGCACATGGACTCGCTTCTCATGCCTGTCCAGGTCCCTCTGGATGGCATCCTGTCCCTCAGGCATGTAAATCACACTACTTGGCTTGGTGCACTCAGTGAACATAGACTTGATTCCACTGTCTATGGCATTGATGAAGATATCACACAGTACTGGTCCCAAAACAGACCCCTGAGGGACACCACTTGCCACTGGTCTCCATCTGGACATAGAGCTGTTGACCATTACCTCTGGATATGACTATTCAATCAATTCCTCATCCACCAAAGAGTGCACCCATCAAATCCATCTCTAATTTAGAGAGAAGAATGTTGTGGGGCACTGTGTCAAAGGCTTTAGAGAAGGACAGATAGACAACATCCATAGCGCTTTTCATGTCCACTGGTGTAGTCACTCCATCATAGAAGACCATGACCTTGGTCAGGCAGGACTTGCCCTTGGTGAAGCCATGCTGACTGTCTCCAGTCAGTTCTCTTTTCCCCATATGCTTTAGCATAGCTTCTGGGAGGATCTGTTCCACGATTTTCTCAGGCACAGCAGTGAGGCTCACAGTTCAGTAGTTCCCAAGGTCCTCCTTTATATCCTTGTTAAAAATGTGTGCAATATTTCCCTTTTTCTAGTCATCGAGGACTCCACATAACTGCCATTTTCCAAATATTATGGCAACTACTTCAGCCAATTCCCTCAGGACTCTGAGATGCATCTTGTCAGGTCGCACAGACTTCTGTATATGCAGGTTCCTCAGGTAGTCACCAATCTGATCTTCTCTTAAAGTGGTAGGGTCTTTTCTCCTCCAATCCCTGTCTTGTGGTCCAATATATTTTATGCTAAAATCTAAAATAGTGAAAAAGGATGTGAAGCTTCAGATTTATGAGAGATCGCTAACATGAAGAAACTGAAAGGCTGGCAAAACTTCAACAGCTATCCTTTCCTTCCAAGAGCTATTAAAAAGATAGAGTAAATGATATGCCTAAATAAATCCAGCACACATCAGAAGGAAGACCTCTACCACTTAGTATATGATTATGTTTTGCCTTAGATGATTTTGCTGAAATGTGGCAGGGGCTAATCAAAATATTGGAAAGCTCTCAGATTAAAGTATCAGCTTCATATGCAAATTGTAGGAGAGTATAATTAAAAGACATTATTCAAAGATACTAATTAAAATGATATTATTCTCACTAATGGGACATGACATACATTTCTTCAAGTGTCTTCAGAGTTTAGATCAGGCAGTGAGATTAAACATGCAGGTTTTAATTCTAATATTTTTTCTTCCATGTATTTTCATATCCAGTGACTTGATTTCGACATTTAAGTACTCCATTTGTATTATAAGTAAATATTGAATGAAACTAAAAATTTTAGTAACTAGATCTCAATTTCGGAAAACATTTTTGTAATTTTCTGTTTTAATACAACATCAGCAAATAATACTCAAGTGTTCAAAGTTCTAAATTCCTTTCCATGCTCATCTTTGTACCATTTTCCTGTAAAAAAAAAAAAGAATAAAACTTTTGAGACTTTTGCCACAACACCTGTTAACTTCATTTATGTGTTACAGTGTATAACAACAGTATTATTTTATACAACTTATACCATAGAAGAAAAGATGGGTCTAGATTTCATGTTATAAGAAAGAAAATACAAATCCTAGAAACTGGATGTTGTTTGGGAATGACTTGTAGCTGGGAAGGACTTTTCTCCCCTAATAGGCTTGCCTAATAATTATTTTTCTAGGATAATAAGGCCTTTCCTGCAGATCATGGAGAAAGGAATGTAGCTCTGGAGTGATATTCATTTAATTTGTCATAGCTACTTATTTAATATAAATAAAATAAAAGGGCACCCTAGTGGTGGAAGACATGGAGAAGGCAGAGTTGCTGAATGCCTTCTTTTCTTCTGTCTTCACTGCTAAGG
>JAOTQQ010000023.1:103775951-103804281 GCA_026546715.1 Gallinago undulata | reverse complement strand
CCGCCTGGATGCAGTCTTGAGTAACGTGCTCTAGCTCTAGGCAATCCTGCTTCAGCAGGGGAGTTGGACTAGATGATTTCTATAGTCCCTTCCAACTCTAAAAAATTCAGTGAAATTCAGTGAAATATCTCCCTGTCCATCCCTCTCTTATAAAAGGTTCCTAAATAATGTGGCTTAGAGTTGGCTTGAAATGATTTTATTTACTGTTTCCTTTTTTAATAGAATTTTGTTATTTTGTTGTTTGGGTTTTTTAAGCAAGAACTAAGGTGGTTATGAGATATAAAGATGACAGTGATTTTTCCTTTGCAAAATAAATTAGGAACATTAATAAGATTTAGTCCATACTGGGAAGTAGTGGCGGGCATTTTGTGGACAATTTGTTTGTAATTTTTTTTGGTGGATATTTTGTCTAAATTTCTATGTGACCATGTTTTAGATTATTGCTTCGGTGACAATAAAAATTACATTGTGATATTTGTAGGAGAATGATTTGAAGTTAATTAATTTTTTCTTGACCAAGCAGAGTTAATAAACACACCTGTGTTTTTCCACAGCTACAAGAGATGTGAGACTTGAGATACTTGGAAGGGAAAAAATCTCAATTGTTTCTGAAGCCAGACCAGGTAACAGGAAAACTTAAATGAGACAAGTCTTTGGAGATGTCTTTGAACGCTTACAATGGTAAGACTCATTAACTTAGAAAGTGCAACTTAAGCAAATAGTTGCTCTGAAAATTTTTAAAGACAAGTAGACCTCTTGACCAACAGTAAAGAGGCTTTAAACAGTTCTTTCAGGAGGAGATTTTACTAGGCACCAAAAGCTTAAATAAATATTAGGGATCAATGAAAGGTGACTGGGTTCCACCTGTAATTTTCTGTAAACTCACCAGTGTTACAAACTACCCAGAAACCACATATCAGAAGCAGAATAAGTGCTAGGTCTATTTGTTCTCCAGATGAGGTACCTGAGAGACAGACATAACACACTTGATACTAAACATTTCAGAGTGAGCAAGTAATTTCTTCAAGACCAAGGAGGCTCTGTGCCTGTAGAATAATAAAAAGTGCTTCAGTTGCTCTTCTCATATTCCTGGCTCTTGTTTATTAACGAAACATGAGAAAGAATTGAATATTAAGTTGACAAAACTGAGTTTCTAATTGCCTCAAGAGTTTACGCATCAATCTTTTGCCAAGAAAATTATAATAATCTCAGTCTGTTCTTTCAGGTTGCTTGGACAGGACATTCAATGTCTTAAAACAAGTTACTCTGACAAGCACTGCAAAATCAAATATTACCAAAAAATGAATTACAAAACTCTGCTTAGGGTAAAAAACATAATTTTTATAATTTCAAATTTAAAGCTACATTTCATTCCATTGGAAAAAGACAGGTTTTTGTGTCCTTAAAGGATTTAAAAAAAAAAAAAAAAAAAGGAAAAGCTGCTATTACATGTTCTTTGGAAGGCCAAAGGCCAGTTTAGATTAACCACAAAAGCTTTATTCTTTAGGAAGGGTCCCAAGAAAATATGATCCATGTAAATCTCACTTTAAAAATGCACTCCTTGTCATATTTTCTCTCCCATAACAATTAAACTTACCCTTGTAACCTATCTACTGGGAGTCCACCTATTTGAGCAAATTTGACAGGAGAGGTAAGAAAGGTTGTTTATGTATGGGTTGTATTGAGTTTTCATTCCCTCTGCATTATTGAAAGGAATATTTGGAGGTTTCTGCCTTGGAAGATCAGAAAGCTGATAGCGAAAGCAGAGGCAGTGCATTCATTACCCTATTTTTGTGAGGTTGTTTGCTCTTGTATACTTCCTGTGGTTCTTGAAGTGCACAGATGAAACACCAATATTCTCTGCTTATCCATACCTTTTTGCAGTGCCATCCCTAGAGGATTATGCAAAAAACCTTTCACATCCCTCATATATATCTGGTTGCAGTAAATGTTTTTTTTTTTTCTGAGTCCCTGTTTTACACCACTGACAAAAGGTGTGGGAATGGAAAAGAAAGAGAGAAGAGCAGGGTGGTGGTGGGGCCTTCCATACACACCATAAATCTGCTTAAAAACTGGGAAGAATTAGGTCTCACAGCAGTAATTCTTCTGTCTATAAGAAGGGAAAAAAAGACAATCCAGTATCTGGGCTGTGAAAGGATTACATGTAAGTTTTATACATTAAATTTGAGAATTATTAATATTTTTTATACTCAAAAGACTTTCAGTTAGTAGAGCTGAATAAAACATACAAACATTTGGTCTCAGTCCAAATTATTTGGAAAGTCTGACAGCTTTAGCTGAGATACAGACTAGCAGATAATAACTCATGCTATTAAATAAGCTGGAAGATCTCAGTATATTTCCTGAGGGTGCTGATTTCTAGTAAGCCAAAGGACAGATCCTAAAGGAGACTTGGAGCCACATTGCATTCTCCTCTTTGTTATGGAGGATGCACAGAGCCTCCAGCTAAACAGAAGAGGGGACTCCATGCAGAAATGATGTGGGACCTTATGCTGTGCCAGCTAATACTAGTGTGAGTTTGCCCAGAAAATTTGTAGCTCACTTTCCCAGGGCATCAGATCTGAATATTAAAAACTAACACGAACAGCTCATTCAGAGCCTGGGCTACCCTGGCAGGAAAGGAAGATTGTTGCCGAAGACAAAAAACTAGTAAATGCCAAATAATGAATGCTCAAAGAACCTAAGCCTCTCTATGCAGAATTGTGAACTAATGTCAGTGGCTTCTCCCTTCTCCAACAGACCTGGTATTTCCCCTAGAACAACTAGGGTAAATATATTGCTTATATTGCCGCAGACAAAATTTGCTAAATAAAAGAGATAGATGCGTTAGCAAAATGTCTAAAAGATATCTATCCAACTAATCCATAACTGTATTCCCTTCTCCAAAAACTTGAATAACTACACTTATCACTGGACTTGTGTGGTGTTAGCTGAAGAAAAAATAATCATTTGATCAGTCCTTGCTGGTTCCCATACAAGGGAATTTGCATCATCCACTGACGAAGATTTTATAACCTCCAAAAACATGAGTTGAGATAAATTTCTCCCTATTGTTTCTGTTATAGTCACAGCACTTCCCAAACTTGGTATAGCTGATTAATAGTTCTGTTCTAATTAAGAAGGGCTACATAAAATGTTCTTTACTTGCTGTGGAAGCTTTGTCCCATGATAACTAACATTTGAGTGTGAGGAAGCAATCAATCAAAAAATCTCTAGCAGCACTTGATTACTGGAGACAAATTAAATGAAAACATGTTGCCTTTTGAGTGAAGAATACTAAAAGTGCAGCTTCTCAGGCAGAACAAGAGACATTAGGATTTGGCAACGAATATTCTTATTTTGAGATAATATATTTTGTAAAATGTTTGAGAAGTCTGGCAATCATTTTTTTCTGTATTAACATGGCAACATATGCAACAGGATCTAATGCAAGGGTAATACCTAGGTAATATATAACCAATGTCAGAAGCTGGTATAAACATGAATGCTGGAGCATTGTCTCCCTTGCAGTTATTATTATTACAAGATTTCAATAAAAAAGTTCTACATATATTTGGAAAAATAGATTGTTTATAAATACTTCATTATAAATACCTTCTTATAATCCAATAGACAATTAAAAGCCTTATAAATACTAATTAATGCTAAAAAAAATAGCATACATCTGATAAACATTGGATAAGATTGGATAAGCAGCATGAAAAGTTAATTATTCACACATGCTAATAAGTTTATAAATTGGTAGAAAACAGTACCTCCTTTATGCAGTCCTGGAAAACATTTTTTTCCAGAAACATTTTATCTATAGAAACTTCAAAACCCAAGAAGCAGAACTTCAAAGATAATTAGGTACTTAATCAACTAACCAGCTGCCTGAGAGAGGCAGAAGCTCTTAACATCTTCCCCTCACTGAAAGTTAAGTGTCTAAAAGTTAGCCTCTAGTTTAAGCAAGCCATGATAGATCTTTCCATTGTCAGTGGAAGTAATAAGGCACCCCTGGAGACCCGTTCATCTTACCTGTTGGACAGATCTCTCTCAGTATGGGAGGAATCTTCCTGTAGAGTCCAATTTATTTTTCCCCTTCATTGACTATAAAGGAAACTTTTTAGCAGATAGATTAATTGACTCAAACCTTGAACCAACATAATTAACACCATGTCTCACCAAATTAAATATTTTGTCCATTTCCTAGATGTCTTGGAAAAAAATAAAATTCTCCACTTTCAGGACGGTATACAAGTAGTATGTATTAACTACAAAAGACAAGTTTTCTCAGAGAGGGAAGCAGGCACTGCCAATAGAACCCAGGAAATAAATGAGGTAGGGGGAGTAAGAGAGGAGCTCAGTTGCCCACCGGGAGCACAATATATTCTCAAACCATCAGTACTATCAATAAAACTATCATTAACTATACCAAACATTTGGAAAGACACATCGAATCATAGAATTGCCTATGTTGGAAGGGATCTTTCAGATCATCTGGTCCAACCACCAACCTAACACTGACAAAAAACATCACTAAACCATATTGCTAAACACAAGGTCTACCCATTTTTTGAATACCTCCAGGGATGGTGACTCAACCACTTCCTTGGACAGCGTGTTCCAATGCTTAATAACCCTTTCAGTATAGAAAAGTTTCTTAATATCCGATCTAAACCTCCCCTGGTGCAACCCGAGACCATTTCCTCTTGTCCCATCCCTTGCTACTTGTGACAAATGACTGACTCACAACCTTCTACACCCTCCTTTCAGGTAGTTGTAGAGAATGATGAGGTCTCCCCTCAGCCTAATTTTCTCCAGGCTAAACAACCCCAGTTCCCTCAGCTGCTCCTCATAATACTTGTGCTCCAAACTCCTCACCAACTTCAGTGCCTTTCTCTGGACATGCTCCAATACCTCAATGTCCCTCCTGTAGTGAGGGGCCCAAAACTGGACACAGTACTCAAAGTAGGGTACTGAATGTGATACAGAACAATTGGCATTGGATCTATCTGACCCAATTTATGCATCTAAAGGTTAGCCATATAAATCTGAGCTATCTCTTTAAGCTTCTCTTATAGTCAGTGGAGAAAAGTAAACATGCCCAGTTGGGAACTTATTTCATCCGAAAGTAAGTAGATGAGATAGATGTAAGGCATACTAAAATCGACAGGAAAAAAAAGTCCCTCTGGATTCAATTATCTTTGGTTCTGATGTTAACACACAGATTGAACAATACTTTTAGACCCTGAATACAGAGAAATATGTCTTTTTTACTTTGTGAGGTTTTGTTTCTGTACACAGGTATATGAGCAGTAAATGGAAAGAAACAATACAAAGATTTTGCAGGTGTATATACAGAACTAAGGAGGTATTCAACCACAAAACAGGAATCAGTGAGAAGGCCTTTTCTGACATTATAGCAACCTGGGGTTTAGAGGACTGAAGACAGCAGGTTAATTATCACAGTGCTTGTAACTATCACAATAACATATTACATACCCTGCAAACTTTTAATACCAGAAATTACACATAAGAATGTTATACTAGATGACAAAAGAATCAAGATTTTTTTGTTGGGGTTTGATGCCTATAAAACAGGTATAGTTTATTTTTTTCTCCTTAAACAAAGTTTTTGTCTTTTGAAAAAGTGCAATATTCTGACATTTCTATTAAAATTTCAAAAGTGACCCTATGACTAAGTAAGTCAAATAGCCAACTTGACAGAAATATAATAAGCCTATTGTGGTTGTTGTCAGATTGGGGAAAGAACAATTTATAATCTCAGCAAAGATATGAACGCAAGTAAGGTTTATCATTCATCTTCAGTAAAACGATGGCAGATATAAAAGGGACTATGATCAATGTACTAAATTAATAATTATTTCCTTATGTTAAGCCAACCAAATTGATCATATTATTTTGTATTACATGTCTGTAACTGATAAGGCAAGTCACAGGATTTGGAAGTGTAATTTCACATCTGGAAATAAAATGACTGGTAATTAAGAATGAAGTATGTAGGCTAGCATAACCATCATAATACTTTCTATGAATTTAAATTCAGATTGAACAGGACTAAATAAACATGCTACATTGTCAGGTACATCTCTGACCAGTCACTGGAAATTTTTCATGGAAGTCTCAGGCTATATTAGACCTGTATTGAACTATAGGTTATATTACCCATGTTAAACAGGTACAACACATGGAAATAGACAGAACTGGTTAGCAACTTCTAAATTGTCTCCTTGCACAACATAGTTTGGTGAAGTGGATGCCCTGGTATCAATAAACACTACCTCAGGGGGTTGCAGGAGGCATATCTCCTTCTTATCTATCTTTTATATCTTATATTATTTACTTTATGTATTTATTTTAAAATTTCTACTCTATATTTGTTTAACTAATTAGAACACTGAATACTTATATCCTGTTTTGGGGGGGTGGACTAGATGATCCCTAGAGGTCCCTTCCCACACAGGTATTCTATAATTCTATTTTAGATCAATGTGTTTATTTACTTACTGCTTCCTTACCACCTCTTAACAACGCTCGGTTAGAGGTGAGACATAACCTTGCAACCTTACAGAACTAAAAACATTTTTAAAAAGAGACCCAAGCTTCCTAAATTAATAAATCTTTCTTTTTTAACCACCACAATTTTTCTCCAAGATAGGAACGTGACTTCCAGCATTTGCATAACCATATATTAATATACTCATGCCAAGAAAACTTTTCCTCTTTCTTTTGCAAAACGGAAATGTCAAAAGCATCAGCAATAGAAAAATAATTCTAGGGCATCTTTTCATGTTTTGCCAAAGGTAATTAAATTGCCCTACTTCTGACTGTATTTCCCAGTGACAACGTTGCAGTTGATTTTCCACAAAACTGTATCTGACAAACTGCTTGGTGGTAGGATTTCCTTGGGTGTAACACCCACCTCTGTCCCCATATTCCTACAGGAAAAATAGCAGATACCATGAGAACTCTGGAGATGCATCTGGACTTTTGTTCTGCAGGTTGCACGAGCTGATGGACTTCCAGAAAAATTCATGTGACCCCACTTTTTAGGTATAGAGCTCCAGACTAAATCAGAAATCCTTTGGATTTGCCCTTTGCCATTGAGTATCAAGGCAGAAACATCTAAATAGAGAAAGGTTGTTTTATCATAACTTTGTGTTTTTCTTAAGAATTATAACCCTTATTAAAATCAATAAGCTCATTTGATTGTTTATTTTTTATAATGTCTTCTGATGTTGACATTCCCAATTATTCGTGTGTTATTAACAGAAAAAAAACCCAAATGAATATTAGAAACTACAAAATTAAAAAAACAAACCTGTGAAAGAAGGGGTAAATGAAGGTCTTGTCCTGGAATTTTTACCCTTGCAAGCTATCTTTTCATATCTTTATAGTTCTTTTGAGATGTAGATAGAGCTTTTTAAGACCTTATGAGTTGGACAAGTGGAAAACATAGTAAAAGGAGGGGGTTTTGCAGCAGCTGGGAAATAAGACTTGATGACTGGATCTTTTCAGCTTGGTATAAACCAGTTGCAGAACAGACATAGCAATATTCTATACTATTCTATATATCTTAAATCAGATAAACAATGTTCAAAGTCTGCTGCTGAAATTAAACTGCTGACAGCCATTAAAATCCAGGAGAAGCAAGCATGTTCTGAATCAATGAGGTTTCTTGCATACACAAATTTGAATACAGGGGTACAAGCTGATTTGTGATGCTTATACACAGGTTAAAGTTAAAAATTAGTGCCTAAACTTACAATATATTTGGGTATAAAGACATGGAACAGTTTCATGTATGTGAATGAATACTATAAATATACATATAAACTATTCATACATATAAACATGTACATACTAATGTATTTATAGTTTATATATATATAAATACATATAATATCTATATATTTGTGCATACACACAAAAATGTAATTACAGAATTCACAAACTCATGCTGGTGCTGCCATGTTGCTGGACTGAATTTGCAGTACCCCAAACAGTGAAAAATGATGTTGCTAATAGTAGACCTGGGTTTTGAGGATCACATCATTGTTGTAAATCCTGCAACACTCTGATTCATTGTACGTGCATCAAGGCCAGACAAGGCCTGAGGGTGTAAGACAAAGCCTGTTGCAGAATAAGGAGCAGAGGATGAAATAATCCTCAGAGGCAGTCCTAATTATTGCACCATCTTTACACAATTATAAGTGGAATAAGAGGCTGTTATGAAATCTTGGCTTGCCGTCTGTACAGAAAATGATTTATCTTGAATGATCCAAGAATTAAATTAATTGTTTGCATGCACAGGGTATCACAGATTTTTTATTAACTACATGGCTGACAAAATAAACTTGAAAATGTATTGATCAAATAATTTGACATACTCCCAGGGGCTTAGTTATGCTGCTTTGCACCTTTTTTTCAGACTGACTGATCTGAGTGTGAGTAGCATTGTGGTTCCTCCACTAATAAGCTATTTACTAGTGTTCCTTTAATGGATGCTGTTGTTCCCTTTGAGCCAGTGTTAATTACGGTGTCAAATGGAAATGTGCTGTCATCCCAAAAGTTGCAGCTGCTGCAGCAGAAGGACAGCAGCTACTTTGGAAGAGTTGCAAAATTAAGATCTTGGCTACTTTAAGCCCTGCATGTCCCATGGCACTTCTACAAGCACAGAGTGGACTTGGCTTTGTTGTCCAGCTGAACTGGAAACATGTAATGAGATTTGGCCTAATTAATATTCTTCCTTAGCTGCAGTCTGCCATGCACAGCAACATCTTTATCTGCAGTATATGAAAATAATAAAATATTTAGCTATTAAATCTGGTATTTTGCATAAACTTCAGGAAAGATTTTTTTTCTCTTTTTTGACAATTGGAACACACTGGCTGCATTTAAAGTGTTGGCAATATTTCAAATTAATTGACCCCTCACTACAAGAAAGATATTGGGGTGCTGGAGTACGTCCAAAGAAGAGCATTGAAGTTGATGAGGGGTTTGGAGCACAAGTCTTAGAAGGAGCAGTTGAAGGAACTGGGGTTGTTTAGCCTGGAGAAAAGGAGGCTGAGGGTAGACCTTATCATTCTCTACAACTACCTGAAAGGAGGTTGTAGAGAGTTGGGAGTCAGTCTTTTCTTACAAGTAGCAAGGGATAGGACAAGAGAAATTGGCCTCAAGTTGCACCAGGGGAGGTTTAGATTGGATATTAGGAAAAAAGTTTGCACTGAAAGGGTTATAAAGCATTGAAACAGGCTTCCCAGGTTGAGTCACCATCCCTGGAGGTATTTAAAAAATGGGTAGATATAGTGCTGAGGGACTTGGTAGTGATAGGTTAACAGTTAGACTTGGTGATCTTAAAGGTCCTTTCCAAACTAAATGAATTAATGATTTAATTCAACTTCAATTTTCCAGTTTATTTTACAGCCCCTAATTCAACATATTTTCCTCTTCAGGAAAATGGTCAGGTACAACTAACTTAAGCATAGCTAAACGCATTTAACCATGGTTCCGACATATATTTGCATTGAAGCTGTAAACAGAAGATAGACTGGGAGAAATGCACATTGTGGTTAATTGTTGCATCCACATTAAGTGCAGATAATAAAATCTACACTGACTTCAAATAAAACAAAAGTCTAGGGGAAAAGGTGCATATGCTATAAAACATTTGAAGTAAACTCTAAGAAGACAGACTACACAGCAATAAGGCATTAAGACTTGACATTAATTACACCTACCTGAGTTTTGCTTTGAATACTTTCACCTTTCCCTCTTCCAAAAAGGCTCCAACAAAAGAATGACTGAATTTTGCTCATTTTTAATTTGATGTTTAAAAAACCCTGTTATTTCCTTAGTGCTTTTTGTTCAGTGTATAACAAAACAGGGATTTTGCACTCATGTTTGTAAAGGGCATAGTGTTAGACAAGCACAACAGAAATTCACGTTTATCGATGGTTCTTAATATAGCTTATAGGCAATATGTTCTCTGCAAACTTCTCCAACGCCACCAGAGGCCAAAGGAAGCTGCTATTGGTAAAGCTGAAATAGGCTTAGGCAGAGCAAAGCCAGATGCTACTGACAGCACATATCTTCCCAAGTACCGTTGCTACCAAACTAGAAAAAATTGGAAATCATTGACTGAAAAAGAAAACTAGGGTTTTTTTAAATGTAAGGTCCTCTGCTTCAGTACCCATTTCAGGATCCCTTCCTACTAATGGACAATCAAGACAAATAAAGGCAAAATATTGTCCAAGATCTCAAACCCTAATTATGAGATCAGTCTTCTGCTAATTAAATGTGATTCAGTTTTGTCATCTTAACCTAAACATATATTTACTACCTCATAATTTAAAAGTACAATCAGAGCAGTACAGAATTAACAACTGAAGGATGTTTGATGACATTCAAGAATACAGTGCACAACTGGTATTTGTCAGTGACAGTTGTTTTGTTCCATCTGACCATGTATAATCTAACACACTGCTTGCAAAAGGAAAAGAAAAACAACAAACTTTGCATCTTTAAGGCTTTTTAAGACATTAACATAAGACAGGGTATTCAACCTGGAGTGGAGAAGGCCCTTGGAACATGTGATTGTGGTCTTTTAGTACTTAAAGGGGGCTTGTAAGAGATATAGGGACAAACTTTTTAGTGGGACCTGCAGCAATAGGACAAAGGGTTTTAAAGTAAGGGTAGATTTAGACTAGATATAAGGAAGACATTTTTTATAGTAAGGGTGGTGAAACACTGGCACAGGTTGTCTAGAGAAGTGGTAGATGCCCCATCCCTGGAAACATTCCAGGTGATGTTGGACAGGGCTCTGAGCAACCTGATCTAGTTGAAGATGTTCCTGCTGTTTGAAGGGGGGTTGGACTAGATGGCATTCCAACCCCAACTATCCTATGATTTTACTGATATTTGTTGTACCTGGCAATAGTTTTTGATCCTGATGTTCAAATTTACTCAAAAATAAAATACAGAGTATTTATGTTTTCTCTGTCATAGCATGACTGTACATTTCCCAGTTGATAGGCAAATTAAGAAAAATATCTAATTTATATACTGTAGCAAAGATATGTAAGCCTCTGAACTGTCTCAGAATAACAGGAAATAGAAACTTGACTGCTGTGATCACAGTAGAAAAACATGTTGAAGTCTGGTCTAGTGTCATAGTACCAGAAAATATTTAATTCCATGGAGTTTAATCACCTGTGCTGCTGTAGGGAACTATTAAAGCTTTTTCATTATTACTGACTGGATTCAGCTGACTGTCAAGTGTATAAAGGGGAAACACAGATTTTAAAAAACAAAAAATCTGGTCTATGACATTAGTAACACAGGTATTTAGTAGCAGCTGAAGAGAACAGGAACTTTTTTGAAATAAAAATATGCAACTGTTTCTAGTATTGTGAAGGACTACACAAAAGAGCAGAAATTCTTTTGTTTATTTGGATGTTTTTTTAAATAGAACACAGATATGTTCCTTCCTCCAGTCTTAATAAAGGATATTCACCACACAGACGCATCTGAAGATGGATTTAGGTAATTACAGCTTTATGAAGGCTGCTGTCTTCTACACACATATAGCTAACATACACTAGGATTTTACATGGGATGCACAACTGTACATATAAAAATTATTAAGACAATCTAAGTCTTCACTAAGATGTCATTTGTGTAGTTAATAAAATAATTATCTGTTTAGCTTCCCTCCCTGTCAGCCATTTGCATACAATGCTGTACAGGGATCCCTCTGTCCTGCCCTTCCTCTCCAGACAAGGTTGCTGTGACCCACTGCATCAGCTTTTGTGCAAGTGTGCTGTGCTTATCACCTCATTTAACTTGGCAAATCAGATGAACAGAATAGAGAAAGCTATTGTTATCCTTCTACACAGAAGGCAAACTGAAGCACAGACGTATTAAGTAGCTAATGTAAGATTTCACAAGAAAGCACTGGCTGGCAGGAACTAAATACAGATCAC
Organism: Gallinago undulata; assembly: GCA_026546715.1. NCBI lineage: Eukaryota > Metazoa > Chordata > Aves > Charadriiformes > Scolopacidae > Gallinago > Gallinago undulata. Next base: position 103,792,273 of record JAOTQQ010000023.1, on the reverse strand, counting down.
GAGACAGTGATACCCCAGCTCCCCTGCCAGAGAATTCTGGCAGTTCCTATAAGTTCTAAGATGTTTTGATGTGCTACTCTTGCTAAGGGAAGCCATGAAATAACCTTAATACACATTGAAAAAATTTAATCTGGGTATGGTAGGGTTCAGGCATGGAATAAACATCCACTGGATTTCAGATCTGAATGTAGTAAAGTTTTTAAGCAATACTCTAAGGTTCCCAAAGAAAAAAAAAGGTTTTGATACTAGAATAAATGGCCTTTTCAAGATTATTTTTTTTTTTTACCTACTTCCATTTCTTCCCAGAAGTGGTATAATGAGGTCTCTGATCAAAGTAATTAGGGCTTCTAATTAAGAGGGGAAAATCACATTTACATATGGTATCACTCCCAATTTCAATTAATTACTCTAGACAAGAATTTATTCCATATTCTCTTTCTGACAAGCTGCAAAAGTCTTTATTAATTAGCCAGTTTTTGTCAAACATGATATTCTGACAGAAAAAGAGAATTGGTATTATTATAACATCAAATAGCGACCAAAGTTTAAAGGAAAGAATGTGGACATGGTAAATCTTTCATATCTGTGAGTGAGTACAGCTATCAGTAATAATTCTATTCTGTGTCAGATAATTCTTGACCTGAGAAGCTGGATCTGCTCCTGGAAATCTCAGTGGTTTTCCTGGTGATTTAAAACAGAAATTGATTTGTATTTATATAGTTACCTATATCATCCCACTTATTTACTTTCCATGAGGTCCCTGGAAATATTCTAAAACCATTTCCTGCCAAAATAGGATCAGCTCTCTGCACCTGTGGTCAAGCCACCTTTACAGCAAGTTATTTGTAAATAAGACGCGGTCATATTTTGAGGGATCATCCTTTCTGCTTAACAAAATGAACATGTGACATGTAAAGATGAATTTGTATTAGTTTTGGTTCTGTTTTCAGGAAGAAAACTGAAATTAACCTCCTGCCAATCATAAATCCCCCTGCATTTAGGCAGCCCTTATTCACAGACAGAATTTCACTGGGAGGCAGACCAATGCAATAAATATCCCCTTCTGGCACTGCTTACTCAAGATACATTCACATAACTTAGGTTCTGGACTTGCAATTAACTGAATTTGATTGAGGTCCTATTATTTTCTAGCTGTGCAGTTTCTCAAAGAAAGACTGATTAACGGTGATCTGTGATATATTTTTACTTCTGATTTATGTTCAGCACAGGATAAAATTCACTACAAGCTGTTACTAAGCAATGGTTGTAGAAGATGGAATAGAAGTTAAGGACCTATCTGCTTTTAGAACCTTAACAAAGCATTCATCATATCTCTGACACTTGAATATTCTTTCACAATCTGTCCCTAAGCATGTAACTCTTCCCTGATAAACAAACTAGAACTAGTTTTTGATCACAGATAATCACCTTAAATTGCACATAGTCAGTGGTGAGAATAGAATATCGCCTAAAATGAGATTAAGCTATCACTTGGGTAGATTTGGGTTAAGGGAGGCTCGTGTGGTCAGTTTAGGCTTGGCCTTTAAATTACATAAGATAAATTTTGATTTGAAACTACATCTGTTCCACTACTGTATCCATAAACTAAATAGTGCCAACCATCTGGACCATTTAATTATTACAACAATCCCTGGCACAGCATCCTCCCTGGGCAAATCACACTTTCCCAAATGGTTTCTGGAAAGATTCTTAGCTACCATGGGCCAGGAACCATCCTTAATAGAAATTCTGCATGCAGCATATCTTGTCTAGGAGGGTAAAAGAATTTAGTGCATGGATGTGTCCCACCTATGCCAGGGAATGGGTCCCAGGGAATGGGTCCCAGCACTGCTCAGCTCACTAGTGTAGATGCAGCTTCAGCCCAAAAGCCACTCTACTTTTCTCTTCAGCAATTTTCTCTGTGTCTCTTCCTTCTTTTATTTCATACATTCTTGCTGGCCTTTCAGACCTGGTTCACTGCACCTGACAATGTTCCTCAGGATGATGCTGTCAGCTGGAAAAAAAAAAAAAAAAGAGGCTAGAAGGTGAATGCAAACAAATCACATTTATTTGCCTGGCTTGTAAAATGTGAATGACCTTCTTTTCCTTGTCTTTCTCATAAGACTTGGAAATCAAAAGTGAAGACATGAATGTGGAAGTGTGAAGGAGGAAAAATATTGTAGGTACAGGTGTAACTCATCAAAGAGCCTGTCTGTTGCTGACACTAGCTGGCAATAAGTGTAGAAATACTGTTTAAAGCACTAAAGATCCTGAAATAATTATGCAGGAATAAAAGTTAGTTCTTAGCAGTTGGAGAATATTTGTGATGCGTAACATGAATTCATTCCTCATCAATGCTATAATATCTAAGGAATGCCAGGAAACAACCTGGACAAGTAGAGGGTATGAAAGTGTCTCTGTATAAGGATGCAGTCTTTGGACCAGAGGTAAATAATAGTTATCAGAGGATGCAGAACAGGTTATCTTAAGCCACAAGATTTTTAAATCAATTATATTAGAACATCTATCCTAGGATATATTTCTTCTCAGATTGTCTGTAAATGGGGATGTGTTCTGTCCAGCAAAAGGAAGCGCCATCTCTTACATTTGTTTTATACTGTTTAACTAAAGTAATTGGAAAATATTATCCGCCATATGCTACTTCATTTCAGTGAATTATGAAATGTACAGAAGCACAGGCAGAGCAGTGATTAATAGTTAGCTTTGTTTCAATGAACACAGATCTTGGCATGCTGACATAGAATGACAGCAACGCAGCCTGGTTAGGATTCCTTCCATCATTAACACCAGTGCATGAGTAGGATGTTATTAACACTTCAGAGGAGGAACTATATTTCACTTTTGGAAGCAGAGGCAATCCTGAAATAACATCTCGATATTTACCAGCATATGTAAAACTAGCTCTTTATCTTAAGTGCTTTATCTTAACTTATACCCTTGGCCTTTGTTTCACGCCGAAGTTCAACGATTATCTACTGTGGCCTCTTCACAGTGGTTCTGTAACCTGTTCTTTTATCTTAATTTGAATATTCTGAGACATTTAACTGCAACTAGCTTACAATTTATAAAGGCTATCTTTATGCCTGTGGCTCTTCACACCATGACTCAGTAGTCCAACAGGCTTTGTCTTATTTTGATTAGACATTTTCCTAATGCTCCCTTTCAACTCATTTGTAAAAAGAGGCTTTGGCCAGCAATTAATCCCTATGCTGCCTTTGGGAAGCACAATTTAAGATTTCTGTAACTCCTTTCATATGGTGCTAACCTAATTTGAATGTTGTGTGAGTATCTAGCAGAAGTGCAGGTGTGTCTTACCAGCTCTACTCCTCATCCCATTTGCCTAATGGACACATTGTTCATGCAAGACTTGTTTTCTTAAGGAAGTCAACAAAAACAAATACTTGTTTCAATACTTCCAAAACTTTCAAAACTGACATATTCTTTGTGTTAGCTTACAGTGAAAAGCTAGCAGAAGGAAGGCAGGAGATGAAAGGTGGGAAACAGCCAGACACAAATAGAGGAAACCCAGTTCCATTCCTTAAGATCCAAACAAGTAAAACCCTTCTATCCAGACTTAAAGCACATGAAAATTGAAACAGGGACCTTACTCATTCCTCTTTTATAGAACTACAAACCAATATGCTCTTCTGTAATTGCCTTTAAAAAATTCTGTGCTATCTTGTTAGTTTGAGAGAATAAATTGCTTCAGAGCTCTCTGCCCTCTTCCTTTTTCATAGTTTGTTTTTTTTATTTTTTCATCTATGACTGCAAACTTGAAGTGATGTGAAATACGTGACTCTCGAAGTGACAGAGGAATAATTTCTTTCATGATTGGTTTAAGAGAGAAAAAAAAAAAATAGGAGCACTGAGAGTCAAGGCTAGTTCCCTGTTCCAGAGGACTACTTTTCCCTGTAGTACAGGCGGTATTTCTATGGGTGTTATTTCTTTTCCAAGAGAGTACAAGGGGTCAGCAGAAACCAGTAGCTAATGTTAAATTAGCGTTTCCAAACGTTAAGCTTCCTGTGCTAAAAATTCATCATTTCTGTGGAAACTTTGGTTCCCTCTAGCAACATTATACATCACTCTGGCTAACACTGTAGCGAACTGCCAAAGGTATGGAACAAATGCAACATTAAGGGCACTGTATATTCACACCTTCTGCTATGGGGAAAATCAATGCTGACAACTGCTCTTTCACAGGTCAAAAATTCCTCCGAAAATGATTTCAGTGCAGGTCTCCAAAGACCATGAGATTGCTTAAATCTTTGGTAGATTTGAGAGTGATGCATATTCCTACTAGCAGGGCAGGAGAGGAAGCAATGCTGTATTTTCTAGGGTAACTGATACAGCATACTGATTGCTTCTGACCACACAAGGAGACACAAGACCCAAACTGTGATACTATTTAGCAACAAACAAAAAGATATGACTATGTATTGTCAGAAAAGTAAAAGCTTTAGCTTTTTGCCCACACACATGCATTTTCCTCCCATATTGAAGCTACAGAGCACAGGGAAAGAGATGAATAAGATGAGCAAAGGAGGTAGGAGCCCTCAGACTGATCCTGACTCACATTTCTGCAGTATAGGCATCAAGTGAGTAACAGCAAAGCTCAACTTGGATGTCATAGAGGTCAGCTTAATGGGCAGAGTGATGTAGCTATGACCACCCCTCCTGCTTCAGTTTTCTTGTGCCAGCTTCTCTAATCTTTCAGCACAAAAGCACTAGGACTGGAAGTATGAGTTAAAATGAGAAAATATCTCATCTCCATTCCTTGCATGCCCAAGCATACACTCAGGGACTTGCCATTTTATATCACACCTTGGTATGTGAGTAGCTCAAACTAATCCATAATTTTGAGGCAGGAGTAGAGTCCCCTGTGACTGGTTCAGATGATTGTGCATTTCAGCTGGTCATTTGTTCTCTTGTGATTTCTAACATTTATCTTGATATCCCTTTGGCAATCCTGCTTTTTCTATCCAGCGTGATTTTCTGCGGGCTTGTAAAGGCATATGGTCTACTATGTCTGATCTCTGATGATTAACGATGTCTTCATTTGCATATTACTTGTGTCAGGATAACATGTGAATTTCTACTTTGTCCAAATAAGATTGTGAAATGGTGCGGTGCCAGGGAGACCATGTATTTATATTAACGATGTGTGTGTGCTGGGAGTGAGGAAGCTATTGGGCTAATTCTCCATATGGAAAAGAGATCATAATTGTGGTGCTTCCCCTCGAGCTCTGATTTTTTTTCCTGTCTCCCTTTGCTGGACTAGAGGTAGCAAAAGGCAAATTCATAAACATATGAAACATTTATTATTCTCTTGCAGTCTCTGGTTAAAATTGGCAAATTTACAAGTGATAAATCAGCTTATTTTGGTACTCCACTGGAGAATTAGACTATTAAACAGGCCTTTTACTTTACTGAGAGAACTTCTGACTATTCTGGGAAACAGGAAAAATAGGAGGAAACAATACAAGGAAGTAAATATATATTATAAGTGTTCATGTGCACATATGAATATATAGTGTGTGTATTTTATATATTTTTTTAAAACATGCAAATCTTTTGGGTTCTGATTCAGATTCTCGTTCTTTTTGTTTCAGTCAGACAGGGAGATGTAATACTGCAATGCTATAGATTTTCTTGGAAAACAGCCTAGTTTAAGCAGATACAAGAGTACAAGCATCAATTATTTCATGCAGCTCATTATCACCATCTCTTCTTAATTATTGAGACCTGGGTCAGTCTTACTAAGGGCCCATGTTCATGCTTTTTGTAAAAGGCAAATCCAATATTGCCAAGTGTCCTTGGGATTTTGCCATCTCTTTTTTCTGTTCCTATTCAGTCACACTCAGCTATGAAAGATGTCGGTAATCTCAGCAGATACAGGTCTCTCCTCAGTGGTATCAATTATTGAGCTGCTGTGCTCCCTGGAGTTGCATTTGCTTTTTTTGCTGACTGACAAGAAGAGTCTTGGCTTGCTTTAGCTTCTTGATTCCCTGATCATAAATCTGAGTGCTCAAGGCATCATGGGCCTGTACCTCCTTATTAGAGATCCACAGTAGTGACACCTGTAAGAACATATATTCTCATAATAAGGCTGAGCACACACAGAATTGCACAAACAATTGCAAAGAGTAATCTGCAGAAGTTCATAGTAATTGGTTACAGCTGCCTTCTCCCTCTCTACAGCAGGTAACACAAGTTTATTCATGTTCCAGGCAAATAATAAACATTATTCCAGCTGAACTGAAAGATTTTTTATTGTTTTGTTTTTTTTTTTTAATTAGAGGGTGTTACAAAGCTCCTTTTACCTGGGAATCACTTGTAATGTTGCTCTGTGTGCATGTTTACAGCACATTTATATCAAGAGTAAAAAGTACATATTGCTCTGCAAGAACATCCTAAGACACTGGGTTTTATTAGTCACAAATATCTGCTGTCAAGAAAGGCATCTCAACACAAAGGAACAGAAGCAGTTGTGCTAAATCTGTTGTGGTACATGTACAGCCTGTCATTTGTTATGGAGAAATAATAACGGCACAAAAGTTCAACTCTTGCAGAAAGCAATGAACTGTCAGGGCTGAAGATGCTGTGAATGAATGAACTCCTGTGTGTTTTCTGGAGTTACCTCTGTGTATGTCGTTCAGTTTGGCTGAACAAGTCTGACATAAAGATTAATGTAACTCTCTGGCTGCAGAGCCCCTCTGAAAAGCTGTTCTCAGTCTCTTTCAAGAGGAAGTTTGTATTCTGGGGAATTACTGCATATATTTGGTGAGGTATGACACGCGTTACAGAGGTCTGATGTACATCTGAATGTTTCTCCAGGTTCATTCCTTCATTGCCTTAATTCAGATGGACTTCATTTTATTTCTTGATCAAAGTCTAGAGAAGATATAAGAAATTTAAAAGCTGGTTCTTCAAGCATATATTTGTTTTAAGAATGAGAATAATTTCTTCTGCCTTCAACAGCACTATTCACATAGCTAATGTTAAATGTACTCTTGCTCATCTGGACCTTTTTGTGAGTGTTTTTCATTTTTTAGTGAGGTTATTGTGAACTTTTATATTACATTTGATAAAGCTTTGTCTAAAGCCTTACAGACATACAAGGAAATTAATGTCTACTAATTGCAAAGCTTTCAAAGTACCATAGTGCTCTTACAGCTGATCTACTTCCAGTTAATTATCAGTCTCAGTAAATTTATGCTAAAAGCTTGGTACAAATAATGAGTCAAACAATAGGATTTTTACCTGAGGAAAGGGCAAGTAGAGAAAAGTTTGGCAAACCTGATGGCTGATTACCACAGCCTGTCATAACTTGTTGTTAAATCCATTCTAACTATTGTCTGTGTAGGTCACACCCTGAGTATGTGTGTGCAAACTGCTTGTGAACTTCAGGTTGGACCAGCTGGTGAGTAGGAAGAGATCCATACAGGGAAATAACCAAAGCCTCAGATTGTGTAGGGAAATGGTTCACAGATATTAGATTTAAGGAACCCTTGGAAGTACGTCTGTAAATTAAGAGTGAGGGCGTGCATATATCCTGACTCCAATTACAACCACCTTGGGAGAAGGAACGGGATGAGGTCATCTGTGATGCTCATGTCTGTGTGAGTGCTGTGGGTATTTATGTGGGTGCTGATAAAGGTACTGACCTCTCTCTCTGCTGGTCTGTGTGTTTGGCCATGTGTGCATGTGTGTGTGAGTGCGTTCGCTTGTGTTTGTGTACATGCACCAGCTGGAACACTTGCTCAACCTCACTGCAACACAGACCTGCAGCAGCCTCCCTTCTCCCTTCTATCACACTGAGATGAGAGGGACCCTGGGAGGATTCATTTAACCATATGATTACAATATTTGTCTAAATTCCATATATTATTAGTCTACTTCCACAAGGTGCTGTGTAGCCTCAACTCCACTGTCTCAATCTTCAGTATAACACTTAACCCCACCTAGTAAGGAAATGTTAAGCAGGTTTAGGTAGGGAAGACATAGCAACTGAAAGTTAGCTCATCTCAAACTGAAAGTACTATTCCTTTCCATTTCTGAGAAAAGTATAATTAAAAACGTAGCAAATCAGTACATTTCATTGCCACAGATGTTGGCAGTGAATAGACATTGAAGCAACGAGTAGACAGTCACGTGGTTCTAATGGCTATCCGTGTAACGCCTATCCATGTAACGCCCATATGTTGGTTACTTAGATGAATAGAAAAAGCTGTTGGAGATTGAAGGACCTGAAAGGTAGTCTGTGTGAGAGAACTTGTGCCTCTGCAGATATTTCTCGTGGTAGCCCTCCATTTTAGTTTTAAAATGATGGTGCTTTTTCATACTGCAAAGAAGGTGAGGATTAAAAAATGAGGGTGTCTCCATCATTGCATCTCTGAAACAAGATTGCTGAGGGATATTTTGTGCACAGATTGACCAAGAAGAATAAACTTGAATAAACAGAAGAAGCACTGCATATCTGTTACTGACTCAAAACAAAACAAAACAAAACAAAAACCAAATAAACAAGAATAACTTTAAGCAGCTCACACTACTGCACTGAAGGCTCTAAATTCTTTTTAAAAGTCTCTCATTGATGTATTCTCTTATCCCATTCCTGCTTAACTGGCGAGACCAGATGGGATCATACGTTTCAGATATTTCCAGCACATGCAGTGCTGCCAGAATTAAATGTGTGTCATTCCTGCAGTTATGCTGTTGACAGAAAACTGACTCTTGCTAGAGACATTGTGGAAAGTTCTTTTGGGATTAATTTATTGACAGATATCTGTCAATTAAAAACAGTAACAGCAATATGTCAGAAAGTGATGTGCTGCTCACTGCCTGTACTTGAGCTTTAATTGAGAGAACTCCATATAGCTTTGTAGCAAACATACTTCACAAGTTAGAAGAACCTATGTAAAGCAATCCTATTCCTTTGATCTGCTTAGCTACCTGCATCTATTTCTGCTGTTTGGGAGGAGTTGGTGAACTTGGTGTGAATTTCTTCTACTTCATTACTCAAAAGTAAAGGCCACGTGTTACTTATTCTCTCTTTCTCTTCAGAATTCATTTGTTCTGCATTTTACCCTGAGTTTTACTGCACCTCCTGCAAAACTACCCTGTTGATCACTCTGAGTAAGTAGATTTTAGGATGGTTTATTAAGCATCTACCAGGTGTTTTTTTCCTCAAACTACAACACTACTTCAGATTCTTTTATCATTATTTTCCTGCTTCATGAAATTAATATTCTGAAACTGTTTCAAATCGTGATATCAAGCCTCTAATAAGCCAGCCTGATTTTTCCATTTATCTGCTTTCTTTCCTGATTTGTCTTTATCTGCAATTTTCTTCTCTGCTTTCAAAACTGGTGTAGCTGTTTTAGTATAACAAAATTGTAGAGGCTAATTCAAAAGGCACAGTTACATGTTCTCTATAATCAAATTAACACAGTTGTTCAAATTACTTGTCCTTAGGATAATGCTTAGGGACATGACTCATCATGGTTTGGTGGAAGTAATATGTCATGAAAAAGTTCCTGAATAAAAGTTTTCTGGAAGCAAGTAGAAGTCATGACTGAGAACACAACACAGCACAAGCACCTAAGAATGATGAACAGAAAGGAAAGATGAAGGAAAAATACCACAGAATGCTTATATACATCCAAGGTATTTTGAAATAAATAAGAATTAAAAGGTGCATAGTAATTCACCCTATCCAGATGAAAGATTTACATTTAGAAAGCAAGTTGGTAATCCTCTCTGCAATAACTCTATGCCTCAGCATTTAACTTTGGCAATATGCTCTCTCTCCCAGATAATAGCAACATAAATAATTTCCTGCAGTTGTTAGCCACAAAATGAGTTGTTATTCTCTCAGATTACTGGGACTTTCAGCACTTTTGCATAAACCTAAATCAGAACCTTGAACGTTTGCAAAGGGCAAATTTGGTGCATCAGTGGGACCATTTATTGATTGTTATATAGAAAATGCTTAAAAAAAAAAAGAAATTAAGTTACAGTTAATTAAATTTACCCTTTCTGTTGCTAAACCATGAATCCTGTTAGAATTTTGCAATATCATGAATGGTAAATTACCTGGAGTAGATGAAAAGCCCTATCCACCAGGAATTTAAAAGGTAGAATATTAAACTTAATGCATTTGAAAAATACATGCTCTACCTTTTAAATTCCTGGTGGATAGGAATTTGTCTACCAGACAGATAAAGAATATCACTCCGTCAAATATCCTTTACTTTCGCAATGCATCCCACAGACACAGTTATCTACTGACTTCAAATTGAGTAATATCAGAGTAATATTTACCTATCTGTTAATATCTGTAGGCAAACCTTAAACTATCTGTGACACATTGTGGATATATTAGATATTGCAAAACTGCTTTGCATTCAATAAGAATATCCCTCAGTTTTTAATGACACTGTAGTGAGCTTTACTAAATCTAGAACAGATTGAACTCATTAGGATATTTAGCTATGTGAGTGTATATTTCAAATTAGCTGTTGATCAGAAGGTGGAGTGGGGAACAATCAAGTATCCATAGCTGTTAAAAGACACTCCACAGAACAAGAAGTCAAGGAGTTTGGTGAATCATTGTGTTGAAATGTTAGAGTCTTGGTATCCAACTCGTGGCTCTGAAACAGTCCTTCTCTTCATCTCCCACATAGATCGCCTGGGTTTTCAAATATTTTTCACTACAAGAAGAGGCAGAGAATGGGAGAATTCAGACCTCTCCAGAGGGAAGCAAACACTGGAACAGACTAGCAAAACGTAACGCATTTTTCCCAAGCACACTCTGAGGATATGCAAAACAGTAAAAATCTTTATCAACCTGTTCTGAGTTGCCAACTCTAATGTAGAATTTATAGCAGGTAATAATTCAGGAAGCTGCAATCTGCAGCAGAATTAAGCACCAAGCACAGGGAAGAATATCAAGAATATTAGCTGAAAATATGAATTTTTTTGAATAAAGCACACTGCCAGCTACATTTCTTCCACCAAGAGAAAGAATGAGAGAAAAATATGGGGCAAATGGTAGTTAGATTTGTTGAACTACTGGCAGGAACTCAGATGCTATGATGGTGACTGCAGAACAAGGGGCAATATAGAAATGGCAACAAAACTAATCCTTAGTACATGGCCTACCAGTGACAGGAAAGGGGAAAAAAGGGTATTCACTGTATTAGTGAAAATTAATTTTATGATTAATGGGATTCAGTATCCATTTTGCTTTTTGTCTATTTGTTTTGATTAATGTTATCAAATCTTTCTGTTTAAACACTGTAGCTGGATTCTCCCTGTGCACAGTTAAATTATAAAAGGGCTCGTGCTCACTTTAATCCTTGTATCTTGTCAGCATGGTATAAACGATAGTGAAAATCATGCTATGGGTTGTTTTATTTATATTTTAATTAATTATTAATTATATATATTATATATATTAATTATATATATTATATAATTATATATTATATATTAATTAATTAATATACTTCTGCTGCCATAAAATTTTAGATAGAATTTAAACTCAGTGGAGCAATGAGATACAAACTGGATGAAAGGGGAGATGTATAAGTAAATTCAGCAGTGATCTGGTAGATTAATGAAAAATGAAGCATTCTGGTTACAACATTAATCTCTGAAATGACATTAATAATGTTTTAGAAGGAAAAATGATACATTATATTATAAGCAAAATTTCATTAGCATTTCAATAAACTGAAAGTCATTGTTTTGAACTCTAGCAAAACTAATCATTTGTAAGGTCCACAGTAGGTCTGCAGGCTATTTGAATCACTTATCCTAAATGTGCATTTTAATGTTCCATTTTGCCTCTGGAAAAAACTAAAAATTTTCAAAATTTGAAGATTGATCTTTGCAATTTGAGGGTGCTGTAAATATGGAGGAAAATGGAACAACATAAAATGTCTTTCTCCCTCCTCTCCACCTACTACACTTGAAAGCAGGACCCCCATTTTGTTGTGGTGGTTTTGTTTGGTTGTTTGTTTTTTTTTTAAAGTAAAGTGCCTATGCATATTAGAGAGCAAAGAGCAAAGGAGAGAATCCTGACGGATAAAACACTCAAATCAGTGCTTCAATGTTGCTGGGTTATTTTTTTCTGTTCTTGTTGGGTTGACCCTGGCTGGACATCAGGTGTCCACCAAAGCCACTCCGTCACTCCCCTCCTCAGTCAGGCAGGGGAGAGAAAATATAATAAAGGCTCATGGGTTGAGATAAGGGCAGGGAGAGACCATTCAGCAATTACTGTCATGGGCAAAACAGACTCGATTTGGGGAAAATTAGCTTAATTAATTACCAATCAAATCAGAGTAGGATAATGAGAAAGAAAAATTAAATCTTAAAAATCCTTCCCCCCACCCCTCCCTTCTTCCTGGGCTCAACTTCTCTCACAATTTCTCTCCCTCCTCTCCCTGAGTGGCACATGGGGATGGGGGATGGGAATTGTGCTCAGTTCATCACACGTTGTCTCTACTGCTCCTTCTTCCTCAGGGGGAGGAGTCCTCACATTCTTCTCCTGCTCCAGCATGGGGTCCCTCCCATGGAAGATAGTTCTCCACAAACTTCTCCAACGTGAGTCCTTCCATGGAGTGCAGTTATTCAGGAACTGCTCTAGTGTGGGTTCTTCTATGGGGTGCAGTCCTTCAGGAACAGATAGCTCCAGTATGGGTCCCCCACAGGGTCACAAGTCCTGCCAGCAAATCTGCTCCAGTGTTGGCTCCTCTCTTCATATGTCCACAGGTCCTGCCAGAAGCCTGTTCCAGCGGAGGCTCCCCACAGAGTCACAGCCTCCTTTGCATCCACCTGCTTCAGTGTGGAGTCTTCTATGGGCTGCAGGTGGAAATCTGCTCTGCCATGGACCTCCATAGGCTGCTAGAGGTGACAGCCTGCCTCACCATGGTCTTCACCAGGGGCTGCAGGGGAACTCTGTTCCAGCACCTGGAGCATCTCCTCCTCCTCCTTATTCACTGACTTTGGTGTCTGCAGTGTTGTTGCTCTCACATATTCACACTCCTCTCTCTGGCTGTAGTTGCTTAGGTTTTGATGGGCTTGGCCTTGGCCAGCAGCAGGTCTGTCTTGGAGATGGTTGATATTGGCTCTATCATGGAGGAAGCTTCTGGTAGCTTCTCACAGAAGCCACCCCTGTAGCACCTGTGCTACCAAAATCTTGCCATGCAAACCCAATACACTGTTTAACTCAGTCTTAGTTACCCTTTTCAGTTGTCAAATCACTAGTTAAGCATAAAGAGCAATAAAGCTGCTATTAAAAAAAATCATCTGCTATTGCATTCTGAAGTCCAAACATATTTACCTTTAATGTCAGTGGAGAGAAACAGATATTTCTGACTGTAATTCATCTAAACTAGCAGTTGCCTGAAGTTAGGTGAGAAGCAATTTATTCCTGGACTTCAAATCACATAATTTGAATCATCACAGTACAGGTGACCACATGCAAGGAAGTCCTCTTTAAAAGGTGATTCCTGACCCTGAGGCAGTCATGTTTCCTCTCTCAGCTGGCTGAATATACTCACAGTATAGACCCTTAATTTGGGTACAAAATTGTCCTCCCCTACAACCTCCTGCAAAACATCTTGCATAAATAACCCTGTGTATTCCTGTGTGTTTCCCTTTGATAGCTCGTTAATGCAGAGGGCCCTTATGCTGACACGAGTGCTCTTCAGCAGCCTAACAGCCCAAAGGGACGTACTGATACACCATCTGGGGAAACAAGGCCAGCATATAACTGCCATGCATGTTTGATTTAAAGAGAGAAAGGCTCACCAGGTCTCCATCCAGGTAATATCTCTAATCTGGAAATCACTGAAGGATGTAATTTGAGACAGAGGCCTGAATACATACTGAAGTTCATGAAATTAAGGCCAGCGTGTCTGAGACTAATTTTTTCTCAATTAAGTGTACCTTATGGAAAGAATGAAAACAGTGTGGACTAGGAAATTATTGACAGAACAGAATACATTTCGAAGGATACCACTTGTCTCCAGCATAATCTGAGTGTGAGGATTACACTGAAAGATGCCTCTATCAGTCAGACATGCCACCCCTGATTCCTTTCCTCCTTTCTTCCATATTTTCCTTTTCAGTCCTATGCATCATAACACGTATTATTAATTTAAAAAAAAAGAAGAATTCTAAAATCTTTGTATTTGCGTTTTCTGTTTCTTTCCTGTTTTTCCATTTGCCTGCATTACATAAAGTCTGTTAACCTGGTTCATGTTTCTCTTATTTTTCATTTTAAATTGTGTGTAGCTTCCTGCAAACCAGAGAACTTACAAGGTGGCAGGGATGAAAACAGTCCTGTTTGATTTATGTGGAAGAAATAAAAAATGCCCTTCCATAAGTGTTATTAAGTGCACTTCCATAACTTCATGTGGCCAGCAGGTTGAGAGAGGTCATTCTCTCCCTCTACTTCACTCTGGTGAGACCCCGCCTGGAGTCCTGCATCCAGCTCTGAAGTCCTCATCACAGGAAAGACATGGAGCAGGTCCAGAGGAGGCCACAAAAATAATCAGAGGGACAGAGCACGTCTCCTGTGAGGACAGGCAGAGAAAGTTGGGATTTTTCAGTCTGGAGAAGAGAAGACTCCGGAAAGACCTTGTATCGGCCTTTCAGTACTTAAAGGGCACCTACAGTAAAGATGAGGACAAACACTTTACCAGGGCCTGTTGCAATAGGACAAGGAGTAATGACTTTAAACTAGATGGATTTAGACTAGATAGAAGGAAGACATTTTTTACCATGAGGGTGATAAAACACTGGGAGAGGGTGCCCAGAGAAGAACTGTAATTTTTCTCTTGCAGCCCTGTGAACTCCTTAAAAGTCACATCACTCAAATTAGTAGTTTTCAGTAAACAAGTGGCTGGATATTGTTGTACTTACTCCTTCCTGATAATTCTGTAACATTTACTATAATGATTTAGAAGAAAAAGAAAATGTTATGTATTCTCCTAATTGTTTAATTCTTTAGTAAAAATTAAGATAAATTTTTCCTATGGATTTTAGGATGGAGTATATTGCTAACATGAAATCTCACATAAGATAGCTCTGAGACTCTATCACTTTATGCTTAGTGATGGTTTTATCATATTATTCAGGATTTAGCTATGGAAATGCCCACATTATTTACAGAAACTAAACCTGATTTACAAAACAGAGCTGGTGGACACTGCATGTTTTCACACAGGTAATTTGCAATGAACAAATACTTTTTTCTGGGAATTTTGGGGGCAAAACCAAACAATTTAAAAAATTGGGGTTTTACCTCTTCTTTTTGCAAAAAAAAAAAATAGAGAGGGAAGGAAATAAAAGCTATCATGTGTCAGAATCAAACTTCATACAAGAGACTTCAGGCTGAGAGGAGCCACCCCATCAGTGTACTTGCCAAGGGGAGACCCATAATTAGTTCCAGCAGCCTGGCAAGTTACTGCCCTCACCCAGATCCCGTGGTGGTCACCTCCTTCCTAGCCTATGAATGGTTCCTACACTGCTGAAGTCAAAATAAGCTGAGCTAGCAAAGATCTGGGTTTTTTTTAAGCCTGTTCTGACTGAAGCACTTAAAGATATGCTGATACAAACATGTCAGCTCTCAGGTCAGCACAGGCAGCAGCAGGAGGCAAAGGGGCCAGTGAGGAGGAGGAGAGGGCAACAGCAATTAGCAGGGGAAGGCTGGAGTTTGCAGCTTCTGACATCAGCACATTTTCCACCCCATGAGTTTACTCTTTAGAGAGTAGCCACCTCTAACTCCTGTTGCATTGTGTCACTACAAATATGATTGGTGGTCTTGCACTATGCAGTTTTCTGCAGCTAACCAAAGCTGTATAAATGAATGTTAATCAGTTACCATCTACCTTCTACTCAAGAGGCATGTAAAGCTAAAGGTTGTTTCTTTCATTAAATTGAAGTCCAAAACTATGTTCCATGCTGTTAGATTTATAAAACTAGTTTCTTCCTTCAAAAAAAAAAATGTAGTAACCAAAAATACCTTTAATTATCTCACCCATTGACCTCTAATTGCTATCTTCATAAAGTAATAATCAAGCAAACATTTAATTTAATTTATTGTGATAACACAACTGCTGTGTTCAGCTCAAATGATTGAAGAAAACTGCCATGAGTGTTTTCACTATGTGATTTCTCCCAGTATCAGATGCGTCTGTGGAAAAAAAATTCCTTTCACTGAATTTCACTGAATTATTTTTAGAGTTGGAAGGGACCATAGAGATCATCTAGTCCAACTCCCCTGCTGA
>JAOTQQ010000023.1:103732537-103767117 GCA_026546715.1 Gallinago undulata | reverse complement strand
AGATGAGGTCTCACTAGAGCAGAGTAAAGCGGGAGAATCACTTCTCTGGACCTGTTGGCAACACTTCTTTTGATGCACAAGATTCTGTTCCTAAATAGGGCAAAATTAGGACTGTCTTTATTACCTCATAGAGTAATTAATACACTTTAGAGATGTTAATTCTGGGGAATGTTAACAAGACAGGAATTAGACTTTGTCATAGCAGGGATCTTTGAATTGTCTTTACATCAGTGCACTTTTCAGATAATAATAATTAACAATAAATGCAAGGAAGAAACCTACCAGTTTGCGTTTGGTATACAGAATATTTGAGGTATTAATTGTTTAGAAGCATGTATACTAGAAAAAAAGTCATTGTATTTTGTGACTTGTCATTTCTGTTCTTTAATGTTTAAGCATTTAATCAGCTATTGCCCTTGAAAAAGTAACACCTCCCTTTTTCAAATGGGGAAAATGAGACATACAGAACTGAATCCCTGAGTGTTTTCAAAGTACAAATTCAGCTTCAGATCTTGAGGTACCCTGCTCCAGTTCTGGAGACAGCCAAGAGGACCATAAACTACATGATATTTTGATATTGAGAATTCTAATATGTAACCTCCCTGGGTGGTGCAGAAAGATTGTGACAGAGATACAAACAGGGCTCATGTCTCTTCTATACCTTTACATCATGCTTCATCTTCAGCACTATACTCTGAATAAAGGAATAAATTTCACTGAGAAAGAGGTGGATGGTCTATATGCATTACCATCACTTCACAGAACAACACAACCATGACACCATCCGTTGTTAAAAAGAAAGGCCAGCACGTTATTCAAACAAATGGTTCCAAAAGGTGATGTATATAAAGTATAATCAAATGAAACAGAGTTTAAACCACTGAAGACACCAAAATATAGAGGACTCTGTACAGGTGTCTAGCATCACTGTGTTTCCACCCTGCTGAAGTAAGTAGCTTTGCCATATCTTCTAAATGCTAATGGGGCTGTAGAATTGCTCTTAACACATGCCTCAGCATTTCCTTTTAATCCGTCTTTGTGCTTCTTGGATTTCTTATATTGCTAATCCACTGCCATCTCCTCTGCTCACTCAGCCAGCTTTACTCTTATCACTTCTCACCTGAATTTTGTGCAGAGTCATCCATTCTGCGGAGTTTCTGACATTGCTGTTGAGACACAGGAAAGGGACTTTTTCTTGTGCATCTGTTGTACATTTCTTTGCCTTTTAAGTTGTATATTAATTCGAGGGGATACTGACAAACTCCAGTTAAACTGCAGGACTTTTTTTTTCAGAAAGCATTCTACTGCTGTAATGGATTGTGGGTTTTTATTATTATTATTATCTTTTCAATACCAAGTGCTCAAGCAACAGAGGAAAAGCTGTTATTGTGATCTCATGTTCTTTAGCATTGCCCCATTATTTGGTTTGTGAAAAAAGATTCCCCTGGCATTTATACAACTCTTGTACTTGAAAATTCAGATAATGATCCTGAGTCTGGCCTAATGTGTAATGTGTAATCTCATACATTATTTCTCATTGTACTTTTGAAGAAAAAATAGGAACCAAAAATTTGGATAATATCTGCTTTAATTATTTATGCTTATGCTAACACAAAGCTTTGTTTAGCATAAAGCACATAGAAAAGCACTCTTTAATTAAAACTCAAAGCCAGATTCAGATGACAGTCCCCACTGCTGGCATCTTTGCAGTATGTCAAACCTACCTTTGCAATCAGGTCTGGGGACTCAGCTGGAGCTGACAGGGTTTTCCCTGTGCTTTAGACTGCAGTCATGGGCATGGTTACATGCAACTTGTTCAGGCTTCCAGATATTTGGGCAGTAGGAGGCTCATGTACTTCCAAAAAACATTTCCTTTGCTGTGATGCCATGCCACCAAAGCCAGCCAGACAAGCTGTACAGGTTCCTTCACACAACAGCCTTCTCTCTTCTGCTGCAGGAAGGGATGGGCCCTGTATGCAGCTGAGCTCAAACAGCCTGGTCTGGCAGCACTGACCCGTTAAAAAAGAGTACACAGTAATGCTTTTGTTTGAGATTCTTTTCCCAGTGTACAGTATAATACATGTGTTAGGCTTGCCAAGAAATAGGAACAACAAGCATTAAACATTTATGTTTTTCTTTCGTTTTGCATTTTTGCTTTACATTTCAACCAATTTTGTTATTTATATAAAAAAAAAAAATTTGGAAGCATGGGCTCATATCTAACATTTAAGACTTTCCAGTTCTAAAAGGGGGGAACAAACAATCTAAAAGCTTTGTGTTAGGCTCTCGCTGTTATCTTCAGACTTCAGCAGCCACTGCCAGACCACTTCTGGTTGCATAGTCTCAGCTGCAGACAGTGCAGAAATCTGGGCAGTCTGGAGACTTCAAGAGAGTTTCAGTAGAGATGGTTCTGGGAAATGGAGACAAAACAGTTGTCTCAGTTACGGTGTTATTTTCCTTGGTGTTACAGTCAAGGGAAATTTGTCAAAACTGCTTCCAGCACCATGGCACTGTGTGGATGTCAAAGCATGATTGGTCTTGTTGACCTTGTTGGAGCAACACTCCATTCTGCAATATAGACATATTCATTCTAACTGAGCAATAGTATATAAAGAGCAATCTGTCTATTTTTTACCTTATATTAGGGGAAATTACAGGGTCAATTTTTTTTATCTTCTACAATATTATACACTTACACAGTCCTCTTATTTTAAGACAGATGGTTCCCTATTAGTAGCATCTATGACCTGTCATTCAGAGTATTTTCACAGAAGGAAAAGAGTTTAGAAAAACAGTAATCTCTTCAGTAGTAGAGATCACACTTTCACTCAGGTTATTTTTCACAATACCATAATCCTAATGGATTTAAGTCTTATTTAGACATAAATACAAAATCAAGTAGCAGATAGTTTCATGTCTAGAGAATGCATCAGCTGTCCAATGGATATTTTTAAACTAGATAGGTAATGAATGTTGAAATCTCTGCCAATTTAGGTATTTCCAAATTTCTGGGCTTTTAGCCATTTGCTGCTTGCTGCTTTCCTTGCTTCCTGCTGTGAAGTTGTATGTGCCTCACAGTGAGGAAGAACTGGAAGGTGCACATACAAGTACTGCTGGTTTTGAACCTTTAGTTAACCTTTAGTTAATGCTTTTTTTCTTCCTCAGTAAGTGAAATAATAGTAACGATACAGTTGTCTTGTCAAATCTAAATGTAAGAAAAAAAAATGTCAAAGCCTGCTGTTGTAAGTTTTGGTGAGAATAAACCCCCATCTAATAAGAGGAAACCTCACTGCTGCAGAGGTCAGCATTAATAACTGTCAAGTAAATTCACATATGAAAGGAAACTGTCAGGTCAGAGCTGGCCGCTGTGCATGTGCAGCATCGTTAGATGTGCTGACAACAGAACATGAAGAGTTCCTTTTTGTCCATAGTTTAACCTGACTTAGATCAACATATTCAGATTTATTGATAAGACTTACCATCCCATTGCTTCAAAATGAAATAAAAATATGATGCTTCATTAAACAGCTCTGTATAATATTATGTCTAGAGATTTTCTTATTTTCTAGGCTGTCCCCAGGCCCAGGCCAGCGTTACAAAATGGATTATATCATGTCTACAATCAAGGGGTCAGCAACATCAAAATCCAGTGTCATCTACTCTCTCTATTTTTCTCTGAAAATGAAAGATATAAAATAATAAAAAATTCCTAGACAAAATGAGGTGAAAATAGCCACCATGAGGAAACATATATCATAAAAAATACACAAAATGAACTGAGTTAAATACAGAGGTAAATTATTTGAATGCCTGGAAAATGGACAGCCGCTCTGTCCCCTGTTGGACGTTGTTCTTGGTCTGACACCCACAGGTGAAAACAGAATCACTGGCTCTTTCCTTTGTCTAGGCATTTTCTGATTTGCATATAGGCTCTTTTTCCATGTTTAGCAGGTAATCGGCACTGGTATCTAGTCAAATAGAGTCTTGCTATTGTGCTATTTTATACTCTTTTTTGAAGAATCATTTATGTAATTCAGTAATTAACTTGAAATAGTTTAAATTGTATTCATGGTACTTAATCAATTATTTTGAAGCACAAATAAATCTCACAGTGACCCATTTGCTATTTACACTGAATATTTTGAAAAAAGAAGTGTAAATAGAAAATAAGGGCCAATTTTATGAAAGCACAAAGAGAAACAAATGCAAAAGTCTGCTGCAGCACTATGCTTTGTGGTGTATACTGGAGCTAGCTCTGTAGATACACAAGTCTATATGCACAGTATATCCAGCCTCTTCAGAAAAATTGGCAGGTTTTGCCATATCACAGGTTCAAGCTCTGTATTTTGCAAACATGAAGAGCAGCTTTGGATTGCGAACTGAAAATTAGTCTTGGATGAACTGGATAACACAACACCTCAACAAGGCTAGATGTATAATAATGTTTAATACTCTAATGGAAAAAGCTATAATGAAATCTATCATTTGAGAAATTAAGCTGAAAGTATTCAGATTAATATTGAAACATAAAAGTTTAATCAAGGATAATTAATTGCAAAAACTAGCCTTCACCATTTGTTGTAGTTTTAAATCAAGACTGAATGGCTTTCAAAACTCTATGATGTAGATCGCATTGAAATTACATGTCTGAGATGGATATTCATCATAATTTTGTCTTAAGAAATCTAAGAACCAGCCACTAGTACTTTCATTGTTTTATAATTTACATAATAAAAAATGACATCAATATTTTGATGTATGGGGCAGCAAGAACTCCATTAATAAAGTAACATAGTTACAAATGCAAATACTCAAAGTTACAAAATGTCAAAACCCAGTTTGCCAATACAGATTTATAAATCCAGCTATATTTTTGTGTTAACAGTCAATGACACATACCTAGCACTGTTACACCGCAGAATATTATACAGCTTTTCCTAAAGAAGGCAAGGCAATGGGGATTTATTAAAAATGTCTTGAAAAACTTTTTTTATATATATAAAAAATGAAATATGATTTTGTAAATTTAATTTTAAACATGTCAATAGTTTTTGTGTTGAAACTTAAAAAAATTTAATGGAAAACTTCAGCTCACATCATTAAAGTGGACAAAGGTGGAAACGCTTGAAAAAATTCTTACAGTAGAAAATTTTGATCAGTCTTCTCTCTAGATAACCTCAGCTGCAAGTTTTTGTTATTTAATATCTATAGAAATTTGCCTTAATAAATCATGGAAGATGACTGTGTAGCCCTCTGTGTTTGCTCATTTGGATAGGGATTCATTTTACCCACCATCAGCTCTCAAATAGCTAGGCATCTTATCTAAGCAAGTTATATAACCTCCTTCAACAGTCAGTGGTAAGATTTAAGTGTCTCCAGTGTGTGATTTTTCCCATCAAAGTCTGGGTCTCAGGATGGCATGTATACAGCTTCTGGAAGTGCTTCTCCCTGACTGGCTGTAAAAACAGCATTGGTGATGAGCTTAATTTAAACTTCTGGCTTTTAAATTGCTAAACTGAGATGTGAACTCTGAGAGTTTATGATCTCTGTTAACAAACCATTCATAAGAAATATCTTGCAGATCATAAGCCAGTCCTTCAACATGGGTTTATGTGAATAAATACTAATTTATGCAAATGTTCATGTAAATGAGCATTGGTAATGGAGCTGGTTCCTTCACCAGTGGAATGACGCTGGTGGATGGCAAAACTGAGATGACAACACTAATTCATGCTAATCTGCCCTGTCAGTGATCAGACCCAACTGCAAGTCCTGTGGCAGAGATCGGTGTCTTCTTATATTAACGACTTAATATTTTATGCGCATGCTTATCTTGAAATAAAGTGGTAATACAGCCTTGAGTCTGTTCTATAGCAAGTTCTATAATAATTACAACCATCTTTTAAACAGTAAGTTGGCTGGTTTACCTGCAATATATTGAGCCAGCCACCCTTCTGAAGTCAAAGTATTTCTTTCCACAGTGTTTTCAATCTACCTGTGCTGTTTTGAGTTGACCTGCAATTTTGTTCATAGAATAAGTATTTGTGTTCCCTAATTAGATTGGAAAATTAATTAACTGAGTCCCTGGTTTATTATAACAGCAGCTACACATACAAATATGCATTTGTGTAAGATGTCCTCCAAATTTGTTATAGCAGTCAAAATATACTAATTGTCACCTAAATTCCCCATTGGCAGCTGCTTTATAGTGCCAATTCACCTATTAGTATTGTTCATTATGTGTGAACAGAATAACAGATATAACATGTAGATGTTAGTTTTGGAAATTTCTAGAATGTTTTGTAAATGGAAAACACTGCTATGATAGAATTCATTTGGAAAAGGAAAAGGTGAGAGGCATGATAGCTTTGGTAATGCAAAAGTAGTATTTCCCTTACTGAATGTAGAGTCCAAGACATGCATAAAAACTTGTCACCACTGAAAACAATGGCAAAGCTGTCATATTCTAAAGCAAACATTAATCAATTACATTTGTATCAAATATCTGTTTATAAATCAACTAAAAGTTATAATTCAACACAATCAGCAAAGAACAGAAAAGTGTCCAAGGCCAGGCTGGATGGGGCTTTGAGCAACCTGGTGTAGTGGGAGATGTCCATCCTTGATGATCCTTGATGATCTTTAAGGTCCCTTTCCAACCCAAATGATTCTATGATTCTATGATTCTAAAAGTAAAAGAATAAGGTGAAAATTTTCAATAAGATTAGAACAGGAATCACCATATTAAAATGTAGTGAACTATTTGTAGACAACTACAAATCTAAGATTTAATTCAGTCGTTTAGTATTTCTCTCTAATCAATAGAAGGAAATACACATTTGCAAAGAAAAAGTCACCTAACTTAATAGGAGGGAAGAGATACTTCTCTCCCTGCAGTAACTAGAAGAGTCTAACTTAAACTCAGCACCCGTCTTTCAGATGGCTACTTCGATTCCTTGGCATCAGGACTTATTCCTACTGATGGGACAGGATCTGTCAACCATATATAGCAGATGGTCTGAATTTCTTACCACTCTCTTAAATTTAGATCTAGTCATAACTACCAAAGTTTTAGGTGCCCCAGGGAGTATAGTTTAACTTCTGATCGGGGTCAGTACTCTGAAGGAAAATTCAGCCCAGGCTGATGCGCAGAGAAGGTGTTTGCTGTGAGTAACCTGCTGGAGGGCTGGCTCTGGTTGGCAGTCTCAGGGCTTGTCATACTACACCCCAACACAGAGGAAGACAGCACCTGCTCCTTCCCTCCAAATACTGCCTTTTCTCTGTGTTGAATTCCAGATAAGGTTGAGATGTTAGGAAGTAATGGGAATAACTATGGGGTTTTGATTGTGAATATGTGCTGTGTTTTTTCTTGTATATGTGTGAAAGTATTGCTCAGCATTAAATAAAGTATCAACTGAATATTCCTTAGAAATTCTAAAAATGAGGTGTCATTACCTTTCCTTTCTCTGCTAGTACATTTTGGAAGCTACTAAATGAAGCTTAATTTTTCACTCAAACATTATCTTTACAGTTTACTTTCACTCTGTAACTGTGTTTTGTTGTCATAGATTTCAAAAGCCTGAGAATCCACCCACCTCAGACAGTTGTCCAGAAGGTGATGAAAACTCAAATTATGTGCTGTCTTGACAGCATCAGCTGAAAATAATAAGTATCATCTGTGATCATTCCTGGGCCCTTGCTGTTAGGCGGTAGCTCTGACAGACTACCTTGTAAGTGACTGGTTCACTTTTCTGATGTTCCCAGGGGAAGACCAAAGAATATGCTATTTCTTTGTCATCTGTGTTAAACTTAGCAAAAAAACTTTATCCTGCAAATGGATCTGCAGTTTATGTAGGTATACACAACATACCTGTAGCAGATAGGGTTTTTTTCCTGAAGATAATTATTGTCATTTATTTTCTCAAAAATTTATATCCCCTATATGAAACGAGGTGAGATGATGTATGAGTGATCACACAGAGATTTTAAGTAGCAAGTATATCTTTGGCAACAAAATAATTCAGAATAAAAATGATTGACTGCATCCTGCTTTGTTGTGAATGAGGGAGTTACAGAAGCAGAATCATAGGATGAAAAAATAAGGAAGTGAGTGACTTGTATTTATTTATGTGGGATGATTAAAAAGATAATGTGTATTACCTTGATGGACCGGCAGTCGCCTTAGCAGATCTGATGAGTCATCTGTGTGGTACCACATTGAGTCACTATGTATTGTTATCTGCCACTGCAATCACAGAAAGAAGCAGATTGTGTAAGAAAAGTAACTAAACCCTCATCAGAATTCTGCCTGAGACACTGTAAACTCAGCCTGCATGCTCACCGTTTGGAAAAGCCACGAGTACCTGACAGCCTAGGCATATAATTCCATGTTCGGGGTGCCTCAGGGCTCCCCTGTTGGGGATAAAATTCTTGTAAAAAGCTCAGTTGCTCTGTCTCACGCAGCATGAATTGCTATCAATGCAATGAAAGCTGCCTCTTTGTAAATCCACTCTGCTCTATACACAGCACAACAGTCGCAAGCAGGAACGATGTTCACTTGTAACAGGGAACAAAGAAAATACAGCAAACAATACAATGTATGGCATATGTTACAACCCAGTTTAATACACTCCTAAATTGTCTACAGAAAAAAAGCAAGCACAGTTTTTCTTTTGTTTATCATTAAGTGTGGATTATTGGTTAACCGAGATGTTAGCATGGAGTCTGGTGGCTGAATTTAGACTAATTTTCAGTGAGAACAGAGTCACGGAAGAAAACAAGTTGTATGACAACTGTAGGCATACCCACTGCCTTTTATTCCAGGAAATAAATGATTCCTGTTGAATTCAAATGTTTATATTATTATCCTTTGAGCAAAAATTTGGTACACGATTAAGTAGATTTGTAGGTATGACTCAATTTATAGGAGTAAATTTCCATTTTGACAATGAATTCAATATAGTCAAGATAATTTACCTCATCTCAGGAGAACAGCCCCAGTCAATACCAAATTTAAGACCCCCAGCCAATATTAAGTTCAAAAGCCTCTGTCTGAGTAAAGCAATACATGATTTCAGTGGAAGCAGCATCTCATTCTTTAATGAAACCTCAGGCCAAAAATATCAGTTTTTTCTGTTATTTGTTTCCAAAATAACTTTGTATAGGGTCTCAGAATACGATTTCTAAAATCCAACAGAAATCAAAAGGAGGCTTTTTTGAGTTAGAAATTAGGCTTTAACATATGTTTACCCTCTGCATTTCTTTATTTTCCTTCTTTTTTAGATATTGACTCAATGTTACTTGACTGTTGAACAAAACTACATAAAGGTTTTGCACATTGGGAAAAATTAATTAGATTATTCTGGGTTCTCTACTCAGTGAGCTCAGTTGTTATGACAACCAAGCTCTTACCACTTTCTTAACCTCAGTCCTTTGGATTTCTGCCATTATTGAAAAAAAAAAAATCAATGTAAGCTGTGGAAAAAAAATATATATTTTCAAGTATTCAGAATCTTAGAGTTCACCTTCGGCAGTAGCAACCCTACTTAATAACTTTCTTAAAGCCTTCTAAGAGTCAAAGAGTTCTGCCAAGGTCTACTGAAGACTCAGTGTAAATACCACCTGCAACTCACCAGTGGTCCTATATGCTCACTGATGAGGCCATCCTTTAGAGCCTACAGCTAAAATAAATATAATTACTGTAGTGCTGATGTCTGATCAGAATATGGCTTGCAGTAGAACTCAGTTTGGCAAAAAGGGTTTTTTATTATTATTATTTTGATTGTATTCAGGAAATACAGGTAATGAGGCAGTTTTGTGTCAAGGGGTGACATAATGCTTGTGTTACTTTCAATTTGCTTACAGCTCTTTCATTTTCTTGACATTATTGCAAAAAGAAATTTCACTTGCTAAGAATTTGAAGCATCCTCCTTTTAGGAATAATATGCTGTATGGTTGAAAGAGCATAAAAACATTTGTATGACAAAGGCTAGAAGACTGGCTAGAACACAGAGGACTGTATTGTTCAGTGAAGATTTGTGTAAGATTCTCTAGAGTCATTAGGTCCAGATAAAGTGAAAACTTAGACCAGGCATCCTTCCACTCACCTTCAGCATACCCATGGAGTGGAAACCAAAGTTTGATTGTTCCATACCTGCATTCCCTGAACATGGCCTGGGGACAATTAGGCTCATCAAAGTACAGTCGCATTGAAGCACATGGAATGAGCTGAAACAAATGGTTGACACAAAGGTATTTCTGAGAATTCCAACCCTGTGAAATTTGTACCTAAAATAGATGGGACACTAAGGAAGCTACCTGCCCCATTCTCTTTCTGGAGGAGATGGAAGCATTTCAGAATGAACTTCATGCAAGAAGCTGCTGTAATTTTTTAATTGCTTTGCACTAGATATCAGTCTAGATCTACAGTAAATGAAGCAGGGGCACAGTAGCATAAGAATGTGCATATTTCACCCAGTTCATGCCATGGTTTTGACCTTTGGCTGCTGGCACACATAATCAGTTGTAATAATTTGTAAAGCCTTTAGAAACTGATGGGCATGAAGTGACTGAATGTATATTGGTACATTATAATGAGTATATAGCTTTAAAAGTTTAAAAATATATTGACCTTTATTGTTGATGAATCCAATTCTTAAGCTATAAACTGAGGGTATAATAGCAATATATATATATATATATATTTATATATGCAGGAACCCTGTATTGGCAATTGGTGATTGATAGCAGGCAAGAACAACCAGTTTTTATATTTTTTAGTGAAGATGTCTTTATAATAATGTAAATGAAATAGAGTTTAAAACTTGTTTTGACTTTTAAACCTCACAAAACACGCACATCAACATTGAACAAGACAATTTCAATAATTTAAAGTCAGTGATGTGAACTTCTTTATTTTTTTTTACACCAATAAAACCTCAGAAATTTATTGTTAGAGACAATAGAAATTTATTGTATAGAGACAAGAAAAAGATGTAGCAAAAAAGAAGTGATTCAAGAAGTATAATGAAGACATATGTGGAAAGCTTGCTGAAAATCATAGACATCCAAATAACAATCAGTCCATCCGTAGTTTCAGTGCTTCTGTTTCTTCTTGATAAGTTTATCATACAAGACTTTGAATAACAAAGAAAATCGAAAAGTGTAAGAACTGTCAGAAGCCACAATTTCTAGTAAACACATCTTTAGAAGTAGTGAGGGCCAGGTTGTGTATGAAAGACCATGAGACCACACCGGTAAACACCTGTAAACTCTGCTGCAGAACTCCCTGCCCAGAAAGTATGAACTCACTAAAACACGCACGAGACTTATGTGGGTGGGGAAAGACAAGAGGGATAGACCCAAGAGAAAATGTAACAGAAAAAATTCCAGTCTGATTTCTGCTGTTCATGTTTACTGGGATTCCACCTGTCATTCCCCAAACCCTTCCTATCTAAAGTCATACATTTCTTTGCCTGACAAGTAGGAAATCACTGTAGAAAAAGGATGCCACCCACAGGGAACTGCAGGATTAACCCATACTTTTACTGTTGGATTTACGTCATGGTTTACGTCAATGTGTTCTAGGTCATGATCAATAAGCTGAAAGACAGTTATAAAGAGGGCACTGAATATCTATCTGTTAAAGATGTTTTCTGTTAACTGTTTGAGAACTGCAAACAGTTCTCAGTGTCCAGCTCTTACAAGAAAATATCCTGTGTGTACTGGTTGACAAGGACCTTTCACTCTCATTGGAGACCTCTTGAGAGCTTGCAACTCCGTACCTAGTACAGCTCGCCTCTGTCTAGTAACAATGAAAAATCTCCCGAGTAAAGAATGCATTTGTATTACAAGAAAAATGGATCCCAAATGTAGTTTTCTCAGGCAACAGCCCTTGTCTGTGAGCAGCACTACAGTGTTCGCAGCTTTCTTTTCCTTCATATATCACCAGTCTCATGCTGCCAGCTACAATCTGCCTTGGCTGTGTTCTCTTATCCTGAGAAAATGTGGAATTCATACCTGGATGGATTGTTTCATTAGCTACTGCAGGAAGAGCACGCCAGGAAGTCAGGAAGCACCGCTCCATGTACCAGGGAGCTGCCCCAGTTTTCTGATCTACTGTAACTACCTGTTCTACATCTTCTTCAGGACTGGTAGCTGCATCCAGTCCCTGGCACAGTTAATTGTCTGTATATAAGAATCTGGATAACTCTGAAATGGTACTCAAGCCTCTTTTTAGGTGCTTGGGAATTTATCCTTCATGTCTGAGAGCCTGGTTCAGTTCCCAAATTAGCCAGTGAATACGTTACAGTTTCACATTAACTGTTTGTTTTCTGTTTTCCTTCTTGTCCCTGTGTATGGACAAAGAGTAACACCCTACAGAGGTGCTTAGGGTAAAAATAGTGTTTTGTACTCAGTGACATTAGTCATTCCATTGTTAATTTGACATCATATGCATTTCAGGGCATAAAAGCAATGAAGGAATTCCATAGAATCATCCTCTGAGTTACAGAGTTCCTGCTACAGTGTGGTCAGCACATCGCAACATCTATTATCTGTGCAAGTTTGTCTGTCCAAGCCATGAAAAAATGTTCAGCTGCATGACATATATGGATCAAATTCATTTTTTCAGCCCAAGTCTGGTGGGCACTAAAGGTGCTAAAGATATGACTAAATGATTTTGCAGTCATTATAGGCACATCTTATCCTCTTTTCTTTAAACACTAACTTAAAATTGTGACAAAGTAACTGAAAAAAAAACCCAGTAATGCATGTGCATATGCATAGTGCCTACTGTATATTTTGCATACAAGTTAGAAATTATTAGGGTTCTTAACAGTTTTTAAATATTATAAGATATTCTTCAGAATATGCTGCCAATTTGCTGATGGCAACCACTTGGCCAAGCAAGTGGTTTATCCAACAAATGGACAGACTTTTGAATACCTTCAAAAAGCATTTCATGATGATTCCTACCCAGAATAGGCAAAAGAATCATATTTGAAATAGGCTAACATTTTATGGTTTCATTCTGCTTCTTACAGTCCTGGCAGCATCAGCACGAAGGAAAAGCCTTTCTTGACTGTGCCCTTGTCTATCAGTCTTGACTCTTGTCTGTTCATTGAACTTTGAATTGTTTCTTCTATAGTGGGTTAATCGGAGCATTCACAGATAACACAGTTGCTTCTTTTCTTCACTCATCCTTCATGTTATCTTCTTTTTGCCTCCTGTATATGGTTTCTTAAGCTGCAGGCTGTGATATTTAGTGAACAACCTCACCACTCTTGCTGACAGACAGATGAGATTTGCTGCAGTCTTTCCAAACGCACTCCTCCTTCATTTGTATGCACCACAGCCATCCCTTTCTCTGCAGACTAGATCAATCTCAGTATCAGGGAGATTATATTGCTGTCAATAAGCCTTCAGCTTTTTCCTCACATTTCTGTAGCACAAGGCTACACACTGAAGATGAGCTTGACATTTCATTTCACCCATTCAATATACCAAAAAGGAATTTTGCTTGAAGAAAAAATTATTCCAATAGAACATTATCGATTTTTTAGGGAACAGTTCCTCTTTGTGATCAATTTAAAGACAAAGGTTCTCCTTAAATATGGATGTCATTGCCCAAAGATGTTTAGCTGAAACCAACCTGCAAATGTTACAAAGTCCTGTGGGTGACATTCGGTAGAGAAATAGAAAAAATGGGGAAATAGAGTCAAGTTTTCTGAGTTCTGGTCCTAGCTATTCTTCACTCTATGAATGAGGCTTCATCTGTCAAATGACAAAATATTTTTTTCTCTTCACCTCTAAAACTGGTGAGAACCTTGTAAGCCTTTTATTGACTTTTGAGGAAAGCTTGCCAAATATTTTGAGATCAATGATATTTTAAAAAATAAAAACCTATATAAACTTACCTAATTTGTCTTCCCAGCAAAGCTGCATAAACACTGCCAGCTTTGAGCATTCTGCTGCATAAGATTCGGAATAGATGATACAAACTATACATTTTAAAAGAAACCAGATTTAAAAAAAAAAAACAAAACCTCTTTTTGAAAATAAACCTCACACTTATTCAAGAGCTGCTTATTAGATAGTTGTATAGTTGAGTGACTTAGTAATGGCTAAGTGTTTGTTGGATCATTTTTGTTTTCTCTAATGCAAATCTTCAATCCTTGAAAAAAAATCTAAACAATACTAGTCTCAGCTATGTATTTAGAGAAGATTAATAAAAAAAAATTTTAAAAAGGCAAAAAAATACAGGAAGAGCAATGAGGAGATTTGCCTAAGGTAATATAGAGACTGGATGATTTACAGTATGTGCTTAATTTACAGATATTCACTCTCTAAAGCAAGATTCTTGGATCTTTCACTTTCTCACAGAATTCCTAAAGCCTTAATTTTCTCACTTGGCTTTACCATTGTTTTGAGTGGGGTTTTTTTTTTTTGAAAAGTAGACATTAGAAAGGAAAAGTGACATGCCTACAGCTTCTCAGAGCATTTCTGGCTGCTTCTCTTGAAGCCATATGTAATCTTTATGTGAGTGGCACAATTGCTGCTTTCAATGTGCCCATTTGGGTATGTGAGAATTGCCAAAGTGGATTGCAGATCCAGGATCTCACACTAAATTCTGCATGCTCCCTCACTTTGGGTGACTGTTGATGGACGTGAAAGAAATTGAGGAATGTGGGTCAAATCACGGTGGCCTGTGGAGTGGGGAGAATAAATGTGCAGTTAAAATTGTATTAAAAGTCAGAGGATGTCAACATGACATTAAGAAACATTGTAACGGACAGAGTCCTAACCTTGTGTTGCTGTTTGGCATCTTGCTGCTTTGTATTGTGATTAGCTTTATTAAATGTCCATACGTTTCTCACCAGGTGTGTTATTAGGCATAAGGAGGTTGTATCTCAATTCAGAGTCCTGGTGAGGAATACTATCTTTTGTTTTGGAGTGGTCTGGGTTTGGTCTGGGTTTTTTTCTTCTCTCTCTTTTCTATTTTATTCCCTGTTTCTCAACTTCTGTTATTCCTGTCTCCCCCCAACACTTCCTTCCCTAAAACAATTCTACAGTCCTTTGGATACCCCTCCTATTTCTTGTTGATTTGTATAAGAGAAACATCTTTGTAATGGTTGATGGTGAAATTCATTGCCAAAGGTTATAACTGAGGCCACAGAAATATGTGGGCCAGATGCCTGACCTTCAGAGCACCTGTCATGTGAAGGGGTTTTATTGCTTTGTTTTGCAGCAGTAGAAAGATTTTAATTTCTGAGGAAAGTATTGAAAGAAACTGGAAAATTGAATCCTATCTTCTCCACTGGAACTGCTGGTGAATATAAATGGAGTAGAGCCCTGTGATAACAAGAACATTACTGTGTTTCTGTAACTCTGTCCACATCTGGGCATGAAATATGCAATGAAGCAGAGCAATAACCTCCAAGGAGGTTCAGCAACAGCCCTGGGAAGGCTGTTTTAGCACATGAAGGCAGAGTGGGGGCTGTTCCTTTTGGCACAGCTGCAGGGCCAAAGTGATCACGGTAGTAAACCCCAAACCATACACAGAAGTACAAAGCTAGAAGTGTGTTTAAGTGGAGACTGGGTTGTGTTGCCAGAAGGATAAATTCTCTTCCTATGCACTTGGTCTTACCTGCTGGGTCATCCTGTGCATGGCACAGTGCTGCCTTGCACTTCTCTTTTCATTGACTGCAGGCAATAAGATGATCTTTAGAGATATTTGCAGAATTATGTGATTTCTAACTATGTAAAGCTGCATATTTATTCTTTTTTGTTATGTTCTCTTTAGTTTATGCATGCAAATAACTTTGCTTGTTCTTCCATGATTTCTTTCTCAGTGCTTACATTGTATGTTCAGATTAAAATACATTAAGTACTCCAGTCAGTTGAGTGAGGAAATGAAAGAGGAAAGAACATGCAAAACTGAAGCTGTAGACATTAGGAAATGCAGTTTCTGAGAAAATTTTGGAAAAGTTTGACCTTTGTGCCACTCTTTTTGCTTGTTTTTATAGACTAAAATTTGATCTAAGAACAGCTGACTAGACTCTAGGCATTTATTTTTTAATTACAAACACCTATTTCCTTTAAGATAGAACAAATGATTCAACAGCTTACATTTGCTGTTTCTCATTTTTCCCAGCAAGAGATTCACAAAAGTATTCAACAGCCATATGTCTTCCAAATCTGCAGCACTTTACAAGAGCTTGGCTTTGCTGTCAGGGATTTGAGATGAATTCTTGATTGTCAGACCTGAGCTGGAAAGTCAGAGATTCTAAACTGGAATTTGCTCTTTAGGTTGATGATTATAACTGGCTGGAGGAAGCTGGGAAAATCTGACCAGTCATTGTCTGAATTCAATTACTTCCATGTGTGCTGAACTCTGACAGTTAAAGGAAGATTTTTTTGTTGAAGTTGTTTTTTTTTTTATTGACATTATGACCTATAAACCTACTCTTAGCAGATAGAAAAAGACAGCAGAAAGAAAGCAAAAAAAAAATTAATTTAAAGGAATAATAGCAAGTTAAGACCTCTGAGTTAATGTGTTGCATAGGTCTGACAGACTGAATAATTGGAAAACAGTTATTTTCCACAGGACACAGTGGCAACAATGATGTGAAAATAGAGGCAGATCAGTCTGTTGAACTCTCACTTTGGTGACTTCTTATTTGTGTGTGAGTTTTCATCCAAAAGAATAGGAAACCTCCTGAGTTACCTATTGCCAGTATTTAATAATAGTGCTTGAGATTTGACCTGAGCTCCACTTTTCCTTCTTTGCAAGTATGCACTCGATTCTGACTTGGACTTTGTTCAGAGCGTGATCCTTTGAATGTCTGAATATCTTCTCCTAACCATGGCTACTGGGTACATAAGTATCTGCCTAAGCTGTTACACAAATACAACTAGGACATTTTCAATTTAAGTGTACATAATATATTTGGCATACAGGAACCATTTCAAACAAACCAGAAGAATTGATGGAACTGCAATTGTCAATAAAGCTATTAGCTTCAGGGGAATTACTCACTGAAGCGGGATGTATTTTGGATTCCACTGAAGTTT
This sequence comes from Gallinago undulata, assembly GCA_026546715.1. Lineage (NCBI taxonomy): Eukaryota > Metazoa > Chordata > Aves > Charadriiformes > Scolopacidae > Gallinago > Gallinago undulata. The sequence goes on along the minus strand of JAOTQQ010000023.1, from coordinate 103,750,044 downwards.
CCAAAGGAAAGATATGAGCAGCTTGTCTTTCACTGAAAGATCCCTCCTGATATTCATCAGGACCTAAACTGCACATATTAATTTTGTGTTTTGAAGTACTTCAAAGCTCCAGGGCTACTTTGAGAAAAGCACCTACTGGGTATCAATAAGTTATGCTATAATAATTAATGTGTTTTAAGTTTTGAACATATACCAGAGATATGAAATCATAAAAAAATCTTCTAAAAAATGACAGACTGTGCTCCCACAACTCTGCGGAGCAGTCCTTGCCTTTGGTCCACATGTAGTTGATTTCTTTAACTTATTTAACATATGTAAGTGCTAGTTACTGTAAGAAATCTTGGCAGATTTGAGTCTGATAGGTTTAGAGGAGGACAAAGCCTTCACTTGCCTTACTTGCAAATGAAAGAAGATTTATATCCACATGTCCATCCTATTCCCTTCTTGAGCTTCGGTTAATTTATTTATATATTAAGTTACAGGTCATCCTTAAGTGGGTTTGTAGTCTGAGTAGCTATTGCAAATCTTGCTCCTCTACGGCATTTTACCCTGTGCTGACAGAGCTGGCTGCCACAATTTCTTTTTTGGCCTGACCATGGACCATGCTCTGTCTGTTCATGAAATACTACATAGGTCAAGGCTGAGAACATTATCATTCTTCTGTTCTACCATCACAGTTCACATCCATAGCTATGAAAGAATGGGAAATTCACTTACCTGCATAAGATGGAGCTTTTGAATACATGTGAGCTAAAAATTTGTTTTTTAGTTTAGCATTCTCTCTTCACACAAAAAACATTTTAATTGAATGACACATAGGCCTCATTTTAGCTGGTTACACATGGCAACTGAAGCATTATAGTGCATGAGTGCATACAGCCATTTCAAGGTGGATGTCCCACGTGCCTGACAGCATTTCAAAGGCTAGTCAATATCTGTGCTTTGTGAATTTAAAACAAGTCTATAGGTTCTGTTGCAAATATCATCTTTTTTCTGGCCATTTAAAATTTGAAATGGATAGAGAATTACTAAAAGGGATGTGTCAATTTTACACAGATCAATTCGGAAACTGGCTGTTCCACTTCAATTATACCTGCATATGCATGAAGTGCAACTTATGTCAGGGAATCATAAAATTTAAAGATTTATGATTGTCTTCCTACCTTGGAAAACAAATTATTTCAGACTCCTAGGTTTTGTGTCTTGTCTGCAAAATATGGAAAAAACTTTCTATATGAAAACTGGAAAATATGAACAGAGGTTAGACAAGAGACTTATAGAACCATAGAATCATAGATTGAAAGGCACCTTTAAAGGTCATTTAGTACAACCTCTCTGCAATGACCAGGGACATCTTCAGCTAGATTAGTCTGATCAGAGCCATGTCCAACCTGACCTTGAAAGTTGCCAGGGATGGGGCATCTACCACTTCTCTGGAAAACCTGTGCCAGTGTTTCAACACCTTACTCTAAGGAAGAATAAGGTAGATTCTTCCTTCTATCTAGACTAAATCTTCCCTCTTTATTTTAAAACCATTACCCCTTGTCCTATCGTAACAGGCCTTGCTAAGAGGTTTGTCCCCATCTTTCCTGTAGGCCCTATTTAAGACTTAAAGGCTAAGAGAAGGTCTCTCTGGAGCCTTCTCTTCTCCAGGCTGAACAGCCCCAAATCTCTCATAGGATATGTGTTCCATTCCTCTGATTATTTTTGTGGTCCTCCTCTGGACTTGCTCCAAGAGGTCCACGTCTTTCCTGTGTTGCAGGCTTCAAAGCTGGACATATGGCTCTGGGTGGACTCACACCACAGCAGAGTAGAGGGGGAGAATCACCTCCCTGGACCTCCTGGTCATGCTTTTTTTGATGCAGCCCAGGATATAGTTGGCTCTTGGGCTGCAAGTGCACATTGTCAGCTCATATCCAGCTTTTCATCCACCAGTACCCCCAAGTCCTTCTTGGTAGGGCTGCTCTCAGTCCCTTCATCCCTCAGCAACTGGTTCTTCCTCTGACTGCAGGCTAATATCTGAGGAAATGAAAACAATGGATATAGAGTTTACCTGGTGAGGTGGTGGTGTGTTATTTCAGTATTCTGTATCATTAAAAGTATACACTCCAGGGGAGGCTAAAACAGAGCTGCCCTACTCAGGATCAGATCAAGAAACAAATTGTGAGTTTGATTGCTGCTTGATTCCTGTTTTTTTTTTTCACTTTCTTTTTTTTTTTTCCATGAAGGCCAGGATGTAGGATGGTGGCTTCAGACCTCCATGTGGAACAGAAACAGTACAGATGACTACTGGCCATGATCTGTAGAAGACAGAGTGAGCACAATGCTGCTGTTATTTGAGATTTATCAGATAGTGTTTGGGGAATGGCTGTAAAGCTGTATAGGCTCATTCAAATGATACAGTTGATCAAGTGATACAGCATTAGACAACAAAGCATCTTCCTTAACAAAGGGGGAAAAGGAAACTGGAACATTAATTAGTGTCTGGGAGTAGTATGTTTGCATTTTAATAGTTTCATAAGTACAGTATTTCATCAGTACTTTACAATACAGTAAACTTCACCATGTTACAACACAAGACCATTACGATGGCACAAGAAATTCTCAAGCATATACCTGTAAATATTTAAACAATATTTGCTGCAACACAGCTCCTCCTAGGCAGGAGCAGGGCAATTGTGTGTTCAGGGACAGATGGGTTACAATCCCTAGAAACTTCCAGTATTGTGAAGAAAAAAGGGAGGTTTGCAAAGATGAAAAGTAAATAAATAAATAAAACTCACCAAGTTGTTATTATTGTTGCTATGGTAACTGAACAAATAACAATAACTACTTGCCAATTTCTTCTGGCTCCTGCATTGAATAAGCCTAAAATGCTGAGATTTCAAGGCCAAGATTTGCTGTCAATAACTAAATATTTTGCTATTCTGGGATTTATCAGCACATTACCTTGGAGTTGTTTAGTTTCTAAACCTTTGTGAACTCTTATTTTTTATTTTTTTTTTCTGAAGGGCAATGCATTATAAGTACATGAAGCATGCTGTTATGAAAAGGCAATTAATTCTACATGGAGAAATCAGTTGAATAGTTGATCTGGTCCTGAAACTAAGGATGTATTCACAGTATTTTATTTGTATCAGTGAAGGATGATGTTTTTATAAAAAGAAAAATCACATTGAATTTACTGGTGTGCCTAGCCCTGTACAGCACCTGCAAACTTAGGAGGATTAGAACATCATTGTTTAGATGTTTATTGTCAGTGTGCAAGAGGCTACCTTGCTTCTGACTCACATGTGTTTCATCTCTGAAAGGGAGAAGCAGCCAATGTACTTCAGCCCACTAATAACTTAAGTCATGCAATATTTTTTTCAATAATCTGCACTTTTGACTTCATCTGGAAATGAAGGTGCACCTAATTTAGGACTTTCTAATATGACTATATACTATATATATACTATTCTGAGTATGACTTTCAGTATGGTTTCACCATGTTTTCCCACTCAGAAAACCAAATCCTAAAGTTACTGGAATAAAGTGGCAGCGTTCATCACTCAGTTTGGAACAATGTGTTAGTTGTTAAAATTTAGAATAGCATAGGCAAAATTAACTAGAAGGGAAGCTTGCATCTGTGGAGAAAATAAAAAAATCTAATCTAGAGTCTTCTGGCAACTAAAAGGTGAGGGAAGTCACTTCTGGTCTACTTTGACTGAATTTACAGTGTGTGTTACTGTTGAAAAATATCTCCTCAGTAAGAGATGGACATCTTCCTTTATTCACATTCCTCAAAATGTTCTCTACTGTCAGTCAGCATCATCTTCATCTTACCCAGTCTGCGTTTAAGGCATACAGTATTCTTCCAAGTAATTCTCCCTGCCAGATGTTAACTTGACTGTCTTCCTCTGTGCGGGAAAAGCGATATAGTGTAAATATCTCTCAGCTATAACTTATCTTACAACATCTCAGTGACATGAATATTCTTGCTATGAGGGTGGAGAGGGAAAGAAAAATGATGGGGTAGAATGGGTGTTGAAGGTCTTTTAAAACTGAAGGAATTCTTAATTAAGACCTCTAAGAATTATTAAATAGTGGTCCAATATCATTTTTAAGGATCTCTTCAAGTAGACTAGACAAAAAAATATCAAGATCTGAATTCTGAAAAACTTGAATAAAAAATAATCATGGAAATCACAGATGGCAGAGAAGGCAACCCACCATCAGCACTGTTCCCTAGAAAGAGCCAGTAATTTTACTGCAGTATCATTTCTAACTTGTCTTGCAAGTGCACCTCAGCCATAACGAGTGTGATAATCCGGAGGAGGAGATGTTATCTTTCAAAATAGTAGCAGCTCTAAATCCCAAACCCCTCAAAATTAACACCTAAAATCCCAAGCATTTCCAACCCAACTAGGGAGTTTTTACTGAAGGGTTTAATAAATTAATTTTGGCCTGTAATTTACAGGAGCCTCTGGATTTTTTAATATAATCTTTGAGGAAAAGGTTTCCTGAATATAATGTAAATGCAATACCTTAGCACCAGTTGTTACTCTGTGCTTTCATTACATACTTATTTTTAAGATAGTCAACCCTAAGGTATTTTCCTGTCAAGAGTGCATAATTCTGGAAATCCCTTGCTATTATGTATATAGCATCCAAAGCCTGGGCTTTGAATTAAAAGGAGTTTCCAAATGTAGTTTTCTTCATCATTTTGCCAGTATAGCAGTGTATGCAAATGACACATCTGGCTGGGTTTTTTTTATCTTGCAATTCAATTATGACACAAATCTGCCTCTGGTTTGTCATTCTAAGTCCATAAACAGTAGCCAGTCACTCAAATGTGGACATTTATGTTATCTATAATATCATATAGCATTGCAGAACTGCAGGAGTAGGTTGATTCAACCATAAATTTCAAATTAAATAGCAGGGTAATTACCTTATTATTTCACTATGCCTGCAAAGCGCATACATCTCTCTGTCATATATAAAGCTATATTTAAACAAGTTCACTCATGTATCTTGTCTTTTCTTTGATTTCTATTTCATAGTAAATTCTGTTCATTCTATTTTGACATGATAACAAAAGAATACATTAATATTGTATCTGTAATTAATGACAGATATATGTAAATTATGGGGTGAGGTCAAACAAACAGTATGATTTATTGATGCAAGTAATAATAGATGTGCAGTAAATAAAGATTCTTTCTCGGCTGTACTTGAGTAAGTAAGGCTACTCTTAAAATACCCAATCTTTTATTTGTGAGGTAAGTAGGGAAAATGAAGGAGGAACCTCTACATTCAGCAGAGATGTTTCTAACCCAAATCAGCTTAGTTTTGCCATGCTATGAGTGGAGGGGAACTGATAATTTCTGAAGTCCTAAACATAGCTTGACTAAATTTGTCTTTGATTACTAATCATAATTTTGTCTACTACAGAACATGTTCATTGCATGGCAGCAGCTCATCCTGACACTTATGAAATTGCAGGTGTTTTTTTCGGCTGCGTGAAAATGAAGGGTATAATGCTTGTTATTTTTAGAGAAGCTAAGATTACACACTGCATTTTTAGATGTTTTCAGAATAAAGACTTCAGAAGTGAGGGTCCACAGGAAGCAATTTCTCTTAGGCTAGATTTTCAGTTAAAAGTGTTCAATAATTTGCTAAAATGTCACCCCCCTTTGCTGAATGACCCATCCTTCCCTCTGTAACAGATATAGCGGAACCATGGAGGAAAATATTGATGAAGAGTTTTTTTAAAAAGTTAATAAAAATATAGCCAAATCATTTTCCAGTGCAAAATTGGAGCTTTTGCATAAAAGTTTCTATTTTGGTTATATCTTCTACAGGGAACAGGCAATACAAACCTTTCTAGTTTTGTTCTGACATATTTGATCTTGTTGCTTTTTCTTGACTATTCCATTCTGACATTTCAAACTTCTTTCAAATGAAATGTTTAATAAATATGAATCACTTTTTCCCCATTCTTTTTGCCCTAACAAAGTTAGATTCTTTAAATTTTACTTCTGTTTAAGGATGAAAACTTTAAAATTCTGGTGCTTCCTATAGAAAGAGGGACATTAAACAAACATTTTTTAAATCTGTGGACCTGGTTTTCAACAGGACAAAAACCTATGCAGATATTGCAAATGAGGAGAGGGAAGACCTACACAAATGTCTTTGTGGAAGAATAATGGTCACTAGATAAAAATTGTATTTCTGTTACAAGACTTTCATTAACAGTAGTCTATTTTTTTATGATGGAATTGAATAGCAGCAGAGCAGCTTCTGCTTTGATGCCACATTCCCTCACTGAGGCCTGAAAGAACTGAGGAATATTCAAGCCACTTGTTAGTGGGATCAGAAAAATACTTTTGTTCTTCTGGATATATGTGAAGCCAAAAGAACCAGAATGGGACGAGGGGTGTATGTGATGTTAGAGGACTGATTTGTCACATCAAACAGGTAAGAAAGAAAGGTGAATCAAGAGAATGAAATTATATTGTTGTGTTTTAAGTAATTATCTCTAATTATCTCTTATGTTGTTTTTTTCGTTTTAGTTCTCCCTAGGTACTAATCCTTCAGCTATATTCCTTATTTTTTCTTTCTCCTACCTGTTGATTCGGCCTTTGTCTTTTGGGGGGAAGTTATGCAATAGTTGGTCTCTTATTGGCACGCATGAAAGCTCAGTATTTTATCATCAGTATTCACTGCACTATTCAGATAAGAATTCTTTCTGAATATAACCCTGTGTGAGGTGATTTACTGCAAATTACTGCTCTCTGCAGAAGGCTACAAATGCCAATAAGATACCGGGGGAACAAAGATAATGCTCCACACTCTGCAGCCAACATGCAAGGGTCAGCTAGAAAACTGAAAGGCAGATTGGTTTACATCACACTGATAATTTCCATTTCATTTGGCATTTTGTCCCTGCTGAATTATATACTTTATCTAAATCACGTAGAATCTGAGAAACTTTTTCATTAAGTTTTTTGATCTAAATAAAAAATAATTAAAATCATTTCTGTGGAAAAAAAAATTAGTTTCTATTGAGCAGATGTAAATAACAACAGTGAAAAGATCTCTCTAAATTGTCTGTTCTTCCTCTCAAAGTGCAAGCAGTCACAATGTCAGCACATTTTACTTGCAGTTTCCTCACTCAGATATTGGTGCTGTTCAATATTATTCAGCTCCAAAATGGATCAAAGTAGTGCATCACCATCTATTTCCTTTCACTAGATAGCTCGAGATTTTTGTTGTATAAAATACTCTTCCCCTGACTCCTCTTTGCCCCAGGTAAGTCCAAGCTACATATATCATACATAAAATCAAATGACAGTATGGAGGGTAAATAGATTTGCATACTAAAACACTTCAATCGTATATATATGCAATTTTATTAATTGCATGACTTCCCTGTGCTGTGATAGAGATGGTGCACGGAGGGAGAGGAGCCAGATGGGTTGACATAGAAGGCTGACACAACCTCCTTGTTCCATGTAAGAAATAGTGCAGTCCTGCAGGGAGGTTTGGTGGTGGTCCCTGTTGTGCTATGCATAGTCCTGGTGCAGGCTTGTGAGGTTTCCCTGGGCTCTTCTCTGCTGCATGGGTTCCCCAGAGGATGGAGAAATGGTCCCAAATCCTGGTTCATGGCTACAGGACTTCCATCTCTGGAGCAGTTTTTCAGCAACCTTTGGTTATGCCAGTACTCTTCAGTGTTCTTAGCTGTAGGACTGGCTAAAGAACACCTTCCTAATGATCAGACCATTTGTTTTCTGATTTGATGTTAGTTTCTGATTTGCTTCACTATTGTTGGTGCTTACAATCTGCTTGTTCTGGACAATTCTGGACACTTTGGGTGGGACTTCTTGATGTTCTACTAGTTTTTTTCCTTATTTGGCTACCTATTTCCTTGATCACACCAAAACTGTCCTGTTGTCTGAGACAGCGGGTTGATCATGTTTTCATCTACTTCTGCTACAGCAAGAAGTCGATTAAAGTTCACATTGGAACAATTGTATTACAAGTTGGACCCACCGGGAGCAGTAGTGACTCCTAGATCTCAAGGAAAGAACATCTGAAAACATACGGATCATCCAAGAAGGCAGAAACCCTTGGCAGCTCCTATTCTATATTCTCTGACATTAATCTTAATGAAAATGCTTAGGCCCTTGATTTGCAATGAATGAGGATCTCACTGTCTGGGATTCAACATAGAAATATATTTTCTCCTGTTCCAGAAGGAGATTCAGAAATTCAGCTTGGACTATATAGAACTGTATGGTTTTACTCTGTGCTTGACTTTCAAATTCTAATGCCTTAAGGAGAGAGATTTGTAACAAAAGAAACATGAAGTGGTATTTCTCTTATTATTCTGTAAATTTGACACAAACTACAGAAAGCATCTATCCGTTAGCACTCTAAAGCTAGAATGTTGTCCTGCTTCCTTTCCTATAATTTCTCTCTGCCTTTGATAAATAGAACTTTAGTGTCAGATATCACAGATATATAAACCATGGTAGGAGAAATTAAAAATAAATAAATAAATAAATAAATAGGCAATTATTTTCCTTGGCATATATGAAGAAAGACATTATTTCTGTTGCCTCTGGAGACAGAATGTTTCTTGCAGAGCTATAGTATATTACCCAGCAGTTGCCTCAGCAAAGGGTCATAACGAGGGTCAAAGACTCCAGAATGTTACAATTATCTCTGTTTTTAATTATCAACCATTTTGACAGCTTTCAGTCTCAGATTTTTTTCTAAGAAAATGCTGATAAGAATAGTGATGATGTTCTGATTAACACACATAATAGGGACTGAGAAAACCAAAGTTAATCCTATAGGTTTGTTACAGAATTCTCTGTTCTGTTTAAAGCAGTGCTCAAGATTTCTTACATCTATTTAGACCCCAGCCAGGCTAAGTATTGAAGAGATTATGAACATGGCTTTTTAGTGAAACAGAAAAAGTGAATAGGACTAACTAACTAATCTCAAATGAACTTCGCTTCCACTGCAGAATTAAAAAGAACATCCTGCATGACTTTAAAATGTAACACTGAATTTTCCAGTGTTTGGAGTTGTGTTTTGTATTTTCCTCTGTTCACAGCAGTCAAAAGTGGACCAAATAAACTATTCTACTGATACGAGTAGGGTTATCCGTGTTGCTGTCAACAATGTGTATGCAGTTTGGGTTGCAGACAAGTCAGCCAACTGCCACTTGCGATGAAGGTGTTGAATTGTCAAGGTGCAAGCAGCCACAAAGTTATTCACTGCCTTTTACTACAAGTATGCGATTTGTGATATCTGTTATAGCACCACAGCAATTGGTGGTTAGTGGAAAAAGGAGGAGGCTAGACTTGGTGCACGTAGAAATTCAGATTAGACCCAAGTCTTCTGGTATAGCTATACCAGATTGGCAATATGGTCTGATTTATGATCTGTTAATTAAATCTACCTTCTCTGTGTCAGATTAAATACATGTCTATAAATATCTTTATCTACAGTGATAGCAGATAGCCAAGCTATAGTTTATATGGTGACTGTACTGACTGATGAAAAACTAAACTGAAACAACTAAACACTTTGTAAATATGACAGTAAAATACAATCACAAGAAGAATAAATTCCCACTTGTCAGCTATTCCTAAATAAAATTGAGCATAAGATTAATAAATAATCCTTGCATTTTCTGTGATCATGTAATGAAAATAGTTTTTTTAATATATTCTAAGTATTTTATTAAGGCAGAAGCAATTGCTAGAATAATATGAATTCCTTGATTCTAACAGGCTGCTAAAGTTACCAAAGGTAATTTTTTTTATTTGCTAATAATTCAAAAATATAAAATTTATATTGCTGTATTATGATTGATCTTATGGCTATGTGTAAAATATGATAATTAGTTTTGCTCAGTAAATAAGAGTCATATCTGTGACATTCAATTCTATATATTATAATCTAAGCAATCTATTTTGTCAAATGAGTTGCTCAAGGATGCATTTCTCATCATTTGATCCATAAAAGAAAACAACTTTCACCATGTGTTTCAATCTTCGTGCTTTGAGCTCTAGCAGCTCCAGAGAGAAATTCAGTACCATTACAACAAATTTTATATTTTCTTCTACATAGTTTCATCAACTGGTCCATAACTTTTAGTACACACAACATCATTGGACTCCATTACAAGAAGCAGGAAAATGGAGCAGTAGAATATTTTAACAGTTAATATCCAGAGGAATATTATAATAAATTAGGGATTTGTAGCTTTCTAAATATATGTGATTCTCTTGTTCGCTTGACTAATTCAGTTTTAATATTTATATTAGTTCAGATAGCTAATGTGACTTCTTTTTGCTGTAATATTCTGTATTTGCATAGCATCTCTCTAAAAAGGTGACTACATGTGATAGACATGTATCTTGTTGTCTACTATGTTACATCCTATTCAGAATTATGGAAGATTTAACACTGATGGCATTGCAATTGTGCTATTTATCAACAGAGAATAAAAGTGAAAAGGGAAAGGATTATTAATAAATGTCAGAAAAGGGGACAGGTGAAATTTAGAAAGCATTCCATATTTCCAGGATTACTGATACCACATTTCTGTTTATGAAACTCAAAGCACTATACTTCACAATATTCACTGGTTGCAGTGCTATCACAATTTTATTTTTTTTTTTGTAATAAAGGGCAAGTTATCACCTTAAAGGAGTCAGATAAATAATTCTGGAAAAAGAATACAGGACAGAATGAAGAATTCTTGTCTCTGGTACAAAACTTTTACCACATATACACAACACTGCCATCTATCACATCAGTTTCATTGGATTCTGTGTGCTTTTGATTGGATTTATTTTGACTGACTTGAATTTCTTGTTCTCTATCCAAAACAGAGAGACAACAGACTTAATTCAGTTGTCTGAACATAAGCATTCATGTCTATTTCAGATAGCTTAGAGAAGCCTTCAGCTGCCGTTACAGAAGGATGCAAGTGTCTGCCAAGTTGTGTGTTATATTTGTCAATCCCATGCAGATGTTTAGACAGAACAGGACATCCCAAATGATGCTAGACATCCTGTCTTCAGGCATCAGAGTTGAGACCACAGATACACATATTTTCAGAATATAAACCATCCCATTTGTTTAAGTCAAGTCATATCACTTACAACAGTGAAACACAATGAGAGTGTGTTTCTCTGCATTTAGTGGAGGCAGTCTGTGGACTTCATTCAGTTCACTTCCGTGACCATGCTTGCTACTAAATATGAGTTCATCATATTTCCATAAAATGGAAAAATTAACTAAGATAGTAATATTTCATAATACAGACTTTGAAAATTGAACCCAAACCAGAAGCCTCCCCACAGCCCACCTTCCCTAAAAGTGTTAGCAGAGGTTAAGGTTACCTTTGTATTGTAAAGCCTGGATCTTAAGCTAGGAAAAAGTCATTGGAGAAAAAATGGGAAGTGTGAGGTCTCATCACCTATGAGGTAGTCTTTAAAAAGAGGGCAGGAATACTTTTTGCATTGTTATTACTATTACTGGATATGTTAACACAGAAGATAATGCACTTCGGGGAAGAGACCTCTACTGAACAATTTTGCCAAGTTAATAAAATATCAAAAAGTTATTTTGCATGAAAGGCTGTGGCACTGAAGTCCCAGCAAGCAAGTATTTCTGATGTGTTCCTTCTTGTGGAACCCAACATAAAATCACCAAAGTCCTGAAACCTGTTTCATGATGAGGCTTTATTGGAATGTCAAGAATTTTATTTTACCCTAATGCTACATGAGGTACTTGACGCAGTGGACGTGCACAAACCTGTGAGGATTCAGTCTGAGATTAAATTTAGGTCTACTTGTGCTGAGTTCTTGTTACAGAGAGGTAGTCAGTACAGAGAGTGGAGCTTGGAGGATCATATAGTAACAGCTAGGATCATCTGCACAGCCAGGAGGAGCTGATCAGTAGCACAGGAATGTTACATCATCTGAGATGTCCTTCTGCTTCAGAACAGCTGAAGTACTGCATAGGCTCCACTGACTGGATTAGTCTTGGTCTCCATTGGGTGTAACAGGAAGTCAGACATCTCTAGCTCAATCCAACAGAACATGCATAGACATCTAGGGCATTTGAGGTATCTTAGGAAGACCACAAGGTATCTATAAGGGGCTAATAGATATGACACAGGACCTACACAGTGCCTTTCCTTCCACAGTTGCAGCTACAGACCTTACAGGATGGCCTTAGACACCTGAAATGGTACTAGGTAACTGTATAGGTAACTGAATTCTATTTACAACGTTCACCCAATAAATGTAGTGGTACTTTCCCTTCCCTCTTCTTACTATAGCAACTCAAAAGTTAGAAAATTAACTAGAGTTTAATTTCTACCTCTGGTTTAGAACTGTTTTTAAAATTTACAATCATGTGTTGGCCACTTGGATACAATATCCTTTTATTCTTTCCTGACCCATCTGTTCAGGTTTGTATCAACATCCTTTAATAGTATTTGGAGCATGGATTAGAAAGACAGTGTTTGACTTCTCAGGGGACTGTCCTAACCTCCAGTCTCCAGAGTTGATTCCCCATCTCAGACTATGGCTGGCTTCTACAGCAGCTCCAGAATAAAGCAAGGCTCCAGTACAGTCACTGTAGGTAAACCCTGTAGTAACTAATTTTTTAGGCAGTATGAGAGGAACCCAAATACTCTTTTTGCTGGTTTTGGAAGGAAGATTCTGTCTATGAATATTAAATCCTATGAATCCTGGTTTCCACTACTGAAGGAAGTTTGTTTTAGTACAAAACACATTTTTTAAAAAGGACACACAATCACAGAATTGCTGCATCTTTTCGAGACATTTTTCCCCTTAACCTTCTTTGCTCAGACATTTGCTTTCATCCTTGTATGAAAAATCAAACACAAAGCAGCAGATCCTGAATAGGATGTGTGATTTCTGTAGAAATGCCTGTTATTTCTTTCTTGTATCTAGATTCTTCAACCTTGCTATTGGACAATAATTTTAAAATCCATTACCTTAAGTTTTATAATGTGTTGTTACGTATTTAAAATTAGGAGTATTCATAAAAAAATGCCAAAGATTTTTGAAAATTCATCATATCAGAGAGGATCATTTTGCTAAATCCAAAGCAATTACTCAGACAGCTAATAATCCGTTGCTTATTAGTACAACATGTTTTTTTCAAGCATCTGGATGTGGGTGTTAGGTCTCTAACAGCTGTTAGTGATTCCCTGCTGCATTCCTCTATTTTTATTATTGTAACCCATGTATCTCTTGAATATTAGAAGCATTTTAATACATAGAGTTACCAAGCAACTGCTCAAGACAGCTTTATTTTACATTTCGTGCATGCTTCATGAGACTGCTCTGTGAACAGAATTATCAAAGCATGAGAACAGAAGAATAAGCTGGAGAAGTAGATCAGCTAAAGGAGACAGCAATTTTAGAGGCCTAATTCTGCAAAATTCACTCTAATAAACCTCAAAGGCTGAAGACGCCATTAGCTTTTTACAGCTCCAGGCTTCATGCTCTGCTGTGGTAGGTTGGCTGCAAGCTTCTTACCACGAATAAGTCTTTCAAGGACTGAAATCCTTCTGTCTTGGTCCTGAAACTATATATATATGGAGCATGTTCTCAAATATACAACCTTAAATATAAATTTAATGACCCCAGCATAAAAACCAGCTTAAAATGACAGAATTTGTATGTGGTGGTTGTACTCATAAAACGAGGTGATGTGAGTGCCCCTCATTTTATTTTGCATCCTTTAGATGTATCTCAGCATAATTTTAGGCCTTTTCTCCAATAACAAAAGAGGTTAAAGATTATACCTTTTATAAAAGATGGATATTTCCTTTAATCACATGATTTCTTAAAACTACCATGTTCAGAGGGAAGTAACTACATATATTTGATATACAGCAATCAGTATACTTGGTTATGGTTAGATCAGCTATGGAGATTCTAAGGAACTGGCATGCCATGGTGTTTTTGGAAAACTGTGATTTATCTACATGCTAACACTGGAACTCAAAAAAAATCCAATTTAATAAGAGATACAAGGAGAAGATGGCAAATAATATCCTTCTGGATATTCTGTTTCCTTCTGGAAGACAAAGTTTTTCTGAGAATGATGGTACCAAACAGGACTACAGCATTAAAAAAATGAATATGTGAATGCTTGTTCATTGTAAGGATTTTTGTTTCAAGGCTAAGTACTTGTTAAGGCAACATGATGCAGTTTAGTCTAGAAAATGTGTTTCTTTGTTTCTGTACTTCTAATTCTCTTGTGGTATAGCATTGTAGCATGAATTCTCCGTAAAGTTTTTTTTTCTAGAAATAACACCCACAAGAGGATCTGCAGGAGTTAGCACATCTCCTGCAGAGCTTGTGTTCAGGCAAAATTAATAAATCTTTCTGGATAAGAGCTGACATGGAATAGAGCCACATGTCTTTTCACTGTAACGTCCAGAACTCCAGGTCCCAGGTGTACAGCTCACTGCTCTGATAACAGGCTGTTATCCACAGGCAGTTGTCTTGGGCTTTGCAAAGTGGTTATCTATCTGCTAGCCTTGGAAGCAATATAAATGCACTTACATGCCACAGTGCTTGGACTCATAATTAATAGCCTAAGCAGAGCAAGCTTCAGTGTCTAATCTGCAAGCTGGATAAACTGCCTCTGGATAAGTGAGAGTTTGTCTTTTATAAATGCTACAGTATGCTTTCATGTAGTTAATCATATGTGATGTAAATGCACTGGAATGCTGTAACATCCCATTAAAAGGATGCTCACCTTACAGTTAAAAAAAGTGAAAAGCTCTACGTGGTAGGTTGAAAAAATAGCTGTATGGTATTAGCAGGACAAATCTGATAGTTTTTCCAAAGTAGAGTTCAGGGTCAAATTGATTTCAGATTATCTGGATAGTGAATTCACATCAAAAACTGTGGCAATCCTTTCTTGAGCAACTCAAATCCAAGAGCTGCACTATTGGTTGCCATAAATTGCCCTGGGGACCAGGGAGGAGGAGGACTGAAAAAAAGACAGGATGACTTTTTCACCCTATCTAAAATCATTGTGGGAATCAGAGCAACAGCTGAGCATGGGAGTACAGCATGTTTCATATGATGTAAAGAACCTAATAGACCACGTGGACTCAGACTGGGAGCTTTTAATGTCTAAATGGTTTATCACAACATGCAAAGTTTATTTTTATGTTGCAAGGTCACAGAGAAGATTTGATTGCTGGGGTGGTCCATTAGATCCACTAGTAACTGGCCACAAAATTTCAGACATTAACATCCTATTTTTCTACTGCCAAGCAGCTGTAGAACTTTACCTGCACTTGTGGGGCATAAAGCATTAACTCTCCAGGCATTATCTGAAAGATTAATCCTTGTTAATAAAGAGGTCAAGTGATTTTTGAAGATAGGGCAGAAAAAGTCAGCACTAGGAGGGCACAAAGCATTATACTCATGATGCTATTGCAGACATCATCTTCTCTGGAATTACACTCACCAGTGTTCCCACAGTTCCCTGAGATATTATACAGGATAGTGAAAATGATCTGGACTTCATTTCTTATGGCTACTCCATTTTAGCTGGAGAAGACACACAGCACTGTGGATAGAACATGCTCCTACTAAACTGTTTTTTGTGCAATATCTAGAAAAAGAAACCAGCTTTGTGCTTCCTTTTGCCTAATACATTAACACCCTGCCACCTATAAATACTCAGACTCAACCTCCTGTCAGATTCCATTTGTATTTCTATTTAATGTGTTATTCCCCTCCTTTCAGCACACTGTTTGATACTCTCTGCTTTTTTACTGGCTTGGGAGCTTGTCTACACATGAAATTAATTCAGCAACTCCTTCTGATTATTCCTTTTTTGAAATAAAAGCATCTTATTCACATTTAGGTTGATTTGATATTTGGCTAATCTGAATAAATGATAAAATACTCTAACAAAGATTTCTAAATATATTGGTATTCAGGAATAACTACTGCAGATTAGATTAATTCTCTACCTTAATCTAAAGTAATTTTTAACTCTACTCTTAAAATAAAGCCTATTGCTATTAAGACTGATCCTAATGAAATGAGACTCTGCTTGATGCTGAAATTATAATTAAATGAATAATATAATATAATTTATAAGTGCTGACATAGTCCTACCACAGTGGAATTGAACCACTCTGTCGCTACAGGTTTGAAGCCTGCACTCGAGACCACTGAGGGTCATCCAAGGAAGAGATGTGACGTACAAAGGAGCTCATGACCGAGGGGTGGATTTAACCATGGACACTATTGCACAGGTTATCCACGACTGTGAAATATTCACCGAAACCAAGCAAGCTAAAAGGTTAAAACCTTTGTGGCATGGAAGTCGGTGGTTGAAATACAAGCATGGGGAGGCTTGGCAGATTGACTATATCACACTCCCTCAGAATCGCCAGGGTATGCGTTACGTGGAAGGAAGCACCGGACGGTTGGAAACCTATGCTGTGCCCCATGCCACTGCCCGGAATACCAACCTGGGCCTTGAAAAGCAAGTCTTATGGCGACATGGTACTCCAGAAAGAATTGAGTCTGAGAATGGAACTCATTTTAAAAACAATCTTATAAGTAGCTGGGCAAAAGAACATGGTATTGAGTGGATATATCATATTCCCTATCATGCACCAGCCTCTGGAAAAATTGAATGATACAATGGATTGTGAAAAACTACCCTGAAAGCATTGGGTGGTGGATCATTCAAAAATTGGGACAAGCATTTAGCACAAGCTACCTGGTTAGTTAATACCAGGGGATCCATCAATCGAGGTGGTCCTGCTCAATCAGACCTTTTACATACCATAGAAGGGGATAAAGTCCCTGTGGTGCGTGAAAGGAATATGCTAGGGAAAACTGTTTGGGTTTTTCCTGCCTCGGGCAAAGGCAAACCCATTCATGGGACTGTTTTTGCTCAAGGACCTGGATGTACTTGGTGGGTGATGCTGAAGAATGGAGAAGTTCAATGTGTACCTCAAGGGAATTTGACCCTGGGTGAGAGTACTTAATTCTGAGTATGATGTTAGTTGTTTATAATACTAACAGTGTTCTATAAGTGTTTTTCAGGATAACACTGCAATGCTGGAACCTACCCGGATTGATTAAGTGGTGTCCAGTGAAACTTCTCTGAAATGGACATGTTACCCATGGGCACAAACCACATGAATTTCACACCATCTTTCCTACCCTGAGAACCTGATCTGCTATGAAATGGACTTAACTTTTGCATATAGAGATAAATCATGATTGAGTGACTTACATATATCTATCTATATATGTATGTGTGTATAGATTTCATAGATAATAATATTTGTAATCTAAGCATGATGCAAATGGTATGGAATAAAGGGTGGAATGTCCCGGTTTGAGGTAAAACCGAACCAGTTTTGTGTTCTGTAATTTTACATTTTAGTTAGGCCTCCTCTAACTCTC
>JAOTQQ010000023.1:103681882-103722933 GCA_026546715.1 Gallinago undulata | reverse complement strand
AATCACTTCTCTGGACCTGCTGGCAACACTTCTTTTGATGCATCCCAGGATGTGATTGGCCTTCTGGGCTGCAAGTGCACATTGCCTGCTCATAGCCAGCTTCTTGTCCATCATCACCCCCAAGTCCCTTTCCTCAGGGCTGCTTTCTAATGCCTCGTCACCCAGTCAGTGATGGCAAGGATTGTTCCTGCCCAGGTGGATAACCTTGCACTTCCTCCCATGGAACTTCATGAAGTTTACTTGAGCCCACCTCTCCAGCCTGTCCAGGACCCTCTGGATGACATCTCGTCCCTCAGGTGTATTGACAACACCACACAGCTTGGTGTCATCTGCAAACTTGCTGATGTTGCTCTCAATCCCTCTGTCTATGTCATTGATAAAAATGTTAAACAGTACTGGTCCCAGCACGGACCCTTGAGGGACACCACTTGTCACTTCTCTCCAACTGGACTTAAAGCCATTGAGTACAATGGCTTCTTGAGTACAATCTTTGTGCAAATACAATTCCTTGTGAAGCTGGAATGTAACCAGATCAGTCAAATTATTGGAGTGTTGTGTTTTAAACCCAGCCAGTAACTAAACAGCACACAGCCAGCCGCTTGCTCCCTCCCTCCGCAGTGGGTTGGGGGAGAGAATCAGAAGACTAAAAGTGAGAAAACTTGTGAGTTGAGACAACGACAGTTTAATAGTTAAAGTAAAAGCTGAGGACAGAAGCAAAGCAAAATAAGGAATTCGTTCACTGCTTCTCATTGACAGGCCATCTCCAGGAAAGTAGGGCTCCATCACGGTTACTTGGAAAGACAAATGCCATCACTCTGAATGTCCCCCATTCCTCCTTCTTCCCCCAGATTTAATGCTGAGCGTAACATCATACAGCATGGAATATCCCTTTGGTCAGTTGGGGTCAGCTGCACCAGCAACATGGTCTTCAGCACAAACCCAAAATATAGCCCCATACTAGCTGCGATGAAGAAAATTAACTCTACCTCAGCCAAAACCATCACAGGAAGTTAAAAATAACTGGCATAATCTGGAAGTCCAGCAAACAGGAGAAGAAGGAGTAGAAAGCGGGTACAAGGATGGGTAGGATTTACTGTCAAATTGGCTTCAGTGTGAAGAAAATGCCACATTTACTACTAGGCAGGTAATAACTGCTTGTGGCCATGACAAAGGCAGATCATGTTTCTCAAACTCAAGGGGCTGAACAACCATGTAATGACAGGAAAGTCGAAGCACCTTTCTGATAGAGTTAAGGGCCAAGAATTCTGTAAAGAAGGAAAAGACACAGAAGACTGAATCTGAATATTCTTCAAAGAGAGTTCTGAAGAACTGTACCAGAGGTCAGGTAAGTACCAGCTCTTTCACAGTCTGAAGATTTAATATTGAAGGAGGTACATACATATCCTTAGCCTGAGGACTGTGAAGTATCTATAAGCTAGTCAGATGACAGATGAGAGAAATCTTTAGCATCTAAATATTACCTAAATACATGTGCTCCTATATTTACATTAAAACTGTGGTTTATAAGCCTTTATGGCAGTATTGTTTACCTTTGCTCATATGCCTTCATAATGAGAAGACTGCTCTCTCTGGCAGCTCCCAGTTGGGTGACCTGGTTCTGTGCCCTGTCCCCTAAGCCTGGAACTTGTAACAGTTGGACATCATAGTAACAGATCAAAGTTTAGCTATATTTAACACCTTAGTATTTCACAGGAATTGAAAACAGAGAGACACAAACAATTAAGTTTCACAGAAAGGAGAGATAGGGAAAATAATCTGTGTTTTGCAGTAGTGGGAGGTGTGAATCTTTATTAAAAGTGATTTTTGTGGCTTTGAATGCTTTTTTGGCTCTCCTTTCAAAGTACATTAGTGATTATTTTAATAACGTAATATAGTTTTTTTGTTGTACCTCCATGCAGTCTGTATCTTCTATACCTATTGTATCTTGAGAAATGTTATGAATATTGCAATTTTTTTACTGTCTTGGGTTTTGTACCCTAGATTTTCCATGAAAAAACAAGGGAACACAGATTAAAAAAAAAAAAAAAAACCAAACCCAAACAATTAAACAAGTATTCAAATGAAAGATGGTCTCTATAAAATGATTATGTTGAAATAAGCCAGTAGACCTCCCAGGAATGTTCTTTTACAAATATTTTGCAGTTGAAATGAGTACCTCCTGCAGCCTAAGCCTGCTACCATAACTGGTCTGACTTTGTTACAAGGCACCCCAACAGGAAAAAAAAAAAAAGAAAGAGAAAAGAGAAGGATAACAAAAAGGAAAGAGGAAAGGAAAGGAAAGGAAAGGAAAGGAAAGGAAAGGAAAGGAAAGGAAAGGAAAGGAAAGGAAAGGAAAGGAAAGGAGAAAAGTTGTGACATTTTAAAGATGTATGATGATTCAAAGTCACTCATTGACTGTGACACAAACATCTAATGTTCCTAGTGCCACTTCCTACAGTCAGCACTGTAGTATGTGCAGTAATTTGTTGAGTTTTTTTAAAGAAGATCCTATTTCATTAGATCTTTTGTAAGGGCTTTATAGAACTGGTTATGTTGAAGCTGCCAAGACCCGTATTTGCCAGTTCTCTGAACAGTTAAGCCTTCTCTCAAGTGACCCCTCTGGCCACAGTTGGGACATCAGCCCTACACTTTGTTACTTTTCTTTTAGCATGCTTATAAACAAAAGCTAACTGAACGTGTACACCTATAAAGAAGAAAAGCCATACATGGTTTGATCAAGAACCAACCTCCATGTTTACAAATGTCTACAAATATTTGACTTGTGATAGATCCCACGTTAATCTCAATGGCCGTAGTGCCATATACAGATCACTGAGGAAAAAAGCAATGATATGCCCTGACAGACATTGCAGGGCTGCCAGAAACATCAGCCTCTGACAAAGAGTCAAACAGACTTGTACTAAAAAGGGTCCTTAAATAACTATTAAGAAAATTGGTTACTATTTTCTGACATAACCAGTGAGAAGACAGAATTTAGCATCTTTGCTTTCCTCAGAAAACTTTTTGCTTAAGCCCAGGATATCCTAGTTTCCACTGAAGTTCATATTTCTTACAGAGGCAGAGCTGTAAAATAATTTTAAGAGGACTGAATGTGCAGGCCTTGGCCCTGCTGCAACGTGGCAGGGGCTATGACTGACCCTGATCCCCCCTAGTCCTGACACTGGGGAGCTGTGCTGGGGGAGTGAGGGCACCCTCAGCTCTTCACACTCCTGCCCCTGCCCAGCACCCTGCTGCTCCCTGACACATCATTTGAAACACAGATATTCCCAGCCTTTCCCAAGGCGCCTTTTGCTGAAAAGGAATGGGAGAAGCTCAGCACTCCATACCACATTCATAATTTGTGAAATTATGATGCTTGCTCTAAAATGGCAGCAATTTTAAGCAAAGGCTCAAATCAAAACCGTAGGAAACACTAGTGATGAAATGTTAAGGTCTCTGTGAAATAAAGTGGGTATTTTGAGAACTGCTTTCCAAATTAAGCCATGCAAATCTCAGCAACTACCACAACTTGCATTCATCACTACAGCCACTATTTTGAGATGACAGCTGTTACAGGAAGGTAAATTTCTATAATCATGTTACATTTTAGCCAAATACATTCTAAGATCTAAGGTGTCATTGTTCCAGCTATGTCAATATATTCCCAGCCCATTATTGCTCCTCTTAGCAACTTATCCAGCCCACCACAGCCATTGTGCCTTACTGATATGCACATGGCACAGCACAGTCCTAACACATCCAGCTGTGAATGGAAAAACAGAGATGAAGAGTTATTTTTCTTTATTGCATGGAGGTAGTCTCTCTGTAGTTAAAGACACTAGAGATTTTCTTCATCAGATTCTCCTGTGGCTCCCTGAAGTTTCACTCCCAAGCTTCATTAAAACTTAATCTGTGCAATGTTTTGCTGTGCAAGGTATATAAAGTATCCCTTGAGAACAATTGTTTTTGAAGTGATGGGGTTTTGTTGCTCTGTAAAATAATCCTAATATTTCTGTGTAGACACAGACACAGACACAGATTACTTTACACATACAAGTACTTTATAAGCTTTAATTTTGTTTAGAGCTACATCAGTTTATGCTAGCATAAATTGGCTCTTGAAAGCTATTGGATTATGTAGATACAGTTTTATCAACTTTGTAAGTCTTCAAAAATTCTCATTAATACAATTTTTTTTAGGTTCTATTCTATGCACAAGAAAAGGCTTCAGCCTAAAGGAAAGGAAATCAGAATGCTCAGGTTTATTTAAGAAAATCTAAGAAATATCACTGTTCAATTTCAGTCCTTACTTTACAACTTCATGCTTCATGTTTTCTATATAACTCTCCTCTTGGTATGTTTGTGACTTCTCACAAACATTGCAGTCTGAAAGTTCAGTGCCAGCTAACTTTGCCTTCTATCATTTTTTCAATGACAAGAATGCCCGCACATGTGCTTCCTGCTTGAGGTGAGGTTCATATTCACAGGATATGGAAAGTTAACATGACAAAATTAATGGCAGTGTAGAAGGAAATTCACTTTCGTTAACAGGCATCCTATTTACTCTACTTATGAAATGCTGCATACCATTTCAGACACCAAAGTTCTTTCGGTTAAAACTTCCTGCACAGAAAATGGAAACTTTGACAAAATAAACAATAACAAAACAGATACGGATAAGTTTACCCAGGAAAAAAATTATATCAGTTAGATCCTTTCCTCAGATACATCCATCCAGGTCCCTTTGAGTCCACTGGTCACATATGAAATTGATCCCAGGAGATGATATTGAATTATTTGGTTTAATAAAAAATGTTGAAAAAAAACCTACTTCTTTTTATTTTTTATTTTTTTTTTACCCACAGCATCCCAGTCACTGAGAGGCCTGCCTGTCTTCAAAGCTGTTTTCCAAAACCTTTTAAGTGAAGTTTAATTTTTCTGGAAGTGGCTGAAGAAGGACTCCCAGTCAGCAAAAAAACATACAGGGAGACTGGACAATGATCCTTGGCAGCTAGGATTACTGTGGGGTGAAGAAGGAAAGAAGTAAGTTTGCATTCATAAATCCTCAAAAGAGTGGACCCAGAGAGCCAGTCACCAAGTTAGAAAAACCCCATTCAAGCCAGTGGCTGGACTGGCAGTGATGGGGGAACTGCAGCACTGGCTGATGCTCTGCCTACAGGCAAGCACCACAAGAGCAAGTCACTTAAAGGAAATAATTTTCCATACACTTAACACTGCCACAAGCCCTCTGCACTTAAAAACTGTGATCCACTTGATTGCCACTCAAAGCATGGAAATTAGTATAAAACCAGCAGAAATTCCCATTAATTAGTGCAAAGATTTTTTTTATTTTTTTAGGGTTTCTATAAATATAATGGGAAATAACCTATTTATTTGAGTGTCACCAGAAATGGCATGCTTTGCATGTTTGTTTTAAAAATGAAATATTTTGGATGGTGATTTCATTCATTATTCACTCACTTGCAAAAGTTCCTTTGCAAAGGCTATAACAAAAAAAATTAAAAGGATGGAATTTACCCACATGAGAAATTATATTCTCTGAAGCAAGATTTGACCATAAGTAAGCTCGTATGAATAACTGAATTGAGAGTTATGAAATAATATTCTTCTCTGCTCTGTGATGCATGAATTTAATTTTGCACAGTGATATGGATCACTGAAAATGATCATTTCCAGGGTTATGGAAGAGCTTGCTGCTGATTAGAAAGCATAGGTTGCAACTGAATTTAGGTACAAAAAGGCTGAGAATCAGTTTAATGATCTGAAGGTTTAGCTATTGAGGAAAAAAAAATAATGTGTGAATGGTTCACTGCTTACTAAAATAGACCGAGTGTTACAACAGCAAGAGCATATAGACGTTACTTGTGCAATGAAAATATGCGTGGTAACAAATTATATTGCTGTGAAGAGCAGATGAGGAGAGACACCTACTGAAACCTGATGCTGCCTTTGAACTTTAAAATTTTAACTTAATAAGCTCTCCACTGGTGCTACTTAGCAAAGAGCTGTAACGAAGGGTATATTTGTCTCACAGCAGAGTTGCTTTTTAAAAATCCTCAGCATTTCCATAAAGTCCTGATTCAGAAGCAGAAGGAGGAGTTACGCTGAACTTGACTGCTGACCTGATAGTGAGAATGGAGCTATTGTACCCAGAACTGAATATGCATTTCTGTGCTGCTTCTTGCTGAGCTTCACACAGCAGTTCCTCTCAGAGAGAGAGGAACCCCTTACAGATCTGAAAGTTGCTGACTGCCAGACACCGAAACCCTGAACCAGACCCTAGAGTCAGTAGGTCTCACAGCTGTTAAGAGGTTAAAATACAACTTTTAACCTTCTCCCTTTTTTCTCCCTTTGCTATAGGGTAATCAATAGACTGCAAGCCCTGCGCAGTGAACTGCAAGCCAGATGCGCTCAATTAATAGTAAAGATCGTCAGGGAAGCAGAGCTGGAAACGCTTATTTGGTAATGCATGGATTGAACCTGCTTGTTTGAATAAAACACTAATTGCCTCACTGACTCCTTTGCATGAAACCTCCTCTTTACACTGTGCTTTATACTTCTTGGTGGGAAGGCGTCAGTACAGTTCAGTACAAAATGTGACACAAACACCTGGGAAGGAAAAACTCTAATGGCACTGTATGTGGTTTTCATTGCATGGCTTTCCCTATTACTGCTGAACTACCAGGATAAAGAAAATTATTGGTCACACAAATAAAACACATGGAAAGGAAACTCCCTCCTTTATCTTGAACCTCAGCAAAAGGCAGAGCTCCTTTCTGTGCTGCATGTGACAGCAGGAAGACCAGCATCCACCTAAGTCACAGGGGTTTTTTTCAGATTTTAACTGAATTTCAAACTGTGTGATGAAGATAGATTTGCTTGTGATTTGATCGAATAATGATGTCAAGAAAAGCTATCTTGTTTGTTTTCTCCTCTGCCACCTTTGAGACATAGAGGCTGTTATAACTCAGGAAATGTTTTAAATGCTTTTTCAGTCTTCATACTTGGTTTTCTTCTGTCTTTATCCTGATGGGAGCTGTGGTACAGTTACACATTTTTTTTGTTAAAGCTGAACCGAGATACAGCTCTCAGTTCCATCCTACAGCTCCTTTTAAAAGCTGTACCTGAGTAGTAAGCCATTCTCATAAGAAAAGAAATATAGAAAATGCGTTGAAAGTCTTAAAGCAGAGTATGTGCTTCACTCCTGTAACAAGACCTACAAGGAGCTGACAATAAGCTGTTCATGAGTTTCATTTGTATTATGCAAACTTAATTGTCCTACAATTCAATGCTCAGTTGTTCCTTCTAACAACTGAACATAATTTTTGTCACAGGAGAAACAGTTTTCTGTTGCCACCTATTAATGAGCTAGCAAAGACTGCTTGCATGTCATGTTGTCAGAGAAATACTTTGGTTTGCACCACAGTGACAAGGCTGTGTGACAAAGCTGAAATAACTGTACAAGGTAGAGCTGCAGGATGTCAGACTAGGACTGTTGCAAGAAGCAATGCCAGCACAAGAAGACACTCTTTCTGACTCCTAGAAACTTCTTGACACTACTGGCAGGCAAGGAGCTCCTCTCCCTAGAATATAAGCTCAAGGCAACACGATGACATAAGATGGCTTTCGGGTGAATGAATCCCAAAAGACATCACAGGGAGGCTGTCAGGAGATTAAGAGAGGTGGAATTATTGGGTAAACAAAAGAAAATGAAAAGGAATAAAGAATAATATTACCTACTCATAGTAATTGATGGGAAAAAAAAGGAGTTAAAGACTTACTGTCTATTGTATATAGCTATTAGGGGGAAACTAACAGCAGCTTTCTAATGCCCTATGGGAACGTTATCAAGAAGACAGGATGAGGCTCTTCATAGTGATGTATGGCAAGAGGAGATACAATGCATATACACTGAAAAAAAGGGAGGTTCAGACTGGGTGTAAGGACAAGCCTTTTCAACACAAGGACAGTCAGTGGTAGAACAGCTTGCCCAGAGTTTCCATTCTTGGGGGCTTTCAAGACCTGACTGGATAAACACTGGATTAACTTGGTCTGATGTCACAGCTGACCATGCTTTGAGCAGGAGGTTGGAATAGAAACTGCCTGAGGTCCCCTCCATCATAAATTATTTTATAATTCTGCGATCCTATGATTGTTCAGTTTATTGTGGAAACAGGTTTTTTTCCATCCATATAAATGAACTTTCAATTTGTCCTTATAATTGACTTGGCATTAATTACTATTCATTATAAACATCTGCTTGACTGCTGACTCTTGACTTTTCATACTTACTGCTGTATTTATCTTTCAGATTTCTAATTTTTTTTTAATTTACATATAGACTCAATGCTTACAAGAAGAGACATAATGGTTATTTAGAACACTTGGGAGAATGTGTTTAGCTTTCCTAGTTTAGATGCCAGAAAAGCACCAGCTAGTTTACTCATAATAAGGACATTTACCTTTTTTAAGTAGTTTTAACATTGTCTAGCTGGGAGATGGTATATGGGCTATGATTATTCCAACTCTAATAAGACAAAAAAAGAATAATGCACTTTTGGGAAGTGAAGAAAGCGTTGTCTCTGTGTTCCTAACACTTCTATTGCTGTGCTATTGGTATTACAAACAAGGCAAATGATAGTCTAAACCTGGAATGCCTAGATTGTAGAGGGCTTCAATTGAAAACAATTTAATTTAATTGAACACCATCTCAAATGGAACCTTTCACAGTGCCGTTACACTTAAATTTTCTTTGAACTTTTGACTAAAAGAGAGAAGCATTCCTTTTTTAAGAGGCGCCATTCATGATTTTTCAGTTTTTAGGTGAAATAAAAATAATGGAATGGGTGAGGTTTAAAAACCATAATTTTAAAATTATTTGTGCTCCTTGTTCTCAAATAAAAATGGAAAAGATAACAGAGACGAGCCAGTCTTCTACTGCCTTGCATTTAGTATAGGTCCTTTACAATCTATAGAACGTGAGTGGAGAGAAAAAAGAACGCCGCAGGAAAAATCATTAGATTTACATCTAGTGATTTATATCTACCCTGAGGTTGGTTTTGACAGACCAAACAACAGATAAATCCAAGTGCCTTTAATAAAACCTATATCATGCACTTTAAGGTTTTTGTTACATCAGAAGAGCCGAATAATTGCAGAAGAGAGAATGCAGTTTTGAATTCTTGAAGCCTGCAGAGCACTAAGCAGATGCACAGCCCAGGAACAACCTGCCCGTCTCTCTCCACGTTGTGCTGGAAGTTGTCACGTTTACTCACGTCTTCTTGCAGAGTTGACAGGTTGAGCATATCATAATATGGTTCAGTGAAAATGAAGTGACCCAGGAAAGACCTACTATTTAAATTGCTTAATCTAACCTGTCTCATTTTGACTATATTAGCAAATCACCCCTGCAAATCGTTGGGAACAATAAACACAGGCAAGAAGTTGACAAACAGCTAGGAGTGGTAATGGCCTTTACCAAAAGAGTGGAACTGAGAAGATAACATCCATTCACAACTTAATGCTCCTACACAGGAGAGCTTGGATCCTGCAAATCCTTTCCAAATGCAAGACAGGGTAATAGATCTTATTTGTTTTGATGTACATCTTAAACAATTGTGCTGCATACATAAAATATGTGTTAAATACAGTATTTAAAGATGCAAAGTTAAGATTTCAAGAATTCGGAAATACCATAATCAAGACTTTAATACACCCTTCCTGTAGTCCAGTTGAGCACTTACCTTCTGGCTGAGTCAGAGGATATGTGTGCTGATTTATAAACATCAGGCATTCATGTATATAGAGTTTGCAAAAATATCAAAATGTATATGTATTGGGACCCATACTGAGATCATATGCGCAATTCAAACCCTGGCTTTTTCTATTACAAAAGCTAAGAATCCAATTTAGCAACCCAACCATTACTTTAACGCACTTGTGTAATTTCCTGTAACAACTGCTCATCCCTCCATACGCCGTCAAATTGGAGTCTGGGCCTTTTAACTCTCTAACAAGGATTTGAATCAAACTTAAGTGCACTGACTGTCATGTAGCAATGGGGCAAAATTAGATGGCTGAAATTTCCATTTTTATCAGCTATGTCCTCCTCTCCTTTGATAGAACCTGATGTACCCTGGGAAGGGTTTCTGCTGGCTAGCTTGTAAAGCACATTCTGAAAATTGTGTTGGTCAGGATGATGTATGAAGGTAAATTGAAAATAAGTTCCTATCCCAGATGTAAACATCAACTGCTCAGGAGCTGCTTCAGAAACTGTTCAATTACTCTTGCTATATGTACACTTAACACTAAGGAAAAGTGACTGAGGACCATTTCCATTGACCAATTTGAATTTATTCCGGGTGTAACTGAGTTGTATGGATAAGCAGTTGAAGACTATTGTCTCAGAGTGCAATAACAACAGTTATCATGTTCACTGAGGACTAGCTGGTAGGATTCTGGTCCAGTCTACCAGCTGTGCTGCTATGGAAAGTTTCATTTATTGTTGTTGCTTCAGAAGGAACTGTATAGGCTTGGCTGCTAGAGTATTCAGATTCAGTGGTTTTGAACCAGGCTGAAAGCTCTTGAAGAACCTAAGTTAAAAAAAAAGGAATTAATTATTTTTATAAATGTTCTGGACTCATGAGGGTATATATGCAGCACATTTCTATAGAGAGCTTTGTCCTAGATGAACTACTTAGATCTTCTCAAAACAAACAAAGAAGGTTTTGATAATAATAGAACATACTGAAGATGCACAGGTTTCTGTAAACCTTCTTCTAGAGCAAACGCAAAAAAATCTTTCACACATACCCACCAAAACCAGAGGACAGCTTTCAGAAAAATGTCCTTTCAATCATGTTCATACAAAATATGACAGAAAACCCATATATGTCACCCAAACTTAGTGCTTGCTGTAGATATTATATTAGCTTATCAAGCTATCAAATCAGCATGCATAGATGTGGTCAGTGTTCCCTCCATAAGTTCTATGTGATTTTGGGGAAAGATGTGGCATTTTCAGCTCAGAAAATTACAAAGCAGAAGCAGGGCTGTGGTGTGGGATAATAATTACTTCACAGGACAAAGCTTGGGTTGCTACTGCTTTCTGTTATGGAGCAAAAGTATGTAAATCATATCGGATAAACATTTTAGCTGGGTAGATACACTGAAGGAAATGTTTAATGAAATATTTACATAAATTTAAAAAATGACTCAGATTCCTAGTCATCTATCTATAGCTCTGAACAATGGAAATTATCCATCTTGAATTCTCATGATTCTTGCAGTATTGGTTACTTCATTTGCATAAAATGAATAGAATAAATTGTTACGAATCCAAAAATATACGGTTGCCAGGATACATCTTGCTAGATGCAAATGAAAATGGGTTTGTGCCAACCAGCTTAAAATAGTTTGGTACTTAGACATTTTCTTATTAACATTAATAGTGATAAATTACTTCAAGAAACTCTGAACTAATTTTTGTACAACGTAATTCCACTAAAATACCCTGCAGTTTCATTGTAGAAGCAGCATACAGAATGAACAAATATTCCATATTTGCTTCTTGATAAACTTCTGAATCCAAAATGTAAGCTCTCAATTGATTGTTTTTATGATTTTCAGTGCTACAATAAGCATTAACAACATTAACAACAAGCATCTATCAGTGTATAGGCACACTATTTTTATGCTTTGTCTATGTATATGTGCATAACATAGTTACAGTTGAGAACCATACCCAAAAACATCCTAGGGTCTAACCACATCCTTATACAATTACATAGCCAAAGTCCTATTACTTAATGTATATTATTCCGACTTGTTAAAAAAGGACAAAAATATAATTTATTTTTATTTTAAGCAATGTGTTTTATAAATCTTGACTATTTTTTAGCTGCATGCATGCATATCAACATCTTTAAAAGCCTATACCAGAAGCTTAATCATATCACTTTCCTGAGCAAAGTTGTTTAATTTAAGATTGACAATGAAAATGAGTCTGCATTGAATGCCTAATGAAGATAATTAATGTATAAAATAAATACATTTTTACTGTATGCCACATACATATATTTTAAAAGGGTTTATATTTCCTATATAGTTACTTCCAAATAGGGAGATAAACACAGGTCAGGTTTCCAGCTGCATTCAGCTGAGACTCCTGTATTTTTGGTGAGTGGTGTGGCTGCCATGGTTGGTCCCTTGCCAGCAAAGGGCTCGCTGCCCAAGCTTCTTCAAATGTCGTGCACCAGTGGATACAAGAAATAAACTGGGAGGTTACTGCAATAAAGGCTCAATGTGTGCTGAGAAAGAAAGCCCTTCAATCTGAAGATATGTACAACTGAGATGCAGAAGTTTTCTCTACCCCCTTACTAATGCTTGTTTCTTTGAAAGGAGAGAAAAATATTGACAAAACCACAGCAGCACCAATTCTCTCATAGGAAACAATTTCAGACACAATTCAGGGTCGTAAAATGGCAGATTAACTTCCTCCTTCATTATGTCTCAAAAGTTACTGGCTTCACTCCTAATTTTCAGTGGTATAACTGAGAAGAAAATGATGTCCCCAGATTCCAAAATAGCACTGAGGTTCATCTTCACCAGTGATGAGCAGCTACAATTCCAAACAATATCAGCGGCACTGTGAATTATGCAAGTGATGACAGGATCATACTGAATATTCATATAATTTACTTCATAGAATACATTAGCATTACCCTTTTTTCTGTGTTAACCACAAAAATAAAGTACTTCCAGACTGAGGAGTTGATTAAGGAGCTGATTCAAAGGCCACTGAAATTGAAGACACTTTCCTTTGAATTTGGTAATCTCTGAACTGAGCTCCAAACCTTTCTTTTCTGAGAATGCTCTTTGTACCAACCTTCTTCACTTCAGTCTGCACAGAGCTAAAATGAGCATTAAGAAAGATGTCATTTTATTCCACCAATCAACTCCTACATGTAATACTTGAGAAAACTGCTAGATAAATACATTAGTTCTGCTTAGCAAGTTAAACATCAAAGGCTGAAAACTCATGTTCCCATCTGTTTTGAGGTTGCTGGTAGCATCCAGATGATTGTTAGTGCAATTCTGCATAAAGCCATGAGTTTCAAGACTTGCAAGGCACCATACTTTTGACAGAAGTCTAAACAACACTGTTCCACATAGATAAAAATTCAAATATTTGCCAACTTTGTAGATGACTTTGTGAATCATTTTTGCTTTCAAAAAATAATTCTCTATGTCAACATTCCAATTACGGCAAATGGTATAAGACCAGCATCTAAAAAAATTGGGAGATTGCTGCTATGCTGCTATATCCCAGTTAAACCATGGCAACTGGTTGTGTATACATTGTCATAGCTGTGAAATAAAATGTGTTAAATTCCCCTGAGACTTTGCAGATCAATTTGGATGGGACACAGTGTGAGATTCAGACTCCTAAATTCTAGATGTCTGTATGCAGGTATCTTCAGGTAGGTATCTAAGTTTCCACTGTAGCAAAGACAGATTCACTCTGAGCTACCTGTATGGTCACAGGCCCTACAGGAGATCTGATACTTCTGGCAGAGCAGTAGAAAACAAGGCATCTTAAAAAGCCCTGAAGCTTTCTGCCTACCCCACCTGCAGACCAGGACCTGGGTCAATGGAGCCTGAGTAGCTTTGAGCTGTGATAACACAGCTTCTTAGCAGCTGGTCGATTGCAGACAATCAGCAGATGACTGTAGGCATCTGCCTGCTTCTTGTGATGCATGAGATGCTCCTATGAAAGCACCAGACCTGGGCCATACTACTGAAGGTAATGTGAAATTTAGACACCTAACTAATGTCTAAGAACCTGCAGGTGTCTATATATCAAAATTTAGAGGCACAATTCACCTGTGCACATGCAAGCACATCCTTTTACCTGGGAAAGTTTAGGGTATTTGAGGTACTGGGATGGGGCTGGTAGAGAGGAGGCAGAACTTTATGGGAATCCTGCACCTTTCCCAAGCAAAAACTGGGCACTGTGAGAGATCCCTCACACAGTCCAAGTGATTAGAGATTACTTTATCGAGGAATCTGAACTCTACCCCATGTGCCTCAAACTGAATTTGTCTCACAGCAGCACCAGGGGAAAAGTTTTGCACTGGCAGTTAATGTAGATGGCTAATACTCAAACAGCAGGTTAAACAATTATTTCCCAGTCTCTAACGTCATTGTCCAAAGCTGAGAATCTGAAATCTATCACTCGCCTGCCGTTCCCCCTACAGGCTGTTCAACTTCAGTCTTATGGCAGTATGTGACGCTAAAGCTATGCAGGTGTCCTATGGTTCATTTCATCAATGCATAACAGTCCCGTTGTTTTAGTAAGATTTAGAAGTTGGACTTTTTAAACTCCTAAATACTATCCATATCCAGAGAATATTTTGATTCTGGATAAGTTCCTGGTGCATTCAGTGCAGACTATCTAAGAGCATTCATAACATGCACTAATAGTCAGAATGTTTCCAAATGATGGTGACAGCTGCCTCTTCTTTTGTAAAAGAATCCAGTTAAAGACCTGTCTATTATACAGAAGGCATGTTCCAGAAAAGTAAGTAAAAGGGGACATTAAGCTGCCAGCTGGGAATCTGAGGTTCAGTTCTCTCTCCTGGTTCAAGTTTTTCAGGTGACTGTTCTTCCTACTTGTAAGTGGAGCAATGCTATTTAGTTCTTTTAAAAGGTACTTGCAGACTTGTGGATAAAAAACACAAGCCAGCAGCTTAGTGTTCTACTAAGCTGTGTGTTGCAAGGGTAGCTATATTAAATATATGCTGTGGTAACAGCCACCAAGCCTTTTAATAGACTAAGTATGTCACTCAAATTATTTTCTAACTAGAAAACTTGGAATTTTCAGAGCCCAGAAAAGCGCTTCAAGGACATCTGGAGACGGCCTGGGTAAAGGCAAGAAGTTCAAGCGCGTAAGTGATGCTGCTCTGGGACACTTGCTCAGCAGGAGCAACAGGCCACAGGGTCAGGTCTGCAGCAGACCCGACGTGCTCGCAGCTCTATCAAACCGCTCGCCTTCACAGAACTTCACAACTTGCCTTATTTATGAGAATCACACCTCTCCCTGCGCACAGGCCCTTTCTTCCACACGTCTGCCCCAGGCAGAGCGTGGCTGTGAACTCTTGGGTTGAGTGGCACGGTGCTGTGATGGCTCTGTGGTCAGCAGCATGGCTTCTCACAGTTAACAGGCTCGGCAAGCAAGTACTCGGCAAGTACAAACAAATAACCAGATTATTTCTATGCTGCACTTCCAATATTGTTACTTGTAGGGTTTTCTTTCTTTCTTTCTGTCTGTCTGTCTGTCTGTAAATGACTCACAGACTGGCTTTTGGGGAAGGGGGAAACGAAGTGCCGCGCAGCCACTCTTGCAACTTTAACCTTATTTAACCCTCGAAAACAGCAAGAGGAAGTACAAAGCGTTTTCACGAGCTGTGAATGGGCTCAGATCTGGGTTTGATGTCTTGAGGAAGTGCTGCCTTCTGCAAAGCCAGAAATGCGAGAAATGTGCTTGCAGTCCCGCTGAACTCAAGCATTTACACGCACAGCCCCGACCCCCACCCCCCCGCCTAAAGAAAAAGCCGACCAGCTGGGAGGGGATGGGATCTCTGCGAAACGGGGCGGAGTTGGGTCAGAGCCTGGTGTCCCCGGGCGGGGGTGACAGCGGCATCTTTCCCTGCCCTTATTTCTAAGCGGACGCCCCACCCCCCCCATACGCTCCAGGCTGGGGGGAGACTGAGGGTCCCCGCGGACGGTCCCCCCTCTCTCTCTGTTCCCCCCGCTCGGATCCGCACCTCCCCACCGTCCCCTCATCCCCCTCCTGCTCCCGGGAGCGGCGGAGGCCGTCTCGCCTTCCCCCCCATCCCCCCGCTCCTCAGCCCGCGGCAGAGGGGAGGCGGGTCCGAGGGAGCCGCGCCCGCCCGGGGCCGGCCGCCGGCGGGAGCCGCACGCAGCCACCGCGGGGCGGGCCTGCGAGAGTCGCGCTGGGCCGGGCCGGGCTGGGCCGCGCCGCCGGCTGTGTGTGAGGCGCGGGGGATGGACGAGGGTCCCTGCAGCGGCCAGCGGCGACGGGCGGCTCAGGTAAGCGGGGGAGGGGGGGGAGGAGGCACGGCGAGGCCGGGGGCTGCGCGGGGGCGGGCGGGCTGAGCCGCCTCTGCCGCTCCTTCCCGCACCAGCCCCGCCGGCAGCCCGGCGGGGAACGGGGTTTTCCCCTCCCGGAGGGGCTCCCCTGCCGTGTCTGCTGAGCCCCTCGCTGCCGCCTTTCTGGCCGCTCCTCGGCGCAGGGTGCAGCCCTCCCCCGGTGCCCCTGCCCCTCGCACCGCCGCTGCTGGGGGGGGAGGGGGGCTGGCGGTGGTGGGGCGGGGGGGGGGGACACGACGGGACGGACACCGGGTGACACAGCCAACTGTTGCCGTCCCCAGACCGTTTCCAGCTCCTGTAGCACCGGGGCGGTTGGCGGCGGCTACCGGCTGCTTGGGGGTGGGAGCCCCCGCGGAGGTTCTCCTGGTTGCCTCGGCGGAGCTGGAGGAGCCCCAGCCCCCCGCCTGGGCGCAGGCCCTGCGGGGTGGAAGTCTCTGGGGGTTTGCTTGCCGGCCGGTGGATGCGGGGGAGGGTAGCAGGGGTGCGGGGAGCTGTCTCCGTCTGGCCCCCCTCCGGGGAGCCTGGCTTCACCCCGAGTATCGGTCAAAAAACGGGTCGTAGCGCCTCGGTGAAGTACGAGGGGAGAGAGAGGGGGATTAAAGCTCACAACTTTGTAGCCAGAACTTTCTGTTCCAGCTGGCGGGGGGGCGCAGGGTGCTCAAGCGGGGTGTTTCCAGAGAGGATGCACCTCAGCATGAGATGAAAAACATGATCCATAATGCTGCGTCCATCGCCTTGCTTGAATCTCTGACCGTTGAGATGTGTTACAGTGACCAGACACTACCCTTGCATTTCTTCTTCCGATTATTATTTTTTCCCCCTAATTTGATTTCAAGACCATTTAGCTTTAACTTTATTTATCTTGGGTTTGTTATGCTAAAGTCTTGCTAATACATGACGCCACCGTGTAAAATCGGATGCTCCGTCATTCACTGGCAACACAGCAAGGCTCTTAACCTCACACGCTTTCAGTGGTGTTGCTAATAACTTGCCGAGGGTAGTGATGTGGGTTGGTTTGCAGCCTGTTCCTGGTAGTCTCTGGTTGCCATACAGCCGAATTTTGCCCTCTTTTTTTGTTTACCAGCTCCTAAAGGCAGTTTGTATGTGTATGGGGAAAGCGTAAGTTAAGGGGGAGAGGGATGTTTTTGCTCTGCTGTTCTCGCCATCTGCAAGGTCAGAAAAAAAGCAGAAAATGACTTTGGCTGTGGCCTCTTAGGAGGGGAGATCTGGAATGAAATGCTGTCGTGACATGAGGTGGCCTTGTGGGCAGAGAATTTCACATGATCAGCACTGCTCTGCAAAAATACCCTAACTCATATTACACGGGGAAGAACCAAGCTGATACTTCCCTTTTCTCTGTTAACTTGTATATTTCTCTGTTATGCTAACTTGTATATTTTTACAAGGTGTAAGGAAGACTTAGACATCAGCAATGTACTTTGTAAACATATAAGCATGTAAGGAATAAGTTTTGTAATTTATCGCATTTGATTCTACTTCCTATTGTCCTGTAATGCCCCTACCACCCATCTCACCAGACCAGAACTAAAAACTCGTGATAAATCCCCATTACTCATGAATTTAGCTCTCCTGGGGTAGACTTTTAAAAAAAATGTTCTAATGAAATGAAATTATGGCTATGGGAATAGTATGAAGGGTTTGACTTAAATTCATGAAAAGCATTAAGTAAGCAACTAAGAATAAAATTCTTCCTCTTCGATTTGAACCACTATAGCATAGTCTATCCAATCTTTAAGGTTTCACTTAAATGTGGTGGGTATAAGCAAGGCTCTCTGGGCTACTTATATAGTTTCTTAATGACTGCCCAATGTTTTATTGTATTCTGCTCTGTACTTTTTCACTACCATCCTGTGCTGTTTTTGCAATGATGCTTAGCTTTTTCCATGAACTTCTGTTCTGTATTAAAAACAGAAAATAAACAAACCACAAGAGATTACAAAGACAATGTATGCCAGTAATTAAAATAAAAAATACTTGGTTAATTCACAAAGGAAAAATGGTGATCATCTTGGATACTACTGCATAGTTACTGTCAGCGGATGTCATTTCACCATAACAGTGAGTCTATTAGTGAATTTTACAGTGCTGGGAAGATAATTCATTGTTAGTCTGCTTAGCTTGTCTTCATGACATCGTTTTTTGACACTGTTTTGTCAGGCTGAAATATCTTGTCCTCAGCAATATGGTAGTCTCACAAAGACATTGAGGATTTGCATGTGCAGTATATTGCAGATTTCCACATGTTCTGTGTTGTACAAAAAGAGAGCTCAAAATGTGTGTCAAAAATACTAGATACTTTTTATATGAATAACGATTCCCATACTCTAATAGAAATCATAATTTTTAGGCATACAGATAGTGTAAATAAGACCTCTTTAATCGATCATATTTATATGTATTTCCAAATACCCTTTTAATTAGAGTTTTTAGAGAAACTGTAAAAAAGTTTTGTGGAATCATTGGCATTCTTTAGCACTAGGTGCATAATGCATGCAGTAGCACATGAAGTTGACCATTCAGTTCACACAGTATACAAAAAAGAAAAATATTACTCTGTATCCAAATCCTGTATTCAATCCAGACATCGTTAGGTCTCTATTAAATCCCTGGAGACAAACTGAGCGTGTCAATGTGACCTATAACATCAGTGGACAGGTGAATATGCATATTAATAATATATGTTGATTTGAAGGAGCCAAAACATCTCAGTGTTTCTGCCATACCGAATTCATTGTGTATTTGGATATGTTTCAGTATTATCAATCATTCTTTGAGCAGTGCTTTCTACTCATGTTATCTAGGAATGCAAAACAGTGACATTAAATCAGAGAAAACAGTTTGAGAGGCATGAATTAAAATATGTAATATATGGGGCAGCTTGAGAGTTGCAAAGAATGCAGTCATAAATTTGAATTTCATTGTTTAAATTAAAATTGTAATAGAAGCTGCTATGCACTCGTGTGAATGATGATGGGAGCGATGTGAATGATGTGAAAAGTTCAGGTTCTAATTCTTGTGAAGTACTGAATTTCTACCATTCTTCTACTTTCATAGAATTCCAATTCACACTTCCAAATCAAATGAAACATGTGTCTTATTTTCTGTCTTTATGTACTGCTTGATACAAGTTCTTGATTTAGACTGGTAGTTTGAGAAGCAGTAGTTGCTTCTACAGGAAAAATAAGACTAATAGAGGACAGACCTTTTAGGACAGATACGACCTTGTGCAGCACTGACACACAGATGCTTGAAAGATTTTTATATATTATTGTGGATTTTAAATACTTAGAAATAATCTTATGGTTGGTATCTTCATGTTTCCATTGAATTATCAATCAGTTTTACATTACTTCAGGAATGGCTACTTTTGCATGCTAATGGCTGAGATGCTCTTGTCTAATTTATTAACTTGTCAATAGACTACATAATCAGTGTCTCTGGGACTTCTTTTTGCATTTTATCCTTTTCTTCTTGTCTGTGATAATACTTGTGTGTGGCTTTTTTGTAATGGCAATGTACAGTTTGACTTGTAACCATGATTTGAATGAATAGCAGTGCAAAAGGTGAGGCCAGTGCCTAAGTCTGAGGCTGAATTTTGAGTAAATCGGTGTAAGGAATTTGTGAGGTTTGTAAAATGTGCAAAGTTCATTTTGAAGGTTCCAGCAACAGTGCCACTTATGGTGTCATGTGTGCTTATTGCAAGTGCTACTCTGGTTTGGTTAAAATCTGAGGTTAATAAATGTGATTTGTGAATGTATGTCCCTCAGACCTGTTGAAGAGCATCGACAGGGTGTGGGAGTTGTGTCTGGAATATGGCATGGAGCATACTGGGATTTTGAGTTTGGTCCCATTTATGGTGAGCTCTGGATGACTGAGGCATACCTGGGCGTTGGAGTTTGCACAATTTAATAACACTGTGGAGGTGCTTTGGTGTTTTTAAAGGGATGTGTAGACTTACACTGATGCCTCAGATAACAGCCGTTCTGTACTCTCCTGTAGTTCTTTATAGGTTGAACTTAAAATTTAAGTAGTTGTTAGAAGCTTTTTCAATATATAATTTATAGGATTTTGGGGGAGAAATCCTTCTCCTGGTTGTAGTACAGCCTGAATTCATGAATTATTTCAGTGGCCTACTTTACAATTAAATGCATCATAGCTAAGGTCAGTGTTCTTAAAACTCCTATCTGAAAGCACACCATTGTCTGTATTTTTTTTTTTTTTTACTGTGAAGAAAATCAGATGCACAGACCTTCATTCCTGCATCCATCCCAAGCTGTTACCACTGTGACTGTTCTGGAGGGTGGCATCTCTCTCCTGCCTAAACTGCCCTTAGCATCCTGAGATGGGAATGTTCCCCCAGGATTTGAAAAGCTTGTTTTCCTAAGAAATAAGTACATGTAAGCTGTTTTCTCAAACTTGAGGAAGAAGTGTTTACAATGATGTTTCTCTCTCCCTCTTGTCCTTATATTTGATGGTGCACTAGTTCCATCCCTTACCAAGCGTGTAGCTTGATTCTGTGTCTCCTTTTCATTTCACCTGCAACTGTGTTGCTTTGGGGGGGGGGGGGGAATTAATTAGACCAGAGGGAGAGTGACTCCTGTCCTGTGATCAAGGTATTCAGCTGAGATGATGGAAATCTGGTTTGCATGGGTGCTTCATTCTTTCATCCAGTAAATATTTTTCCATTTCATGGTTTCAGCAGGGATAGTCTCAGAGAGTCTGTGGGTTAGGGCACTACCCTGGCATGCAGCGATGGGGTTATGAGCCAACCTCATCGCTTGGGAAGAGCCTCCTGCCCACTTTTACTTCCTCTGTGGTTGCTTTCCTGATGCTCTTAAATTGCTGGATGGTGCTTGGGGGCATGCTCCTGCCTTCTCATCTGAAGCTTCAAAATTGCATGACTCCTTTCTTCATCAGCTTGTGAAAGGGCTGACCTTGTATCTTGCTCCTAGGAAGGCCTGAGGGTTTTACCACCCTTTTTAATACCATAGGTATCTCTTGGGCTTTCCAGCATAAGTGATATTTAAGGTACAGCCTTCACAACTTTGTTTCCTATTGGGTTAGATGGCTTCCTGCTTACTATCCCAGTTATATTTAATTTCCATTATATACCCAAAATTATTGTAGCCATGTTCAATATTCTCTTGTGAGCCCATTTTGAGCTTCTAGTATCATGGGCTAGTAGATCTAAGAAAGGTGTGGATTCTGGGGGGATAAAGGCCAGAATTGGTTGAGACTGAGGTTTCCTTCAGAAAAGAAGGTCTTTATTTTGGGGTCAGAACACAATTTGAGCCTGGTTTGATACTGTTGTCCAGCATAGGCATCTCGTCCTTGCTGAGATGCTTTACGACATCCACTGTGTCTGCACTGAGGTGGCAGATGCAGGATGGCCGGAAGACCCATGTCCTGCTTGGAGTAGAACCTGCTGGGAAGACAGCATGTTTGAAGACATGTTAAGTACTCTTAAAATTGCCTCTGCAACTGAACTGAGCCCAGTAGTGTCCCAAGACTATTGTTGTCTAGGCTGAATGTGGTTAGACTGAGAAGCAGGAGGAAGGGGTTGTTTTCTTGCTTTTCAAAGTCATTTCGAAGAAAACCTGCTTTCTGTTCTATTTTCTTTATTGCGAGTGTATTCAGCACTTAGCCCTACCATTATAATTTTCATTTTGCAGCCGACCCAGATTAAGTCTGGGAGGTTAGTTTGAGTTAATGGCTTTCTGGGAAAGGAGGGGAGAAAGTTCATCTTCTGTTTTTTCTCATGCATATTAATAGTGGTGTGGAGCAGTGGGGCAAAAATTCATTACTGTCAGTTGTTAGCTGGTAGGGAAATGCTGAGTGATGGTGCCACTTACGGAGCTGAATTGGTTTTGGAGAAGGAAAGTTCTCTCTGGTAACTGATCCATATGATCATATCTCCAGTAAATTGATTCCAGAATTGTGTTTAAATAGCCTCCATGAGAGATGTGCAGTGGTATTTATCTGGTACAGTTGATTTGCTGGCCCTAATTTTTTGGAGGGGGTTCATTTAATGCTGTGGAAAATGGGGAAGGAAAGGATTGGTGAGAGGAAAATGTTGTAATGTTATCCTTTGGAGTTGTTCAAACTTGTGTAAATTTTAGAAGGTGAGATTGTTAAATTTGTTATGTTTTATTTCTGGGAACAGTCTAATTTTGTCTCAGTTACACTGTCTTCCACCCCCATATACATGGTCTGACTCCTTACACTGTATTGCTTTGTAATTGCACGGTGTTTTGCTTCAAGGATCATCTATCGACTGTTGGTGACTCCTTCAGATAAAGATTTCATGATGGACATTGGCATCTTTAGAAGCTTCTGGAAATAAGTCTGTAATCATCTCCCTAATAACTGATGGCAGCAGAGGAAATGGGAGCTGATATTCTGTAACTGTTTTCCCTATGCTTTTATTATTAAAGCATAAATGCGCTGTAGGACTGGAACACTTCCCTCGCCCTTTTACAAGGCTGTGCTGCAGCAGAGCTCTGTAATTCCAATTACCGTGGGGACGGTTTGCTGTTCCAAATGAGATCATGATGGGGATGCTGGAAAATGAGTCTCTCTCAAAATGTGTTTCATGCTCTGAATACTTGAGAGATTTTGTTAGAGTGCGATACTTGGGCTGCAGAGTTTATGTTTTTAGTTAGAGAAGGTGTTAAAAAAAACTACTTATTGTTTTGTGTCATTGTCTCTTGTATTCAAGAGGAAAATAAAAAGTATTTCCTGATCTTGACGTATTCTGGGAATATGTTGCTGTAGAACTGCAGTCAGATTTCTGCAACTAGATAATCTTACTACTCTATTTTATTTTTTTCCCAAAAGACAGGGAGAGAGCACACATATTAGAGGCCTTAGAAGTATAGATAATCTGCTTGTCTATTTTCATACCTTGAGACAAAAAAATTATTGGGGTCTGACTACTTATGCCTTTGTTTTACTGAGGTTTTGATTCATTATAGTGCAGACAGTATCGTGTTGTCCTTTACTGAACTAAAAAGTAAATCCGCCAAAAAAAAATCCCCTTTTGTTCTGCTGCTGAGGAACACTGTGGGCTGCCAAATCCTGGCAGTCTGAGTCACCACAATCGTAATAAAGTGTTTGTACTTTTGCGGTTGCTGTTATTCACTGTCTTCTAATTTATTCATAAGGCAAAGGGACTCCTACAGGTTAAAATACTACTTTTTAAAGAAATATTCCATGTTTATACTGAAATACAGTTTTGTCAAAAGAGAATTAAATACACACCAGTAACACTTTACCATTTGCTCCTTGGAAGCTTTAATCTTTAACAATAACAAATACATATATTTAACAAATTCCATTTTC
Source organism: Gallinago undulata (assembly GCA_026546715.1). Classification (NCBI taxonomy): domain Eukaryota; kingdom Metazoa; phylum Chordata; class Aves; order Charadriiformes; family Scolopacidae; genus Gallinago; species Gallinago undulata. The sequence continues at coordinate 103,699,377 of JAOTQQ010000023.1, read as the reverse complement.
CTTGTAAGAGCATGATGGGATTATTTTAAGCTCCTTAGTGAACTCTGCTGTTTTGACGATCTCATCTGACAATGATCTGATAACCAGGGAAACCGCTTCCTTCCTTAAAAAAAAATAAATAAAAAAAAAAAATTAAGGACAGAGACTCTGACCCTGGAAATGCCTATCTGTGTTTTATCTTTGATGCGTAGGCTGTGACCCAGCAAGCATAACTCGTGTAATTGAATTCAGTTGTTTTCAGGATCACTGCCAAAGAAAGCAGATAAATACCAAGTTGCGATATCCGAGTAACACTCAGAATGGCTGTAGGTGAAGCTGAGGGAAAGCAAGGTGGTTCTGGATCAAGGATAGGTACCTGTAAGGCTGATGGATATGTTCCCTGGCTCCAGAGGAGATGTGTGCAGGTACCCTGTGGGTGCCTGTCTGTACACTGGGGGGATCCGGCACTCTTGGGCAGGAGGTGGGAGTTCTTACAAATTCTTGATTCCATTACCTGTACATGGAGAGGAAATGGATTTCTATAGAATTTCTCCATTCTTTAGCTATTTATGGGTAGGAGTCCTCATTATTTAAGCATTTAACTCTAATATCAGTTGGCGAGGCAGAAACAATTATTTCTTTCTTTCTCTTGATAAAGACTAGTGAGGCTTGTATTCTTTTTTTTTTCCCTAATACATGGGGAATTATGTGTGTCATTTACCTTTCCCCTAGCATTGAGCTATTGAAATTTCCACAGTTCTCTCAAGAAAAGCCAAATTTGGCAAGTCAGATCATGAGTGACTTTCCCTGAATCTTTCATGTGGAGCTGCTGAATAAAGGAGGGTGGACTGAGCTGGGTGTGGGTGGTGTGGGCACCAAGGGTGGTGTGGGACACATATGGAAGTACATGAGGCAGAAAGTGCTGTCATTTTAATTGCTGCTCTGAGTCATACTATCGCTACAGCTGTTTCCCAAAGAAGAGGTTTGCATGCTACTGACAGGACATTCACACAAAGAAAGGAGATGGTAGATAAGCAAATGCAAATATGTTACATGCCCTCTGTCCTTTGGGTTTGAATACATTCTCCAGTGATGAGTTCAGCGTGAAAGACTCGGTGACATGCAATTACATATGCATTAAGTAAGTGGCAGTTGGTTCCTGGTGTGCCTCTCTCAGGTTATGTATTCTTAATGCACTGAGGTAGGGCCGGGTGAGTAGTAGGAGAGCTCTGAGCTTCTCGATTCATGTGGCAATGCAGTCCTGCTCGGCTGCTGACTTCCTTTCTCCTTTTTTTTTGCCCATAAAAGGAGAAAAGCACTGCCATATGACTCGCTTTAGAGAGAATCACAAGGCAAGGGTTGGGGGGAGGTTATTCAGGTGGCTTTGTCTCTCCTGCATGCTACGAGACATTCTGCTTTCTGTGTTTCATTTGCTATTGCTAGCAGAGCATGTGGTAGTATTTCCTTCAGCTGACACTGAAGTAAAACATTTCATTCTTCTAATAACTTCTTTTTATTCCTTTTTTTTTGTCTTTTTTTTTTCTTATTTTTCTTTTGCTGTATGGAAGAGAGATTCTGAAGGGGAGTTGGATATAAATGAGTTTGGAAAGAAGATAAAAATCCCAGTTCTCAGGGATTAGGCTGTCCTCCAAACCTGCAGACACTTTCCTGCTGGTGGTTAAAGCCCAACTGTGTGTGGTATTCTCCCATCTTGTGCCAGTGACTGCAGGCTGGCATGCCTGAGTTTATTGCTTAATTTTGCACTGTTAAAAAGTTTCATCTCCAGTTTTCCAGAAAACGGCCTATTCAGATGATTCTCCGAAGAAATCAAATCTGGACATTTTTGTACCTTTCCATGTCTGGAGAACTCCTTGAGCCCACTTCCTCTGCAGTCTTACAGTGGCTGCTTTCAGTGTATAGTAAAGCAAGAGTTGCCTGACTTCCTTCGACATATTCTGACAAAAAGCATAGCCCTCCCACTGATGAGGGTCACATTTTCTCCATAGAGCAAAGGCAATTAGCAGTTCTAATTAAGTTCTACCCAGCTTCTGCCATGGGTTACTAGGTGGTGTTTGATGGGCTCGTGATTAGGCATTGGAATGTGGAGGATGATCTTGAACTGTCAGCTTCAGCCATACTGCCTACTGATGTCCCCCATGTGCGTTCAAAGCCATCTCAGAGTCAATGATTCGTAGTATTGACCAGCTTGGCTTCAGTCAGCCTTGTACCTTCCCTTTGCTTACTGATGCTGTGAAATGATTTGACATGGGGGTGTGTAAATCAGCAGTCTCTCATCGTGCTCAGTCCAGCACAAGGTGTTTTAGAAATCACAGCAGAATGGATCTATCTGTGAGAAACCAGACTTTTTTTTCTTTGGCACTGTGAAAACAGTTGAGAACTTTGACCCAAACATCTACTGTTTTATGAAATAAAGCATTTTGTGAAGGAGGCCAAAGGGAGCTGTAGAAAATCAAGATCTCTGGAATGAGCAGCCATTTTCTAGCATCATCCTTCTCTAGTGTCACCGTAGGTATCCTGGAAACAGATCAAAAGGACCATACTAATTCTGGATCTAAAGTCACATTTTCTTTCTAGCTCATTTATTAATTTTTTTCCACATCAGAACTAGGATGTAGGCCAAGCTCTGTGAGAAGCAGATATCTGTCTCATGCCAGCAGTGTTATCATCACTGGGATTTAATAAATTTGTTACTTTACTTGTGTGGGAGGGTTTTTGTTGCATTGTAGGTTTTTGGTTGTTTTTCTTGGAAGATCTAATAGTGAGTATTCTGGTTAATTGGAGTGATGGTCTTTAGTCAAGTGTTGATGCCATTGTTGGGGATGATGTGTCATCTTTTCATCTTTTTGAAAGACAGAAATTGCACCTATAGTTCAAGGCTATGATTAAAGTATTTATTGGTAAATTGGGGTGTGGGATTTCATCATCTGGAACTATTAGGTTGGAGCAGATGGTTATTAGGTGGACTCACTGGACCAGGTTGGCAGCCGATGCTCCAACAGTTATAAATGGTTTGTCAAGGTTTTACAGAGTAATGTGCAGTTTTGTCAATACTGTGGTAGATTGACCCTGGGTGGATGACAAGTGCCCACCAAGCTACTCTGTCACTCGCCTCAGCTGGGCAGGGAGAGAAATTATAGTGAAAGACTTGTGTGTCAAGGTAAGGATGGAGAGATTATTCAGCAATTATTGTCACGGGCAAAGCAGGTTTGACTTGGGGAAAAATAATTTAATTCATTGCCAATCAAATCAGAGTGGGGTAATGAAAAATAGGAACAAATCTTAAACTACCTTTCCTCCACCCTTTTCTTCTTCCCAGGCTCAACTTCACTCCTGATTTTTTTTTGTCCTTCTTGCTCCCAAGTGGCACAGGGGGATGAAGAAGCGGGGTTGTGGTCAGTTCATCACAGGTTGTCTCTGCTGCTCCTTCTTGCTCAAGGGCAGGACTCCTCACATTCTTCCCCTACTCCAGGTCCCTCCCACAGGAGAAAATTCTCCACCAACTTCTCTAATGTGGGTTCTTCCCACGGGCTGCAATTCTTCATGAACTGCTCCAGTGTGGGTCCCTTCCATGGATTGCTGTCCTTCTGGAATAAACTGCTCCTGCGTGTTCTCCCAAGGGGTCACAAGTCCAGACAGCAAACCTCCTCCAGCATGGGCTTCCCTTGGGGTAACAGCGTTCTTCAGGAATCCGTATGCTCTGGTGTGGGGTCCTCCCTGGGCTGCAGGTGAAAATCTGCTCCACCATGGACCTCCACGGGCTGCATGGTCTTCACCACATGCTGCAGAGGAATTTCTGCTCTGGCACTTGGAGCATCTCCTCCCCCTCCTTCTTCACTGATCTTAGTGTCTGCAGAGTTGTTGCTCTCACATACTCTTACTCCTCTCTCCGGCTGCTGTCCCACAGGGTTCCTCTGGCCAGCAGCAGGTCCATCTTGGAGCCGGCAGGCATTGGCTCTGTCAGACATGAGGGAAGCTTCTGGTATCTTCTCACAGAAGCCACCCCTGTAGCACCTCTGCTCCCAAAACTTTGCCTCACAAACCAAATACACGATACTGTTATGTTTGTAAGACTACTTCAAGGTAAGCAGAGTTGGGAGTGGAGAAACGTGTAGTGAGATGATCTAAAGGTAAGCAGTTATGAAAGGGGTGGATGTTTTTATAGTGTCTGTATAATTTTTCAGTACACTGTATAATCAATTTCATCTATACAGGGTTTCAGAAGCAGTGATTCTTGCTAAGTATATTGGCAATATATTTACAGCAGGATAGTTCTCCTTTGGAAAATATTTGTATGCCTCTGTTGTGTTTACAAAGACTTGTTGCTTGTGGATTTTTTTTGTGCAAATTAAAGGTAAATGTTTTTGATTCAGGTTTGCATGAAATTTTTTAAAGTAAATAAGTTGGGATTTCTAACTTGAAAAAAACAAATTTGTGAAGACCTATATAAGTTTTGAATTACTGAAAAAAACCTATAGGTTTGTTCTTGAAATGCTAATCTTGTGAAGTTAAATTCGTCCTCACTCGCCATTGCAATGTGGGTAAAGTTTGGAGGAGCAGAGTCTCGGCTGCTGTGCATTGGGATGCTGTCAGCAGAGCTCTGCCCGCTTTATACCAGCTGACAGCCAGGACTCACGTTGTGCTGGCAGCAGCCCAGGCTTGCTGAAATTAAGAAGTCAGATGCTCACCTTCAGTCTGTCTAAACACATTACATAAACTCCTAAACCACAGTGTGGATTTTCATGTGTGCTGCATACAATACATATAGAAACACAAAAGCTTATCTCTTATATGGTTGTTTGGTTCTGTTGTCATGATTTTAAAGCAACAACCGCCTAGGTGAGGATGTGATATAAAAGCCTGGAAAAGGTGACCTGTTAATTCTGAAATGCATTGGCTACTTATGGAATTGACTTCTAAAAACTATATTCTCCAGAAGCAACTGGGTACTACAGGCGTGATGCGTGTTGATAGTAGGAACTAAATAAGGAATGGTTATGGCATGCGACTATACTGTTACATTTTTAGTGCTGTTCGTGACACAGTTTTGTCCTGTGCCAGCTAACATTCTCCCAGATAATGCCCAGGCATAGTTGTGGGGTTAGGAGAGATGGTGGACCATTTCCAAAAGGCTGTTTGGATCTGGCCGGGCTGTTTTGTAGGGATAGGATTTTAGTTGTACAGCCACAAGCTGTACCGTGCTCGTTGGTTGCAAGCCCAGAGCATGGTTACGTGCCCTGGTCTGTTTTATTTTCGGACATATATGTGGCTGGAGATCCTGCTTTCCAGGAAGCTGAAAATCCCCGAAGCTGGAATTCAGCAACTTCTTTGGGAAAGCAATGGTAGCACAGTCTTTGTGTGTTTAGAAGGATAGGGGAAAAAGGAGGGGGAAAAAAAAATCTGTCACGCCCAAAAGTGAGAAGCTGCACCTGGAAAAATAATCCAGACCAACTTAAAACCATAAAGTAGTTGAGTTTCATATTGTTTTTTTTAAGAAAAGCTCCAGCAAGTACACACACATAATTAACCATTTTGAAAGTACTATTTTTTTAAAAAACATCTATTTATGAAGAATTATGGCCTGGCATTTTAAACCAAAATGAATAAATTAAATATAAGCAGATGGCATCTAGAGTGCCCTCAACCAGAGGATGTATATCCTGACAGTAGTGTACAAATTATCCCTGTCCCAAGCGTTGCCTTCTGTTAACTAAACGAGCAGTAGCAACCTGCTAGCACAAACCTGAAGTGGCATGATATTTAAGTTTTGCCTGGAAATCCCTGTGTCAAACAAATATTTCAGAATTCTTCTAATTGTGTGATTGCCTCCTGTCAAGGATCTGCAAGTTTATATTTAACAAAAACTGTAGGATGTGTGTGTTTTTTTTTTTATTTTATTTTCTTGGGTTTCTTTTAAGTAGTGTTAAAGCTATTAGCATCCTAACCCTTCAAGGAGTCTGGTCCAGCAGACAATTTATGGGTTGACACTAGTTTGTGGAGTGCTTCTATCTGTCTTACATCCTCTCTTCTGCAGGAGACGAGGAATATCTGTGGGGACAATGTAAGCTTCCTGGTGACCTGGCCCCATATCCCTCTACCTGGAAGCGGTCCAGTAATCAGGAAACTGAGCTCCTGGTCCCCACGTGGACAGTGACGGGCCAAGTGCCATTCCTGTGTTGGAAATTCCTGGAATGATTTGTGGTTTGAGGGGGGAGAGAATTGAAGCTCAGGTCAGGATGCTCTGAGGATGAACTGCCCTGAATTACCTGTATTACCATCAGCATCTCTAGCATCTTTCTACCATCTACCATCTCGGTAGTAAAAGTTTTAATGAGCCTGTGCTTTTTTTGGTATGTACGTTGATAAGTGTGTTCTGCTGCTCCTCTTTTTTTTTTTTTTTTTCCCTATGTCTTACATCAAAATACAGATCTGTAACTTCATTTTGGAACGTGTACTTCCTACTTTCTGAGTAAAGAACTTCTAAACCATGAAATAATATTGCAGTTGCATAGTTAAGATTCAGTCTGGCTTCTGACACACACATCATCTTATTTAACTCCTGTTTCGCCATAGAACTACAACATTATGTCATCCGTTCTGTAGCGCAACTGCACTTAACTCTTTATGTGCAAGCAGAATTAATTTAGCATCTTTGCTCTTAATGCTTTGTTGAGTACTGATCATACAGCCTTAATTATTTCTTACACAGCAGGAAACTTTCAGAGTAGCAGCTGTGTTTTGCCTTAAGTCGAATTGGTTGTGGACTAAAACTGCTGAAATCCCTGAGTGGATAATAAGCTTTACTCCCAGCAGGTCCCCCAGACTGCTATGCTCAGGGTACTGAGCTGACTTCTGCATTTCATTGTATAAATGCATTTTAACTAGGGATAAATTGACTTACTGGCTGTTGTCAAAACAATAAAAGAGAATTTTCTCTTCTGCATTAATATGTGGTGATTTGCCTCCTTATTGACATCCTTCCCTTAAAACAGCATTAAGGTTTTTTGCTATGGTTTTCACAGTGTCTTATTTGTTTCTGTCCGGTTTTATCATGCTGGTGTTCAAGAAATGATCACTTTTCTTTCTTCCTGACTCAGGAATTCTCCCAAGGAGGTGGTTGCTTGTAAATGTATTTATTCACCTTGTGTTGAGGTCAGAGTTTTGTAAGGAGTATCCTGGTATGTAGTTATTTTATAAACGTATTAAAGTGTTGTCCTTCTTGATTCCTCCCAGCTTTCTTATGGAAGACTGATACCAATCTTGGGCTGTTTTTCTCCACTTTTAAAGAAATATTCTGTTTTAAAGACCCAAAACTGGAAATTTGAAGCTTTTCCAGTCAGAGTAATTAATCCTCTTTCTCTCCCATGGCACTTGCTTTCTTACTCAGCAGCATCTCTCTTAGTCCAAGTATCTTCCCTCAATGAACTAGCCTTGCAGCCCGTTCCACGCAGTTATTGCTGGCTGAGCAACAATTGCTTCCTGGCATCTGTTTGTAGTCCTTTTTCCATGCCCATTTTGTACCCCTTTGTCATTGAGGCTTCACAAATTGGACCGACAGAATTTTTACATCCCACTTGAGATTTGTTTTAGTTTGATTCTGGTTTAGACTGAAAGAAATTTGGTTATCCATGATACATTTCAAAAAAGATTAAAAAGCAGACTTGTAGAACGTAATGTGTATTTTGTTAAAAATCTCATTCGGTGCTAGCTACTATTTAAGTTGTGCTTAGGATAGCTATTCCATGTAAGTTGCAAAGTTTTTGTAATTTCATCATTCAAGTGGTTGGGAGATACTCCTTTATAGTTGCTGTTTTTTTTTGTTTTGTTTTGTTTCCAAAATTATTTTTTCTGTATGAAACGGTTTAGACTTCCAAATGCAACTGTGTTATAGTCTATTTCCCAGCCATGGTCTGTAAGCTTTTTGTGAGTATGTTTTTTACCTGTTAGGTGAGAGGTTATTGTTGCCAGCAGTGTTAATTTTCTCCATGTAAGCCAATTTATGTGACAGAACAAACTGGTCTAACTTAAAGATACCAAAATCACGATTGTAACTCCAGAAAGTTCTCGTTTACCTTTCTTTTGCTCTCAAGATTTTTAATGAGCCTCACTAGGCTTATGTGCTCTGATGAACACACAGTTTTTTAAAACAAACCAGTTGTCTTGTTTTGCAATATACAAATTATAAATTTTTTATAAAATACATTTTATGTTTTATTCTTCCATCTATTGCTATTTTTTTTCTTATAGCAATCTTTTATTTTTATTTCTTAGAGTTTTAGCCTGGATTTTTTTCTGTCCCAATTGCAATAGATTTAAAGATTTCTGGAAATTTTTTATCACAATTAAACTTGTTGGTCTTGTTCTATAATTAACTAATTTTCTTGAAAAACATTTTGGTTCAAGTACATCTGTAGAATTTGGTGAGATATGTCCTGTGCATTTAAAGGGAATGTAGTAGTTGTTCACTTTCAAATTGTGATCTTTGTAGTCATATTTCCATTTAATACTTCCAGAAAAAAGCAGAAATTTAATACCTTTTTTCCCTTCAAATGCTTGCTGCCCCTTTTTCAAACTAACTTAGGGCCTTTTTTTTGTGTCATGACATTCCTGCAAAGCCAGCTGATGTTACATCATCATAGTCTGTGCTAAACTTGCGTTTTCAAAGATATATTCCAATTATCTAAATTTCACAGTTGTCTTTCTTTACCTTCATTGTCTGTTCTTTCCAGTCTCCTCACCTGTAATCCTTTCCCAACATGATCATCCACACTGTGGATCGTCACTTTCTCTCATTCCTGGTAATAAATTTGATTTAATTTGTGTGTAGCATGAACTTTGCAGTGTTGTTGCTTAACTGCTCTTTCCAGTTGGCATTAATTACATGAAACTTGGAAACTACCTAAACCTTTAGTAGCTTGGGAGTTAATGCGGTCTGATAAGTGCAATACCCTCTTCAAAACTTTTGCACAGATGCTCATTTAACTATTGCCGAGTCCTTCAGACTTGTCACTTTTGTTGTTGTTGGTTCAAGAGGAAGGGTATTAGAATCATAGAATGGTTAAAGTTGGAAGGGACCTTAAAGGTCATCGAGTTCCAACCCCCCTGCCATGGGCAGGGACATCTCCCACCGGCCCAGGTTGCTCAAAGCCCCATCCAGCCTGGCCTTGAATGCTCCCAGGGATGGGGCATCCACAGCTTCCCTGGGCAACCTGCTCCAGTGCCTCACCACCCTCACAGGAAAGAACTTTTTCTTAGTATCTAATCTAAATCTCCCCTCTTTCAGTTTAAAACTGTTACCTCTTGCCCTATTGCTGCACTCCCTGATAAAGAGACTTTCCCCATCTGTACAGTAGGCCCCCTTTAGTTTCTGGAAGGCCTCAATAAGATCTCTCAGGGGTCTTCTCTTCTCCAGGCTGAACAAGCCCAACTCTCTCAGCCTGTCCTCATAGGAGAGGTGTTCCAGCCCTCTCATCATCTTCGCTACCCTCTTCTGGACCCATTCCAATAGGGACGTGTCATGTTTTCATAAACCTTCAACCAGTAAATGGTGTAGAAAAAAGTGATATCTAGAACTGTTTTTTGCAACCCAGTCGGGCTGGAGGGTCAGTAGTTGTCTCTTACTATGTCCCTAGAGGGAAATTACTATGTTTTGAAGGAATTTAAGTAACTTTTCTCATTTTTACTTAGTAATTAAAGCAGTTTTGTTAATAACAAGTCTTCTAAACAAATTTTAAAATCCACAGGTTGCAGCCACTGTCTAAGTTTCGGGAAGGCTCTGGATTATCTTCAACAAGGTAAGAGTCAACTCCAGTGCTTTCTGTCTTGCACAGGACAGCTGTCTAGCAGATTCAAACATCATAAATGATAAATGAATATGCAGCCTCCCCTGAATGGCATCCTGTTACGTAGTTTTATTGTTGCACCTAATTGACGCTTTCAAAATGCTATCTGGGCATAATATTCTCGCCTTGAGGTTTTTATTTGTTTGCTTTTCTTATTATAGAACAACAACTGAGAATTCTTTTTCCCATGTACTTTTTTCATTTACTCCACTGTTTGTTTTGAGTCATTTCACTGTTATTGTTCTGGTTTATGTAAACCCTTGGGATAGAATTGGCCTAGGCATAGAATGGGATTTGTTCTCATCCCTTTTGAAGTCCTATTTTGTAATTTTTTTTAGGCCTTCTGCTGCCCTTTTTTTTTTTTCTACAATCTTGATCAGCTTCCCATCAAAGTCTCTGAAATATAGGTTTTAAACACCCTCCATTGCTACAGAACTGGAGAGAATTTGCAACCAGCAGCAAAATAAAGCAGTGCTGAAAATAGTCTTTTTTTCCCCTAGAGAAAGGGAGTTCCCTGACTTGACCAGCTACTAATTGGTAGAAAGGTTTGTTTACACAGAGGAGCTATTCCTAATTAGTTCCCTATGTGGGTGCTCTACTTGAGAAATTAGTGTTATACTCTGATTTAATTTCATCTGCTTTTATAATGAATTGTTATAATTTGCAGTAAGGAACATATTTTTAGACTAAAAAAAAACGTGCACCACCCCACCCCCGAGTTTCAAAAGATAATTCCTCTTTAGGCAGTGATCAAGCACTCTAATTATTTGGAAATTAAATGAATAAAAATCCATCATTAGATAAGAGCTAGTTTTTAGTCATATCTTTATAAATATAGTTGCAGAAATACAACCATGTGTTTTTCAAAGCCAAAACTTAATTCAGCTAATTTATGACCTGACGACTTGACCTCTCTTCTTCCGTAGTCGTGAGGATAGTGAACCAGATTATTTGGGAAAAAGAGTGTTTGTGGAGTTATATTAGCATTGTTGAGGTTATGGTTGGAAAGGAAGTTTCACTTCCAAGCTTTTCTGTAGTGGATTTCTTAAGTTGACTTCATATCTGTTCTGGGAGCAAACTTATGTCGCTATAAGCTCTTTTATCTAGAGAGCTGAAAAGGTGACATGGGACAGACCTTGAGAATGGCTGTCCCTAAAAATCTGTATGAAGGACCTGGTCCCCTTGTTTTTCTCTCAGTTCCTCCCCCTCCCCCAGCACTTTCAGAATGAAATAGTCACTGATAGGCATTTAAATTACATTCTTAATTTTGGCAATTTCAAAAGATTGTATTGCTTTAGCCAGACTTCTTTCAATGTAAATATTGTTTTAAATAAATGTAGCCATTACCATAAATTACTATATGTTTTGGATATGTGCTTGCATTTTCATTATTTCATAATCATAATTACTGTTTCTTTTAATTCTTAATATAATGAATACCAGTACCAGTGAACATTATTTTCCTTTGGCTGTACCAGTCTTGGCAACAGCTCATTATAAAATTCAAATTAAATTGAATCTGTTCTGCAGAATTAGATGGGATAAAAATTCAGTTTAAGTACCTGATCATTTTAAGCTGGCAGCATTTTTGAATGATTTTGAATGTTTTTCGTGACAAACGGATGTTGAATGTTTCGCATCACCTCTTTGGATATTTGAATGTGAATTGGAACCACTGTATTTCAAGGTAAGACATGACCAAGTGTTTGTATTAAGTACCCACTTTCTTTTAAACATGATTTGTGAGAAAACTAAAGAGTCCAAGATGATGGCCTTCGCTTTGTGTAGAGTGTTTATGTCTTTGTTGAATGAATCCAATGTTATTTGAGATTTTAAATAATAACAGTTCAGTTGTCCTATATTTTTGTATTTCTTGAAAGAAACCACACCAGCAGCTCTGCATGATCTATTTATGGCATTTAAATTTATGATTGAGTATGTAATTATTTGATTAGTTTGTTGCCATTCAGAGTGGTGGTCCAGTTCTGTCTGCCCCGTCTCTTGCATCAACACCTGTATTCATCTGGGATGTACTGGTTTAGGGAATTTGCTGCTGAAAATCTATGGGATTGCAAAGACTTCTTGGAGGATTAATTTTCTGTCAGCTTTGACCTCTGCATCAGCTCATCATGGACTCAAACCAAGCACTGGTGTCAGCACAAGGAAACTGCTGCCTGTACTTGCAGCAACAAATGGTGATATTGACTTTAAACATCTTGCTTCTCTCTGCTCCGAGGAAAGGTTTGATACATGAGGAAAACTATAAAGGTGTTGTGAACAGCTGCAGACTTCAATATCTGAGGAGGAAGCAGAGAGTGATAGAGAAGAACTGGAAGGTTTTGATCTGTAGATGGAATTACACAAATATTTGTCATTGAAAGTTACTCTTCTTCCTCATAGTGAAATACCAGAGGTTGTGCCGATTTGGCTACTCATGTTTACCACATAGATTATAGGGAACAGAAGGGAAATCTCAGCATCACACTTCACATGTGGCCAACTTGTGGTCAACGTTGCACCAGAGCTCCAAGGCTACAAGTCACAAACAACGGTTCCAGTGTTTCTGACCCAAACACGCTCCTGTTTGCCAGCCCTTTAGGGTCTACTGGGAAACGTGAAGCAGACATGACATTTCTACTGGGCAACTGCAGCATGTAACACTTAAAATCTGAAAGGGAATAATATCATTGTTATCAATGTGGGAAGTGAGGCTGTGTGAGATGGTGGTCATCCGGTGGTTTCTCAAAGAGATGGAAGCCATCAAGTATGAAGAGGACTTTCTAAGCTAACCCTACGTTAGTAAAAGTGAATGCTGTCATTAATTCATCTGCTGTGAGAGGCATCCAACAAGCAATGTTGTGGGCAAATGACAACAAAAACTTCAATTGTTTTCAGGTAGAAAGAAGCCCAATGTAGCAGTAGCCAGACTGGCTTTCTGTCACAGCAGACTTGCAGTAACCAAGTGAGTCCAGGGATCTCAGTGGGAGTCTACAAAGTAAAGGTGTTTGCTAATCACGTGAGTGGTTGTTCAACAGAAGTAAAGCCACCTAGAGGAGTTTGGAAGGTGTAGAGATGTATTAATTTAAGGGCACAAGGGATTCTGGTGAATGTGGAATTGTCATAGTTGAAAGCCAGCAATAGTCCTGTTTTGTTTCACTGGATGGGTGAGTGAACCCAGGTCCGAGGGAGAAGGTGGGTGTGAGGGGTGGAAGGAAAGACTTATTAAGATTAAATGCTACAATCAGCTTTGACAGTTTCTGCAATACAGAAGATTATTCTTCTCTACCTTATAAACTAATGATTGGATACTTGTAAGGACTGTATACTTAACAAGTGAAGCTGCTTTGTCTATTTTATTGTTGCACTTTGTTTTCTCCCTTAGAAGGCCTTCTAACCTTCTGTTTTGTTACAGTTGAATGGAATTTAAAATAGAAATTATGTATAGGACATTTAATAATTTTTTTAAAAATCACATTGCGATTAAAACTTAGCCTGTTCTATTTTTTAAGTGAAGAAAGGTCATTTTGAACTGGAGAGGATCTTAAATGTAGTGCTCTGGATGGGCTTATCCACCCTATTGTGGAGGGCTGAGATGACCTGAAGAGACAGGACAAGTTGAATGAAAAGAAAGAATTAAAGGGAAAAATGATAGGAACACAACGTGAGAAGAAAGAGGAAGTGATGAGAAACAAGGAGTGTGAAAAGAGGAAATAGAGGTTTGCTAAATTATGGATTCTTTTAAACTTAGTCTGTAGGAAGTTAATGTTACTACTTTAACACTTCTTCACTGCTTTTATTAATTCCATTGGTAAGAACTACAACTGTTAGGAAATATTTTAGTCTTTTTTTTTACCTGATAAATTTTTGAAGTCCTACCTGTTTACTAATAGAGAGCTTTTACAGATGTTAAGACAAATTATTTTTTCAAAATGAAGCCCTTAAATATGCCTTTATTACCTTAAAGATTGATTCTTTCAGAAAACTATGACAAAATACGGACTGTAGGAGCATCTGAACAATTTTTTTCTAAAATAAAAGGTTCTGAAAATCTTCCTGTGACAATGCCAAGCCAATAATAACTTCTAAATACATATACAATACATAATGCAGCAGAAGCAGTTCTCTGTGCGCATAGCTATGAGCTGCTCGAGCTGTGCTGAATGCCTTACATAAGGTTTTAAATTTCTCTTAGTGCAAAGAGAAAGATGGAATCTCCGAGGCTGTTTTTTAAATGACCAATATCCCTTATATCTGTTTTGAAAAGTATGGAATGAAATATTGTTTTAGCTCTCCAGAATTTGAATTTTCTTAATCAGTATAAGTATTTGTATAACTGTTTATAGAAATGGTTTTGTGTGTACATATGCATGTGTATAATGATCTATTAATGTTATTTTTTTTAAAAGATCTTTAGGGGGCAGGAGAACATGGGGTGTGAAGAGAGTAAACTACTTTTCATTTTCAGTTTCCTCTTTTCTAAGAATACATACGAAAGTTTCTTAATTAACTAATATCGTAATGAACATAAGTTGAAAGATGAACTATGATGATATTACTTGAGTCTTTGGATAAGTATATTTTTAAAATAGTTGATGAGAATTAGGCATCATTTTCTACCAAAACTAGCATGAGCTGTTAAGATGAAGATAGCAATGCAGGGAGAGCAACATCAAACATTTAAACTAATTCTGGCAATTAAATTGCATGCCTAGAGTGCATTTGGGAAAGCTTCACTGAAGAGTCTGGATTCATGCTTAGATGCCAGAATTAATATCTAAAGCTGGATCTCTGGAGTGAATCTCTATTTCACATGCAAATGTGTCTTTGGGTATCACCTCAAGTATGGTAACTTTTACTAACTTTTGAGCTGCTTTTGGAAAAATGAAGAGCAGTGTGGTTGTAGAACTTCAGAATGCATTTCAGACATTTTTTAGAAAATAATTCAAAGTTCAGAAACAAGATGATCACAGATATGATGATGATGGTAATGTTTCACGTCTGTTCCTCTGCAGTCTTTGAGAGATTGTTCTTTTTTATGCTAACAGAACATCTTGTACAGGCAGGCATGTCCTGTACGATGTAATGAAGTTTTCAACCTGTATTGCTAGTTAATTCATTACCAGTTGTTTTATAGATAAAATGCATAAACTTGTTTCAGGGAGAAGTGTGAAGAAAGGTACAGCCATAACTATAGTTTGTTGCCTTGCATTGTTGGCCAGATGTATTTTCTGATGAAATGGGCACACTCTCAATCTGGAATTCAGCTGTAGACCTGATTTTGGTGTGTACTGATGGACTGTGACTCACTCAGATCCTGAAATCAAAATGCTTTTCCTACATTTTGCATCCTCAAAGGAAGATGGTCTCCCAGCAGGTGTTAGTGATGAGGTGATTGCTAATTTACAGCAGTGAAACTTCATGAAATAAAGGGTAGAATTTTTCAGAAGTAACAAAACCTGCAGACTATTGACTTCTGAAGCAAAGGCTATAATTTTTCACCAGTAGTGAAAAGTAAGGCTCTGTAATATCTGTTTTTTAATAAAAGCTCATTCAAAGAGATTTTTCTTTTATGAAAAAAGACTGCAAACATCTTTTTTTGCCATGTTCACCTTCATTAACACAACTTGCTGACTTCCTTCCTCAGCTGCAGTTCTTCCTATACTCAGAGGTCAGAAAAGAGCAAGATCAACAAGCCACACATCTGGCTGTCTCTCTTTCCAACTGGAACAAAGAAACGATTTTTTTTTTAATGGCTTTTTGAGTTAATTGTAAACAATTTGGTTTTGGAGTCGCTGACTTGCACCAAATGTTTGTTGTAGGCGGATGTAGGGAAAAAGGACTATGTCCTAATGTAATTCCTCTGTGGCCAGTGAAGGGAAAAAAAAAATCACACACAAAAAACGGAATGTCTTGATCCTTCTAGCATTGAAGTATGCTTAGAATTTTGAGTGCATGTGTAGGACATTTCACAAGCTGGAAATACATGCTTTGAAGAGGCAGAGAGACAGAAGTAGTTGCTCATTTTATTTTCCTATACTCTTTGTATACAGTGATGCTGATTTATTTTTTCCTGCTTAATTTTCAGTAGCTGTTTACATATGTACAAATTGACAGTCATAAAAGACCAGTCGCAAACAACAGGAATAGGGGGGAAAATATTTTACAATGAGAGTTCTGTTCTATCCTGTTTTCTTGTATTCATACTGTTCCTAAATGCTTTTTTCCAGTAAACATCAGGAAATTTTATTTGCTTAACCTTTTGAAAACTAATTCTTTTACTAATCAGTAAAATGTAACACTTTTCCAATTACTGTAATTTTTTAATACCTTGCATCAGGTAGCATCAGTTTATCTAATCTATTGCATTTACTTTCTTTTAAAGTGTTTTATCTAAAGTAAATATCTGGTGTGGCGTTTGATACTTTCATACTTCACAACAGGAAATACTAGAATTGTTGACGTACAGCACTTCTGAAGCTTCAGCTACTTTTAAAATAATTTATTATACCTTTATGTGTCTGATTTGATCTCATGCAACTCTGATATTTTGATTGCTTTGTTTAAGGTGTCTGGCATGATAGTTTTATTTCTAACCTGACCATTCTGCTAAATATTTATAAATGTCTTGATGTGAAAAGTAAATTGGTAATACCAGTTTACTAGTACATTTGACTGTCTGGAACAATGCCCAAATTTCTGACAATAAAATGAATCATCCAAAGGAAATGTTTTCTATCCATTTGTCTGTAGAAGACAAAAAGGCACTGTACTACGATTATTTTCTGTCAAATTTAGGTGTTTGAGGTGATAATGCCACTTAGTGGATAACAGCCTTAACTGCAACCTTTTTTCCAAACCAAATGAGGTAGCAGACCCCTGTCTTGACTTACATTGGAGTTTTCCTCCTGGCTAGAATATGCTGATTGTAGCATGTTTTCAGAGAACCTTTTGTTATCAATTCCATTTCGGGAAGTTTATGATTACCAGTTCAGTTTGTGGATGATATTAGAATGTAGGAATCTTTTATTACAGAATCTTAAACTTCTTATAGGAAAACAAGGATCTTTTTATTTGCATATTTAATTTGATTGGAAAGACTAAACAGCAATCTTGGTCTTCTTGCACTGGTTCTTAGGTTAATGAAATGTAATTGGCAGGATGCGATAATTTTGGTGGTTTAAGCAATACTTGGTTTTAGTACTTAGGGTTGGAACATTGATGGCTGGGCAATTGATGGCTGGGCAAACTTTGAACCAGAACAAGCCAGTTCTTCAAGAACTGAATTGAAGAGGACCTGATGGGAAGTAGTCAGTGCCTTTTCTTGGGCAACATTGTGAAGGGCATGCACGAGAAGGGGAATATAGGACTGGTCTGGGCCCTACTTTAGTTGGACTTTTTGTAGACTTCGAGTAATTCTGCTTTGGATTATCAAAAAGGTGAGATAGACGCTAAATATCTATTCAACCACTGACATTTATGATTATTACTTCTTGAACATATTCTTTTCATACGGGCTTTTCTTTGCTAAGTAGCTTGGATGGTAGTATTAATTTGCACTGCATTTCACTGATTTTTATTTTTTTTAGAGTTGGAAGGGACCATAGAGATCATCTAGTCCAACTCCCCGGCTGAAGCAGGATTGCCTAGAGCTAGAGC
>JAOTQQ010000023.1:103585608-103681782 GCA_026546715.1 Gallinago undulata | reverse complement strand
CATGAATGTCCAGTTTGGCCAAGTGGTCCCGAACCTGGTCCTCCTCTACTGGAGGGAAATCTTCCTCTCTCCATACCATACCCTCCCCTTTGCCTCCAAGGCCCGAGATTCATGAGGGGCAGCCTTAGCAGTGAAGACAGAAGAAGGCATTCAGCAACTCTGCCTTCTCTGTGTCTTCCACCACTAGGGTGGAATAACTTTGGTATAAAATTTAAATATATAAAAACTCAAACATTTTATCTGAGACCATTATATATGTGCATATATAGAGAGTTTATACTCTCTCTATAAGTTTTTTTTTCTTCTAATATCAGTGTATTAAAAAAACCCCTCCATTCTATAATAAAAGAGTACTATCCTCTGCAGTTTAAAGGCTTTTTTATGGGAAAGTTTTTTTGCACTGTTGAAAGACATACTGATTTAGGTCTTTCCAGTCTTTAAACTGTGTTCTTTGAACTTTTTTTTTCCCATCAACCCCCATAATCTGCAGTCACTGAGCATTTTTTTTACTTAATCTTTCAGACTTCTCTAAAGTTTTCAGTTACACAGTTTTTATTAGCAAGTCAGTTGAATGAACTGCAACTAAATGAATGATTGGCTCAGAGGAGGAGGAAGAAAACATAATTCAATTTCCAGCTATGTTTCAGTTATTCTGAAATGGTATTCAGCTTTCATTTCAATTTCAGCTATTATGAAATGGTTTTATTATTGATGAATATTACACATTTTTTTTCAGAAAATGCTTATCTTCCATTTGTTCATCATGAACTTGGGAATATTTGAGGAGTTTTTTCTGCCCCATCCCATCCTCCAGAGAACTCACACCATCTAAGCCATGAGCTAAGAGAACCCCACATTTTAAGATCCCATTAATGCTGAAGTCACATGGTTGTTCTTCCTCCCCCTAACTCTGTACAACTGCCCATGCCTCCAGACACCTAGAGCAGATGGCTTTGAGTTAGCAAACAGAAACTTAACTAAAGATGATGATTTTCATCTTGATTGCTATTAGTGTTACAGTTTTAATCTTGCTTTATCCTTTTTTTTTTTCTGTAACAAGCAACTATTTTGTAGTTCTTGGCTAAAGTTGCTACTTTGCAGCTCTCTGTGTATGTGTGTATGTACATACACTATGTACAGTTGTGTGCCTGCATAATTTTTATATGGCTCAAGCTTTTTGAAAAGTTACATGACTATTTCTTAAAATATTTTTAAGTGAAATATTTAAATAGTTGTTTATAATTTGAATTTTTGTTAGAAAGTAATGAATGATGCTTTTTTTTTTCACATTTAACTTACGCCACCTCTACTGAAGTGTGAATGGGGAGTTGTTTTCAACTGAAGTCAAACCAGTAAGGCTGTTAGATCATTTTTTTAAATGTGAAAACAGAACTTAGTTTGCTCTAAACCTAAATATAGTGCATTTTCTATCGTTTCTAGTTCTAAAAGGCTTGATTTGCCTTTTTAAACAGGAGTACTCAACAGAGGCAGTAAGAAAATATTGAATGTAACTACCTTACTCTATTTTTGATTGCAGATAATTGGCATTTTAAAGCCAGTGTATCTCATCCGGAGTATCTGTGGTTTAGTCATAAACTACAAAAGGAAAACAAGATTTCTTCCTTCTTTCAGCTTCTTCACTTGGAAAGAAATAAAGCTAATTGAAAACTCTTGGAAAAGGGGAAATAAAAATGGTATTTCTGTTTGTATGGTGGAAGCAGGACTGCTGCCAGGGGCTGACATAGCACGTGTTAGATGAGGGACTGGGATACCCTGCCAGGAATGCTCACCACCCCGGGGTTTCGCTTGCTGCCAGGCCCAGTCACCGCTACACTGGTTTATGTTCCAGTAGAAATGGTGGTTTTCATAATTTTGGATGCAAATTTACAGTCACAGTTACTTTTAAAGTTAAATTCTGAGTTTAAGTGGGAGGGAAAGGAATGCGATATATTTTTTTTTTTTAATATTGTTGCCCATGCTGAGGTATGATTATTAAAATATTACCTAGATTAGTTTGTCTTGATATAGAAAAGGGTGGAGGGGAAACTCATCTATGGATACTGGAGTTCTAGTCCCTGCAAACGTCTGGGTTGATGCGTGCAGGGGAGGTGGCGCAGGTGATTGAGTGCTGATGTGAACTCATTATTAGGTCCAGCCCTGGCCTTACCACCTTTGCTGAGGCGTGCAGGCAGGAGGCTTTTGGACAAATTAACTAGTTTTTATGCGGAGCCTGAATTTCCCCCGTGTTTTGAGTCAAACTCGGGAGCGGCCGAGTGGCAGCAGGGGGCGCCCCTTCCCTGCTCGGCCCAGGGCTGCCCTCCCGGCCACGCCCCGCGCGGGAGGTTGGAGCTGTAGGTTTTCCTTCAGCGTTGCTCACAGGGTGGAAGAATTCTCTGTTTTCTTCGTGTAATGGGGCCTCCGTTGGCTCCTGCATCTTGCAAAGGGGAAGGCAGCAAACGTGTCAAAAAGGGGCTTGTGACTCATCTCCACCCGCGTTTGTCAATTAGCTTTTATAGCAAAGCAGGAGCGGTGCATAAAGTCACTACTGTGCATCAATTTTATTGTCTTAATTAAAAGTTATTGTGCAAATTTCATTGCTAAATTAGGAATAGCTTCCAGTAATGATTTGAATTAATTACTGTAGAGCCTGACAGGGTCAGTATGTTATTTTAATTTTCATTTACACTTACAAGAAATCTAATTTTTAATTAAAAGGATGGTTTCAATTCAGCACCATCCCGTTTTCTTTCCTTATTTGTCATCTTCAGCAAATATCAGACTCTTTAACATACCAGAAAATGTTGCAGTGGCTTTTAGCAGCTCATGTTGGGGCACAAAAGCTTGTTTGGCATTCTGTGTAAATAAAACACCTTATTTGAAAATAGGTTTACTAGGGGATGTGCTTCTTTAAAGTATTAGGCACAATGCAAAATTAAGAATCCTGTTATGTTTATGTCATTAAGAAGGCTAATGTGCTTGCCTATCAAGTAAATGCAATTTTCAAGCCAGGCTATAGTCCAGAAAAATGCCATGGTCCCAATCTGCCCCTGTACATCTTAATGCATTGCGTGTCTAATGTGAAAGGAGTTAATAAAATATTATCAGAAAGGATTAAAAAATGACACAAAGCTAATTAAGAAATTGGAATTTATACTTTCTGTAACTCCTGCATACTTACAGATTAGACGACTTCTTGCTCAATATTCAGTCCCCTCAACCAAATTAAATTTTAATGTGAGAGAAATATTTGAAGAATTCCAGAGTTTTGCAGCTTTCTTAGCGACTTTGTTTAATTTATTGTCCAGTAAAATGGTTAATTTTTCTTTCTCGGTCTTTCTGATTACCAGTCCATCTGCATTTGTGGGATTGATTTGTTTTTTTCCCTTTAGTGGACTATTTTACATTTCTGTTTACTGAATTTCTTCTGGTTAGTATCTCGAGTTTATCAAAGTGATTTTGAATTGTGATCCCATTTTCCATAATATTTTAATTCCCTTCTAGCTTAGCGCATATTTTAAAAGGTTATTTTCTTCTGTCACTAATTAAAAGTATTGAACAAAACCAGATCTATACAACAGATACTGTTTAAAATTACCACCTTCTTTTGCTATTAAACCACTGACAACTCTTTTTTCAGATTTTTAATGTTGCAGCATTTTCTCTTTTCTCATCTTCAGACATTTATCAAATCTCCCTCCATTGCATGTTTCTTTCCTTCCTTCAGTTCTTCTATATGCTTATACAGGCATATTGATTTCTAAGTGTCCATTTTATCTACTTTGTCCATTGGAATAACCTGTTAAGTATTTTCATAACTGTTGTCTCCTGCACTCTCTTGCCACTTAAATCAACATTCCAAGAGACCAATTCTTCCAAGATACCTGAGATTACTGAAACTGCTTTCTTTGAAATCATGATCTTTAGTTTGCTGTTTTCTCCTTGTTTAGCAACTTCTGCTGTTTTTAATTAATTTCTCCCGTATTTCCATCCTTATATTCAGTTAATTCTCCCCATAAGTATCAAACAAGTCTAAAATAGCCATTCCTCTGCAAACTCCTCTGTGTTCTAGAAAGAATATTTGTCACTCCAGGAGCTTGCACGGGGAGGGTCCGTACAAGGCTCCTCAGGCTTCTTGCCCAGTTCTGTTACTCAGATGCCACTGTAGTTCAGCAAAACTTTATTTACCACTTACTTAGGATTAGGTGGTCTATCACATTGCTGTTTGGGGATGATATCTGTTCTTCCTCCTTTACGCTTACCTGGAGACACATAGGAAGTTTTTCTTTTAACTTTTCCAGAAATTTTAAATAAAAATAGTATATCTTATTCTCCAGCTTATTTATTTTTTTAATATATTTTTTCTCCTAGTGGAACTCTTGCTATTTCCATCAACAGCATTGGAATGCAAATTGGTCAGCAATTTTTCTTATTTTGTGTAATAAGATATTTAATAAGACCACTATTACACAAATGGAACTATTTTAAACTAATAACAGCTAATCCCTACAAAGATCCGCATTTCATCTTTAGTTCCTCAAATCTTGAGCTATTGATACAAATACTCAGCTTTCTTAATTCCAGTAATGTCAGTATGTTTCTCTGTTTAGTATTAATTGTCTGCTTAGTATTTTAGGATACTGTTTGACTTCTATGCCCTTTTCCAGAAAAGAATACTTGTAGAAAGTGCTTCAGATCTACTTAATAAAGTTTATTACCCCCCAAAACAGAAATACAAATTTAGCCAGCAAAATGCATTATGTTCTACGTACTGATACATTCAGAACAGATCACTAGCAAATAGGCAATAAGAAATCCAGCTGCTGTAGGATTTATGTCTGGTTTGACTGAGACTAGATGTGCTGGTTTTGGCATTTATGTATTAAAAGAGAAGGAAAATAGATAAAGAACAAAGATAACGTGCAAAGACTTACTGCTGTTATCAACTGGTACAAAAAATAACTTGAAAATAAAACCCTTTACCAGGGTTGCACAAAGAACGGGAATGTGATGGTTTTCATCTTATTTTTTCAGACACTTGCTTTGGATTTTCTGTGAACATAGTACAAAATACTCTGTGTGGCATAGTCAGAAGGTTGAATAATTGGCAGTCATTAACAGGCAGAAAGAAGCATAAACATTTTTTCTGGTCTGATTTTTCACCTGAGTCTCCTGGAGTTTCTGATTCTGTATCAAACAATATATATATATTCTAGAATAGACTTTTCACTCAATATATTCACAAACGTTGAAAATGGATGCCTTTTCAATTGCCAAAATCCCTAGATTTCCAAAATTGAGTGTGCTCTAAGATGGTTTATTTCCTTTTTCACTATGATTTTGGGTGAGAGAAGACACGAATGAGGAAATTTTAAGCAGAAGAGGACAATGTGGATGCTCTTCTCTCACAAAGGTTTGGAAGAACTAAGTCAAACTCCACCTGGAAAAAAAAAAATGAAGTGGTTTTGTTTTGAATGAAGAAACACTTAAACTAGCCAAAACTGTTCTATTTCTGTTAAAGGTATCTCTCTCCCATCTATCAATGTGGTAAATGCCAGCATCCTGCTTTGCTTACCTGACAGGATCAACTGATAGAGGCTCCATATATCCTGTGCAGGGAAATTGTGTCCCTGTTTTGTGCATAAACATCTGTGCCCTGTGCAAATGAGGTTACTGTTGTTACTGTGCACTCAGGTGGAAGGATCAAAGCACAACAGTGTTTTCTTAATTTCAAATATAATTTTATTTTAATTACTTAATTTGCTTCCATTCTACTTTTTTTTTGTTGGTGGTGGGGTTTGGGTTTTTTGTTTATTGTGACCTATGAATCAGAATCCACATAATTTGGTTGCCTAGTTTTCATCCTTTTATGATGTCTCTTCTGACGTTCTGCTTTTTGAAAATATATATATAGGAGTTCTGTTCAAAGTATGTTCAGGTGTGAGGGTTGGCATGTAGAAAAATCTCCCCCTTGAATAAATTATAAGTTCATCTGAGGTAACCTTTTCTCTTTTTTTTCTGTTTTTTTTTTTACTTTTGATTTTAGGGAAACCATGAGCCAAGATCTTTAATCCTTGGGGCTACAGGTACTAATATTGTTGGCCAGGTCTTTTAAAGATTTATGATTAGTGAAAAATGTATTTGCCATTACAAACCATTTATTAACTCCCTTTGCCTTGCTTCACCTTTTCTCTAGGTTTTAATTGTGTCCTGCAATCTGCATATCAGTTAACAGCAAAAGCCCTTGGCTTGACATGTTGCTTATCTAGGAATTGTAATAAAATAATTGTTCAAAGCAGAAAGGATACTTTTATCTTGGGTTGCTTTCACCTTGAGCAACTTTCTTCTCTTATTTCACTTTTCACCTCTTTATATCAGTTTTGGAGGGTTGAGTTTTGTTGGAGTGTTTTAAGTCTGTGCTTCACCTGCATAAAGAATGCGTGGTGATGGGTTTTAATTCAGTTGTGTGTATAGGTTGCTTCTTATCTGAGTGTGTAACTTGTTATGAAAATCTTATAAATGCAGTATTTAGAGACCAACCTTGGGGATAATATGATATTTTTCTGGAAAATGAATATAGCTTGCCCTCTGAAAATAACTTGGGTGTGTTTTTTCCCTTATCAGTGCTTTATAGAGAATACTGTAGGTACTTCAGTGTGAAATACCCTTGGTGGGTTTTTGCAATTAGCATCTCAAACACAAATATATGACTATTTTTCCTTTTTTTTTTTCTTAATATAATGATACAGTCTGATGCTTATTTCTAAAATAAAGTCCACAGAGCAATAATGCCACTTTTTCAAACTAACATCTATTTGCAAAACTGAGACTCTCAAACCTCAGTTGTTATATTTCTCTTAATCAATGCAACTACAGTTTATAAAATTTAAAGATACACCAGTAAAACAACTGAAGATAATGATTCTACCATATCCATGAAAATATTCTTAACTATAAGAAAATTGGAGAGAAGAATAAAAAAAAAAAACAACATAATGTTGGTTTATCTGATGGGGATAAATATAATGTACTATACATAAGCAGGACTAATGAATTGCCAAAATGCAGAAAGGAAAGCAGTTGGTAAAACAAGACTATGCAAATAATATTTGAGGGATGTGTAAAGCACAGTTTTCTGCAGGATATGATTCCTTATATGTATTTGGCACCATACTCAGATGCAATTGGAGCACTGTAGCTAGAGTTGAGTGACCCATTAGAATTTGGACCCCTTGGAGAGTTTGCAGAGAAGGGCGGTGAGATTGGTCAGGTATAAGAAAACATAAACTATCGTGATTGGGCTTAAAGAGCGTTTTGAAGAGCTTTAAGAATAGTTCAGACAAACATCTGCACAGAATGACAGAGCTACTGTTGCTGTTTTGTGGTCTGGATAACCCCACCTAAGGGCTTTGATGGCATTGCTGTGGACAGGAATCAAAAATGCTTGACTGTTCCAGACTCCAGCACTGCACTTCTCACAGCAATAGCATTTCCAGTTTTTTACCTATGGCAATGTCCATTCTGTTGTCTGACCCTTGCAGAACTCGATTCCCATGCTGATGGTGAGAGGGATAAGTAGGGGATACATGCATAGGGAACTGCTGTGAAAGTGCTCCAGTTTCTGCATGTACCTTCACTCCATGGAAGAGTCCAAGCACTCTAGCATTTCATTTTTTTTTAGAGAAATACTTTTAAGAGATTAGGCAGCTATAATGTTTCGTTCATAGATGAAAGATAAGAAGAAAAAAAAAAAAGGCAAAAACGTTAGTAATAAAAGTAGGCAAATGCAACTTAAAATGATCTGTTATATCTTCCTTCCTCTCCCAAACAAAAAACGGGGCTTCCTTCAAAAGTAGATTATCATTGGTAAGAATTTTCGGTATTTTTTAATCTTTATTCATCTTTTTGGTTTATTTGTTAATAAAATGAAACCATTTTCTGTGTCTTGCACTTCTGCTATTTCCCTACAAGAACTTCAACAAATTTATAGGTGAATGTCCAACAATTTAGAATTGTGCTTTTGATCTGAGAGATCATCTTGGGTTCAGATGCTGGTGTTTTTTTAGAACCATTGTTATTTATTCATTCAGTAAGGTCAGTTCTATTATTTTAATGATGCTAATAGGCTTAGTACATTACAGTTCCCTCAGACTACAGAATGGATGCTTGTCTCTTCCCATGTAGATGTACCATTAGAAGTTCCTCATCGTTCATTGTTACTCTTGCACTTGGGAGTCTCTCTTATTCCTTAAAATCCCAATAGAGTTGCTCATCAGAACGCTCCAGCCTCACTTCATTAGGATCGTAGAATCATAGAATGGTTTGGGTTGGAAGGGACCTTAAAGATCATCTTGTTCCTGCCATGAGCAGAGACACCTCCCACTAGACCACATTACTCAAAGCCCCATCCAACCTGACCTGAACACCCCCAAGGATGGGGCATCCACAGCTTCTGTGGGAAACCTGTTCCAGTGCCTCACCACCCTCATAGTAAAGAATTTCTTCATAACATCCAATCTAAATCTCTCCTCTTTCAGTTTAAAACCATTACCCCTCGTCCTGTCGCTACACTCCCCAATAAAGAATCCCTCCTTTAGGATGATCTAAATGTAGGTATTTGCTGATTCAGCTCATTTTGACAAAAACCTATTGGACTCTGTTACTGTAAATGGGCACATTTAAGAAATACTATCTGGCAAAAGAACACTAATGAGCAGCAAAGGGTTGAGCTGGTGAATGTCTCCTTTTGACACGAAGTTTAAATGCTTTGTCTGCTAAACTTTCAGTGTAGCTACAGTGATGGTGATGGTTTTGAATTGGTACGGACTAAACTAGTCCTGTAAAGGAAGGAGAAGTAAATTAGTACTTCGGTAGCAATTTATATAGTACTATAGCTAAAACTATAGTACAAAACTCCACACTTCAAATTTATGTAATCGCTTAAAACAGTGTGTAAACAAAGATTTTAAAGAGGAGTTAAATAACACGACACTTTGCTTTGGACATGGAATATTTAGTTGCTAACACCCGGTTTGTGAACATTTAGTAAATTTTCAAAACTAGATTTTAGTATATAGTAAATATATCTTTCAGTATAGAATATGCATGCACAATCCATGGCAGATTTGAAGGGTTACATTTTGATTTGGCTGGAGGGATAGTATTTTATTTCTTACAATTCAAAAATAAACTGATTGGTTTAATGGGGGAGAAGGAATTTATCTTCCCATCCTAGATAATGCCTCTAGAATGTTAAAACTAAATTAATTAAATTTTAGGAACAGTGATGTGTTAGAAAACCAGCTTGTGTTATTTTATTCAAGGCCAAGCATTTTTAAATATGCTACTGGATAATGATATTTAAAATGCAAAATGCTAAATGTACCTTCTTGTTCGTTACTGTTTTTACAGTTTATTTATGTCTGTGTGCCACTAATGAAATGTTGAGCATCAAAAATCAAGTAATTAGCTTTAAACAGTCAACAGTAGCTGAAAAAGCATTTTCTATATACTTATTACATAAGCTTTAATTGTTTGGAAAACAGTAGAAAACATGAAAATGCAGACATCATTGTCATGTCAACATGTCATCGTTTTTAAAGCATTCTGTGAAAAGTTGGAATTTTAAGGGATTTGGAGCTCTCTTAATGCTATCATTTTGGAGTGCTGCAACAGCTGTATTTTTATATATGCATTGAGTCTCATTTCAACATATCAACTAATTTAACAGTAAGTGAAATAAAATGCTTTCCAGTTTAATGAAATGGAATTTTATGCTCTTAACTTAAGCCTTTCTAACTTGCTTCTGTATGTCAGCTTTTAATTTGTGTTTCTGTTGCAACCAGAGTATATCTGCTCTGGCTCCCAGATACGGTTTTAAGCCATATCTTATTAGAGTGTATCTGCTGACCTGCTCAGAATTTATCTCATTAGTTAGTTTGAAATCTCATTAAAAGTTATCCTGAAAGTGACTTGTAGTTCCTGAGGTTTGGAATACATTATTAGAGTTTTCAGGGAAAGACAGTTTGGAAGATTCAAGTACTGGGAAGCAGCAAGCTATACAGAATAAAATAAATCAATGTGGGACAAAGAATTATGTTTATTAGCACTTCCATTAAGGTGAAGGTTGGCCTTTTAATATGGAGTTAAAAAATTAGCATTTAATTATGAGTTATAGTTTAAAGTGAAAGCTTCTTGGAATAGATATTCTTTTTAGGTGCATTTCTTTTTTTTATGGCAACCATATTTGAAATCATAAAGAAGTGTGTTTAGTGGCTGCCTGAACCATATCACTGGTTTTTGGGTTGATGTACATTGGAAATAGCTGGCGTCAAATCAGTGCTTTTGAGATCACTGGAAAAACGCAGGCTGAAATACCATGAAAATGATATAAAGTTTGTGGCAGGGTTCTTGTGTCGTACTTGTGACCTAAATAGCTGAATCAGTTTCTACACAGGGATTGAAGGAGAGAGGAATAAAACTAAAAAAAGGCTAAGAAATACAATAAAAGTTCAGGAAAAACACTGAGAAATCTCCAGAGCCCTGGTTTGCGGTACTTCTGTAAGAAGACTCAGAAACTGGAGCTTGGGCACATGACCTCAAGCTACTCAATGCAAATGTGGGCTCGTATCCTTGGGTTTTTGGCAAAGGGAGCAGCTTTCTCACTGTTCGAAGGATGCTATCAAGTCTTGGGCTGCAGTGCTAACTTTGGCAGCAGAAGAAATGGTTGGATATGCTCTGAAGATTGAAGGCAATGAGGTAAGATATGGCTTAAAACGAGTTGAAAACAAAGAATCCAAACTGAGTCAGTAATTTAGATTGTGATAGTACTTCATAATAATATTGTTTCCTTCAAGGTTATGAAAAGGAAAATAAGTGTATGCATATTATCTTGTCCCTCTTACATGATGCTGATAAAATGTATTATACCAGTGTGATGAAAATGTTAAATTATGGAAGATACATGTTTTAAGTATTTTGCTTTGTTTGCATGTTTTTCCCCTTCGTAGGCTAATCAGAAAGTCAGATTCATTTAATACAGTGCAGATCTTGTTCTGAAAGTAAAACTGTATTTTTTTTCCTGCATATAAATGTATGTAACTTTATGAATGATGGAGAATGTTTCTTCATGTTTCAATGGTGTATATGCAAGATGTTGCTAATTGTAAAGGGCTTGACAGTCTGCTCACTGGATTTGTTCTGGAGAGAAAATTTTGAAGAAGTATGTAATGGAAAGCAAAACCATTTGTTTAACAAAAACCTGGTTTACATGAAGCTGCGTGCTCTGAATGGATTCTTGATTAAATTTCTATCATTTTATGGAATGACTTTGAAATCTCAAAGCCTTGCATTACCTTCCTAGGTTTTCCTGCTGTACAATGTATCACTTATGTGCATATAGAAATTAGGCTTGATGATACTTTTTCTTCTGTAATGCTTGGGGGAAAATTTGAAAAAACTTTGTCTCCCCATAAGGAGCATCAGTCATGTACATACTGAGAATAATTTTTTTGTAGTCTGACTTCTTATGTGGGAAAAGAGTTAAACTGAAAAATAAATGGGCATCAGATGTGAGCTCCAAGAGGCACGGTTTAGAGTACTGAGAATATTTATCTTTGAGGAAAAATCAGTTTTCAATCTGAGTTTTAAATCTAAAATTACGTATTTCTATAGCCCTCCAGGCAGACCTCTTTATTCTTATATGTGCTTTTTCATGGTTTAATTTTTCTGTCTTCTAAGAAAAGTTTGTTTGCCCAAGAAAGCTATACTTTTACATAGTTTTAGGACTCTACTAATAAAAAGACTCTACTGATAAAAAAAACCCTTTTCTTCATGTCTCCTTCCTTTTTCCCTTCTGCAGAGACTTAATTTTTAGAGCATTCGTCACTGTGGGGAGTTTTTCATGACTTGAGAAGGTTTCCAAGATGTTAAAAGATAGGAATCTTTTTCTTTTTCTTTCTCTTTTTCTCTTTCTCTTTTTCTTTTTCTTTCTTTTAAAAGATAGGAATCTTTCCTTTTTTTTTCTTTCCTCTTTTTTTCTTTCCTCTTTTTTTCTTTCCTTTTTTTTCTTTCCTTTTTTTTTCTTTCCTTTTTTTTCTTTCCTTTTTTTTTCTTTCCTTTTTTTTTCTTTCCTTTTTTAAAAATGCATACATATCTTTTTAAAAATTAAAAGGAACAAGCTTTTCAGCTCTTCTTTCTGATAAATTTTTATAGTCATATTTTATAAAGCCCTACTGCTTGGAAACACTTAGATTATTTTTTTTCTTAAGTTATTCTCATGAAATAAGATGGATTTATGCTAAAGAATCCAAGTCAAGAATTCAAACCTCTTTTTTTTACACTGGAATGTTATTCAGTAATCTTGAGTCGAGCAATATAGAGGATTTACAAATACAGATATTGTTCTGAATTTGTTTCTCTTGCTCAGTAATAAACTCATAAATATCTGTCTGTACTTTGTGATATACTGATATTTAATTTCCAGTTTGCTGAATATAATTATTTCTGTATTCGTGCAAGGTCTTACTCACTCTGTCCCCATGCATAAATATCACAGAATTGACCACCAAAATGTTTCTCGTGGTCCATAATATGACATAATGTTTAATATATGATGCAGACTGTGTCAAGCTCTTAGTTGTAGTGTTCTAAGTTTACGTGTATAACTGTTTACAATTTTGTTGCGTTTACTAGGTTTGCTGGGATGGGTAATCTTCTTAAGGTCCTTACCAGGGAAATTGAAAACTATCCACATTTTTTCCTGGATTTTGAAAGTAAGTTCAAACAATTACCAGACAATGAGAGAATCTTTTCCCTGACTTAACAGTGAACTGAGGAAAACCTTAAAATCTGATTGCTTGCAGTGTATATTTTCCAGCACAACCAATCTGTCCAAGTCCTTGTCTCCAAAATTATTTGTTCACTCAGGACTCCTTTTCTCTTCCTTTTCTATTTTTCAGGAACCAAATGGGAAATCTTTTAAAAGTTCTCACTTGCACAGAGCTTGATCAGGGGCCAAATTTTTTCCTTGACTTTGAAAGTGAGCAAAGCTTCTTGCCTGGCTTGCCTTCTTTGCTTATCGTTTCTTAATAAACTGCATGCGCTTACGCATCATGAAGCAATTCAAAAGGGATTTGCAAACAAATCAAATTACACTTCAGTTGAATATTGCTTTTTGATAGTTATAAAGCATACAAAATTATTTAAATTCATTCTCAGCAGAGAAGGGGGCAGAATGATAAATGTGGAAGTCAAACTTTACCTTGAATTAGTTTCAAAACATTTATGAGCCATTGTTAAATTTACATATGGATGAACTTCACCTCAGCTTTCTAACAAATCAGGCTTAAAAAAAACCCCTCTATGTTACTTCCTTGAATGGAAATATATATTGGAAATAATAAAAGATAAAAAAATCTGAAAAAAGATAAACAGTGGAGGTGGCACTATTTTTGCCTGCTTCAGTGATGATTTAACTGGGATTATTATAGTTTCTAAAAAGTAGTGAAATGCTCAAAGTGTACGTGCTTGATTGCATCTCTCTTAATTGCTTGGTTATCAGTTTGCAAAACTGTTTCCCATTCTAATTTTCTTGTCACATCTATATCTGATTCAAGCTGTTTCACTTTTGATGGTTACAATTTCTCTGCATGTACTTCTAGACATTGTCTTGAAAAATGGTCATCAAATCAAATACAGGTTTAATCTTACTCCACTACTTACAAGAAATGCTTTCTGTTTAAAATGCTAACAGTGTGTGTAGTTTTGTCTCTTAATACCTTTATTCTAAAAAATAATAAAGTTTTGAGAGAAGCCAGTGCTTTTAAAATAACTTTGTTTTGAACCATGGTTTAAGAGAGGGTTTCATGTGATTAGACACACATTTTATCACCTTGAAATAATGATTCAAGAGAACTAATTCCTGAATTCTTTTTTTCTCAAAAAGAAGTTACTGGCACGCTATTAGACTGTGTGTATGTACACCTCTGAAGTACTGGTTCAAAAATTCATTTAAACGCATACTTAAATCTCATGAAATTGTTCAAACATGCTTTCTTGGAGAAGAGCTAGGATATAACTTTGCACATACCTTAATCTTCTTATCTTGATCTTATTTACCTCATTATGAAGAATCAGCTTCAAATGATGAAAAAAAGTTAATTGATTAGTTGGGTTTAGGAGAAGGTACTGCAACCCCTGTATCCCTTTCTCTCTTCTGTCTATATAATTTAAGAATTTAATTGTAAACCCAGGATGTCAAGGCTTTATCCAAACCAGCACATAATTTTTTTTTTATTTTTTTTTTCCTGTCAACCTTTTGAGGGCTTTGGTAGTGCTCTGTGGCTTTGCCAAGCTATTGTGATGGTTTTTAGCTTCTCTGAGCTCCCGGGTTTAATCAGTCCCATCGTGGCCAGGATGGTAAGAAAGTTCTCCTATCCCAGGCTACAGCCTTGGCAGGAAACAGGTGGTCTGGCAATGGGAAGCCTTGGAGCAGAAGGGGTGGTGAAAGGGGAAAATATCTGTTTTTATAAAGCTTTGGCAATGAAGGTTGGTTATTTTGTTTTGGTTTTTTTTTTACAAAAGTGCATTGCCAAGAAGTGAGCAGGGTGAAACTCCCTCTCCAACTGGAGGTGACTGAGTACATCAAACGCTAGTCAGGCACATCGACCTAGAGAGGAACAAAACTATCATCTCCAAATTTCAGTGATGAAATTAATACTCCTGAGTGACAGGTTAAAATGTTTTGCTTGTGAAATAAAGTCTTGGAGTGGTTTATGGCATGAAATTTGTATTGTGTCAAAGGGATGTGACTGAAGATGACTGTAATTTTGTGGTTTGGTCTCCTTTAATTAGACGTTGTATGGAGTAAAAGGACATTCTTGGTTAGTGGAGATAGGTAAGAGCCTGTTTGCATGCTCGCTGGACTTGAGATGTTCTATGGGCTTATTTTTCAGTTTGAGTTCACAGTGGCGTGAATGGCCACTACAGTTGGCCATTCAGAGGATGAGGGGTATGTCGAGTTGATGTACTTACTGTATTTCATTGTTTGCATCAGGATATTGCTTTGCAGTTTTTTGTGCACTTTTCATTAGCCAAAAGCTGAATTCTCAAAGTAAATCTGTCAGTGCTACTTCTGAAATATGTGCATATTTTTTGATACTGTTGCCCTGGTATTTTTTGTACAGCTCTTCATTTTATATGTGTTGGACCTGAAGGGAGGGTGTGTGACACACTTTTTCCTGATGTGTATACAATGTGCCACACAAATACTGCCTCAAAAAGCAGAGGCTTTGCGGGCTGATGTTGGTCAAAAGTAATACAAGTGCTTATAGAAAGAAGTGGGGAAAGAACCTTAAGGTGTTAGATTCATTTGACAGTAGATTGAATCTGTTCTGTCATCCCGTGGGTGATGCTTTGTGACATGGTTGCATACCCTTATGCTAGATTTGAAATGTACAAACACATGGTTGCAGCTATCATGAATGATACTGTGGTGGGTTGACCATGGCTGGACACCAGGTATCCACCAAATCACTTCAGTCCTCAGTTGGACCGGGGAGAGAAAGTAATAATGAAAGGCTAATGGGTTGGGATAAGGGCAGGGAAAGATCATTCAGCAGTTCCTATCATGGGAAAACCAGACTTGACATGGGGAAAATGAATTCAGTTTATTACCAATCAAATCAGAGTAGGATTATGAGACATAGGAACGAATCTTACATCACTTTCTCCCTACCACTCCCTTATTCCCAGGATCAGCTTCAGTCCTGATTTTGTCTCCCTCTTCTCCCTGAGCAGCACAGGGCGGTGAGGAATGGGAGTTGTGGTCAGTTCATCACACATTGTCTCTGATGCTCCTTCCTCCTCAGTGTGAGCGCTCCTCACATTCTCCCCCTACTCTAGCCTGGAGTTCCTCCCACAGGAGACAGTCCTCCACCAACTTCTGCAACATGAGTCCTTCCATGGGGTGCAGTTCTTCAGGAACTGCTTCAGTGTGGTTCCCTTCCATGGATTGCAATCCTTCAGGAACAGACCACTCCAGCATGGGTCCCCCACAGGGTCACAAGTCCTGCCAGCAAACCTGATGCAGCATAAACTCTTCTCTCCATGGGGCTACAGATCTTGCCAGGAACCTGCTTCAGTGTGGGCTTCCCACAGGGTCACAGCATCCTTTAGGCATCCATGTGCTCTGGCATGGGATCCTCCATGGGCTGCAGGTGGATATCTGCTCCATTGTTAACCTCCATGGGCTGCAGGGGGACAGCCTGCCTCACCATGGTCTTCACCATGGGCTGCAGGGGAATCTGCTCTGGCACCTAGAGCATCTTCTCTTCCTTCTTCACTGACCTTGGTGGCTGCAGAGTTGTTGCTCCTGCATATTCTCACTCATCTCTCCCAGCTGCTCCTGTGCAGCAGTTTTTTTTCTCCTTCTTAACTATGTTATCATAGATGTGCTACCACTGTGTTGCTGGTGGGCTCGACCTTGGCCGGTGGTTGGTCTTGGAGCCAGCTGGCATTGGCTTTAACAGACATGGGGAGAGCTTCTGTCAGCTTCTCACAGAAACCACCCCTGTAGCTCCCCTGCTACTGAAATCTTGCTGTGCAAACCTAATACAGATAGCTGTGTGGGAAAATGAACTTGCTAAGAACTAGCTGTTCGAAGAAACCCCACCAAACTTATCTCTCTCTCCCACCTGGATACTCTTCCTAGATACTCTCCTAACTAGATACTCTTCCACTCACGTCAGGGTGATGTGTATGACACCATGGTTATTTTTTTGTGAATTATTGTTCTCCTTTTTGATAAATATTTTGAAGAGGATATCTTGTATTGCATCTTTTGAAAAATGCTGTTATGAGAGGACTTTTTGTTTATTTAAAAATATATTTAATTATTAAGTTACTTTTCATCAGTTGCTTTCTCACTTTTCTTCTACATGCTTTTCACCAACTTGTGAACTAGCCATAGTCCCTGCAATGCATGTCTCCTGTGCAATTCTTGAGGTCTTGAAAAATGGACGGATAAAACCAAACACTTAAAAAGCATGTTTTCTCACCTAATTCAAATTCTGTCTTGTGCTGCATTTGAAAATGGATAAGAATCATGAAAGAAAAATAAATTAAAATGTTTCAAAATTTCATCTTCCATTTTTTCCTTTAAATAACTTCTTTTTTTTCCCCAGAAAACTTTAGTCTAAAAAAGAAAAAAAATGTTTAAAATCATCTCTTTGCCCTGCTTTTTCTGCAGCTGCTATATCATCC
Organism: Gallinago undulata; assembly: GCA_026546715.1. Lineage (NCBI taxonomy): Eukaryota > Metazoa > Chordata > Aves > Charadriiformes > Scolopacidae > Gallinago > Gallinago undulata. Next base: position 103,664,523 of record JAOTQQ010000023.1, on the reverse strand, counting down.
GTTGCAGTTCTTATGACGCCTTTTTTACTGGCATTATGCTTGATTCCAAACTGTAAACCAGGTTTCATAACTCCATGATCATACCTGAGAGAGCTTGAATCCAGCATTAATTTCAGTTAATGTTGTACAGCGCAAGCGGTTCTGTCTGCTCTCCAGGAATCATTTTGGAGTTAGGCAGTTACTCTGCATCTGTGCAAGAAGCAATTTGAAGATCCACTCAGTCCAGTCTTGAAAGGAAAGGGGGACAAATGGGAACTGTGGTAACTTCAGTGCACGGTATGGAGAATAGTGTTCTCCTGTGATGGTGAAGAAAGCTTTTTCTTTGAGGTGAAATGCAAACTATATGCATTCAGCCAAAATACTCTTTTTTTAAAGGTTGACTGAAAGCTTTACATAAAGACAGAGGATCTCTTCATTCCTGGAAAGTGAACTGTATTGCTGTTTTACACTTATGTCTTGGTGTGGTTATTCAAACTGCTACTTACTGGATTTTATAATATACTGCTTTGTCTTAATTCCTTTGTAGTTTTTAACTCAAAAATAATGTTAGGAAGAGTGAGTGCATGGCAAGTTTTGAGTGTTTGTGCATTTCAGGATTTCATGAGCCACAGGACGAACTGTCTAGAAATGGATTTTGTCAGTTCACAAACTTTTTTGCCTTTACACGTTGACCTTGTTTAAATTAGTCACAGTAAATGAATTCTGGGTATCTGAGGCTCTTTCCATAGCAGTGTGCAAATGTTCTTTTTTGCAGAAAATCTATTGTCAAATTACTGCTGCCTATAGAGAGCCTATTTCAGGCAAAGTAAACAAATAATTCCACAGGAATTCTTGGAAATACTTTTGAGGTTGAGGTAACGACAATTTGTTTTGAACCTAAAAGACTAATGCCTCCCCTTCCCTCCAAATACTTTTTATAAGACCAGACTCTCAAACCTTAACCTGAGCAGGTGTCATTTTTTCCTAAATGTTAGCTGGGTAGGCTCGTTACCTGATCCTAATTTAATCCCACCCCCGGCAAGAATCAAGGACACTTATTTTCTAGGATGTCCCTTCCCATCTCCAGAAATATTGATGAAATTTTCAGTGATTGTTGTTCACATATGATTAAAAGTGTCTATTATTAGAACATATCTGGCAGCAGAGTGACTTCCCAGTTTTTGCGTAGTAGGATGTTAATTAATACCCTCGCTCCAGAGGCGGCAAGGCTGGAGATGTACTCTGTATCCAGCCTGGGGGAGATTAAACTCATGTCTCCCACACTGAAGAGAGTCCCCTAAGTGAGAAGCTATGGCTCGGTTGCAGAGAGTCTGTCCACTCCATGTCAGCCGCAGAGCTGATATCCCTGGCACAGCACCATGCCCGTAGCAAGTATTAACAATTTAGGGAGCTTCACTTTGTCCTAGCTAGTTTTAAAAGGATGAAATTCAAAAATCCGGTGTAGGCTGGATAGAGTGCTATTTCTGCCTAACACTGTTCTTTTTAATGTATGGAGTATAGCAGATTCTGACACCCTCTTCAATGCATTATTCACTGAGTTGTAATGCCTCTTGTCTTTTTAAGGTCATAAACTAGCTTTTAATCTAATTTTATTCCAGATTGGAATAGGAAAAAACATTGTCGTGGTGGGAAACCTGAAATAGGGCTTTAGCACGATACACTTAAATATAACTTGCTGTCAGTGGCTGGTGGAACTATTGGCCACGTTCAGCAGTGAACAGGGCAAGGAAAGCTAAAAGCAGAGATAAAACATCTCGTTTTACTCACTATTCTTTTGCTGGGCTGTCAAGGCCTGGCAGTTATGTTGTCATTTTACAAATATGACTCCACATTCACTGAAACGCAGCCACTAACCAGCTTCAGTGGGAATCCTATTAACCTGCAATCCCTTTGGCTGAGGGTGGAATAAAGTTCTGTGCTTTTGGTCTGCATTTCAGATAACAGAAAGGCCATATGGCTTGGAATTGTTTTAGTACTGCCCGTTATCTCTTAATTAAGATTAATTATTGAGATATTGTTATACTTCACAAAAATTAATTACTGAGATATGATTATACTTGATTTTGTATTGGTCAAGGCTTCATATCCATTCTTTTTACAGTTAATCTTGCCCTATGAGTACTAATGGCTTGGCTACATAGCAGTTTCTGTGCTTTTTCTAATGCATACTTAGCAAAGAATAAGGTAGTATGTTGTGCTGTTGCAGTTTTTGTGAAACAAATGACAGGTATTTTTCTAAGGAAAAAAAAAAAAAAGATTCTACCCTCCCACTGCACCATGCATCTGAAATATTTAATGCATCCATAAACAGATTGTAATTGGTCCAGCTTTCCCTCTTTTTTTAATGAAATCTGAAGCCCCATCCAAAACCTAGAATAGACCATTGAAAGAGCATTTGTTCATGGAATGGATGAACTATCATATCCTGATTATTTCTGATGGAGCCAATGGAACAGCATTTCTCTCCAGAACTAAAATTTTTGCTTTCTAAATGAATATTTGCTGGTAGAATCCATATATGCAAGAGTCAGTCCTGGTCTGAATCTTGAATTAATTTGATAGAGGATTCATTTAGTTGTCAGGTTTAAGGTTCACGCTGGAAACTCTTGGGCAGAAAGAGGTGAAAGGGTTTCCTATTCCATCTTATTAAACACAGCGTACTCTGAAGGTATGGGTACTGTAAAAATTCAGACTTGAAATGCAGTAGGTCCGGTGATTCTGGTAGCTTACTCTTGAGGGGGCTTGCATTCAATGTGGATTAGTCAGTGGATATGGTTTTATTTATAAATGGGCTCAAATTACTTATGCACATGCTGTTTCTCTGGCGGAACAGGGATAAAATGTGAGCACTGCCAAGCAGTGATTCCACTCCATGATTCAGGAATGGCATTTTTTTTTTTACTCAGAACAGAGGAACAAGCTTTGGTATTGTTGGAACAGAAAACCAATTTAAAAGGCCAAAATCCATCATGAAAAAAGTCTGTAGTCCTTTTAATTGTTGTTGTTACTGTTATTGTTGTTGTTGACAGCAAGATGAAAACTTTTTCTAAGTCATCAATTACAGGTATTTTAGCTGACCGTTTTTGGCAAGCTTTTCATGTACAATCCCTTTTGAAACATGGCCATGGTCTTATCAGAACATCTGTTTGCGTAACATATTTCATAAGTAAAATGCATGTGTATTATTTTTTTTTAAAAAAAGCCTGAATCATCCTCCCTACCTTTATTTTTAAGCTAAATACTTTCAGCATAAATATAAAGTGCTTCTGCAAATGCAAGCTAAGCCTTTTGCTCTGTGGCCTTTGCAGCCCTTTTCTTCTCCCTTCCTTTTTTTTTCCCTCTTCCATCCATCAGCCTTCTTCCTACTTGCCCAGGTGCTAGGATACTACAGAAAGCTCAATTGGTTTCAAATATTCAACATTCCCCCAACTTCCAAAAGATGAATTGGGAAAATTTGAAAAAGACTAACACCAAAGGGTGTTACTAACAGCCATTTTTAAGTCCCGAAGTGCTGTGTGCTCTATAGTGTTTACATTTCTGTTAGGGGCCAATGTTTTTTAAAGCAAATAAATTTTAAAAAGTAACATAGAAGTACCTTTTTAACCATGTTTCAGGTGACCTGAACATGCAAATCTTACACTCGTGAACTGTACTAATAAATTGCTTACTCTCTTTTGTGTCTTAATATTCACTGAAAATGTTATTTTGATTAACTTTTGTTTAGCTATTAAAGTAGAGATACTGATTTATAGGTGACTCCTATTTTCCTATTCTGTTGTTCTATGGTGTGTAACTGTTTAGCAAGATTACCACTTTCTTTGTTAAACTCAGAAGCATTTACTGTTTTGTTCCCCAATTTATCAAAAGGTGACAGACCTGTTACAGTCTGTACCTGAGATTTCTTGCAGCTTGGGGAAAGAACCAGACGATGACACTGTAAACTTAAAGTGACCAATAGTTTAGTTCAACAGCCTGGTACCAGCTGGGATTTCCCTCTTTGGGTAGTTTTTCCCTTTGGTGCTACTTCCCCTCACTTTTTGGAGGATAGTGGAATTCTTTTTTGTTATATCAAGTATTACAGTGGATATAAAACCCAGCTGAGTAATCTCAGTTTATTTTTACTTTTACTCATTCCATCTTTTAAACAAGATTAGGGAAAACATCCAGAATAAAAGGAATGTCAAATCATTATTGTTCCGGGTGCCCAGTCTCATGGGACTCATTGTGACTTGTGAATATAAAAAAAGATTTTAAGTATTAATTGCTTCAGAGCTATGGACACATAAGTCTCAGCCATTCATGTTTGGTTGATGCAAGGTCCATAGGTGGCACATTTAAATAAAATATCCGAACCTGAAGCTTTGAAAACACCTGATCGTTCCATTCTCTTCAAGTTAAACCGGCTCATTTGCTTCTAATGCAGGGTGGGTATATGAATCCTATACTGATGTATGTGTAGAAAACTGTGTCTCATTTCTTAATGAGAGTGAGAAGGCTAAATAGAAAAAGTATTTTTAATATTTCTTGACTATTAATGAAGAGATTTATGCAGTAGCTTTTCCTAGCCGGTGAGTTTTGGACTGAAGATATCTCATTGCTTTTAATTCCAACAAGTACTCCTTAAGTCCTCATATTCATGTTCAAGGAATTTTTTTTTCTTCCATAAAAAATTCTGTCTTTACATGCAAATTTAAGGAAAAAAAATCTAGAAATTTCTAGAAATCTCTTGGGACAATGTGTCATGAGCAACTAAGCTCCATGCAGCCACTCACTCTCTCTCCTCTAGCAGGATGGGAGAGAGAATCAGGAAGGTAAAAGGGACAAAACATCTGGATTGAGATAAAGGCAGTTCAATAGGTAGAGCAAAAGCCACTCACACAAGCAAAGCAAAACAAGGAATTAATTTGCTGCTTCCCTTCAGCAGGCAGGGGTTCAGCCATCTCCAGGAAAGCAGGACTCCATCACGTGTAACAATTACTTGGGAAGACAAATGCCATCACTCTGAATGTTCCCCCTTCCTTTTTCTTTCCCCAGCTTTGTAAGCTGAGAGTGACCTCATACAGCACAGGATGGCCCTTTGGCCAGTTGGAATCAGCTGTCCCGGCTGCGTCCCCTCCTGGCTTCTTATGCTCCCCATCCCACTTGCTGATGGGGTGATGCACTGTGTAAGCACTGCTCAGCAATAACTAAAGCATCCCGGTGTTATCAACACTGGTTTAGGCACGAATCCAAAACATAGCCCCATCTAGCTAAAAAAACCACACAAACAACTCTGCCCCAGCCAAAATCAGCACAAATGTGGTTGCTTCTACAAATACTGACTACAATTCTATATATAGGTCATCCAGTCTTTAGTCAGGGCTAGTCATCCTTATGTTTTAAAGCAAAAGAAGGCAGAAGGTCTCTGCCATTTCTAATGTGTTGATACTCTAGGGATAACATAACACACTCCCTGGTGTCACACTGCTTTGAAAACCCCATTGGATGGGATTAGAATGGGAAAATTGATCTACTTCCAAATTACATTTCTCTGAACAATAAAGGTCTACAGGTCAATCCCACCCTGAGAACTGATCGTTGACGGAGCTGGATTTATTTTAGTTTCAGGAACGGTCTCTGACATACACAAGAAAAATGTTTAATTTTAACAGTACTGTATCTGTGTTTTACAAAAGGAGAAATAAATTATGCTGTTAGGGAAGCCTGGATGAAAGTCAAAGTTGCATAATAACCCACTGCTCCATCCACTGAAAGGCCTGATTTTATTCCCAAGCTGCAAGAAAAGCGAACAATTCTTTGTAATCGAGCTGTGGAGCTCGTGAAAGAGAGGGATGGTTTTACTAGATGATTGATACATTATCCTATTTTCTAATAACATTGCTTTATGATACTGCTTCACTTGAAAAAACTGCATTTTTAGAAAAGGCATTGTGAGCCATAACGTACGAAAACTGTACAGCTTTTCTTTCCTTGCCATAGAAAGCAAAAACTTGGATGTTAGTGTGGCAGTGTAGTATAATGGTGCATTTCAACAACAAACAAAAAAAAAAAACAACAAAAAAAACCAAAACCATCAGAATGGAGTTACACAGAGTCAATCTGGATATAATGCACTAAGTAGAACTGAGTAATCTTGCCATTTGTATTGCAACTACCTTTTGACTTTGTGCATTTTGCTTTTCTGTTTCTTAGATGCACAGCCCACAGATGGAGAGAGGGAGGTATGGAATCAGATCAGTGCAGTTTTACAGGACTCAGAAAGTATGCTCGCAGACCTTCAGGCTTACAAAGGAGCTGGACAAGAAATTAGAGATGTATGTGTGTTAAAGTGACAGTTCTTTGGAAGGAAAATCAAGCAAAACTCAGTGTGTTCATTGCTTCTGTTCTGTATCCAAGCACAGTCTATGAAACGATATGAAAATCTTCATTAAAATTGTATTTAGAAAATATGTTACAGTTTTGGTGTAATGTTGAATATAAAGCCCTAATGTCAAATCGTTAAATGGTGACTGTTGGAACTTCTTTTAAGTTTACTATTAGTAATTATTTTTCACTTTGAGAAACAGCATTTCATACACCTCATTTCATCTGTCTTCCGGTAGAAGTCAAAGTTGAGGATATGGAAGAAATAATACTCAGATGTTTGAAATACACGATAAAAAAAGAGTTGAAAATAGTTGTTCTCCAGTGTAAGTGAAATAATGAAAATTATAACCTTACATCAACTTTGCAGGCATCTTACTGTTTGATATTGGTCCTGAAGTACAGTTCTGGTCTGTAATTTACAATTCGGCTCAACTGACCAAACCTTGCCTTGCATCAGCTTTGCAGTTATTGTTAGTGTGAGCTATTCATTACTCAAGAACCTGAATATGTTGAAGATTTCAAAAACATCAGAATCTTTTAAAAAGGCTATTTCTGTAACCTGTAATAAAGGTCTTCCTTGATATTTCTGCAATATTATTATTCCCCCAAATAATGTGTTAAAATGTATTCCTACATGTCAGCAGTGTATTTGAATGAATAATTTTAAACAACTATGTTACAAGGGGAAAGGGAAGGGAGAAAAATGGTATTTTTTGGACTCGCTAATTTCCTATTCCTGTGCAATGTAATGTCTCCTAATTGTTTTGTGTTCTACAATACTTACTTTCGAAAATGGTGAACTAGAAAACTTCTGAACCATCCTTTGCTTATTGTTCCTGGATCACAGTTATTTTACAGTAATATTTGCATTTCAGGCAATACAAAACCCCAATGATATCCAGTTGCAAGAAAAAGCGTGGAATTCAGTATGTCCTCTGGTTGTAAGGCTGAAGCGCTTTTATGAGTTTTCACTCAGATTAGGTGAGCCCTGTTTTAGTATGTCTGCTTATTAGGCTGCTTTATAAAGAAATAGGAAGTTTATTCTTCTATAGACTATTTAAGGGTTATTATTCTTTCTGTTTGATACCACCAAACATTTAACTGTGGTTACATTTATCAAGGTCTACTTTTAATCTTAATTTATATTCAAAGTTATCAAAGTTTGTAGTTTATCACTTAAAATAAATCAGCATTATCTAAATAGAGTACAAGCAAAGAACATGATAAAACTGTATAGAGATTTTCTCTGATGACTGCCACTTGTCTGCACTTCACTGGTCCCTATGGTACAAATGCAATTTATTTTTTGTGATTTGGATCCTTCTGAGTTTTAAAAGGAATGTAAACCACTAATATTTTGAGACTTTTTAAAAACAAGGATAGCAGGGGGAGAAGGGTATCAGTAAACTCTCTCACAGGATGAAAATCCAATGTTGGGCCTGTTTTACACTGGCTTTGTCATCCCTAACCCCCCCCCCCCCAAATTATGTAATTGTTCCTTGAATTAAGATGTAGTCCTTGAATTTACGTATAAAATGGGAGGGCTTCCAGTGAAAGGGAATTCTTCTACCCCATCCTGCTTACTAAGTCTTTCACTTGTTATGTTACGCTAGTAATTATAGCTGCGGGAGCTGAATTGCATTGTTATCAGTGCCTAAGAGTACAGTTTTAGTAACAGGGATGCTAGAAAGTCTCTGTACTGAGCTGATGGCTAATTAGGGAAGATGAAAGAGAAAGACTTGAATATGTGAATGCAAGAAAAATGCTTTCTCTAGACTTTTTGATAAGGAACCCAGATAAAGAGTGATAAAAAGGGAAAAGAGGTCAGTGATACAAAATGGAGAGAAAATGGCAGAGAGCCTGAAGAGGCAGGTCTCTGACTAATGTTTCTCTGCTTAGAATAGTACAAAAAAGCATTTCTATTAGAGCTCTGCATGTTCAGAGGGTTCCTTCCCTTCAAGCAAAGTATATTTAAATACCTACTTTAAACTTGGTCATAATGTGGACTGAATAGAATTTGTGTTTCTGATTTTTATTCAGAGAAGGCCCTGCAGAGCTTATTGGAGTCCTTGACGTGCCCACCTTATACTCCAACTCAGCACCTGGAACGGGAACAGGCTCTAGCGAAAGAGTTTGCAGAAATCTTACATTTTACTCTTCGTTTTGATGAACTTAAGGTTAATAAAATCTTTTAATGCGTCCTGATTTTTTCCATGTATTTTGAACCGAAAGTGATTATTTCCTATTTGTCTTCCTCTCAGATGAGAAACCCTGCAATTCAGAATGACTTCAGTTATTATAGGCGAACAATAAGTCGCAACAGAATAAACAACATGCATGTAAGTAAATAAAATCTGATCTGCTGTTCACACTGAGGTATTTATCACTATGCATTTATAATGTTTTCTTTTGTTATTTACTCGCTGTCATGTTCTCTCCTTCACACTAAGAGTTAATCAGCAGTCCAGATGAAGTCGTTAGAGTGGAACTATTGGTACTACAATCTGCTTGCTGACACAAACGTGTACTGTATCTTTTATATTGCTGCTGGCAAGATTTTTTTTAAAGAGTTTTATTGACTATTTTTTCTCACGTTTTTATCAGCTAGACATTGAGAATGAAGTAAACAATGAAATGGCCAATAGGATGTCCCTGTTTTACGCAGAAGCCACACCAATGCTGAAAACACTCAGTAATGCAACTACACATTTTGTGTCAGAAGTAGGTAATGGGGGAGAAAAGGTCTGACACCAAACATTCTTGATTTTAATTTTACAAGATGGTTTACTGAACATTGTCTGTTTCTACCTCTTCTAGAACAAAACATTACCAATTGAAAATACAACGGACTGTCTAAGTACTATGGCTAGTGTATGTAAAGTCATGTTGGAAACACCGTAAGTTTTATCTTAAATCTTGTTTTTCTTGTATGAGAGATTTTGTATTGTATTTTAAGTAGCCACCTGTGATAAACACATATTTTTCCAAATGAATTGCTGTATATTTGCCTTAAATTATCACATTTGTATGCAAAGCATGAGCTGGTATGAGAAAGCCTTGCCCCCTGTTTTAAACACCTTATGATATTCTTCATAAATCAGCATTGAGGTTTGTTAGGGAGAGCTTACATACACGGTCAGCCTGTATTTCAACAAAAGGTTATAATACAAATGTAATCTTACGCTCTCACAGGCTTCAGTGTCTCTATCTTGGCAAACTGGGGCTGTAGGCGAACTGCTGTCTCTTGATTGCCTGTGCTGCTGTTATTAGCACACTAAGGGACAAGATTTTGGCTTTCCCAAGCAGTGTTTTCACAAATGATACACAGGGATTATTTTGACAATCATTTGAGTAGATCTTTTTGGATGTAGCAATCTCTTGGTCTCAATCGGTGTGAGAAACTTCAGCTGTATGGAAACTGTATAGTTGTTTTCATAGCTGCTAGCATAGGTACAGTCAGTGGGGTTGTTATTGTTTAGCTATGCATTTAGTCAAGTTTTTTTTTTAGGTTAGATATCTTTGAGGGGAAAACACAAGATAGAGCCAAGGTAGTCTTCCTGTCTTTGAACTGTTTGTTCATGGTGCCGTGGAAAGGGTAGAATTCCTGAGGTTATTGTGTGTGTTTATGAAAATTCTGGAGAAGTTCTGTAGGTGGTAGAACTCATCTCACAATCCAGGAACATCTTAGAAGTAGACATTGAAAACCAACCTTATGTGTAAGCTCATTTTTTGGCAAAAATAGAGAAACAGAAAGTTATGAGTCATCTACCAGAAGATTATCTGATACTTAGTTCTACTGTGGGATAATCAAGCATTTTCACATCACAGTGACTGTAGCCTTTACATCTGTTCATGTTATGATGCTGTGTTACTTAAACAGAAGAATAAAAGTTGAAGTCAGTGTAAACTGAGAGGTCGTATAGTACAAATTTTAGTATTTTTAATTATATGTTTAAGTGAAAGAATCAAGTTTTGTATTGAAAACCTGTGAATGACAGTAGAAAAATCCATGTATTACCTACTCATAATATTTATTAGAAAAAATGTGATAATTTCTGTTTTCAGGATTTCTGTTTTACTTTACTACAGTTAATTTTTCATTTCTTGATGATTGCTTCAGAGAGTAGAGATGACACAGACTGTCTTAACTGTGCCATCCATATTATTATTTTGCAATTGAAAAGTCAAAAACTCTTTAGAATGAGTTCAGTCCACATTTTACACGAACCTGGGGTGTTGAAGTTGCCTATGTTCTTAGGGGGAAGAGAGACCAATGACCATGACCCACCTAGGCGAAATCCTGAACTTACTAGCTGCTGAAATTTGTTCCCACATAAATGTTTACTGTTTCAAAGTAGGAATTTAAGCAAAAAGAGTAGCTTTCCTTTGAGGTCTCAATATTCTGAGGTTCCTGAGATTAAACAGAAGTAAAATAAATCTCCATCATATTTCATGAACTATGGAAGTCTTTTGTGAAGCCGTCATTTTAGGTGTTTTGTTGAAGTGAGGAATTGAACTGCAAAGGGTTTTTAGAAGGGATTTTCATATCTCTTTGCTTTCTAACCTTCCAGCTAAATTAACAAGGATTTATGCAATTCAAAGATCTTTAAAATCTGACTAAGGTTCATCTTTAACCTTAAAATACAATGTTCAGACTTCATGTGCTTATAGCTTGCAAAATTGTCCAGTAAAATTCAAGAGTGTTTGTTTCTTTTGTTCTGTTTTCCAGAGAGTACAGGAGTCGATTCACCAGTGAAGAGACCCTTATGTTCTGCATGCGAGTAATGGTGGGAGTTATCATTCTGTACGATCATGTTCATCCTGTGGGAGCTTTCTCAAAGACATCAAAGATTGACGTAAGAGTGACTTTTCTTTAATACTTTGTAGGCTTGAGAATACTATTCTACAGATTTTTTCTCAGCCCAAGCATATGACTTTGTATAAATAATTTTAATTACTTTTGAATGGCAAAATTTAGTATTTGTCTTCACCTGTGTACTTTAATATATCAGCTGCTTTGAAATTAAAAAAAGGATCAATCTTTTTTCTTTGTATTTTCTTCCAGACACAGATATTCATTTGTATTTGTTAGCTCTGCTTTCCTGCCAACTTTATGGTTACACTAAAATAATTTTGTATTACACCTATCCTGGCATAAGTTCTGTGGTCATAATTTTTTATTAATCATGTGATTTATTTATGCTGAAATGCTCATCTTTGGTAGTAGTTCTGTTGTAAATAAGCAAATATTCCACATTGTCTCTGCTTTGTCTAAGATCTAAAGTAGCAGAACTGATATCTTATTGTTGTAATGTTGATAATGAGCCTTTGAGCCTTCACATTTAGCTTTGGCATCACTAGTCACAGGGAAATCAACGTTATTTTTACATCTGAGGTATTGCAAACAAACACAGAAAAAGTACTATTATTTGGGCTACGTGTTTTTACAAACCTAAATCTCATGCACCGCATCTTTCAGCAGAAATAAACTGTAATTCCTGGGAAAAAGATGCTAAATCTTTCCCTTTACAAGAAAGCCTACTTCAAAAGAGAGAATGTATATACATATATATATATATATTATCATGCCCTATGGCACTAAGTCTTCATTAGCATTTTTCATCTGCACATATCAGTATTTTACCATGGCTCCTCTTTACTCTGTTTTACAGAGGGAAAGATATGTCACAAAGAGGTGAATTGATTTGCTCAAGGTCATGCAGCAGATAGAGCCCGGGAATTGAATGCAGACTTCCTGACTTCTAATTCAGTCTCTTGCCTACAGAGGCTACACAAGTAAAATTTTGATAGGACCAACTCTGCAGCGCTTGTACTTTGTTTCTCACCCTTATCATAAAGACTTGCAATCTTACAGGATAGTTAGCTGGATGTAAATGGGAGACAGGAGATGGATGACTCAGTTTTAAAAATAAGTATGTGGTCCCAAATTTTAATTTGCTTAATTAGTTAATGATTCTTCACTAATAACAAAAAAAATCTTATAATATTTCAGATGAAGAGTATGTTTTACTGTGAAAAACAATTATTTTCTCCAAGCTAGTCACTTCTTGGGAGCCATTTCAAAAGAATTTCAGGAACGGTGGAACAAATTACACTTTCCTTACTCTTTCAAGACTGGGGAATTTATTTCAAGCTGTTAATGAAAGTCTCCTAGCTTAGACATCCTAACAGTTCCTCTATGACTCTTTTAAGAATTCTGATTCTAACAAAAAAGGAAAAGAATGATTTGAATTTTTATCTCCTTTGAGTTTGATCTGGTGAAGTATGTAAACCTGCATTGAGTGATGGGAATATAGTCTTGAGTTTCTGTAGTTCAGAAGTAACTGTGTCACTTAAAAATACATGCTGCTGCCCTGAGAATTATCATCTGATAAACTGTTTGCTATAGTAATTTTGTCTTCCAGGTAAAAGTGAGCTAACTGAGCAGCATTCACCGATTGTTAGGCTGGTGATTGTACAGGAGGGTGCAAAATTATTTTTCAAATAATTTTTAATGGCAAATACACGGACCCTGACTTCAGTTATGTATTTAATCATCCACTAAGGCAGAGTTGCTCCTTAGCTACAAAGAAAATAATGTAGATTTAATACTGCAATTTAACTTGAGAAGGTTCAAATTTTGACTGCCATTTTCTTTATTTTAAATTCCTCTAGACTAATTTCTGGATAGCTGTTAGATGTCTTTGTAGCAATGGGAAGAAATAGGCACGTCTGGAATACAATTCACTACACCTGAAAGTATATTCTGAATAGGTTAGGGAATTTCTTATTTCTCTCTGTTGACTAGAAAGGGAGTCTACGTAGGGGTTCAAAGGAGTTCTTGTTTCTCTGCTTCATTTCCTCTTTTGTAAATTTGGACGGAGTTTCAGCCTGTTTTTCACAGTCTCTATGAAGATATTTGCTCAGTGTCGTGTTTAAAATCAACATCATGGACTACTTATCTCAGATTAAGTTTGTAACCACTAGGTATGAAACAAATCATAAGCTATCACCAGTTAGGTTTACAACTAAAAACTGGATGCTGAAAATAAAAATAAAAGTCTAAGTTTAAACATCTCTTCTGATAGTTGCTAACAGCAATGACGTGGAACTGTCTTCCAAAATCTTTTTGTAGCTTTTATCAGCTGTTCCTGGCATTTCTGTTGGAATTGGAGAAATCATGTGCAAGTTGAAATACATACATTTGATATATAATTTACTATCTACAGTTGCTTATTGAAGTAGATACTCTTTTCTCAAAAGTTAGGTTTTTAACTTAAGATAATTTTTAATAAGTTATAATGCTTTTATTGTGTCATGTAAAGCAGCATTAACACTCAGTAGGAAAAAATCACTGCCTGTCTTTGGTGAAATTTTTCCTTGTTTTCAGCTAGTGCAATTCATATATTATTGTTCAATAGTGGCATGCTTCTGTTCCCAGATGAAGGGATGCATAAAAGTTTTAAAGGAACAACCACCTGACACTGTGGAAGGACTTCTGAATGCTCTCAGGTATGTGTGGAATAATTGTTTCATTCAACCTTAGCAACTTCCTCCTTTATTTCTCCCAATCTCTTTATATTTAAGACTTTTCATCAAAGAAGCTTGATTTATTAAGAAAATTGTTCTTTCAGGTTTGCCTTTATCACCTGGGGTTTTCTTAAGTAATACTAATTTCTTGCGATTCCATTTCATTTTGATAAGCGATGATTGTTTATATCGGAAGTGATAATACCCTTCTTCAGACATACTTAAGGTTTTTTTATCACCTAAAACTTAGCCATCTAAACGGTAAACAATACACCAAAGATAATATCTCTAGGCTATTATTGGTTATATAAAATACCCCAGCAACTAGAACATTTTCAAAGCAAAGAGTAAAATTTATTTTTCACAAACCTTTGATGTTTCCTTTCTCTCTTTCCATGTGATTTAATAAGGCTTGATTTTATTTTATTTTGCTAAATGATACCACTTCAAGAACCCAGCAACCTAAATCACAATCCTGTACCAGAGTGTTTAAGGTGGTGTCCGGGAAACCAAGAACGAAGTGTCTGACACTTCTCTGAAGCCAAGAAAGGAGTCTTAAATTTTTCAGAGGTGTATTGCATTCTGTAGCTAGATAGAGTGAGAACTGCAGCCATAGCCATGCTTATCATGTCTTTTGAATTGACATAAAGTTAAATCCTATAGATATCAGGTGTGCTTTGGGCTTGTGATTGATCTCCCAACGAACATAAGTGGAGAATGTTTGGGCTTAAATGGAAAAAACACTAAAGCTCTTCAGTCCGCCCAAGATATTCCCAAAAATGGAACTCAGCATCAAACAAACTGCTGGTTACAAAATCCAAAGAAATAGACCCTCCCCTGTCTGATGGTATCTTTGTAAGATGTAAAGGTACAGGACATTTAAGAAAGCTACTTAAAACTAGATTTATAGATTAGCCAAAATTCAATCTAGATTCCTAAGCCCTTTTAATATTTACGCCATTTCTTATGTCTTTATTTTTTACTTCTCTTGAGTCTTTTAACTGGAAAAAAAAGGAGATGAGTTTCAACCTCAAATTATTACAATGCCACAGAGAGATGGCAAACAGTATTTAGCCAGGATGTAGTCACAATTCTCCACCTATTAGCATGGAATAATTTATTTCAAGAGGTATTTAGAAGATAAAGAGCACCAGCGTATAAGTTAAATTCCCGTGATCAGTGACTAGAGGAACATTTAAGTACCTCCTTTGTGTAATTCAGCCTCACTGATTTCAAAAGCAGATACTGAACTATTTGAATCTTTCTAATCCCTGTTCATTTTATAAAATACCGTTTTAATTTGTAATTTCTAGGTTCACTACAAAACACCTGAATGATGAATCTACTTCAAAACAAATTCGAGCTATGCTGCAGTAGTATCCTGAGACAACTAGATGTTTGTATTGATCACAGAAGATGTGTATGTTTACATAATTTAATACAGTTTGATGTTAATACTTGTGTGTATTTACATAACCATTTTCTTCACATTGCTAAAATATATCAATCAGTTCATAACCTGACTGACTTTATATAGTGCAGCCTAAGTTTTTATTCTAGCCTTTATCTTTTGACTTCTAAAATACTTTTCTACTTCGATATTTCAGCTACCACAGTTTATCTGTGCATTTTAATCTTTAAACACCTTCTCTATCAGAGAAGCAAGTAGTAGTGAAGTCAAAATGGTAATAAAAAAACCTGAAATGTCACAGATAACCCAGAAAAGGAACTTTAAAGACAGAGAAAGTTAATGTAATTCATTGGATATGTTTTAAGGCCATGTGCACCGTTTTTTAGTTAGTTTTAGGACCTCCTCAAACTTGCATAATAGGAGAATACTTGAGTGTTCATCACTCCCATAAAATATGTCGTCTTTCCTGTAATAAGTGGAGATTCACCTGATTTTAACTATTATGTGCTGGCTGACATCCAAAAACATATTGCAAAGAGGTTATTTCACCTCTTTTATTAAGTATAAACTGTACCTTTCAACCACTGAGGAAATTAATATCCTTTTTCAGATTCAGTATAAGTAAACAGAAGATGTGTTTTAAGACCATTGCTAGATTTTGAAAATTCTATATAATTTTGTTAGATTTAGAAAGGAAAGGTAAAATGATAATGCCTTGACTTAACTAGAAGGGGTTTGTCAGTGTAAATAGACCATGACGAACATTATCTCTCACACAGCTCTACCTGGTAAGTAATTTTTTTGCTGATATAAACTGGTATAAAACAGAGCACTCTTCTTTAGCAGCAAACTTCCCTTGTGTCAAATCGGCCTCATCAGACTAAGGATAATATAAATATGTTTCAAGAGCTGAGCTGTTCTTAGGTACTCCGTCAAGTTTCTTGATAGTATTATGCATTAGATGAATCAGAGTCAACATAGAAATATGTATCAGCTGACTGCTCTTTGTTGGTTTTTGAGATGTGATTGATGCTTCAAGGAATTCAGTTCCTTGCTGAGTTGTTTTTTCTTATTTTGTAGCAATTTTTCCAGTAAACAGAATAGAAATACTTTGCCAAAAGAAGCAAAGCTCATACTCTGTTAAGTGTGTCTTCTGGGTGGTCTGCAGTCGCTTTACATGTTCTTGCAGAGGTCACGTTCTGAAAATGTGTTTGATTTTGTGTACTTTGCTTGCATGTATGTGTGAAAGCGCCAGTGCTTGTGCACAGATTCAAATTTGTATTTGCTTATTTCTGTGTACGTAAATTAGGGTTTGTGTGCTCTCACTGGAATTTTCATGCGTATCACTTCCAAAAACATTACCTTAAGACTTTGAAGATGCATTTGGTCTGCTGAAACTCAGCTGCGCTGTGACAAATTCAGGAGTTGAACTCAGTCCTTCAACAGTATTAATATCACAAGTTCTCTGGAGTAGGAATTGCCTTAGAGTTTATTCTGCCTTAGAGCAGAACTTAACCGCTATGAGGTTTCTCAAGCCTGGTGAGAACCCATACATTACCCATGTCATGATACTGGACAGCACCGCAACTTCCACCTTCGTGTCACACATCTGCAGTTGTAGCAGCAGATCGCTAGGTTGTTGTCAGGAGCAGAATTAGAAATTAGAGTTAGAAATCACGCTCGTTTTTTTCTTTTTCTGAAAGCAGTGATCACAGTGCTTTTCCACAGTAGTAAATCCACTGTTTACAAACTCCATTTTTGATGGGGGGACATTTACAAACATATACAAGGGGAAATCCTGCTTTGTTCATATTCACTTCCAGTTAGGTAAATCTAGGTGGGTGACATGTCACTCTGTTGAGCTTTGGTAACTGAAGTTAATACATGCTTACCTGCGATTATTTGTCAACCAATTAAGTCTTATCTTTAAATAGCCCAGAGGAAAGCTGTTTGTCACTTGTATAATAAAAATGTAAACCTTAAAGCATTCTGTGAGTTGTCATGTGCTGTTTGCCGAAGTCACTGAATTTCTTTGCCTGCTATTATGTTTTTGTACAGAAATTTGTTTGAAATAATAAAAAGTTTGGTACAGTAAGCATTGGGGCTGTCTGTATTTAGAGATAGCTAATCATAAAAGGATTGAGAAGTATCTCGTTTAAAGTTTTGGATCTGAGGTATAGTAGGCTTACCTTTATGCATCCAGTTTATAGTTTATTTTAAAGGCATTTAAAATATTTCACTTGTACGCCACAACAATCTAACCTCACGTCACTTAAACAATTCCTGGGTTTTTCTTTTGATTCTTGGCACTTGTCTTTCATCTTGAGCAGTTGATGCTACTTTACAGAGTGACTTGACAGAGCGACTATGACTTACATCTTCACATTAGTCATCCTAGGCTACGGTGCCCATCTTGGGTTGCATTTATAATCAATAAGGTCATTAGAAGATGATTCATCTAATCTTAAGTGCAAATGAATTGCTTTCTGAAGAAGAGCTATCTAGACCAATGGTCAAGGTTATTGATCTCCATTTTGTCAGTGGTTCTTGTTATTTAGGCTCATCAGGAGGTAAGAACACATGATTGTAGTACGGTAAATATCTAAGCTTCCTAATGACAGCATTTCAGAATGCAGATAAATGAGTTGACAAGTTTGGGTCAGAACAGCCCTAGAAAATTTGGTTGTTTTTTAGTGGAAGAAAATACTATTTGAAGGCAGTATGAATTTGAAAGACTATGATTTGCTGCTGCAAATAAATGAATGAGCTTGAAACATAATTTATGACTTCTCAACTTCCTGCTGCTACTAAGTCACTGTCATGAAAGATAGTTGCTGAGATTATATTTATTGGTATGTGATAGACCATATCACTCAGATAAATTATCTAATGTTTTCCATATCTACTAAAATTTACAAAGTAACAAAAAGTCTTCTCTGCTACCTTCTTTGTTGTATTTCAGCTAAATTTAAATGGGAAATATTAAAGTAGTATATAAGATAACTTGCCTTTTTACATTTACTCTGAATTAAACAAAGTGGAGCATAAATTCCTCATATCAAATGATCACTCTTCTCTCTCCTTATTTCCTTCTTGAGAAATTTAATAGAATCAATATATCAATATATATATATAAATAATACAAAAATATAGTGCCAGTAGGTGGATGCAAACACTTGTGAAATACTGCATCTTTGTATATCCCATATCTAGTTTGGGCTACATAGGGCTTTGTATTCATGTTTAAATATCTCTGCAGTCCTGGTAGGAAATCCATTTGAATGTAGGCACATATCCTTAGTGTCAGCTTCCATGTTTGCAAAACAGGGTTTAAAAGAACAATGAGAAATATAAAAGAATAATCTGCTGTTAAAACAGAATAATCATCTTCATGGCACCTTGCTGGGCATTCTCCAGTAAGTCCATGACTTTCTTGTACCAGGGAGCCCAGACCTGGTACCAGTTTAATTGGTAAAGCAAATGCTGTGCAGGTAAGCAAAGCAAAATAAGAAATTCTTGTAGTACTTCCCATCAGCACGCAGGTCATTTCCAGGAAATCAGAGCTTTTGTCATGCATAGCAGTTAGTTTGGAAGACAAATGCCATGACTCCAAATGTTTCCACCCCTTCCTTCTTTTTGCCCCAGATTTTTATTGCTGAGCATGACGTCATAAGGTACGGAATATCTCTTTGGAAAGTGGGCTCAGCTGGCCCAGCCGTGTCCCCTCCCAACTTCTTGTGCAACCCTGAGCCTACTTGCTGGTGGGAAGGGGTGAGAAAGAGAAAAGGCCTTGACGGTGTGTGAGCACTGTTCAGCAATAGCTAAAACATTGGTGTATTATCAATGCTGTTTTCATCACAAATCCCAAATATAGCAATATGACAGCTACTGTGAAGAAAATTGACAGCCTTCAATATACCCGTAGAAGCCCTTTTTGTTGGCCTTCGCGTCCTTTAACAGATTTAACTTCAGAAGGGCTTTGGCTTTCCTAACTCAAATGATGCACGTTCAGTGTCTTTATATTCTTCCCGGCTCTCTTGTCTCTGCTCTCTCTTCCTGCATGCTGCCTCTCTATGTTTGAGTTTAGCCAGGAGCTCTGTGTTCATCCATGCAGGCCTCCTGCCGTCTTTGCTTGGTTTTGTTTGCTCAAGAACTATTCTTGAGCATGGAGGAGGTATCCTTGAAAACAAGCCAGCTCTCTTGGGTTCCTCTTCTCTCCAGGAGTGTAAGCCATGCAGTTCTTTCAGCCAGATCCCTGAACAAGCCAAATTAAAATTCCCAAATTCAGTCTTTCCTCTAAATCATCTTGTGGCTATATAGCCAGAAATACGCTTTTAAAATTGCAAGTGTTCTAGTACTATTAGAAGTACACATTTCTGTGAACATCTAAAATCAGGAAATATAAAATCTTGCATATCCAAAAGTTTGCTAATAGTTGCAGATAGTTGGAAGAGGTGTGATTTTGTAGTGTTGGGTATTTTTCTTCAAAAAAGTAGGACACGAGTTACTATTCTTTTGTCTCAGATTAATTCTCTGCTGTAAAAATTATTAGATCTGTGAATTCACACACTGAAACAGATAAAGCAATGGAGCCAGGGAGCTGAAACAGTGACATTAATTTGATTCGCCAACAACAGAATAAAGCCCATTTGGGTTAAAAAGCTGATGTAGCAGGTGTAGTATTTTAACTTAGTAGTCTGTAATGCTTCCTGCTACAGACTAATAAAGGTGAATTCCTGACTGCCACATAATCCAAATTCTGCAAACACAGAATTCTTTCACGCAGATTTGACACAAATATAACTCACTTGATTTCAGTAGAGCTGTTTCTGATTGACATGGGCGTAAATGATACCCTTTGTCTTTTCTCAGTCATGGCCTTTGACCTAAGTTGCTTATTACTGAGCAAATTGAGTCTTCTGCTAATGCAGATCAGTGACGTAACGTGTTAATCTTGCAGAGATCTCTTGCGCTGACTGCTTTGAAATTAAAACTAAAAAGAACAGTGCAGTAGGTGTTCTAAAAAATCAATAAGTATATAGTTCAAAAGTAGACCAACCAAGTGCTAATCTGTAGTTTAAGAGGAAGATATATCATGATTTTTCAACAGGTCTTAATTTGGGGTCCAGCTGGATTTAATACAACTCTCGATATATGGGCTGTGACAAGAACTTGACTTATCTCTTGACATAACAGAACCTAAAGGTTAGAATATTTGTATGTGGCTTAGATCAAAGTTGCTATTACAGCTTGTGATTCTGATTCTGCATTCGCTTTAGTGAAATCCTAGTGTTTAAAGACATTTTCCATGGATTTTAATGACGTGGCAAACAGCCACTCTTTTACTGCCTTGAAAACTGTGGAAGAGTTTGTCTATCTTCTCTAAACAAACAAAAGAAGTTGGAAGAGGACAGTGAAAGACGATCAACCTCAACTGGTTTAGATCTCAATGAAAAGAGGACAAAGCATAAGACCTGACATGGATGCAGTCACCGTACAGTTCAGAAATTATGCTGTCCTGTGGGTTGTGTGACATTGGCAATGCCTGAAGGTCAAATCATGTTAGATGGGCTGGGAACTTCTGGAAAGCTTTGTCCAGAAAAGAATTCTTCCCAAAATGAAGAAACTTATTTCTTTTACAGACCTGCAATGGTAGGAGGAAGCCTAAGGGCTCTTACTAATCTTCCCTCCCGTTCTGTGGCAGCAGCACAGCGCTGTGCAGAGCCTCAATATCCACTCCAGTTGCTCCCTGAGGGCCCACCTCAGGCTGTAACCTCTGCTTTTGGATGCTTGGCTTTATCCTGTAAAGAGCATGTGAAGGAATGCAAGGTGGCTCACCCGTATGCAGCCTCCATCTGCTTTCTGCTCTTGTAAATGGAGTCTTTCCATGGAATTCGGAGAGATGGGAACTGAACCTCTTTTTAGTAATGTTTATGAAAAGGTTATTGAAAAAAGTGATGTTACATTGGTTTTCTAACAGAGATTAACATTTGGCAATGTAAGATATATTTCTAAATCGAATGCTATGGGTTTTTATGACTTTTTTTTCTGCTAATTTTCTATGCAGTTCCCATTTGTGTCTTCATAAACTTAATAATAAAGAAATGTCTGACAGTGAAATACAGTAGTTCCATGATCTTTTGTATTTGGTTTGGTTTAGGGTGGCTGGGAAAAAAGGCAAAATCTATTTAATGTCTTTTTTTTTTTTCCTTTCTATTACACACAAGGCTGTAAATAATTATAGACACTTTTACTATTAAACTTGGGCTTAAATATCATGCAGCACCATAGCTCAAAGGCTCTTTAATAGAAACCTTCCCAAACAAGATTCCTTACAGTGGACTTGAATTAAAATTCTTCACTGATCGGGTATACATGATCCTATTGAGTGAGATACTGAATATATCAATATAAGACCAAACCAGGTATTACATCTCTATGAAAATTTTTTATGTGGAGAAAGAAAATTTGTGCTATCTAGCCAGACTAATGAAAGGATTTTGTGGAGATTTCTGTTATGTGTATCATATGAAATGTACACGTTTTTTCTTCTGGTTAATTTTGGATTAAGCATACTCAGGTAAACCTTCATAATAATATTTATGATATTTATACAACAAAAGACTATTTGTAACCAATTACTTAGCCAATTCTTTGCAGCTGTGTTTTAAAACTACAGGGTGAATGCCATATTTGTGGCTGTCAAAGTGACATTTGCTATATTAAATTTGGAAGCTTAAAAAGTTAATGAAGATTCCTTTTGTTCAATGGTTTCATATTGAGACCCACTACTCTGATTATATGTTGTACAGCTGTAATTACTTTAATTCAGATATGCAAATAAGACCAATTTTTTTTCATTATTTTGTCATTCATAGTAGATATAATTGCCTAGATCTTTAAATAATACAATCCAGTGTAGGTTAAATGAAATCAGCAAAAGTACTCAAATGCTTGTTCTTTGAAAATTAGTTTAAATTATTTTGTTGAAAAATATTACTTCCGAGACAAGATTATTTTTCAAACAAGCATTCATAGTCCTCCTTGTTTTGTGTATTTCCAAATAGAGACTGGAGTTTTCCTGATACAGATATTACCCAAGTACTCAAGTAGTTTGAATCAAGAGGCACAGTGTAATAGATCTGAGAAAAAACAGAACAATTTTGGTAGACTTTGGCCCAGGTGCCCAAGCCACTGCTCATCGTTCATGTTGGAAAGTTCAAGATCCCTCAGTTCTTTCATACTTTCAAAATAAAATTACAAAAATACTTGTCCTCTCTTCCTTTAACACTGACTCCAAGAACAATTCGAAATGCCATATTTAATTAAAATCAGCCAATGCAGACGAACAAACAAACATCCTTCGTTTTTAGCTCTGAGAGGTACAGGCTTCAGTTTATTTTAGATTATTTTCATACCAGTTAGTTGTGGGGCCATTTCTGTGTAAAATAAAGGCCCATGAAATAGCACGGGTATTGCCTCATGTGGGAAGTCTGTCTAGGATTTGGAAAGCTCATTTCTCCTGGGGTGTTGATTCAATTGTATCACAATTGTCTTAGAAGCTTATGCTGAAATAATTCCTCTGAGACATCTTTTATTGACTTCATGGGTCAAGAAGCATAAAAATGAAAGATAGTGTTCTAGACTTTGCAGTGACAGGTCCTTTACCTCCCCAATCTTGAAAGCAGAATGAAAATAATTTATGATCAGAGTACTTGCATCAGAGGTGCTAAAGGGACATCCTCTCACCTTCTTTTTATTGGCATTAATTTTTTAATATTTTTAATAATCTCTTTTCAAAATTAGAAAGTACATTTTTGCTTCCATTCAAGCAGATAATTCTTTCACAGCTTTGTTCATCTGTTTGTAGCATAGACTTTTGAGTCCTACGTGCCAAAGACATCTTGAAAATAAGGGTGGCAGGTGTTACAACCTTGATTTTCAGTTGGCATTCTAAGGGACACCACTTGCAACAGCCATGGGGTTTGCCTGAGGTGGTAGCAAATTTTGTCCTGTTCTCCTCTGTGCAGTCTTCCAAAGACTATGGAGAGACAGTCCATTAAAGACCCTTGTTCTTCCTTGAACTCTGATGTTGGGTGGACTGAGGCACCCCCAGAAATGCCTCTGTCTCTTCATTGTGGACTATGGAAATCCTGAATTGTTAGCTTGGACAAAACACCAACTCTTACATTGATCCTCAGGAGAGGCAACTTAGCATCTAATTCTTCCCAGTATCCAAAAGGTATTGCTTTGAGTGGTGTCTAGTGCTGTTGTGTGCTGGGATTTCTGTAAATGCAAGTGAGAAGCAACACCAGCAGCAATATAAAATAAATTACTTTGGTTTTATTCTGATTTAGTTGATTTTAGAGGAGCTGATTCAAAGTCAATTCAAGTCTGTAGCCTTCAAAGTGCCAAGCTGAAAACAAACCAAAAAATCCCCAAACAAAACTTCTTAATTATTTGAAGTTGTAACTTTTTCTTCACGTGCCCTAATAAATCATCTTTTCTGTCTAGTAGCACTCAGCTTCTGACAGCATCACTGGTGATACTAATTTCCACATCAGGGTTCAGCAGTTCAACCTTACTGGGTTACTAGAACTCCTTTTGACTTGCTCTCTCTAGTCTCTTCCATCTGTATCCACTTTGAATAAATGTCCCCTAAATTCCATGTTTTAAGACATTACCTTACATTTGCCAAAACATGAGTTTCATGCTGTGCCACAGTAGTGGAGTTACCCAAAATTTCCTTAGTAACATCGGGCTGTGAATCTGCAAATTCATTGTACATTGTAATGACAAGAATCTTCACTGTTTTCTTTTATTACCATAAATGACTGTTCAATTAGAAATATTCAATAGATACTTAAAGAAAGCATTTACATCAGCAGCAATATACAACAACGAATAAAATCACACAGCTGTTTTATCACATACATTTTTTAAAAAAATTTCTACTTTAAAAATGGCAGCATTTACTAAAATAAAACCTAAGAATAAATAAACCCCAAATAATACATATTTGTATTATCATATTCTGGGGCGTTGCTTGCACTTTAAAATAAATGTCCACCATTTTATGCCCAAGAATGCTTCTGCTTGCTTTGAGATAGGAGGAGTGTTTGCTGATACAGTGTGTGCATTCTAGAACACACAGAGGAAAGATCTGTTCCTGAAAACACTCCGAAAGTTTTGCTCTTCCAAGCAAAGAATAACAAACATTCATCTCAGCTAGAGATCTCAGCATCAGAACAAACCACTATTCAATAAGGGCTTTCAAAAACATGTTAATATTTTGCTTTTGAATCCATTGAAGAAAATTACAAACTACTGATGGGCAAACAACAAAATGACTTTGAATTATTAGCTTGATTTTGAAGACAGATTAAAAGCAAGTTATGGGTCTTTCTCATTTAAAGTTTATTGCAATGATATGAGTGAGAATTTGTCCGAGTAAAGTTGAGGGACTGGGTCATTTAGCCAAGACTGAATTTGCTTTCATTGTTTATATTTTTCCCTGAGTTAGACTTGATCGCTATAAATTGTTTTGACTTGTGAACGTTCTGAAAACTATGGGCAAAAAAGTCTCTGCTGGTATAACCCTATTAATATAAGTGTCCTTGACATAAAAATAGCTTTTTATCACTGATATGATACGTTGCATGAGGCAGAAGACTGTAATGTGCTATTTATACATGATCAAATGCACGACAGCGTAGGGAAGGAGAGAATTCCCTTAGTTTTAACCTTGTTAGGCATTTTAATTTTTCTTGGTTTTCATTGTGAGGCAGATTTCTCCTTTATTACCAGTGCTACTCTGGCAATGTTTTTTTCCTGTACTTATATTTCGTAGATTTTTATTTTTTTTACTTCGAGTCAGATATGCTTTTGTCTTACAGTGAAAGAAAATTAAAAGGCCAGTCTGTTATCTCACATTTCAGTTAAGTCTAACATATATTTGCTTAGGGGTAAAAAAGGTTGAAGAAAAAAGGGAAATGTCAAAAATGAATAATAAATGGCCTATAAACAGAAGCAGATTTTCTGTATATGTTACCCCTGATAAACTTGATAATGTTTCCCAAATGTGTTGCCTTGGTTCAGATCCAAATCTACTGGTCAGGTTTTATGTGCTATTTTTAATTTTACTGCTTAAAAAACTTTACATCATCTTGTAGGAATTCCCTCCTACTGAATAGCTGTATCCAGTTATTTGTAGGTTAAAATTCATCTTAATATAGATTCATATGAAACATGTGTTACAACAGAGGCAGCAAAAAGTCAGATCTGGGTGGGTAAAACAAGCTGCATTTGCAAGGAAACTCTTTTTTCTTTCTAATGAAATATGTTTTCCTTTGAGGTCACTCCGCTGTTTGATATTGTAGACTCCAAGGTCTTTCCATTCAGTAAACTTTCCTTGCCCTTTAAACAGTGAAATCAGAATGTGAGAGGCGAATACAAACAACCAGGGGCAGAGGGACCTGGAAACATTTAGGATCCACAAAAAGCCTCTAGAAGTAGGCAAAGAAATCAAGAGGTATTGGAAAACAGCTCAGCTCTTTGCAATACTTAAAAACAGAAATTGTTTCCTACAGATACCACTGCACTGATTTAGTGGAGTTACTCTACTCTAGACTGATATTAGTGGAGATATTTTTAGAGGAAGAATCTTTCTCAATGTAAAATATTAAAGATGTGGAAGCATTAAAATGGACAAAGAAATAAAAGGATTGGTTCTTCCAATGGCATAGCACTGACAATACTGATAGAAGAAAACACAGCCCTAGAAATGGAGAAGGTTTGCAGTGTTACTTGCTGATAAGTCCGTTAGCTAATGTTTTCTCACCATTATCCCACAGCAAGTGGTGGATATGCTGCAATTAACATCCTTAAATATTGAGTTCATGATTCAGTGCCCCAGCCTTAGTTAAATTTAGTATTTTGGAGCAGGTTGGGCCTGATGAACTTCATCTTAAGGTATTTGATGAACTGGCTGGCTTAGCCCAGACTGTAGTTATTTGTGATTTTTTCTAAACGGGAGTGCTGCCCTTAAAAATCAGGAAGGGGTGTGAAAATAAGAGTCCAGTTAGATAATGGGCATGTCAGACTACGTCAAAGCAGTATGGTTTCTTTAATGGAGAGGAAAAAGTAGCAAAAGGAGAAGCAGCAATGTCAAGTCATTTGCTTCCATAAGGTTTCTGATACTGCCCCACACTGATTGCCTGTAAGTAGCTAAAGAGATGGGATGTAGATAACCCTGTTTCAGGGTGAATAAAAGCCCTTCGTTGAACACAGACACTCTGGCTGAGCCAGGGCATGGGTGTGAGCACTGAGACTTCTCAGTGCCTGGCATGTTTCAGTCCCACCCCATCCCCCAGTACGGGAGAAGGTCACCTACAGCTCCAGCCTTTGCTCCGTCGGTTGTGACAATGCTGCTTTGGGGGCGGAGAAAGAATTAGGGTAAATCTTGGTTCTTACCCCAGATAACTGTGGTTCAAGAAGATGGAGATGTTGGATGGGGAAAAATATGGTTCATCAGACGTTTGTTTGGTATTACATTATGTGATTTGTGTAGTTATTCTTTAAACAACCATCCAAGTATGATCATCTACATTAAGGAAAATGATTAATTTTATTTAGTGGTATATAAAACTGCAGCTAGCTGATGAAAAACAAACTCTGCCGTGCAGTCTAAAATATGAGGGACTTACATGTCATCTCTCATCCCCTGCTGAAACAGGGGATTTCAAATGTAAGAATTTATCCTGATTGAAGTGTGTGAACATTAAGGCAAAATACTAACATTCTAACATGAATGTTTTTAAAGATTCAGTGCAAATTAATGGGTAAGATATCCCTGTGCTCGCTCTCATTAGGAAAGCCACCTTTTTGCCTTTGTTTACCAGTTCATATAACAGGGATAATTATGCAAGGCTAAATCATTTAATCAGTGGGTTAGCAGCACTTGCATGAGTACACTGGATTCAGAGATTGCATTTGTTTTTCTTCCTTATTTGAGTGCCCTTTAACTATGAGAGTGGTTTGCTAAAGCCATGAATTATAATTAATATAATCTGAGAAAGGTGAAGTGTAGCATAATTGAATATGGGGAAAATGTTAGTCTCTCTCTCTTATGCCTGCTATAGAATTATTATCAGCAGATAGTAGAATCGAGTAAGAAAAGAACAAAAGAAAATCTAATAGTTATAATAGTGGATTTAATAACCACAGGTGCCAAACAAACGCTGGATTTTGTGAACTGTTCTTTATCTCAGTTCCATCACTCTTTAATCTTATCTGGAGAAGAAAAGACCCTTCTCTCTTTTCACATAAGCTGTTGAGCACAATATTTTGGAAGCAAATTTAATTCCAGTATTGCCCATTTTGTGTTTTCTTTGATATTTTTTTAATACATCTGTGGGAGAGGTGGGAGTCCAAGCTTTGCTACATCCTGCAAAGAGGCCAAAGAGGGAAGCAGGGCACAGCAGCAGTAAGAATAAAAAGAGAAAAATGGGCTGTATATAGGATTGAGGGGGAGGGAGAAGCAGCAAAAACACAAAAAGCCCTCTGAGTGAGTTGGAAGGGGAATAATACAGCTTTATACAAACCGCGCTCCATGGAGAATGATGTGTGTGCGACTCAGAAAAATGGTTTCCTCACTCAGATGCCTATGTAAACATGGCTGGGGAGCCCAAGTCTCTTCTTCTACGTATTGTTTATATTCTAGTGTAATTCCATTAGTTTAAATTACATCGGAAAGTAATTAAAAAAAAAAACCAAAACAAAGTTTTACTTTAATCTAAATGCTAGGAAAAGAAATTATTATCCCTCGGATAAAAGCCTAAGAAAAGAAATCTCACGTGTTAGGTATACATCACATTTCTCCATTCACAGTGGGAAGGTAAAAAGGGCAGTGTAGGAAACTACAAAAGCCTTGCACCCAGTTGAAGTATAGAAGGGCGCAGGTACATCCTTGGGGTGCCTGTCCATAAAAGCAAATTAATATAAAGTATTAATATAAGAGAGAATGATATCTAGAGAAGACAGCTGAGATGTCTGGTGAGCTGACCCCTTCAGCAAGGTTTTTACCTAAGGACTGCTTGAAGACTGAGGAAAGACCTCAGTGTTGGGTTTAGCTGTGGATATACAACACAAAAGACATGAAGTCTTCTAATCATATTATTTAGGTTGTGACTTTAACTTGTGAGAGTAGATTTTCTGTTTGTTTTGTCTCCTGCGTTGTTTGAAAAGGCAGAAACTGGGTACTGTAGGTGAAACAATTGTATGATGTAAGGACTACTTCAGATATTATCTAAGTATCTGCTCACTGACTTGTAGAGCAGCCGTCTCTCTTCTTTGCCTTAATGCTTGATCATAACCAAACTGGAAAGGCAACCCAAAATTCTCATAGGTAGCACAGAGGCACCAAATCAAGATGGTGAACTCAGAAGTCAGCATGGAAATAAAATAAACTTTAAAGGGGGAACTGCAATCTTACAATTCACCTACAATGGCCATTCATATTACTTAAGTACAACACTTTGCTCCTATCCTTTTTTATCCTATTTTCAGTGAATTTCCCATTTGTCATTATTATTTTGAACTTGTATTTCTGGCCTTCAGTGTATTATTGGGGTTCAACTGCAGGGTCCTTTTACAGTGGCTGTGGCTGAAAAGGGCATCTCCCCCCCCCCCCCCCCAGTTCTGTTCACACATTCCCACCCTATTCCTTACTCTAAGCCAGGTGCCATGTCACTGTGCAGTCTATAATATGCAGTTGAAAACTAAGCCTTTTGGGGATTTTTGGTCAGATGATTAGTTCCACTGCTACATGGATGATTGTGTCTGAGGAAAAGAGTGGCCTGGGGAAAATGGGTCCATTTTTCAGCAGCAAGCTCTACCTGAGTCTTTTTGTTACACTTTCAGTCCTTTCCACATTCATGTTATCTATTTACAAAAGTAGTGAAAGTATTATCTAGCCAATTGTCCAGAACTTGTATTGAAAAACACTGGGCATTAAGACAGGCCTTTGCAAATCTCCTTTTAATACTTACCTTTCTTCTGGCAGTGAACTACTGATGATACTTACCTGGCAGGGGACACACCATGATAAGGCAGGTGGTTTTCCCAGGCTGAGGCTCATCCCCTGCACTCCGGCTGTGCTGACCCCTGCGACTTCCCCAAATGTGGGAAACTCGACTGCATGGCTCCAACTATGTTTTTCTTACATGGGGTTCATTTAAATGAATTATTTTGGATTAACCTGGATATTGTTTTGCATTTTTATAGACAGGTTTGTCTATACAACCATGTTCTTGCTAAATTGGTAGTCTGTAAGGTGATGGATTCACAATAAATACTTCCCCTTGAACATCCAGTTGTTAGATAAGAGAGGTAATTCTTAAGTCTTCACTCCTATCTGGAATTAATGCTCTTGATATGGACAAAGTATAGGATGTGCAGTTTTAGAGGGTCCACAGACAGGAGTTTTATAGATGCAGAGATTTTAAATCAAGAAATTCTCTGTAACAAATGCAGGGAATATATTCTTTCATCAGTCTTCAAGGATGCTATGTCTAATTTCTAGAAAGAGTTTCTTCACATCATATCAAACCATCTCCTGAAATGGCACAAATCAGAATAGCTCTATTTAACAAGCAACTCTAATTTATCCAAGTAGAGGATGTGGCCTTACCAAGCACTGCATTCTGAGGCAAAATACTGGCAGTTTACATTTGAAGCCTGTTTAACTACATTGTCTTTGTAGAAAGATAGGCTTTTATTTTTGGTGTTCAGTTATAAAGCTGAAAAAAAAATAGTAGAAGATAAGGCAGATTTCAGTGTGAGCTGAGGCTAAAAGGCAATTTTTACTTAATATAGAGTCCACAGCACCTACAGAACTGCCAATACTTGAAGCGACAATCACTGGGACCCATGGGCATCAGCAGCATCTTCATCAGTGCCAGGAAAGCATAGCAATTTACAAATTATACACAATATATACAAAGCATGGAATATTTTAGGTGCATTAGTCTCTGAGGTCAAGTGTTAGGTGCTGCAGATTTGAGGCGTGCTCACACACTTTGTGGTCTGGTCCTCGGAGTAAGAATGTAAGGGATGTAAGTAAGTAAGGGATGGGTACACTACACCAAGTTCCCAAACAGGAATATCATTTCATCATCATGTTTTCTTCCACAAGTCTTTGCCAGGGTGTAAAACTATTTCAGGAAGTTTTTGTCATTCCCATGAAAAAGAGCTGTAGTAGCGCTATAGTGCCACTCTTCTCAAGACAGAGGATTTATCTGGCTCTGATAGCATTTTTTACTCAATTCTCAACTTAAAAATATTAAAAAGTAAACAAGCAAACAAAGAATAATTCAGGAAGTGGATGAGAGATATGTGCAACTTCACTACAAGGAAGAAAGGCTTTCAGCTGAGGAGACCCTGGCATTGGAGGGAAGAGAGCTTTACGTGTATGGGTGTGAGCCAAGCTATGATCTTTGGCATGTTTTATTTTCAAGCATAGACATAGCCTGAGGTCATCAGACACACATTTCCCACTTCCTTAAAATCCAATCTGCAGATTAAGTCAAGGAAATGTGAGTTGCATTTACCACCTCTTCTGCAAATAAGACCTGCGTGTGGTGGAGGCAGGACAGTTGTGGCTTCTTTTGCAAACACAGTAGCCCACAGCTGGATCTAAGATGAGGTCAAGTCACATGGAAGAGTTTGCGTCCATATACAGCAGGCCCTATGGTAATAATTAAGCAATATATTTGGTTTTGTCTGCATTAATTTTTTTAATTTGAATGAAGGGAATGGGGTTTTGAGGCAATTCTCTTGCCTGTGTGGTGGAGCTATCTTGGAATACATAAAGCAACTAGTTTTCCCTGATACTAAACCAGGAGGTATGCTCCAGAAGTTCACAGCTCTAGTTGCTAATGAGCATTCAGTCCATGACACCATGGTATGGATAGTTTGGTCATGGTTTTGGCTACTCTGAGAGTGAACAGTTTCTGAACAATATACTGTTAATTTCAGAGTTTAGTTAGTTATAAGAGGCCCAGCTAAAAAGTAAAATTACTGAACAGAAAATTGGTTCTGTTTTTCCTCAGACCAGAACTCACCAGAACGGTGATTTAGATAAAACCTCCGAAATACATATACAGGAGACATCATGTCCTCAGCACTAAGAGTTTCTCTCTACAGATCCATTCCTGTTGAACCACACAACTTCTTAAATTTGACATAACCCAAGGATAAGCAGTTAACATTTTTTGACTTCATGCTTTGGCTCTATTTAGTACAGACATTATGACTAGGAAAGGACCAAATTCATTGTTAATTAATGCTAATCAGAACTTTACTATACACTTCTTTACTGCAATGCTTCTTACCACAATCAGCAGGACGTGGTGGTAAAAGGCTCAGCATCTTCCCTGTTTTCCTAGAAATCATAGGAAGATGTAACTTGCATCAGTATCCACCTTAAGGAAACATTTCTATCAAACTGACCAGAGCTGCAGCATCTCAGACAGGATCCAGCAAAAAATCCCAAAGCCTCTCAGAAAACTAAAGCAAAAACTTGCAAAGCCTACCTTCCCTCCAACCAATTGAACTTCTGCCTCCAAACATCAGTTAATACAGCACATTGGTGTGCAGCATCTTACTTCAAAAATAATTTGAGAAAAATAGTCTTCCCTTTTAAACCCCTACTGTTCCAGTGCTGCATAATAAAACATAATCAAGAAGTCCTGTAAAAATTAGAATTCTTAGAAAAGCAGACTGAAATTTTACCTGTGTGTTGAGAGGTGCTCCATTGGATGCAATTTCATTCAGGTGACTGAGTTGGGATCCGGTTTAAGATGATCATTCCAAGGTGCCAAGAGTCCTGTAAAAATTAGAATTCTTAGAAAACCAGACTGAAATTTTACCTGTGTGTTGAGAGGTGCTCCATTGGATGCAATTTCATTCAGGTGACTGAGTTGGGATCCAGTTTAAGATGATCATTCCAAGGTGCCAATAGTAATTGGAAGGAAAAAAATTCTCTCTCCACTTTTTCCCATGTTCATATTCTTGTTCCTAACAGTTGCTTGTAATAATTTCCAAGTGTGGGAGCCTGTTAGGGTGAAACAATTCAGATTATTATTTTTTTTTTGCTTTCAGTGGCAGCTTGAACTAATTCTGCTTTATTAGCATTATACAGGATAATTTCTTGTGGAAGGCTTTCTTGGGAATATTTCTGACTAAATGAAGTTGGTTTCATCATGAGAAAAAGATGTTTTCCAAGTTCTGTTCTGAATCTTCTCCGTCAGAAATATTTAACAGAGAATTATAAACTCATTAGGCTATCTCAGTAATCCAAAACTAATATATGTGTATAGAAAATTGGTCATAGCAATGTTTGTTGTTAGTAAGAACAGTAGGGAACAAGTGAGTTAAAGTTTCAACACGTGGACAATAACAGTGTATGGAAAGATCAGGTACTATATGGAAACCTATTATCAGGGCAATTTAAAATAAATATTGTGACACAGCTAACTTTTATCAGCTGAACATTAATGGCACAATGTTATATTATACAGTAGCATTCCTCAGAAAATGGGATAAATGTTGCACAATTCCCCTATGTGAATAGTTTCATTAAAATCATCAGAAACACATGTATGACAAAGCAAGCAGGTTTTTAATTATAATTGAAGATTTTGACTATGCCCAGCAGTGCCTCTTTGAGTCATAGTGTATGGAAGTATTCCCAGGGTTTCTGTTCAGCTGTATTCACTCATCCAGGCCAAATTCTCTGGACTGAATCCAGCAGCTTTACACAAGTGGAAGTTCCGCCTGCTGGAAATATAAAGATCACCTGTGATTTCAAAGCAAAACTTAATGTGCTTACAAACAGTTGTGCTCCACTACCCCGACAGCCTCATTAAAGCTGGCCTCAGGAATGCAGAAATCACAGCACCAGAAAGTGAGCAAGTTAAAGGAGAGTGCGGAAGGGAACCTGCAAGGTAACAAAGAACTTTGCCTGGGTCTCAAAACAATCTCTATTCACTAATCGCAGTAAAATACAAAATGTTTAAACCATTAATTAATTAATTAGATTAGAGCTATTCATGCTTTCTGCAAAGTATCACAGAAAAGTTTTCATATATGCCACCAGTTCTTGCCTTAAACTGAGCAGAAGAGAGTATTTGCATCAACCAAATTCATCTAACAGAAGCCAGCAATGGTTTGAGAAAGGACACAAACCTTACTGGCAATCTGAAGCCATCCATTCCAAGTTAGAGAAGTAAAGGAATTGGGGGATGGGGGAGGGTTGAGTTTGTTTTGGGTTTTTTTTGATAAATCCGTATAGCTTGCATCTGTATTATTCAATGAGAAGGGTAACATTTGGTACACGATGGCAACCAAAGATTAATTTTTTTTAAAGGCCTCTCTAACATTGTATCAAATCCCAATCTTTGTAATTTAAAATAGTAGCATCACTTCTTAAAAAGGCTTTACTGCACTGCTTTTTAAATGGTCTGTTTATGTGCTGACAAAACCTAAATATAATCTGTTCATTAGAAATATGAAGTGCTTCATGAAATTAGTACAAGTAGGTCTATGTGTTTTGTGAGGTCACGAAATTGCTAGTCTTAAGAAGCAAAACAATCCAAAAGTTGATAATCAGGTTTACCTTTTTACCTTTAAAAGCCACAGCAGTTCACCTCAACTTCGTATCTTGTTGCTTTTCCAGTCCATCCTCATATTATTTAGCTTAATGGCATGCATTCTTCATTGCTCGCCTGAAGTCTGAATTTATAGAACTGTCAGCTGTATAACACTGTGGACTCAAAGGCCTCTATATTAATCAGTTTTGCTGAAGTATTAGTTTTTGTGTATTGACTAGTAACATAGGGAGTAGCAAGCCCATCAATCAAGGTCTATTGGGAACAAGCTCAGACGGATTCTTGTTGCTTCCCCAAGCTTCTTTCTATGTCTCTGAATCACCATCTACAGGTGCAATGACTCCACCGTATGTGCACATTGAAGACAAAACATTTGCTCCTCTCTGTGAATTATCCCTGAAGCACAAAAAAAAAAACCACTAAAAATCAGCTCTGCTCAGTAACTGTGTTTGCAGGGAAGGCACACCCTTTTGTTGATGCATAAAAAAGGCCATGGATGTGATATTTCTATGTCTATGTTAATGACGACAGATATAAATATTCAAAATATTGTACACAGTACACATACCCCTCCATTAAATTCAGGTCTTCTTAAAAATCACTCACTCTTCAATTGATCCTTATCCCTTCCCAAGCCCAATTAATTATTATCTCTTTTATAATATTTGTACTTAATCCGTCATGATCCTTCTTGTCTCATTATCTGAACTATAATAGAAAGTGAGTGAAGAAATCCAGGTTAAACTACAGGGAATTTCCTGTTTTCTAATCAGAGATCTTTTTTTAGCTTACAAAGTGGCACTACTGCTGTGCTACCAGAAGTTTTAAAGCTTAATTTTCTTCTAAGCAAGTATGAGTTTGAAGCACATACCCAAAAAGACTTCAGATACTTTCGAGCATCTTAGACTTCAGAAAATTTTGAGGGAAGTGATTGAATCACAGAGTTAAATGTTTATATCACTGGAGAGCTAAACAAGCTGCTGTAAAAGTGCTTAATGGATATTTACTCATATAGAAGCAATTAAACTGAAAAGTCTTGACCTGTCAAGCAGGTTAGATGAGAGTTTTTATTTTTTTGGACAAGCACAGGCTGAAATTCAGCTGTCCAGTGAGCAATGGAGCTGGAAGAATCCATCTCTTGTGCTCCTGTTCCTCTCTAAATGTCTCCCTCTGGGAACCTTGAGGTATATATTCCATAACGTTTGCGCAATGGTCACATCAGATGGCAATTATGACCACATACCATATGACCACCTAAAGTGATAGAGGACTGAAGAGGGGGTTTATTGTCTTAGGTGGCTAAAAGCCTGATGGAGGTGATGGCAGCACGGACTCAGGAACACGGGTCACGGAAAAGTCTGCAGGCTCGGGTCCCCTTGCCACACACGCGCAGAGCAATGTGGTGTCCCAACAGCAGTGTCACACACAGAGCACAGTGCAACGCACGCACAACAACGCAGTAGGTAGCAATGCAACACGCACGCAGCAGTGCAACACCCACCCACCCATCCTTGCCCTCCACGCACGTACACCCACTGCCTGCCTGCTCCCCACCCAGCCATGGCACTCAGTAGGTGTCTGTCTGTTCCTTCCATATGGTCCAGCCACCTCCCCACTCTCCTGCCCCATCATGGGCAGGGGAGGGGCTCGCAGGGCGGCTGCAGGGTAGAGGAGGGCTGGGGCGAGCTGGAGGGGACAGCCAGGATAATGGGCGCAGTGTGTTGGGCCGTAAACCGCGCAGTGTTGCGGAGGACATGGGAAAGCCGTGTCGGTTTCTGCTCATCCATCACCTGTCAGGGCTCCACTCCAGCAGCCCTGAGATGCAAGAGCCTGGCTTTGTCTATTGTCTCTCTCTCCGGTCACTCTGGAATCGTTCCCATGCCAAAGCCTTGATGTTAATCCCTGTGAACCAGGGGGCTCTCAGGCAACATGCCAGCAATTTAGTAAAAATATCATTTTGGAGTTAGACACTCCACTGAGTTATCTTCCCTGTTGTGTCGCTCTGTGTCTTTGCAAGCCACGCTAATCTTTTTCCCATCAGTGACAGGGCTCTGGGGACTCACTCACATGTGCCCGGGGCCTCCACCCCTCTGTGGGATCATTGACATTATGGACTGTGAAAAGCTACACATAACTTCCTCCAAAGTTGGGAGGGGGAAAAGTTT
The DNA here is from genome assembly GCA_026546715.1 of Gallinago undulata. NCBI lineage: Eukaryota > Metazoa > Chordata > Aves > Charadriiformes > Scolopacidae > Gallinago > Gallinago undulata. Next base: position 103,628,383 of record JAOTQQ010000023.1, on the reverse strand, counting down.
AAGTCTCTAAACCTACAGAAAATGTCCCTTTCTGAGCAGGCATAGCTGAAAAATGAGCGTCACATCCTCACTTCATGATCCATGTAGTTTCCCTCTTTACATTTATTATTTTCCTCTTTACATTTTTTACTTTTACTATACACTTTTAGCATGCTTATTTAGAAAAATAAAAACCCACTCTGCCTCACAGCATCTTTTTTTCATAGGGTGTGCATTTCCCTGCTTACCTGATGTTTAACACTAAAAGCTTGGCAACTTTATCTTTATCTTGGGAATCTTAATTAAAGAGTAGAAATAATCTCTCAACCTTGGAGAGACAAAGCTCAGAGTTATGGAGAAGTTGTAGTTGCAGAAATGTTAACCTCTGCCTTGGTAACCAGTTTAGGGCTTTTTCTTGTCTCTCAGCTTCTTAGCAGATGAAGACATTTACCATAGCTGTATTAAAGGTTAATACAAATTTTCTAGGTTTTTGTTATTCTGTCAAGCAGATAATAAGCTTCAAAATGATCTGTTAGGCATATACTAGTAAAGTGTCAGGAGCTGTATCTGACAACTGAAGTTCAGTCATCTGTCTGTTAGGCCTGAGTCTGTCAGAGGCATCTTCCAAATTCTTCAAGAACAGCTTGTCCCAGTTGCAATCTGAACACAGGCAACCTGTTTTGGAAGCATCAAGAGTGGTGATGACTGGTGTCCTGCAGGGGTCCATATTTGGAACAGTACTCTTTAATATCTTCACTGATGACATAGATAATGGAATTGAATACACCCTCGGCAAGTGTGCAGGTGGCACCAAATTGGGTGGTGCAGATGACATGCTTGAGGGATAGGATGCCATCCAAAGGGACCTGGACAAGCTCAGGAAGTGGGCCTGTGTGAAACTCATGAGGTTCAACAAGGCCAAGTGCAGGGTCCTGCACCTGGGCCAGGGCAAGCTCTAGTATCAATACAGGCTGGGGGATGAAGGGACTGAGAGTAGTTGGACATGAGCTGACAATGTGCACTTGCAGCCCAGAAAACCAACTGTATCCTGTACTGCATCAATAGAAGCACAACCATCAGGTCAAGGGATGTGATTCTGCCCTTCTACTCTGCTCTCTTGAACCTCACCTGGAGTACTGCATCTGGCTCTGGAGCCCTCAGCACAGGAAGGACACGGACCTCTTGGAGCAGAGGGGGGCCACAAATACGATCAAAGAGATGAAACACCTCTCCTATAAAGACAGGCTGAGAGAATTGGGGTTGTTGAGCTTGGAGAAAAGAAGGCTCCAGGGAAACCTTCTATCAGCCTTCCAGTACTTAAAGAGGGCCTACAGGAAAGATGAGAAGAAACTTTTTAGCAAGGTCTGATGCAACAGGACAAGGGGTAATGGCTTTAAACTGAAAGAGGGAAGATTTAGACTAGATAGAAGGAAGACAATTTTTACCATGAAGGTGGTGAAACACTGGAAGAGGTTTCCCAGAGAGATGGAAGATGACCCATCCCTGGAAACATTCCAAGTCAGATTGGACAGGGCTCTAAGCAACCTGATCTGGTTGAAGGTGTCCCTGCTCATTGCAGGGGTTGGACTAGATGGCCTTTGAAGGTCCCTTCCAACCCAAGCTGTTCTATGATTCAACAATTCTAGGAGCTTAGACATGTGGACATAGTCAGCTCATGCCAGTTGACTTGGGAGCCCAAGGGACAGGCTTTAGAATAGTTTAATTTCTAAGTACAGACACCCTCTAGTGCCAAAGAGAGAAAAAAAAAAAAACATAGGATTTTAGGTCCCCTCGTCTCAGAAAAAACATGTGTTTATATTCCACATGTAGTTTACAGGAGTTAGACATTCCTGATGAGATGTAAGGGCGATGGGCATGACTCCATGTGGGCACCATCGGTGTTCCTGCCTCGAAGCAGCCACTAGAGACACATCCTCAGTCACTGTTCCTGAGTGCAGGCCCATAAGAATACTCAACTCCCTTAGAATACTGAGGCTGAATTGCATTCCATAAACTGCTCAATATAAAAATAAGAACAAACATAAACAATGCTAAGTCATGTTGAAGTGCCACATTTGAAGCATGTATTTCAGGGAAGGAATTCCAAAACCAGCAATTCAGCATGTCTTATACCGCTATGCCTGGTGGCCCATAGAAACTTCTGTCCTAGCATTGGTGTTCATAATCTTTCAATGATCACTGTAGCATAGCATATTTACCTGATTTCCTTTGCAATACCATTTTAAGAGTGTTCTTGAGGCAATTACCAATTATAGTAATATATCAATATATAAATAAAAATATAGTAATTGAGGCAAAATACCAATTTCCTGCTAGTGTTCTTACACCCTGACCCAACTGGCTGGTATTGTCTAAAAGTGAAGCGTTTCTTTTGGATAGGCCCCATATGCCATTTTATGCAGTAGCAAAAAGAAAACCCAGCAAAACGAAACCACCTCCAAAAGCCAGAAAGGCCACTTTTCTCAATAGCCTACCAGGCTTGTTTGTGTGGATAAACTTAAAAAAATATTAATTAAAAGCTAAGGTGTGCTGCATACGGAATAGGAGAGAACAAGATTGAGATGTCTTACCGAGATGGGGCTGCACTGGTCTGGAACCAATCTCTTCATCCTCTTGTCAAGAGCATGGTGGCCATGCAAAGGAGTTCTGGTGAAAAATAAGCTCTTTCAGGTGAGGTACAAGCTCCTAGGGTGGAGGGAGAGGGAGGGAGAGTTTAGGAACGGAGCTCCTGTATAGGCAAAGTCAAGGTAGTGCTCAGCATATCACTGTGGTTGTTCTGGCAGTTGAAGGATGCCTTTTTTTAAGCCAGGAGATGTTTGCTAGCACTTTTTCTGCCACGCTGACATTTGACATGGCATTTCAGAAGTGCATGAGCAGCTTTGATGAACCCGACTACTGATTTCCTTATATCCCCTGTGACCATAGTTTCATGAGTTACTGTGTCAGCTGAGTGGTAGTAGTTGTCTGTGTGTGTGTGTGTGCGTGCTTTTAGTTTGTAGTGAATGTAGATAACATGAGTCACACCAGACCTCAGTGAAAAAGGTGATACTCTTAGGTTATCCTTGGCAGCAGCAATGGGCTGCAATTAAATATTCACTGAGCTGCTGTGGTTCAGCTGCTGCACAGTAACTCATTAATATTCAATACCTTGATCACGTGTCCTAGAGCTCAGTTTTCTTGAGCTCCTTTAAAAAGTCTTAGGCAGGAATTATGCCTTGGGAAAGACTTTGGACAAGTATGATTTTCCCAGGAGTTTAAGCCTGTAGCAGCTGGGGGATGTTCTGCCCTTGAGACTCTGCTGTGAATCACATAAGTACAAAAGAAATTCAAATCCTACCCTGGCCTCTGGCTGGCATAGTAAATCTGTAAAAATCCCTCCAGCTGACAGGTATGGATGCACATAGACCTATGCAGCATGTAAAGCACATAATCCTGAAAAAAATGCCCATGCTGCATAGGAGAGGAGCTGTAGAATGCCTAGAATTTGTAAGAGGGACATGTGCAGACAGACTCATTACCCCCCCAGGTGATTTGTGAGAGATTTAACTACTGCCTTCTCCCCTCTCCGTCTGTTTGGTAACAACTGGGGGGAAACGTGCAAGTTGCTCCTTGGAGCATAAAAGAACAACAGATCTGGGTGGCCCAGGCAAAAATAAGATTTACAAAGCAGGTTTTTAAAAGTAGGCATTTAAAACCAGGGTATTGCACCCTTCCTGTAAGCTAAAGTGGCTTTTTATGGATATCAGCTCATGGGGCTTGTCTGAAGGTATGCCAGGAATGCCGGATAGGTCAGCTGGGTGCTGAACTGACATGTCCTAAAGGGGTGAGAAATGATCCAAGAGCAATGCAAACATTAAAACATGTGTTAGGACAGAAAATGATCAATATCTACTACTTTTAATAGTCCTCACTTCTGCACAGCAGCAGTGAGCAGTCCATGAGTTGTTTTATTGATGACACCATGGGATGTGAGACAAGCTCCATGGATAAAGATTTTCAGGTTTGCTTTATGGCCTTTCCAATAAGGAGTAATCTTTTTTTCAATAAGATAAGAATTATTGGCAATCCTTTAAATTATAACAAATGCCTGAAATATACCTAAGCTAATTTAGCTTTAATAAGAAAGTAATTACAAAGCCAATACAGACCTATTGATTTCTACAATTACGTTTACTGGACTTCACCATCTACCTAATGTTACATGCACACAGTCTGCTAAATCTTTCAATTTATATTTTTAATTCTTAGAGAGGAACCTGTATCTTATTAAGGTTAAAGGCATTGCTGAGCATAGGAATTAATTTTCAGTTGTTCAGTATGTCCTGTTTTCTAGGCTATTATTTTTGCAGCTAAGCATCTGCTTCATGTGGAATTCTGTGCATGTCCGTAGAAAATTTTGTCCAAAATTCTTCAGCTGTTTCAGAAAACTAATATATCACTTGAGAAAAGTATATGATTTTGTTCATGTTACAGAGGCAATTTACTTTAAGTAATCCAATTACCCACATTCCATGGGGCTTTAAATTTGGCAGGGAGGGATTGTGCCTTTTACAGCATCAGTCCTCCTTTTCCCACAACAACTTGTCACCCCATTTTCTCTGTAAAGTCATTCCTTTTTCTTATTTAATTCTCTGCACTTTTACAGACTCACCAGTTCTCAGGCCAAGTCTATTTTTTGTGCCTGAGCAGGACGTTTGGCCAGAGACCTCGCAAAGCCCCCTCCCAGTCAGCTGGTTTGACCTCTGATTCTCCATCCAGGCTCAGCTTCTTGCCGGCACCACACATCCTGCTCACATTTTCCTCCCAGCCTCCTGCCACAAGCTTCTTTATTTTTTTCCACAGGTGCCAAATTCAAACCTACATTCCATATTTCTAAAGCTTTGCTGTTCCTGAACTTTACTGTGAATTCTTTTTCCCTATATTTTTTCTTGTTTTTACTGGGATCTTTTCCTTTTCTGAAGCATATTTAACCATGTCTGGATGCTTCTAAATTCCTGTAGTACCACACTAAAAATACAGCCTTTTCCCTACAGAGGACCAAAAAGATTACAGAGACTGGAGAAGCTCGTTGCAACTTCACCCACACACCTGGGCAAGGGTGAGGCTCCATTTGCTTCCTTGAGGCTCACTCCTTGTGACCTCATTCAAAATCTTGACTCAGATAAAACTCCCCTTGAAATCGATGGCTAAATGGACTAATTAAGAACTTCTGGACTGGAACCAAACATCTTGTTGGAAGTCTAATTAGGGATGATTATAAGTTCATTGTCTACAGTAAATAAAATAGGCTGTCTTGTTTTTCTTTTCTGCTCTTCTTGGATATTTGAGAGTGATTGCAGGAAAAACATTTGTGTTGTGTTTTGTGCAGTGCTCTATGTAGGTGGCTGCTCTTTGTGAGTGTTGAACACTGTACAAATGTTCTTGCTTAAAAAAAAGGAAATAAACTATTTTTTTTTTTAAAAAGCTAAAATTCACGAAATTCTTTCAGTGGATGTGCCTGGGTTTATTCCTCAGGAGACAGGCTATAAACACCATTGCTTTACCCAGCTGTAACTTAAAAGTTCTTTCGAAGGGAGTGGTAGAAAAATTAAATTACTACATGAATGCTGTATGAGGTGATTCTAAGTCTAGTCTTATGCTTCATTTCCACTGCTTTTTCAGTTCTTTGAATTCTGTAACAGGCTGTTGACTTTAACTTCCCAATGGGATGACCAAGGCATAGTCCAAGCATCACCAAAGTCACACTGAAAAACTCACAGGGAGTTTCAATGAGGATTGAAACAGTTTATGTATATTGTGCTTTTTGTTAGACTCTGAAAAATAGGATTTCATTGGGAATTAAAAAATGGCAACATAAATAGCCATATGAAAAGAATTCAATAATAAATGTGGTAAATGTATATAGTATGGTATAGTTCCTGTAAGCACAAAAATTGCACATCTAACTCTTGGATTACTATTTAAGAAAACTGTTGTTCTTCGGTATCAACAAATTAAATTGGTTTGTTCTTAGACTGATGTTATAGAGGTCTGACTCCTGATGCCAGGCGAGTTAGCTTGATTACTTTCACTACAAACTAAAATACATGGATTACGTGATGAATTTTCAATGAACAATACCAAACCATTAAAAATTGTAATTTATAAATTTTTTTTCTCCCTCCATGACATGTAGAATTTCATTCATACTGACATTCATGGGCAGCAGTTTTCCAAAAATAAGCACAGAATAATAGGCTTTTTGTGCAATATATTTCAGATGTGGTAATCGGTTCTGACTCCATTTCTTTCCTTGACCATGTGGGGGTGTTCTTGGCATAACATTTCTCAAGAATGAGATCCGCAAATATATGGCAATTCTCTGCTGACATCTGGGAAGAGTTGGTTTTAGTCTGTGTTCTAGCTCTGACAGCAAGCAGATGGGATCACCATTTTGACTGGATCATAGGAATGGTCTCATTCTGAGAGTCTGATTACCCAGAAATCCACAATTACCCAAAAATCCACAGCAATGAGTCTGGGCCAACAAGCAGTTCTGGAGCAAGCATTATAATTAATATAATCATTGGACACAATGTGGAATAATTGCCCTAAGAAAAGCATTATGTTTAGTGTTTAAGTCTCTAGCTGGGGGAAGACTGCGGGGGGGAGTGGGGGTGGGGGGAGTAGGGGGGAGGAGAACCTTTGGATTATTTTGTATTTGTTAAAATTATGGAACAAAATGAAAATTCTGCAAATAGTTTTCTGCAGTGGATGGAATGTTAGCCTTTTTTCTGAATTCAGTTGTTTATCCTATACCTGTGAGTTACTAAGTAGCTCCAGAACTGCATTAATGTTAACTTAATATTTTTATGGATGTATATAAACTTTTGTGCTTAAATACCTTTATACCTAAAAAGAGAGAGGAGTAGTAGCTTACAATGACCCTGTTAGACAGTGAAGAATTTTATAGGGTGAAAAATGGTACAAGATTTCAAGTCACATAGGAAGGCTGCTACCAAGTGAGGAAATGAAGGCAGGGTAGTGCCAAATATAAGACCATCTTTCCTATCTTATTGTCACTCTTAAAGTTTACTGAAGTTTACTAAAAATAGGAGATGAGATACGTAAGTAAGTAGCTCAGAATACTGGTCCACTTGTTCCAGTGCAAAGAAGAACCAAGTATCACAGAATCACAGAATGACATGGGGTTGGAAGGGACCTCTGGAGATCATCCAGTCCAACCCCCCTGCCAAAACAGGTCCATCTAGAGCAGGTTACACAGGAACATGTCCAGGCACGTTTTGAATGTCTCCAGAGATGGAGAATCTACCACCTTTCTGGGCAGCCTGTTCCACTGTTCTGCCACCCTCAAAGTAAAGAAGTTCTTCCTCATGTTTAGATGGAGCTTCTTATGTTCAAATTTGTGCTCGTTACCTCTTCTCCTGTCACTGGGCATCACTGAAAAAAGACTGGCCCCATCCTCTTGACACCCACCTTTTAATTATTTATGGGTGTTGATCAGATCCCCCCCTTAGTCTTCTCTTCTCCAGGCTAAAAAGACCCAAGTTCCTCAGCCTTTCCTCATCAGAGAGATGTTCTAGGCCCCTAATCATCTTTGTAGCCCTTTGCTGTACCGTCTCCACCAGTTCCCTGTCCCTCTTGAAGTAAGAAAGAAAATTCATTCAAATTTTGCAGACCTACACATTAGAGCTGCAGACTTTCTCTTGCAGGTGACTTCTGCTTCCCAAAAATGAAGGTGCTGTCACATGAAATAGCTGCTCCCTGGTCACATAGGTGAGATACCCAACAACCAACAGTCATTGCCATCATCACTGTAAAAGGTGAGCATTCCCCAGCTGGAGGGGTATCACTCCATGAAAATGTGGTGTGAAAATAACAAAGAGGATAACAATGTGGATGGAACGGACCACACTTACCCACTATCCTGTACTTACCCTTGTTAACCCAAAAGGAATGTGACTTCAGGAACACTTCTGTACTCACTGTTGTCCCAGTAAACATCATCGCCTTGACAGAAGGTGTGTTTTAATTTTATTATTTAACTCACAAGCCAGTATTACCAAGGAGATAATACTGTAGGTCGTTATACATACATTTACAGCATTATGATGTTCTCTGTGGAGTGAGTTCTATGAGATTATACTGTTTTTGTACATATGCAGGGCTCTGTGCACATAAGTCCACCCATCATTTTCATTTACATCCCAATAACTTCTGAATGACTTAACCAGTTTCGACCCAGTATAACAGAGGTTAGCAGGAATTAAATATCCAATTTTGTAGGAATAGGTGGCTGAATAGGAAAGAGAGATGTCATTAGTGGTCTAATTGAGTCAGACCTTATCTTGATCCCGAGGTTGCAGCATGCTCTCCACCCACTGGAGAATTCACACAGAAGAGATATGTGAAGAAGACATTATGGCTGCCCCAACCACAGCAAAAGTTTTAATTGGTATTCACACCAGAGAACCCAACCACAAGACACAAAAAACCCCAAGTTTCATTAGCTCTGCTGCAGATGTAGCTGCCTGTCTCTCCAGGAACACTCTTTACCTTATTTGTGGCAATTTCACCAAACTTTTCATGTCCCATTTCATTTGAGCTAGTTGGTCTCCATAGCAGCTGGCCTGCTGAGCTCTGAGGAACCAAATGCTTGACTGCTGCTTGGTGAACTCAGCTTGGCCGTTTCAGTGCTAGTGCTGTGCTGCTCCATTCGTCCTCATCCAATTTCCTTCTAATCTCTAGGTACTTTGAGCTATCACAATCCCGCTGTGGATCAGTGAAGGTTTCATAAGGAGACCTCTTATATTTATGAGGGAAAAGAAGGAAAAGAATGCCTGCAACTCCTTTATTTGACATCTTTTTCCAAAAAGACCACCTCTGATTTCCCAATATGAATAATTGACCCAGTGAGCTGGTTTTGGAACAAGCGTGTTTCATCCCTATGCAAACTCCAGGCATCTGAACAAGCTTGGTACAATGTCCTTTTATCAATAAAGTGTATTTCCTGTCTCTATAAAACCCAGATTTTTCCTGTCTTTGTGACTTGCCTAGAGGATGACCCTCTACAGAGAAAGACAGGCATCTCTGAAGAGAAACATTCATGTCAGCTATTTTTTAGAACATTTTATAGGCACTCTTTGGCAGTGCCTATATGTTTACTGCTACAAGGGGGGTGGTGGGGTGGTGTCTAGATAAGTGGATTAGATTAGATATATAAACTTGAACAAGGTTGAAAATGTGTTACAAAAACTTATTCAAAATAAATGGACTATAACCTATCCTGAACATAACATAAAGCAGAACATAATATCCAGTTGAGAAAGGAGATTTGGAAGTTAAGTGATTTTTTGATGACAACCCAGTCCTCATTTGAAATAATTTGGCATCAGCAGCCATCAAAATCAATAAGATTTTGTTAACAAAACAGGAGCTAAGGATGTGGACTTAAAGTAACATTATTTCCACTGAATAGAAAATGCTGCAGAGGCAGTTGTGCTCTTGAGAAGAGCCAAGCAAGTTGCTGTACTTTCTCTATGTCCGTCTCCTCTACCAGCAGGGGAAGAAATGTTGACACACACAAGTCTTGTGCAGTTTCGCATACTAGAGAAGAAAAAAATTCTAAAGAGAAAATCTCTGTTTTGTCAATCAAGGGCTGTTCTAGCACAAACTCAAATAGGCAAGATGCCAGTAAAGTCAGCCTGTTTCCACCCCAGATGGGAACTCTGTTTTTTCTTTGCCAGGAGTGGACAAGAAGATAGAGTCCTGCATGATGACCATAGGTCCACAGAGATGTTAGCTGGCCCTTCACATTTAATTTGTAGCACTCTACGTGTGGAAGAAGGGAGACCTTTAAACTGTCATTCTGAGGCTGAAATTATATGTGCTACTTTAACTAGTAAGTTCTTAAATTCCTCCAAATGCTTGGGCACTTCACATAAGTTACAAGGAAGTGGAAACACAACAGTTTATGTTTTCTCAATATTGTATCTCATGAGATCTAATCTCTAATTATAATTTAATCTATTTTATATTGACGTGTAAGGCTTTTTGATTCAGATTAATTTCTTAATTATTATAAAAATTATGGACATCTTTAATATAAAATTCTGCAGTATATTACAAGTGCATAACAGTACCACTCTAGACTTTGAGGTAGGCTATAGGACAAAAGCTATAAAATACAGAAATTGCTGAGAAATCTCAGAAGACTGCCTATCCCCAAACAAATCTGGCTGCAGATTAATATCCTCTGGATTTTGAAAATATACCTTGGAATACACAAAAACCTCAGTCATATTTTTATATGTCACCCAAGGGCAACAGCATGGAAGGCTTTAGCACAGTTTAGGAAAGTAACATCAGACTTTTCAAAAGTATTTTTCCCCTAGTTACAGTCCTAGAAGTCCTTGATTTAATTTATAGATCTGATGGGATTGGTGAATATAGTGGAACATATTCCATCATGTGTGATATATGCTCTTCTTTCATAAAATCAGCTAAATGGAAAGGTGGAACAAGAGCTGCCATGGTAGCCCACTGGGAATCCTTCATGACCTATCCTGGGTTATACCTATTATCTTTTAATTTTCTGAAAATTTTAGAATATCAGAATTTCTCCTTCTAACATCTTCATGTGAATGTCAAGAAAGAAGATACCACTACTGGCAGATAAACAACAATATTTTTCTACTTTGAAGGGCTACTTGTGTACCTCCCAAAACCATGTGCTCGCTCTTGGCAAAGTGCCAGACATTTCTCTTCTATTATATTGCAGCGCTGGCAAAAAGCCAAGGAATCAGCAGTTTTGGTTTCCGTCAGGAAAAAATTCCTCCCAGGGAGTTCAGATGTGATGGGATTTTAATGTGATGCAGGATGTTTCTTAGGTAAGCGAATCTTTTCTAGGTGGCGAAAGGAAACGTTATGAAGAGGAAGGCCCTAAAACCTGGCATTCAGGGTGGTTTTTGAGGTGAACTCTACCCCTGCTTTGGTGCTTTTGGTGTGTTGCCCCTTGCTGAATGCAGGGAAACTGTATTCAGTTAACAATATCCATAACTGAGGACTTCATAGAGTTGTGACAAATGCAGCTGATTGTTTTTCTCAGGCTTTGCTTGCTCTGTTTTCCAAGTGCAGACCAGCTGCTGATATCCCATTCATGCTGTAAGCCACAGCTCTTAGGACCAAGGTGGTACTCCAGCCTTTTCTAAGCACATCAGTTCCCCCAAACTGAAAGCACTGACACTGTACAGGGGCGTTTGATTAATTTTCCTTTTGTATTTTAAGCAGTATCTGTTAACATCCAAATTATTCTCTGCTTCCTGCAATGGTCCCTAAGATAAGAGTGGTTCAAGAATGTACGTTTGTGGTAATTAAACCAACATGTAAGTTGCAATATAAGGAAATATATAGTTCTTCACTCCTTTTCCCCCTTCTCTTTTTTTCCCTCTTGCCAGCTACTTGTCTGTTTATAGAGATACTCCTCACCGTTTACTTAGGAAGCAGTGACATGGAGAAGCAGATAGAGGAAGTCCATTTGCTTGACAACAACATTCATTAGCTTTATCACCAGTGGAGACCAAAAAAGAATCAATTACAATACTTCACTTGGGAATGACTAATTGAGTTGTGAAATATACTGACACTCTGAAGTCACTGCGGTAAGCTAAATACTGGTACTCATAAAAAGCAGGAAATGTTGTAGATAAGGTGCTGATTCACATGATTTGAGACTAGAATGGATTTTCAGTTTGTGTTGATGCTCTAAGCTTGTCTAATATCCATCAAGTCTTATTAATCAGGGATCAGGGAATTAGCTCAGAAGAGAGAACTGCAGGGGATTTGCACCTGCATGGTTCAACGATGAAATTAACTCCATGCTAAATACACTGCATCCCTTTGTACAGTCAGAGATCAGCTGTCAACTCCTCGTTCAACCATAGAACCACTTAAATTAGTCATTTGACTGCCTTTAGTGGTGCATCTGTCAGAGGTACTCTATTATCCTGCTCCAGGTGTTCTAGTGCCTTCAAATCCTGCAGAGAACATAGGCAAGTGTATTGCTGGATGGCCTAACTGGGGACATGCTCTGAGTCCTCATCCAGCAGCCATTCAACTGTGTTGTGTATTACTGTACATTGAATAGCTCTATTAAAGATCCCAGGGACTGGATCTTCATCACCTGTACTGTTAAATTGTTAGGAAGATCCTTGGCACGTCTTTAGCTGAGGTCAATCTGCCTATCTCCAATGCCTCAGAAATGGTTTAGAAGCTATCACGGGCCAAATACCATTTCCAGTAGGCACTTTGGGTGAGTGTCATCCATTTGGGCATTCACATTGAGTGCAGTTGTCTCCATTCAGATTTTACTGTGTCATTTAACCTCAGTGACAGAGAACTATATGAGACACATTTAATTTACTAATGCAGACACTGTTTCTGTGTTGCAGCAAATAGTTGTTCAACATAAAATACTGGAACTCAGGAAGTCTAGCCCAATTGAAATTGTATAGATATAATATATACACACACATATATATGCTGCAAAATTAATCAAATAATATGTTAATACTATTCAGTTAATTCAGATATAAAAAGCTGCACGTGGATATAATATAATTATTACACTTACTTAGCAAAAAGCATGTGGTTCATTACTGAAGGAGACTTGCATGTGTTCAGGGAACCTCTTTTTCACATTCCCCTGAGCTCCAGGAAGGAAGGGGTGACCTTCCTGCCCTGGTGGAATCCACCCTACAGACACTTCCAAATCAAAAGGCAGCTTTTATTTCTTGGGCTTTCTGAAAAGCTTCTGAAGAAAAAAATGCTTTGGTCTTTGCAATGTCCTAGGGGCCTGATCCAAGCACTTTGCGAGCAAAGAGAATTGCTGAGTTTGCTAGAGAAGGTGAAATCTCAGTGCCATTGAAATAAATGCCACCATCCCCTTGATCCACTGAAGTTAGGATTTTGGTCCATAACACTGAAGAAATATACCTCCATATCTCTCTTATTCAACTCTTTGAAATCGCAATAGTTCAGCTATATACTTCAGCAGTAATATACTCAATGCTTTTTTTTTCCACCAAAGAAATAAAAGCACATTCTACAGGTATACTTATTTGAAACTGTTTACTAACAGATTTTTCTAATATATTTTATTTAAATGCTGAAAAGGTTGGCCTTTTTTACAAAATGAAATAAAATATTAGATTCTCTAGATTCTGTCTCCTACATGACTCAGTCTCATTTGTATCTAAGTGATTTGTGATTTATTCTGGTGTCAGGAAGGAATGTCCCTGTTAGAATTGGTCAGGTTATTCGCTATAGCAGAAGGAAAAAAATTCAGGAGAGAAATGTGTGTTTATGACCTGTAATCTGAAGAAAAGAAGGTTTGAGCAGGAAAAAGGAAGAGACTATTTCTACTACTAAGCTCAAGGTGGAGGTCAATGGAGGGAGGGAAGAGGAGGAGAGGTAAAAAGGGTAACTGCTGCATATTTTTAGTGCATATTTATATTGCTAGATGTTTTGGTGCTGGATGTCTCATGAGAAATGATATTTTAGGTATGATCTATCAGTGTGGAATAACTGACACAGGTACCTTCCCTTTTTCAGGCAAGATCCCAGTTTACATACAGAACATTACATAACATATACATGACCCACTGGATGTCATCATGCTATTGAGCAGGAGTCAGTGCTAATTCTGTGTCAAATGCTGCTGAAGAGAGCAGTGCCCATAACTTAAATGAACAAATAATAGAGGAAGAAACAGCTGAAGCTGAAGTAACTTGCCTATGGGCAGACAACAGCAAATTGGCAAGACTGAGGATTAAACCCGGTTTTCTGACTCTTAATCCTATGCCCTGCTTGTTCAGTGATAATGGGCAGAAGTATAAAACGAAACAGAAATTGCAACAAACTTCTATGTCTCTCTTTTCCCTTCTCTTTCCCTTGCCTCCCTATTGGCTTGCCTCTCTATTGGTGAAGGTTTTACTTAGAAAATTGCTTCCTATCCAATCTGATGCCTTGAGCCTAATAAAATAAACTTTGAATCAACCATAATATGATTTTATGTAGATAATTTATGACTAGTTATTTCTGCTTGTGTATAGGATGCAAAGTTCATTAATGTATAGACAATGCTAAGAGGACAAATTCTAGCTTCAGAAAAATAACTTAAAGAATACAGACTTGCTAAATGGAGAGGCCCTTCACAAATGCAGGGGACATAACAACTCTGTATTTTAGAAAGAGGTTTTCACATATGGTTTGGATGCTTAAATGCACACTTCTTAAAGCTCTTGAAATTCAGCATGCTTAGAAAACTTTAACATCATCCTGAAAAATCAGATTTTTTTACAAGGAAGTTCTCAAAGTGTATAAAAGAATGAATGTGCATTTTTTTCAGTCATCACACACACAAAAATGACACTCACTCCAACATAACTTCCAAAGGTTTACACCATTTGTTTTCAGTGCACCTGCTATGCAAATAAAAATTGCACTGCCAACTGAAATTTTATCTGACCATTTCCACATTCTGTAGTAAAAGTTGGTTTGCTACTCAAAAGTCAGACGCTAGAGTCTGACGATGTTACCAAAGAAATGCTAACACAGTTCCTCACTTTTCCCATATATCCAGTTACTTAGAGGATGAGCTTCTCAATGAACTTAATTTTGTACAAGAAAGCAGTCATGAGTATAGATGCACTGTGGGACAAGGAGTCTGGTGAAAGAACTGGAATGAGATGGACAGGAATGCAAATTGTAATTCCTGCAAACACCCTTGGCAGCATCTAGTTATAAGTTTATCAGAAGACTAGAATGATATTTGCCACAGGAAAATCTGTGTGTTTGTGTTCTCTTCCTGTAAATCCTTATGCTAACATCAATTTGCAGCACTTCCATTTCCTGAAAAATTACCTTCAGTATCTCATCTGGGAATTACACCCATGTTGCTGTCAATATATTTTATATTGTCTGTAAGTGATGGCAAATGTGCAGTTTGCAGAGACCCCAACAACTGCTTAGAGCCTTGACAACTGCAAAACAAAGATGTTCTGTGCGGGTCTAAGCTTCTGAGAATGAGAGAAGTGCTGGAGCCAACAACATACTTTGGGAGTTTTCCAACTCTGGCAGGAAAAATTTCTTTTTTTTCTTTTTTTGTTAACCAATGGCACTAATGAGAAAAATGAATTTCAGTAATTAGGTTAAGAGGCTTAAACAAACAACCTAACTAGAACAATGAAAGAAGAAGATCGGAATATAGATTATTGTAAGCTTATTGTCATTGTAGACTGATAACAGTTTAGTAGACTATCGGCATTATTCTAATTCGTTTCACAAGCTACATTCCAGAGCTGCCCATTCCTCTATGTGCTGTTCAGATTTAGAAGCAAATAAGCTGTATGACAGAACTGGAAGAAAGTAAATCTGAGAGCTGCTGGGTGGTGAATTGAGTGCACAGGAAGTAAATTCCTTGTTCAGTCAAAGAACAGCTGTAGTTTTTAGAGCAAGGGAGCTCAGTCTATGAGTTAATGGCTCTAAGCTTTTGGAAAACAGTATTCGAATTCCTGGTGTGCTGCATATTTTGTGTATGATTTTGAACAATTCACGTGAACCTCAGTTCTAAAAACTGCAACTAAGTTAGCTAAAAAACTACAGTGAAAGAAAAAAATCTGTCTTGTAGCAGTGCTGCAAAGCCCATTACATGCTCCGATAAGAGGTAATGAGTTCATTTATACATCTTATGAACCACTGTAATATTTTCAAAATTACCCTACTAATTGGCTTCGGCTGAAATCTGAAGGATGCTCAGTGTGAAGTCTGCCTTTGCATGCAGGTTGGAGGTTTTGACAAGGAATCAGTTTTTTCTCTCTCTGCTAAAAGTTATTCAATTGTTCTTTACGTATGAAGTAGCTATACCTTTACAAATTGGCCTTTTTTTTTTTGCTCTTTGCCATGAAATTTCATTTTTAGAACAGCTAGTAGAGAAACTAAGAGGGATACTTCCACTGAAGTGGGGACAACAGTATCTAAAAAGGTCCTACAAGAGAGATGGGGAGGGACTCTTTATCAGGGAGTGTAGTGATAGGACAAAGGATAACAGTTTTAAA
The DNA here is from genome assembly GCA_026546715.1 of Gallinago undulata. NCBI lineage: Eukaryota > Metazoa > Chordata > Aves > Charadriiformes > Scolopacidae > Gallinago > Gallinago undulata. Next base: position 103,612,268 of record JAOTQQ010000023.1, on the reverse strand, counting down.
CTGAAAGAGGGGAGATTTAGATCAGATACAAGAAAGAAATTCTTTACTGTGAGGCTGGTGAAACACAGGAAAAGGTTGCCCAGAGAAGCTGTGGATGCCCCTTCCCTGGATATGTTCAAGGCCAGGCTGGATGGGGCTTGGAGCAACCTGGTCTAGTGGGAGGTGTCCCTGCCCTTGCCGGAGAGCTGGAAATAGATGATCTTTAAGCTCCCTTCCAACCTAAACCATTCTATGAGAGGAGGGATTGGACAGGAAATTTAGGCTGATAATGTATTTTGCTTTAACATATGTTTGCTATGTACCTAAAACTTCCAAGGATTTACATCTAAGTCTCTAAATTTATTTAAAAAAAAAAAAAAAGCCTGGTTACGTTAAGTAAGGTGACATTAGGAAAAAAACCCACAATGATATGATATATAATATGTAGAAATAACTATCCCTGTAACTTGGAGGTTAAAAAAAATACTAAAAAGAGGATTCAAGAAGCCAAAAATATTGCAGGAAAATGTGAGAATGATAAAATGTATTTTTTTAATATATATTGGAAGAAAAGTATGTCTTAACATAGAATTGTCCTGACGTTGGAAACAAATCATCAAATTCTTATTAGAAGATACAGAATAGCTGAAATTCATAAAATAGCTGGAGTCCTGGGAAAAAAAATACAGATGATGTACTTCCACTATTAAAGAACAACAAAATTCTTTCTGGCTTGTTGTGGTCTGAGGAAATATAAAGCAACTTTAGGCAGAATTAAGCACTTCTAATTCAGTGAACAGAGATGGCTTGAACACAAATTGCTCTAGGAAATCTTTACTCCTCATTTTTAAAAAATTCTGGGATACTAGGAAAATTCCAGAAGACTGAAAGTGAACTGACAGAGTACCACTATTCAAAAAAGTCTGACGAGATGACTGGAGTAAGTGTAGGTTAATTAGTCTGACATCTGTTCCAGAAAATAGTACAGAAAAGCTGGGAAGACAATCAGCTGAGAAATAATTAAAGGATAGAAATAAAATTAGTTCCAGACAACATGGTTTTATGAAAAGCAGATCATGTCAAAGAAATCTCACTTTATTCTTTGATGAAATTGCAAGCTTGTTTGAGTAATCTGATTTTTGTAAAATATTTGAATTTAGCAGCACAGGATGTTCTGATTTAAACATTGGCATCAAATACTATTAATAAAGCAAACGTTTTATGAATTAAGAACTGGTTAAATGATAGATCTTAAAAAGAGATTGTCTCCAGGAAATTATCACCAGCTGAACATACTTATAATGGAGTTTCATGGGGATCAGTAGCAGGCCTGATACCATTCAACGACTTCACTGATTGTTTTTGAAAGTAAATAATAAATCACTTATGATAACATTTGTAATTAAAAGGCGGGGGGGAAGCCCTTGGTAAAATAGTCAATAAGGATAAGGCAACGAGGCAGGATGATCTGGATCTTTTCATAAACAGGACTCTAGAAAAGATGTAGGGATCAAAGTGAAGGAGCAACTTAATGTGAGGTCTCAGCATGCTAAAAGTGCTGATAATTAGCTCTAATTGTAGCCTGCCTGCAAATACAACTACACCGTTCCCTAGATTCAGGCTCTTCAGAGTGCTATCAGCTCTGGTGTCTCTGCACTTGCACTGCACTGCACTTCTCTACACTTTCTTTTCTGCTGGTTAGTATAAACTGAGACAGCTCAGATGCCTTGGATGCCTCTGCCAGCAAGATGCAGTTTTGCCCTCGATCACAATCACAGTACTTTCACAGGGAGAACGTAATGGGTATTAAATAACCCTTCAGTCTAGGAGAAAGGAAGTAACAAGAATAAATAGCTGGAAGCTGAAGACATGCACATTTGAGTTAAAATGTATTATAATTAGTATATGCACATCACTGGAAGAAATTATCAAGGGAACTTCCAGCTTCAGTCAACTCCATGCCTTTGAAAGTACATAATTTTGTGAAAGGGGCTGGCTTACCAGAAGACCTTGGTGAAAAAGCACCATATAACTCTCTCACTATTGCTTCCAATACTGAGAGAGTTACTGCTTTTAAGAACAGTAACCTTGTAGTAATTTTTGTTCGCTGCTCAGAACGATCAGCTTGTTAACACTGGTTTCGGACTGGAAGAAGTTGAAATCTCATACTCACAGGCAGAAGAATATACTACATACAGAAGAATTTGCAAAGCAAAAGAAAGTTCATAATACGATGTGCTAAAAAGTCAAACCTAAAACATTCAGGCAACAAGACTGCTAGTTGAAAAAGAAAGTCCTAGAACGGCCCATGGTTAATGCTTTTCAGATGACAGAAAGGGTATGACCTTGAGAGGTCATCCCCTATCTTACGTCAAGATCAACTCCACTGAAAGCTGATTAAGAGAAAAATGAAATGCCAGTAAAGTTAAGCTCACAGGTATAAAAAATGTCCTTGCTGCCACAAAGTCAATGGCTTCTAATCCAACTGACCTTCCCCCTAACCCAGGCATCTCAGAGAAATAATAGCAGCTTCTCATACAACCTATTAATGTGTGACCCTTCCAGAAGAATCCTCAAGATTCCCCAAATGTGCTGTTTTCTCAGAGACTGCAGTCTACAAAACCAGAAACACTGCAGCTAAATCAGTGTGCTTGTAAACTAGTTTGGGTCAAGGATTAAAGAGTGTCCTGACCCTGATTCAGCCCGGCTAGTCTGGAAGCGCTGAACAGGTTGTATTTCAAGAGCAGCAGAACAATGAGATCAATTACAAGTGACTGAACTCAGCACAGACAAGGCTTCTTATTCAGAAATATGCTCTTTTACATTCAGATTTATAGGAGGATTCTGGTGTCAGCACCCTAACAAGCCTATAACCCTCCTTCTGTCCATTGCTGAAACAATAAACTTTCAGGATTCTAGTTCCCATAGGATCACTTATCATATCTGAGGATAGTGTACTAAGAATCTTTAAACTAAAGGTTATTAAAAATCTTTAAAACCACAGTAGTTTGTAATTCAAAAATGATACTCTAATATTTTCTTGGTAAGATGACCTTAAAAGTCCCACCTTTCCCAGTGTTTTTTAGTTTACGTGTGTTTGTACTATATACATCTTCAGTAAATTTTCATTTAGGGAATATTGCTATAAATTGGGCAAACTAAGGGAACATACCTCAGGCAGAGTTCATTTTCCATCATGAATTATTTTGGTATGTAGTCTAACGGTCTCCCACTACCAATTTTCAAAGCTGAATACAAGAAATACTGGAATAGATATCCTCCATCTTTCTAGATAACATAACGTAAAAGTTAAAAGAGTTCCAATACAGCTGCTTTGGGAAATATCTGTACTGTTACTTGTGTAAAACGACGATTTACACACTCTACTCAGATTATATCTTACAAACCCCAGCCAAAGACCCCAAAATTGCACAAGCTGAAGAAATGTAGAATTTGACCCTATTAGATCAATTTAAACAAGCAAGACAACCTGAAAATTGTAATACCATAGGCCCTTTCTGTTCCTGCTCACTACCAACCATAATGGTGTCAGTTGAGAATAATGTATTTGGCTCCACGGGTTTGAATTTGCAAAGACTAAGAAATTGAAAAAACTGTTTTACATTTTGTATTTGTTATCATAAAGGCATTTACACTGGCATGAGGGATTAGAGGGGAAGAAGAAGTCAGGGTAGGGAGGGATCAGGATTAGCTCATCAACACAAGTGTAGATTAGCTCAAGGAGGCTGAAACCCCACCTGAGATCTTTCTCTCAGGTTAGTCTGCACTGGAGCCCAAATCCTTGATGGCCCAGCTCTTGTCCCGAGAAAGCAGAGCATGTCTCTGGGCAGGTATGCATACCATATATCTGGTATGGCTCAGGTCTAGAACTTGATCTTGAGCTGCTCCATCAAGCAGGGCAGACATCTTCTTGGGCAAACACACAATGAAAAGACTATGCCTGGCCCAGTTTTTAAGGATCTTAAAAGACAAGTCTGAAGTGAAAGATGGGAGGTGGCAGAAACCAACAGATGCAGCACAGTGAGATGCGTGGGAATCACCACGGGAACAGCAAATCACTCATCCTTCCATTAACAGCTATTTATACACAAGGTGAGAATCTATCTTTAACAGTTAACATACGGCATATAAATCACTTTTCAAACTCAGCTCACAAAGATGGTAGTGTTTTTTTGTCCTGAGACCAAGGGCAGTAGAGCAGCAGCTTGTGTCTCCGTAGTACTTTCTCTAATGGACATCACAAGCACTATCCCTTTGGGATGATATCCACATCTCCTGTCGCTTGCTTTGCAGTGCCAACCACACTAATGGCACCGAATAAGCGACTGTTTGTCAACAGGCTGGCAGCAGTTTGTAATAATCTGTGGGCATTGCTTGATGAGAAATGTTAAGAGGTTATAGGTTTACTATCCAAATTCCATATCTGGATGATCAGGAGGATGGACAGCAGCCGAAATAGCCACTCCCCAGCAACTGTGGTAGATTATTTCTGCTCCTTTGTGGTCTCACCAGACTGTCTTCCCCAGGATAATAAACACAGATGGAGGAGATCAAACTGATAAAGATGGAGGAGAGGAATTTAAATAGTGTCTCTGAAGGGAGAGATACATTGCTTTTGCTCAAGTAAAGCAAAACCTAGAGCCTAATATATCAAAGAGAGGAATACGTGAAAGACCTCAAGTAGAAGATAGAAGCATTCTTCTAGACCTATATTATATTAACCCTTTCTCTTGTTACTTATGTAGAGAATAAATTACTCTCTGCTTTGAGAAAACTGTGTTGGCTCATCAATGGCAGGCCCTGAAGGGAATCCTATAAGCTGACTCAGGACATGTTCAGTAAATGTATTTCTCAGTCCTCTGCAGTGTGGATTGAATTTACCACTCTATTCCTCTTCACAGAGGTTACCTAAAATATATTCCTTAATAAATCTGTTAGAACATGACTCGCATTTTTCTATAGGCACAATTTTATATTGCTATAACTTTCTGAGGAGATATTCTGGCAAAAACTCACATACTGTGAGTGCACAATATCAGCATATTCTCATGTCTACACTAGCAAACTTCATCTAAACACCTCTATACCAGCACTTCTTCATTGTCTTGAATTGTAGCCATAGTGTGCTGAATACAACACAGTATGCTATGCTGCTGCCTTGCCTGAGGCAAGAATTAACCCTGAATTTTTAATTTGAACCATTAAAAGCCAAAGGTGTTGAAACTGCAGAATGACAACTTTTCCTCTACTCCGATTGTCTGCATCAAACTTAGCTTTATAGAAGTCTTTGAACTTATAAGGTCCCGTTGGTGTAATGCTCAACTAAAAAGAGGTGAGGCTTCAGCTCTGAGTTTTCATACATCTGCAGACTTCAACAGTCCTGAATGTTTAAACTTTACTAAAAGTTATGCTGTTGATTCACTTATTATTTATTAAACATAAATATAAGAACAGTAGTAAGATCTTGCCACAGAATATTTGTATTTTCAGTGCAGGCTTAAGGCTTTGGTACTCAGACATAATCATTGTGAAACCAAGATAACTGCCAGCTCAGAAGAGTGTTCGTCAAGTAGGAGGCCATTGGCCAGCAGAACATGAGAAAAGAATTAACACGTTTTGAGAGGAGAGCTGCTGGCCTCTGGGGGATGATACACAGGTCAGTGTTTCTGTCACTGCTCCAACTGGCTGACCAACAGATTGGCTCCAGACTCAGGAACAGCTTGCCCAGTTGTCAGCTCAGAAATGAATGCTTCAGCAAGTAAATATGTGAAATGGAGAAGGACAAAAGAAATGTGCTAATGAGGTTTTATATAAAATTTTATGAGTGGAATATAGAAATAATGAAATGATGCATCAAAAGTGGTAGGACCTGAGAGGGGAGAAAAAAATTTTTGGCTGGGTTTGGAAAGTGCTAAAGTTAAGAATTTAGAAAGTAGCAGTCATTAAATAAATAAATAATGAGGCCCACATAAATTCCTGGTCCAAGAGATGAAAAATGAATAACCTTTGCAGACTTAGATCATCAAGGATACCAAAATGAGTGTTAGTAATTATTAAATATAATTGCTGATTAATTGATGGCCTGTTTGGATCTGCTTATTTGGGAAATGCAATCTCATTCTAAATGTGAGTAAGGTGGCATATTCATATGTGCAGCCTGCGCAGAGGTTTTGCAGCTGTATAATTGCATCAGTTTGTGATGTGCCTGAACAAATTGGTTCCTCTCAGGAGGAGGAATTGCCCAGTGAATAGAAGTGGATGACCAGCCCATGCATTGTGTGCTCAAAGAATGAAAAGGCACCTAGTCTTGCTTATTTCTACACACAGTCTGTAAATCTTTATAAGTTATGTATAAATGTGTGGAAGACCTTTTTTTTTTCTCCATTGTCACTGAAAAATAAAATTTTGAGAAGTGCAATAGTTCAGAAAGTTTCCGTGCTATTTGGAGAAGTGAGGAACCCAGGAGAAAAGTGGAGTATAGGCTCATGATTGAATAAAACTGAAAAGCAGAATATGCCTGTTCTCTTAGCACAGGAAGGACTAAATACCAGTTTCCTCAGTGAGTGGAAGGCACTACCATCAATATCTCATGCATGTAGGTTGGTCATTGTTACATCTTCAGGGCATCATTCATTAGTAACCTGTAGCATTGATGTGCTCAGTAAGCATCCTCAGCCTTTTTGGGGTGCATAAGTCTTGTTTTCTGTCAATCCAGCTTCTCCCAATGTTATGACAACATTTTCTGCCTTAAGTGTTGCAGTCACCTCTACCATGGCCTGGTCTGGTACCAAGAGAGTCCCAGTTAGAGGAATAAGCATAAACCTGCTTTATCTGTAAGCAATGATACAACAGGCTAAACCATGTATCCAGAGCAGTAGAGCAGGAAGTTGGATTATGTGATTTGGACCTTATTCTCCTGTCTGCATTTAGAGCAGGCACTCAGCTTTAGAAAGAGGAACTCACTAACTTGGCTTTAGGCATTCTTTTCCCTCTGGGTTTCTGCAATACCATAATAAATATAGACAGGAATAAGGAGAAGGACATAAGAAAACTTTGAGCACATTCAGTAACAAAGGAATTCTTGCAGGATGCATAAAATATGAATGTATATGCAAAGTGAAAGAACTCAGACACCTGCAGTGGCAAAGGTTCTTTTATAAAAATACTTTTTAATATTTAAATAACCATTTCTGTTAGTCTCTGGGGTAACAATACAGCTTGATTGTTGTCCGTTCCTTACAATGGGAAGTTAAGGGGCATCCAGTATAATTTCACTGTAATAAATAGAATCTGAAAAAAACAAACTGTAAGGCTGCAAAAGCAGACTGTTTTCCTGAACTACTTTGCTGTCTGAAATATTTTGATGGCATGACATACAATGTTTATTGTTTTACATCTCTATAGCCTTCAGCCTCTCTCTCTTTCAACACATTACTCTTCAGCTTCATTGTGCTATTCTCTCTTCTCTGGTGCCGTGGGAACATAAAGCAAATGATTCTACTGTTCTCAGCTAGAAATTGTTTTTCATTATAATTTCAAGAGGGGCTTTGAAGTATCTACTTAAGCTCTCACAGCTAATAAGAGACAAGGCAGTTGCTATGCTACTTGTTGATTAAATGAAAAACAGACCTGATAACATGTGAAATCTTCCTACAGGAGGTGTTTCTCTTATGGAGATGAAAACCAAGCAGTTAAGACCTGAATTGCAAAGTTGTGTCACTAAGGTTAAATGCTTAAATGGTCACTTTAAGTTCCCAAAGCAATGAACTGGCTATCTGGATCCAGAGTGTCAGATGGTGTAAATCATCATTGACACTAGCTAAGTACTTGGGCGCTAGGGGCCTTGAGGCCAAAATGCCCATTTTGTATTCTGATCATTCAAAATCCTAATTTTTCAATTAAGAAGTAAATGAAAAAAAAAAAACCCTATTTTTTCTGAGGTCCAATATGACCGAAAATTCTAATGACACCCAGGAGAAGAGAAGATCCTCAGCTCTACCAAAACCAGAATAATGTATTTCAGGCCATAACTAGCATGTAGTTTCATACCTGTAAGTCACAGTTTGAAAATTAGTTTCTAGGGAGAGCTCCAAAACACAATTTATGTTTCTGAAATATATTATAGACCCCTGAATTCAGGACAGCATTCTAATCTAAAGCCCTGAATCTGTTTAGACATTGGAAGTCTCTGAAGTATGTTGTACCCCTTAAGTCAGAGGTAACCATTCTGAGAGCGGGGAGTTCAGAATAAAATATGACACCACGATTTCCACTGTGAAACACAACAAAAAGAGGTGCCAGAGAAGTTTATTCATTAAAGATTTTGTACGGTTATTAGAATGTGTATAATGTCAGATTTTCTACTGAAAACTACAACTCTATTTTTTCCCCTTACTCTTGAAAATGGGCAACTCTGCAGCAAAGGAAGAGCCATGAGATCAGGAAAAGAACAGTAAGAGAAAGCATAATTTTGTAGTTCAGTGATTTAAACACTGATGAGAGAGAGCAAAAATGGTTCTGTCTGTATATATGTGTTTGTTTAAATGAATATGCAGAAACAATCAACAGCAGCAGAACAGAAAATGATATTGCACCTTGTCTTACTTTATTTTTGGTCCCACACTTGTTAGCTGGACTGTGGTTACCACATGAACTGCTTGAGGAGTGGTGGATGTACCTATAAGTTGATAGTTGTCCTCTTAGAGTGGAGGAGATCTGAATTTAGCTCCCTTAAGCTAAGAAGAGCTTTCTTCAGTTCCAGTTATTGGCAGGAAACCACCTGATTTTGTGCCTGCTCACAAATCAACAGAGATAGCAAGGGTCTGCATCCTGGTTTAAGTGAGGAGCAAACACCAGCTGTACATACACACTGGATGTCAAAGCTCAAGACAGAGAGAGATGCACATTTTCAGATGCATTTCTATCTCCAGCTGGAAGAACAAATCTGCTGCTATCAGCACCCTTCTCTCCCATGTGTGAGCAGCTGATGTGTTTTCCACCCCTGCTCCAAAGAATTTAGATTTTAAGTGACACATTACTGTCTGTTGCAACATATGTCTTTCTTTGAATGGGGTTCTACACAGAGGTCATCAAGATGTATTATCTACCATATTTATTTCATGCATACGATGTGTTAACACTTCAGTGATTGCCTTAAAAATATACTTGGTGAAGAAGTGACAGCTCACTATCAATGTGTTGTTAGACAGTAACATTGGACTTTTTCTGAATACACCAGTTTCTGAAACCAAAGATACTTCAGATGGTACAATAACAGGAAACTTATTCTACTGATTCATGTTTTCTGCAGAAGAGGTAAAAGTCGGGAGATTCTCCTAGGGCAGCACTGTCCACAGATATTTTACATTTTACACCTTTATTTCACCTTTCTTTTCATTTTCTGTTTTATATTATGGTATGGGGTTGTTGTTTTATTTGGGGTTTGGTGGGGTTTTTTGTTTGAATAGCTTCCTTTTTTTAAAACACTCCCATCCTTTAACTGTTAGCTACAGAGACACAGACCAGTAATTTCAAGCTCATAAAAGGAAATTATGTGCAGGGATAATTTTTTGTTTATTGTTTGAGATTTTCTTTATTGTAATTGGCAATTTCATCCAATCTGTCACTGACAAAAGAAACCTTCTCTTTCAAAAACAAACAAAAATTCCAGTTGCATGGTAACTGGCCCACATACTAAGCTCTAGAAGTATCAGGTCCAGAGGGCTCAGGACTTTGCCAAAGAATCAAAGTGCTTTTAACTGATTTCTTCAGATGATAATAACTGCATCAGGGATTTTAACCACTACGCTACACAAAATGATCCTGTAGCCAAAATAATTGCTGTTACTGAATTCAAGGGGGCTACACCACTGGAGAAGGGGATTCTAGCTCTTCCTAAGCAGTTTGTCCTTGGGAAAGTGTCACCAGGGAACATGCTCTTTCTGTCAAAAAGAAAACTTACTTTAGAGACACTGTGGACTTCAGATCCACAAAGTAAGAGAGTATTAGAATTAAGGGCATGAGGGGAACCAGGAAGGCCCCTCAATGTTTGCCATCCTTCTAATGTTACTGAAGAAATAAGGCAGACACAGCTGCACAATTTTCCTCTGGACATTTCACATTAACCTGATAGTTTCAAAGGTTGTAGTTACTTTGGCTGCTCTGAAGATGTGAATCCACTGGAGATATATTTCAAGAAGCTGGGAGGAAGTCCTGAAAATGGTAAAAATGGATCACAATACGAGTAACTATTATTAGAAAGATCTTCACTGCTCTCTTGAACTCTAACCTCACTTTAAACCAGCAGCCTATAAGATCTGTTAGTTAATATGCAGTTAAACACTTTGCAACAGGATGGTCAGATCTGTAGAAAACTTCCTGCAAAGAGCATGCATCAAAATCAATGTGATGTTTGTTGACAAACAATTTGGGAAAACGTTGTTTTAGGAGAGATGTATGTGTGTGCAGGGCACTGAGGTGGGAAAAGCAACAATGAGGAAAGAAACACTAGTCAGTCTCCAAACAAGTGTTGAGAGCCTGACCTTTAAAACAAGCAAACAAACAGACCTTATCAAGAATGATTTTTTGAGTGCAGTGCTGGCTGAAAGAGGCATGAAACTGTTCTAACAGGAAGAATTCTCCTCTTGTTTGCTTCCTTCTAAGTTAATTTAAACAGGGCTTTGTATAGTCTTTATGAATAAAAGAGATTGGTAAAACACCTGATTTTGGCACTCGTATCTCCTCCAAATTGGAACAAGCTTCAAGGTTCATTTGTTTTGCTAACAAGGAAGGTCAAATGAGGCACTGTAGAAAGTCCACTATGGAAGTGAATTGAGAAGAGACACAAAATCCTTGAAAGTCAAACAGAAAAAGTTGTATCTGAATCATCCCTGAGGAAAATTCTGGCACTGGGGAACACAGATCAGGTAAAGCCACTGAGGCAGTCGGAGGACAGGCAGAAAATGTCTGCAGCTGTACGTGAAATTATGTTTAAAACAAGGGAAGAAGGGAGGTCATGGTAGTCTAGAAGAGAAATTATGCCAAACAGGCAACATGTCTGGGCAGCAGCAATGATAAAGAAAAGACTAATTTTGTAAGTATTGTAGAGAAAGTAGCAGCAGGACGGTGGGAAAGAGGGTGAAAGAAATGAAAGGTGACATGAAGGTTGGGAGCCTGAGAAGAGAAAGGAAATGTTCCAACCTCCAAAGATCCAACCCTGATTATACAGCTGTCAGCCCTGCCCCTTTAATTAAGTAATTGATTAATAAAAATAAAGCACTTAATCTCTCCATTTACATATTATGCCTCCCACTAACCAGCGCTGACTGCGGGGCCCCCATCAGAAAGCTCCTTCCTATTTGAATTCATGTTGGTTCCCAAACATATTACTTTGTAAATAGGAAATGACAACATTGGCTCCGTGCCCCACTATCGTCGCAGCATTGCCATATGTCAGTATCATGCTAAACATAGTAAGCAGAAGACCCAACAATATAATTATTGAGGACATCTGTCAGCAGCACGGGCTACATCTGGGATTAGTAGCTGTAATTCTGGAAAGACCTATAAGAAGCAGAGAGGAAAGTCCTTTTGTGTTGGCTTGGATTTTCAAGAATAGGAGGCAGATCCTCAGCTGGTATAAATTTAAGCCATTCAAAGAAGCTAATGAATCCAGCATCAGTTGATACTAACTAAGACTCTGACACTGAAAATGAGGCCAATGTCATTATGCACAATATTTAATATTTTCTGTGTAAAGGTAGAATGCCTCAAAACAATTTGAGTTTATAACACAGAAGACCATTTATTAGTGGAGCCAGCAGGTACAGACTGTCTTTTATCTCAGATCTGAAGGACTGTGGACAAGTTCAGAAAGCTCCTGAAGATTATTAAAAATTCTCTTTAATGATCTTTGTACATCAAGTACACAGTAGGGTAATTTTATATTTCAAATAAATTGCAGGGAAAAAAAAAAGATGCATTTTGAGCACATTTAATACTCTCTAAAGATTCTGCGTCCACAGCAGAGTTTATCTTGTAGTCTGCACAGGCAGACTGTCCGGTGAAAACAGTGACACATACAGATCATACCTATTTATTAATCTGAGGGCAAGCTCCTGTTAGGAAGCCAAGTAGCTGCATTAGTGAAATGCTGCATTTGAGTTAATATCCCCTGCAGAAATCATATAGCCGTGTTTGTGCCATGCTGTGCTCATTCTAACATACCATAGCTCTCAGCAAGACTTAATATTACAAACACCAGGTTGCTCTAATATTGGTTATACGGCATCTGGGCTGGAGGTTATCCATGTTTAAATACATAGCAGAAAAGCTTCACTCCATCAACCTGTATACAAGCCCATAGGGTTTCCAGACAGTTCACAGCCCTGTCATTTAAGCGTGAAGTGTATGATGAGTTGCATCACCATCTTCCACAGAGAAGCTAAAGGGGTTACAAACGATGACAAGCAGATTTAGAGCAATAACAAGAAAAGTTGCTTTCCAAAGAAAGTACATTCTGAGATATTAGATGAGAAATAAAAGATAAGAAAGGTTAATCTACCCCCAATAAAAGCTTTTCCTGCATGTGTCACATGGAACTTTTCTTTCATTCACACTGCAGATTAACAAACAAGGGCATCTTTGCCCCTCTGTCAGGCTTGCAGTCAAGAGAAAATGAACTTGTATACTGACCTCTCTCCCCACTTTTTTAATTATTTTTTTTTGTGTGTTTGAAGATTTGCTTGAGTCTAAATTTGAAATCTGTATATAATGAAGGATTACAATAAATGCAGTACTTTACAGAATTAAGAGAATGTAGAATATTTTTTTTCCCAAAACTGAGAAAAAATCCTTCCTAATATCAATACACTGAGAATTTTGGAGAATCTAAGAGAGGTCCCCCTCTTAATCTCAGTCATTCAGCAGGAGGTTTACTGACACGCTTATGCTTATGGTTGTATATATGTGTGCCTATATATGAGCTAAGTGTTCAAACTCTTCCTGTTGTCAGTGAAGATATGCTCCATAAAGCCTGTAGGTCTAGAGAGTGGTTCAGCTGACTAAAGGGTCTACTTTAACTTTGATGTTTTGAATTGCCTTCCTGAGGTGTTTATTGCTCACCCCTGAGAGCATATGGAGCCTAAGGTCCTAAGTGAACGCCTCTATACATTCCTCCTGCTCTGCAGCAACATACCTTTTCCAGGCTGGCAAACAAGGTAGCTAAATAACTGAGGTTAAAAATATTGATTATGATAAAATATAAATAAAATGAATTCAGAAGACAAAGTATCTGATACAAACCTGTGACTACACTGAAACCATCAAAATATTTTCATTTACATAACATGTGATGAACATTTTCTTTCCAGGATTCAGTTGTGCCTTTTCTAGACAGGACAGGAGGGAAAAGAGGCATAAGCACTGAAATGAAGAGGGGCAGGAGAATGAATGCATCGTCTCACTGCTGCTGGTGCTCTTCAGTGGGCTGAACATTGCTTGAACCTTTTGTGAATGAGTAGTTGCTTTAATTCCATTTTCTTAATAAGGCACTAAAAAAGTCATCTAAAAACATTTCAGGCCTCTGGCCTCGCACCAGCTCATTGAATCACAGAATCATAGAACAGTTTGTGTTGGAAGGAGACCCCCAAAAGCCATCTAGTCCAATTCCCCTGTGATGAGCAGGGACACACACCTTCAACTAGATCAAGTTGCTCAGAGCCCTGACCAACCTGACCTGGAATGTTTCCAGGGACTGGGCTTCCGCCACCTCTCTGGGAAACCTGCACCAGTGTTTCATCATCCTCTTTGTAAAAAAAGTTTTCCTTCTGTCTAGTCTAAATCTTCACTCTCTGTATTTAAAGACATTACCCCTTGTCCTATCACAACAAGCTCTGCTAAAAAGTTTGTTCCCATCTTTCCTGTAGGTCTCCTTTAAACGTTGAAAGGCTGCTATAAGGTGTCCCCAGAGCCTTCTCTTCTCCAGTTCATCCTTACCTCTTCAAAAAACAGAGAGAGGCTGAGAAAAAATAATGAAAAAAAAAAACCTAAGACTGACACATTATTTAGATAGCAATGCAAAATTTAAACATTAAGAACTTTCAAATTTCCTATTGTTTCATTTTCAGATTTTTTTTTCCTTGGATAACTGAAGACAGCTGTTTTACTTTGGTACTAAAATGCAAGACAATACAAATGTCTCAGGCCAATGGCCTGACCCTGAAAACACAAATTTATCTGCTTCAGTAAACCTATCCACCTCATTGGCATTGCTTACATTTGGAAAATCTCTGTCTTGAATAATAGCTTGTAGGTTCTGTTTCCAAGTGGATCTTAAGTGAGACTCAGATACACACCCTTAGCTTGGGGGTAGATTTCACTCTTACTGTTGAGGGGAAAACACCCAGTTCAGAAAACTATTCTATTTCTTTCTAAAAATAAAAGACAGTTTAAGAAACACAGGCATACAGAATAAATAACTTATTCTTGGCTGATTGCAGCTCTGTAGTGAATTTTGATGGTTGAGTTGAAAATAGTGCTTGGATGAAAAGGAATCTATAATAGAAACCATGCAGGAACTTTAGCGTTACCAGCAGTGCCAGTGAGCTAGCGCTCTACCCAGAGAGCTCATAAGAATATCAGTCATATGGAAAACTGTGTTCCTATTGGACTTGTTCACCAAAGGATTAACTTCAAAATCTATGGCCTCAATTTCATGCATTTAACTATGCTTGAATGATCTGTGAATTTTAGGGTAATGTATATTGGACATGTGTCTCTATAGGAACTATTAGACCCATACAGCTTGTCTTTATTTGCAATGCCCTAGACCTTATGAGCATTCACTTAGGTGTAGCATATTTAATTTTTTAATAAGCTAATGCTTGTTCTTTCAGGAGAGTTTCTCTATATACAAAGCAATTACTTAAACCAGTGCTTGTTTAGCTCACCTAACCAGAGCAGTCACGTAATCTTTAAGGCTTTTTATAGCTTGCCAGCATTTTTATTAATGGAATAGGGTTGTTCCTGTCTTAAATATTCTTTTGCAAATGTTTCCAGGCAGAACAAGAATGTGAATAACTTAGTGTTCAGCAATAAGTTTTGAGTAGATTCTTATTCTCCTGTCTGATTTTTGATAAGGAAAACCAGTAGTCATCTCATAGGCCACATTTATACCATTGCGCTCGAATTTTGTTTAAGGCAGTTATCTAATATTTGTGTTCTTGCAGGGAGGATTTGAAGGAGAAATGGAGGATGCAATCAGAGGTTTTCTTTGATCACATTTCCAAAGCACTCCCCAAAGCACTATTCTTGTTTTTTTCTTTGGGATCATACTGCAAGGCTTGGCTGAAATTTTTGACTTCCATCTTATTTTCTTTATGTCCTGTTGTAATGTTTTGTTGCTTGGATTTCTTCCTCTCTTCCCCCTCATGAGGGCAGATGCATGCACAATGTTCACACAACTATATCAAACAACAAAGAGCACTTAGACGCAAGCCTTTGTTAAGCCCCAAACTGTACATCCTAATTCACGCCTACATTCTCACATGCAACAGCTACTTTCAGCTACCAGTTTCTCAAAGGCATTTCATGACTCCTTATGACAGCTCTGTCTTTATGGAATTAAGTTTCACACAGCCCTCAGGATAATGGCATTTACTAAAAATAAATGAATAAATACCACTATTATCCTATTTCTGTATTTGTAAAACCAGGACTGACTCTTATTTTGGTGAAGCCTGTCTAAAATCATAACAATTCTCCTGACATCAAAGGAACTACCTTCATGTCAAAGTGCTGTAAGTTAATAAAAAATTTGGCCAGACTGTTTCATATTGTACGGGAAACATATTATGTGTGATTAAGCTTGTAAAAATGAAGCAGTCACAGCTCCTTTTCTACTATACACCCCGTAATCAGACTCACCCCTGCTGCATCTGAGTTCCTGCCAGGGTGCACTAGGACATGACTAATATGTATTATATATTTGTTTATTTCTCTCCTTCATAGGCAATAATCATGTGCAATGACCACTGGAGTATTTAGAATACACCCTTTATACTAGTCAAGGTAAGGTCAAAGATGTGCAGATTGCTTTTGCAGCACAAGGTAGTGAGGTTTGTTGTAACTCTTTGTTCCCGTGGGAATTTGTTTCCCACTTTGGGTCAACTCCGAGGGAACTCTGTCTCTTGGACTGACACACTTACAAATGTTTTACCAAAGCAGCTGCTCTGTCTGGGAAAATTTTAATGTGCCGGGTTTATGTGTGTTTTCCTCTCAGGATGCTACCAGTGGGCTCAATTTGCCTTTAATTTTTCCTCCTCAAAAAATGAATTCTTGCTTAATTTTGCACTTCCCACTTTTAAAGTAAACTTAAATCCTTCAAGTTGTATCAGTGCAAATATCTTTATTTAATACTGCACCATAGTGAAAGCAGCCCCTCCAAAGTACTGCTGTGTTCTAACTCATTAATAGATATATTCTCAGAAAATATCACTTGGAGTTTTACAGTTGTAAACGAACCATCCAAAGACATTAAATGCACAGGAACACAAAAATATTTCACAGTGGGAAAGCAGACAATGCAGAAAAACTAAATATATAAGGGGAATTCGTCCTAATGGAAGAAACACACTGAAAAAAAAAAAAAAAAAGCACTTAAAAATAGAAGAACATTCCACATTTGAAAAGTACAGCAATTGTGAAAAAGGTTCATAAAAAGTAAAATATAATTACAAGCTACAGAATTTGAACAAAAGATGTTTGAACGTTTAACATGCTGGCTTTGCTCACTGCTAGCATTGTTATTTCAAAGTGGTGTTGAACAATGCCACAGTCAAGTCTAGGAGGAAGATTACAAACTGTTAGAGCACTACCTGCAACACACAACACTGTTTACCAGTGGACTGGTCCCAGAGTCTGATTTTAAAAGGAGCATTTGCATACCTGTGAACATGCTTAATTTTTATAGCAACACATTGCCTTCAAATTGGATTAATTATTGCAGTGTTTTACATTAAAAACTTGTGATCTGATTCTGCAATTAAAAAAAAAAAATTACATGTTGCTGCTTTAGGTACAGTAGATTCCTTTCATTTTCTTCTACAATGAAACACTTCAGTACAATAGGCTCTGAAAATGATTTTTAATGCCCCACATTCTAGTTTCATTTGTGGAGGTACACAAGCAGCCATAATAACAGCCTCAAACATGACTTTCAAAATACACTGCTTTTGTACTTCAAAAGCGATATGTCCCCATTTCTATCTTATATGTCTTTTCTCAAGCTTTTTATTCTTCACAAAGAAGTACAGAGCTGATCTGACAAAAACACTTTTCTTGACAGAGTAATGGAAATTATCCTGCCTGAGTAAATCTGAGAGCTCTTTCCCTGATAGTGCTACCTGGGAGCATAAAGGCATATATTTGTCTGTATCTCTTGGGAAAAATGTGGACTATGGTGCAGAAGAAGATAATTATATTTAGACCTAGACTCTTACTAGTCCTATGATCTTCAAGAGACAGATAGCTCTCATCTTAGACGGAGACCCACTGAATTTGTTGAATGTACATAAGGGCCTTGAGGACTATAATCGTAACAGGGACCTAGATGCTCATCTGCTTCACCCAAAACATCCCGACACTTTCTGCCCTAAGTAATGTACTCCCTGATTTTTGACAACATCCAGGAGTCCATACTGCTTGAAGGGTCAAAGCTGGTAACTGTGCTATAAACTTATTTCCCAGAGTATGTAACCCCCAGAAAGAATGAAAAACAGATATAGCTCCTTTTATCACTTACTCCCTCAGAATGAAAACATGCTCTGTGATGCAGAGGGCTCAATCTGATCTGCTTTATTGCATTCCTGTTACTAGATAATGCCATAAAAAGCATTTCTTTAGATTGACCTCTTTCCACCAGCCCACAGGTAAAGAAAGCGGAACTCAGCACAAAAGGCGCAGACAGACATTTCTGAGGAACTACTATGAGTCTTTACACTGAACAAAAAAATAACCCAAACCCCAGCCCAGGAAAATAAAATTCCCCTTACCAAGAAGAGCAGCTCACATGTTTTTGCAGCACCTTGTCAGAATTTATGTTGCACCCTTGCCTCCTCATCCTGGTCCTCTGTTAATCCATGATATTCTCAGGTCATTCAAACCTGTCTGCAGCGCATACCTGTGTTTTCTTTGCATGGAAACCAAGGATGGGAGGGAAGATCAATTGAGTTTCAGCAAGGCCAAGGCACACACTTGAGATGGGGATCAGGCAAAGTCTAGACAGATTCCTTAGTTTTTTGGTTTTTTTTAAAGATTGTTTAATAGTAACCATTTGGTCCTTATAAAACATCTAAAACATTGCATCAAAAAATCCCTGCTTCACAGTCTGCTGTTCTGTTCTGACTCTGTGATTGTAATATATGCAACATCTTTTCCTGTTTCTTATATTATTTAAATACAAACATTAAAAACATTCAAAAAGAGTAATTGGAAAAATACATGTCTGAAAAAATATTTTTAACTCATTTGAAGGAGGACTGAGAGTAATCTATGTGTACTTACTTATAAAACTTTAGTAAATTAAGGACTTTCAGATGGTGACTCTCTTTCACATCCTTCATTGCCTTCTATAAACTGTCTTGCACTTTAAGAGGGACAGAATTGGACTCGTGCAGTATGATGGAAGTCTCTATGCCATACACAACTGCTGCTGGCTATCTTCCTGCACAAATCAGATGACAGTCCCACAGTAATGTGGAAAGCAGTAAAGCTGATCAGTAGAACTTTGGTCAGCTGTTTTAACAATGCTGCTTAAATCCTCTATTGTTAAACCAGTTATGTATTTAAAACGGCTCTATGAAGACAAGCCTGAAAGATAAAGGCTTGGTCAATAGTTCCAGAGATTTTGAGAGACATGGGTCTAAGTCTGGAATTTATACACTTTCTTGGTATTTCCCCATCTCAATGGCACAGTAAAGCTACTTAAATAGAATGGAGTGGGGGAAATCAGCCACACCAGATGATTCATGTATGCTTCTGCCTCCACTCAACTCATATTTTAAACAACATCTCATTGAAGTTTATAATCAAATGCTTATATATTTTTCTTTATGGTATTGGTAGGCAATGGCCCCTTTGTCTATAGTCTGCCTCATAAATATAAAGTCAACTGTTATTTCAAGTTGTATTAGATCTAGGTATAGGAGACCTTTGTTAACCTAAATAGTTTAAAATACTCCTAGTTGTTGCTAATTTTCTTAGAACCCTGCAGTTAAATTTACATTGGCTAGTTCATAGATTGTTGTTTGCCAAAACTCATATGGAAAAAGACATTTCACATCTACATAGCTGATAAATATGTCTGATAAAGTAATTGAATAATATGTTATCTTTAAAACAGATATGCTTTTACTCTGTGAATGATAGTAAAGTTTAGGTAGTTTTAGCAGCAAATCTCCTTAAGAATTTGGACGTGCAGAACCAAAATGTTTTCTACTGTTACCAATTTTATGTTCTTGTCCTCTCTTCAAACAACCCAGCTACAAATATGCAGCTGTCTTGGTCTTTGTTCTCTTTTGAATTTTCCAGCTTAAAAATGTGCCACCCTTATTACAATCACAGTGCTTTTCATTTGGGAAAACTGATTTTCCCAGTCCTTTTTATATTTTGTTAGAATCATGCACAACTGTATGATTGTGGATGTGTTATTACAGAAATTCAAAAGTATAGATAGGAGATGCTTCATTGAACACCCCTCATACATATAGGAAAGAGCAAAAATGAAGGACTATCAGTTAAACCCATGCCAGGCTCCAGGAGAGAGCTAGGAATGATCATACCATCATTCTCTTTGTGGATATTTTATTTTTATTCATAATAATTCTTATTATTTATTGTCTTATGATAAAATAATCAATAGAAGGTTAAGTTAACGGTTGGACTGAAATGATGATCTGAAAGGTCACTTCCAACCTAGACAATTTTATGATTCTATGATTTTAAGAATTGCCCATAATGTCGCACACTGTAAAGGACAGTTAGAAAGAAGTGGATCCAGCAGACCTTCTGACCCTTTACTTTTTAAAAGTTTTATTTACAACTGAATCAGATCAGAAGCAAACCTGATTCAAAATAGGTTCTGAAAACAGTTATAAACTTGTAACATGATGAGGGACCTCATTTGGAGACAACCTCAGACTGTCTGTATGCAGGACATCTGGCATAGATGTCATGAGCCCACCTTGTTGGTTGTCCATTTGAGCCCAACAATATCTGTTGTACATTTGAACCCAGAAAGCTCAACTTACTAAAATGGAACACACTGACCAGTGATCTGCAGGGTGACTACGTTTTGTGCTTTCAATAGAGCAGAACATGTGTGATGACCACCTCTGCGATTTCTGAATGTCAAACAGTCTAATCAGAGCCATTATTTTGAGTGCTGCATCAAGTATTTATCTTGAACAAACACATTTGTGGCAAAAGGCACAGGAGTGGCAAAAGGGTAACATACCATTAGTCCCTACAGTAAATCAGGCTGTAGACTCAATTGTCTCAGTCTTGAGCTGGAGATGGCTCTAACTTTCAAGTGCTTTAACTTTCACTCTCAGATTTTTCCATGTATCATTCCACAAAAACTCGCTATGAAAGTAGGGCAGTTGCCACATAATCAGAGAACTCATCAAATATATCTCATTGGCAAGGAGTTTTTCTTGATGCCACCCTCTTGAATTGCTTCAGTTTTATCTCCATGTAGATAACAGAAATAGCTCTGCACTTCTTTGATATTTACATTATAAGGTTATTTATGAACTATAGAACTGTCTACCATTGTTCAAATGCGTATAATTTAATCAGCATTTCAAGAAATGGGCTCATTGTTCCCACAGAAGAAGCATTACTTTTTATAGTAAAATATGGCACTGACAGAAATTGTTCAAATATCACTGATTAATTCCATCAACAGTTCACATTCTGGTAAAAGCATTAAAAAGTTTATTTATATATATTTATCTTTCAGTTAATTCTTGCAGGCCAGATATCACATTCCTTTGTTCGTTACTACCTGGCCAGAGTAGATTTTTAACCACTTTTCTCCTTTGGTCCCTTTGAGATATAGTGGAAGTGTGTGTAATTGTTATACATACCGTTATGCCTGAATAACTGAAGGGCACTGTTAATTCTTCTGCTAAAATATTCCCAGCTTTAACTCATATACAGTTTGGATAACAGATGCAGCTCACTTGCCCACCTCAGTCAATTGTTTGCAGTATACTTCTGTGATTTCTCATTAGTTATCATGTCTGCCTTCTGCCACAAACTGACTTACATTCCTTCCATCTGTTGCTAACCCAATTTAATTATCAGTCACTACTATGAACACAACAACAAATATTTTTATGTGTGGAGGGCCTGCCCTTTTCCCCATTGTCAGAATTTTTGTGAGGTAGTGTTTTCAAGTTTTCATAACAGATTAGTTCAAAAGATCTATTTCTGCATATATCATGTTTTTATTAATGTTAGGTTCTAGACCAATCAGTGACTCAAATGAAATTGTATTTCCATACAGATTTATCAGTTTAATCTTTTATTTGAATGTTTCCAAAATGGAACATTTCTTTGGACTCTTTCTACAACTGTAATTAGTTAGAGATTTTGCAATTGCTTAATACTGATACATTGCATGCATCACAGCACTATCAGTTATTAGAACTACCCAAACTAAAAAAGCAAAGAGAAATTAGAAATCATTAAAAAAAATAATTATAATTAAACTAAAAGTAAATTAACAAGAACTCAGTAATCCAAACATATGGAATAATAAACAAGAACATTTAAACAAAATTTAAAAGTATATGAAGAACTGAAGAATCATTATATTTATTGGGAAAAGAATTTGAAACTAAATTCTAATCTCTGTCAAATGATTACAACTCTTAAGAATCAAGAAGAAAAATATGAGCAGTGTAGAAAGAATGCTCATAGTTAATTTGTAGTCTTGTCAGTTTATATGATAATGGTGTTTAAAATTATTTTTACATATACTAGGAACAATTCACAAAAACACACATAAAAAAGCTTTTTTTCCCATTTGAAACTGGAAATTTCTTCTGTCCTGTTGGGGAGAAGAGTGATATAACAGCTTGGTAACAACTTCTTACTTCTTTCTGGAAAATTTCACCTGACATAGTCATCAGCCAGGCAAATGTTTTTCTTGTTCTTGTTCAACATTCTGGCAAGGCTCATAATCTTGCATTTTGGGGTCCCTGAGCTGGGTCAGATGTGAGTGCTAGTAAGGATTGTAGGGCATCATGGGATAAGTTGGACAAAAACTGGAAAAAACAGGTAGGTGAACTCAGTATAAAGATGGTAGGTGGAGACTGGAAAATGTGACTGCATATCAGTGGTTGAGGGAAGAGAGGAGCAGATCAGATGAGAATCCAGGACTGATGCTAGTATAACAATAGGCAAGAGTAGCTAGAAAGGGCTAGGAATTATGATTGTTTTGTTTTGAAGGAGCCTGCTAATGGCTAAGCAAGAAACCTGGGGCTGAAGGTTGTTGTGGGAGGAAAAGGATGCATCTGAATATTTTAGTTTAGATATTAACACTGGAAACCAGTTTACCACTGGATCAAGAATGTACTTTTGAAATGTATTGATGGTCCCTGCTACTGTGTTCTGGTTCACGTGGTACAACACACATAGATTACTTTCAGATTAAAATGGGAGATGCACTACAGGACTTCCGTTACTCTACTTCTGCCTATGCACTACTAAGACTTTTGGCCTAATAGACTCTCTGTGGCCTTCAAGCTGAAGAAGCAAGGTTGCTTGCATTCAAGTTCTTAGGGCTGGCTTGAAGACTGTCCACTCAGTATGTGTAACACTTGGCCTGGAACTTCTCTGGACTACAGGTGACTTTAATTCCTAGTAATTACTTTTACATGAGAGCATGAAATAAGGTGAGAATTTGCCAGAATGATGTTTTTATAGCATCCCCATGAGAATGTGTGGTGCATATGATAAGTGCACATGCACTTGAGATGGCAAGGCCTGCAGAGATATGAGGATTGTCCTGGGCAAAGAAAGCTAAATCTGGCATAATTAATGTTAATATTATCCGGCTGGAACATACTTTTCTGTGCACTGGTCTATGACTTGTAGCTGGGTTTCCTCTGGGAGAAAACTTCTTGAGTCATTTCAGCAAAAGACAGGAGAGTGAGTGGGCATATATCCAATGTAGATAATTGGAGGACCAGATCCAGGAGCAGTTGTGAGACCTGGAAGATAACTATTTGACAAATGCAGGTGCATCCCAAAGCCAGGATGTGAAGAGACTGGATGCACGACAGGGGACCAAGAAGGGGAAGTTGGAGTGAGAGGACTGAGAGTACTGGGACAACATCTGTACAGAATGGACAAGGAAGAGACAGACACACTTTGGGGAAAAGGCAGGGAATCTGAAACATCAGTAAAGTTTCTGTAATGTCTTTATTTTCATGTTATTTTATTATTCCCTCTCTAATTTAATTGCCTTCTTTATGACCTCAGCTACTGCAGTCCTTTCAGTTTCTCTGTCTATGAAGTGTTTTCCAGGTCTCTTTGTTTGAACATGCTCAAACATCATGGACATATGAATGGGTTAATCTGAAGAAAGGTTATTTGGTTTGCTACTAAATGATTTTGCATCACCTCCATGAGTCAAATCTATCCCTGAATTTTCAGTACTCACCTTTCAAAGCAAAGGTTTTCCACCTTCTCTACTTTAAAATGCAAAATCTAATTTATTTTTCCCCCCTTTTGAAGTGACTTGTCCACGTTTATGCCTCAGGCTTCACCACTCTTTTCGTTTATCGACAACGTGATCTTTCAATTTTTCAGATTGCCTTTACTGGGAAGCTGAAGAGAGGAACAAAAAAGACTTGGCATCCACTGAGAATGAAATGCTTTCCTACCCGTGATCCAGAGTAGGTCAAAAACACACTAGAGGTGTGCTTGCTGCTATGAAAAGTTTACTCCACATAGGGCATCCCCAGATAAGTCTGTTGGCATGCAAGCCTCAATAGCAACTGATATACATATTAGCTGATCCTTGATCAAAACTTCAGTTGAAAGAAACACTTCTATGATCAATATTTCAGCAAATAATTCCTTTTAAGCTACACCTGATATGATGCTGAGATTTGCAAACTCATCCCTCATCATTGTTTGAAAGAGTGGAGAAAGACACTGTTTAAACCTACTTATTAAAGTCAAGGAAGAGAACAAGTAGATGGGATATTAAAAAGCAGAGTGAGGCAGTGAGGTGATCCAATTCAGTTGCCAATATTTGAATTTCTTTTGAGGCATTTGAAAATTCAGTGAAATCCCTACATGTAAATTCTTCCGGAAAGTAGAGGTGGCAAGAGTACCTCTTTGTGAGAGAAAATTTCAGTTTTTTAATAGGTCTTGTCTGACCTGATTTCTGTATTTGACAACTGTTCAGGTTTTGGACTTGAGTGGATTGCATTTTGAAAGGAGAGAGGTGTAAACTTTGCAGGTCTGTCTCAAGTTGTATGGATAGATTTCAGCTTCTTTAGCTATCACTCTGATAAATCTATATTTCAACCAGAGAACTTCCATGGAGAACCATGATCGGATTTTCTAATACAGGCTTTGAAATGTATATGGATTGCACCATCTGGTCTTTATTTATGGATTCGTGTAATAAAATGCTTTTAAAAACCACAAAGTACAACTATAATTACTAATTTTTAATTTATTTTTATTTTTAAACTTTAGTAGAATTCAATTTATTTAAGCTTAAATAGCTTTTTGGCATAATTTCAGTAGTTCTGTAAGTGATGACGTTGCATGTTGCAAACTGACTTTGCAGTGCTGACACCAGCAAGTCCGAATGCCAGTTAGTACTTTACACAGTAGGAACCCTGGGACAAGGATAGAAAATGAGCATGTATCTAATTAAAGTTCTCTGATAGGATTAATCAGTTGACGTTTTGCCACATAAATCAATACCTGGATTTTCTTTCCACCAGAAAGCATCATTTTTGCTGAGGTAGCTATTCACTGTTAGCTAGCATGTCAATGTTTTAGGCAGATGATTGATTCGCCCTACATTTTATGCATTCAGATTCAAAATATAAACAACAGATGGCTTTCTCCATAGCCCTAAACCTAGATTTGATTGGTGTAATCCACTCAACACTGCTGGAGTTCAAACCCCGTAAACTTAGAATGAACCATGGATCTCTCTTCTATCCAATCTCAAATGTAACCTGTCCAATTTAGCAGGTACGATATCAAGTGATTTAGACCTCCAAGAGGAGTATGGCAAGAGAAGGACTATTCTGTCACTCTTAATAAGTGTCATGACACTGAAGCAATGGGCAAAGTAACCTCACACTGAGTAGAACCTTGTTAAGAGTGACCAGAAGAAAACAGGCTGCTCTCCAGATTACAGCCTTCATCAGCACCCTCCAATTAGTGCTTGTTACTTGGACATGTTACTTGTTTGAATGGAAACTCTTGGGCTGGGCCTGAGAGGATTTGGCTTTTAATTAGGTAATTATAAATCCCTAATTATAGGGTAATAATCTTTCCAATATCTCTTCTTAACTTTGGCGCCAACTAGACCAGATGACTCGGATTTATCCTCATCCTTGAGGAGAACAAGATTTTTCTTCCAGAGATAAGAGCTGTTGTCTGTAGATCATGAGTGATTTGGTGTAAAGATTACTAGCATTTCTTAAGCTGCTTAGGCAAGGCATTAAGGCATTTTTCTTAAAATGTAAATAGTGAACATATTATAATGTACCAGCTGAATCTGAATCTGCACAACAGCAATACCAAAATCTGTAGGATCATTATTATCCATGCAGAGAACATGTTATATTAAACAACATGATTTTCCCATGCAGTATGTAGAATTTCACAAAATTCAATGAAAGGCTATTGTAAACAAGAGGAAAATTAGACAAGTTATATATATAACCGAAATGTCCTGCTGTTTCTTTAGTGAGACCTGGCACTAGCAAAAGATGACAGACTACAACACTTACTCAGGGAAACTACTCACAAGATCAGTTTAGCTTAAGCAGTCAATTAAGTCCAGAACTTCATCATAGAAAATTTAAAATATACCAATTCAACCCCGAAATTAAGTTTAAGGAGTACTAAAACTCCTTTTAGAATCAGAGTAAAATTCAGGAAATAATGATCAAAACAAAAGGAAGAGGTAAGAATGATTTTAAAAATAACACTAAGGATTACTCCTTTGAAAAAGTGACCTAAACTCAAATTAAACAATTAGGCTAAATAACCCTAAAATTAAAATAACCCTAAAATTTGCATAAAAACTTGAAATATTTGTTTGGTTTTGAAAATTCTTTTTTTTTTAAAATTTTTTTCCTGTTCAGATTTATTCTTCAAACAATAGCTGAAAACCCCATGATTTGGCTTGGTGAATACTTTCTAATGAAAATCCTGACATTGCTCCCGCTGTAGCATATTTCACTGAATTATTTTTTCACTGAATTATTTTTAGAGTTGGAAGGGACCATAGAGATCATCTAGTCCAACTCCCCGGCTGAAGCAGGATTGCCTAGAGCTAGAGCATGTTACTCAGGACTGCATCCAGGCGGGTCTTGAAAATCTCCAAAGAA